>JACDOX010000053.1:2277932-2932930 GCA_014549065.1 Cardinalis cardinalis | reverse complement strand
AGGAAGGAAGGAAGGAAGGAAGGAAGGAAGGAAGGAAGGAAGGAAGGAAGGAAGGAAGGAAGGAAGGAAGGAAGGAAGGAAGGAAGGAAGGAAGGTTAATTATGGATGTTGTCAAAAATGCTGACTACAACCACCTTTCAGGAAGTTGTAGAGAGTGATAAGGTCACCTCTGGGTCTCCTTTTCTCCAGGCTAAACAACTCCAGCTCCCTCAGTTGTTCCTTTTTCAAAGCCCCTCACCAGCCTCGTTGCCTCCTCTGGATGTGCATCCAATAGAGAACAAAGATTGGTCTTACCCTTCCTTTTACCATTAATATATTTGTAAAAACATTTTTTTCATCCTTTACAAAAGTTGCCAAATTAAGTTTGAAMTGAGCTTTGGCCTCCCTAATTTTTTCCTACATGCCCTAGAAGTGCCCTTAAATACTTCCTGAAACACCTGACCCTYCTTCCAGAGATGATACATCCTCCTTTTATTCCTAAGTTCCTTCAAAACCTTGTTGCCTATTCCAGGCTGGACATTTGCCTCATTGACTCATCTYTTGGCACACAGGGACAGTCTGTTCCTGTGTCCTTAAGATCTGTGTTTTGAAGCTCAACCACCTTTCCTGGACTCCTTTTTATAAAGGGCTTCTTCCCAGGTAACTCTCTGAATGAGTCTCCTAAATAGGCTGAAGTTTGCCCTCTAGAAGTCCAATGTAAGAGTCTTRTTAATATTCCTCCCCATTTCACCAAATATTGAGAATTCTATAATTTCATGATCACTGTGCCCCAAGGAGCCTCCAACAACCACATCTCCCACCAACCCATCTCTATTTGCAAAAACATAGTCCATCTAACATAGACCATCCCCTGCTGGGTTCACCCACAAGCTGTGACAAAATGTTGTCCTCCACACACTGTAAGAACTTCCTGCACTGCCTCTTTTCTGCTGTATTAAGTTCCCAGCAGGTGTCTGGTAGGTTGAAGTCACCTACAAGAACAAGGCCTGGTGGTCCTGGACCATTCTCCAGCTGCTTACAGAGTAAGTTGTCCACCTCTTCTCCCTGGTGGGGTGGACAATAACAGACTCCCAGCAGAATGTCAGCCTTGTGGGCCTTCCCCTTAATTCTTACCCACAGGCATTCAACTTCATTGTCATTAGTTTCAATACCCATGGCATCAAAAACCTCCCTAAGATAAAGGGCCACCCCTCCACCTCTTCTCCATTTCCTGTCTCTCCTGAAGAGCTTGTAGCCATCCAGTGCAGCACTCCAGCCATGTGAGTCATCCCACCACGTTTCTGTGATGGCAATTACATCACAGCTCTGCTGCTGCACCATGGCCTCCAGCTCTTGTTTGTTACCCATGCTGCGTGCATTGGTGTACATGCACCTCAGCTGGGCTGCTGATTTCACCCCTAACTCAGGCTTACCACCCTGGGCCTGCTTCCAGACAGCCCAGCTGTATCCCCTTCCCCCTTCAAACCTAGTCGAAAGCCCTCTCTATGAGTTCCATCAGTTCATGAGCTAAAATCCTTCTGCCCTTAGCAAAGAGATGCAGCCCATCCAGTTCCAGAAGGCCAGGTGCCAAAAAAGTTGCACCATGAGCAAAGAACCCAAAATTCTGCTGATTACACCGACCCACTTGTTGACAATGTGGGCTCTCCTATTCCTTTCACTGTTTTTCTCAGTCACCAAAGGGACTGAGCAGAACACTACCTGTGCTGTTGCCTTACYAACCACTTGAYCCAGTGCCCTAAAGTCCCTTTTAATTGCCCTGGTGCTCCTCTTTTCAATCTCATCACTGCCAGCCTGGAGTATCAGCAGTAGATAATAATCAGAGGGCTGAATCAGCCCAGGGAGTCTCTCAGTGATATCCCATACCTGGGCCCCAGGGAGGCAGCAGACCCCCCTGTGGGATGTGTCAACAAACACTTTGTTTATATTCATCTGGAAGACTTGCTCTTGACATAAGTAGCAAATATAGCTTCTGATAAAGTTTGTCTTCAGTGTTATTAATAGAAATCTCGCACCAGTTTTCAGTATTCTGACATTGGTTATGTTCAGTGAATCAGTAACAGAATAAATTCATACTGCAAAAAACTTACAGTTTTTTGCAGTGATTTCAGTGATTTACAGATTTTACAGTGAATTCTCCTGTTCTTAACATATATTTTATGTTCATGTGAGTAGGAAAACATGAGTAGTATTATTTTAGTCCCTGTTTTTAACCTTCCTTTCTTTTAGAAGATTAAAAGAAAATAATTGTCTCTCCTAAGCATTCCAAATTAAATTGCAGAATGAAACAGCGTCCCACTAGTTTTACATTTAAAATTACTTATGATCAGTTTAGGATTATTAATCTAAATTKGTAATCATAACTGGTGATCAAATAGAAAAACATCTATTGTTTTGAAACCTTAATTCCCTTTCTGTTTAGCATATTCTCTACATCTATTTTTGACTCCTAAATCCAGGTTCATTCACCTCAAGGAAAGTTATCTTGGAACTCTTTCYCTCCTGTCCCTCTGTTCTAAATTTTTCCCCCCAACAGTCCCAGCCTCCCCAACCCATCTTACCTCTTCCCATGTACTCCCATAAAGGCTCATGGACTTCTCATGGAGGCTGAGCAGATATTCAGTGAAGACTCAACACAGAAATTTCCAGTGTTGATGAAAATGGATGAAAATTTCAATGCAGAAAGCACAGTGGAACAGACCCAACAGAGTGGTCTCTCCATTACCACAGCATTTTCTAAATCTTAAAAGAACATGATCCTTATTTTGAGAAAAAAGTGTAATAACCAGATCATTTGAAATTGGCAACTAGAAAATGGATAATTGTAAAAAGCCCTTATGCAAGTCACAGCTGGAAGTCTCAGAATCACTTTGTTTTTCAGGTATCCATATGTTTCCTTAATGGTTTCAGTCTGAGATGGAAAAAGTCAGTAAAAGCCACCAAAGCTTTTACTCAGTGGAAAATACAGTTTCCTGTGAATCCATCCAGATTAGTTTAGTTTTTTGTGGCCATGTGGAAGTTCTGCAGATTTTGAAYCTGGTATGACCAAGGGGTTTGTATTAAACTGGGTTATATTGACAGACTGCATCCTTCTGCTCTTTGCTCTTTCAATTGARAGAGGAGAAAATGAAGAGAGTAAAAATGGATAGGGGAGATATAATTTTTCATTTGGCAGCTATTTTAAGCAAAACCAAAAATGGAGCCTGTGGAATAGAATCATGATAGTCCCCTCAAAAAAGACATGAGGCATGAATACTACATCTTTGAAATGAGACATGCACTTATGATATGTGAATGTCTCCCACTGCCAGCCTTTTGTGACACAGATATTGTATAGTCCTTTTTCAGAAAAAAATATAATTTCAATTCTAAATAACACAACTTCAGTTATCAGGAAAAATACATAATTTGGAAATTAATTTATCTATTTATGTTGAACACAATTATGAACAGAATCTTTCAGACGTGTGTGAAGAGACCAAGAGCCTTGGGCCACATACTGCTGCAATGATTTTTTTTACAATTTTCRCAATCATACACATTTTTTGAGCTTACTGAATTTTCTGATTTCCATGTTGTCATCAGGTGCATTTTCAGTATGCAGAACCATGAATCAAACTTGATTTTTAGATTTGATCTATGTCTTTGCTGCAATTTTAAAGTGTGTTTTCTTTTTCTTAATTAATATTTGAATTATTTATTTTTTAATTTTACCACATGAATTCTGTTGCTGCCTGGTCGAAGATATTAAACACTGCACCTCTGACTGCTGTCAATACCTTGATTTTATGACAGAGGGAATTGAAATTAACAGCTTACACATTTTCATTTGCATGCCATATGTAGCTATTTCTACTACCCTCTCCACACATATCTGATGGTAACTAGAATGTAAAGTTAAAAAAATACATTAAAATATATTAAATGTATTTAGTTCTTTCTGTTGATGAAATCTGGGCAAAGAGTTTCCTTCATTTTCATATTCATTATTAATTTTTTGTAATTATTCACCGAATATAATTCAAAGATAATCCTTCCTAACTTCTGTAATGTTATTGGGTGTATTAGTCAAAAGCAAGGTGGCACAAAAGGGTGATAAACAATAAGAATTCTTTTTTGTTAAAAAACATATTTCTTTACATATTGCTCTGAATATCTGAAATTTTTCTTCTTTTAATATGAAATATTGAAATAGATAGCCTTTAATATTCAGTTTTTGAGTAAGYTAATGTACTTCAGTTGATTTAGGAATTAGCTGGTTTTCTAGCCTTAGCATCATGGAATAGTTCAGACCAGTAGGGAACATTGAAGATCTTGCAATCCAAGCCCTCTACAATGAGCARGGAYACCTTCAACTAGATCAGGTTGCTCAGAGCATCAATCCAAYATGACCTTGAGGGCTTCCAGGAATGGGACATCCATCTCTCTAGGCAACCCATGTCAGTGTTTCCCCACCCTCATTGTAAAGAATCTTCCCTTAGTCTATCGAGTTTGTTCTACCGTACCTATTATGTTAGAAAACTATGCTACTCTAAGTTTTCCAATATAAAATGAATTGTTGTTGCTAATACTGTGAATACTAATATTAGAAAAATTATTTTATGTGTTCATCTGTAAATAATCAAAATAATTCCAGCTACTGAATTTACATTGTTTAAAAATGGAAACAGAAAAAAACAGCCCTAGTAAAGAGCAGTATTGGGTCTGTGCCTAGACAATCACTAATTCTGCCAAGAAAAGATGAAGTATTTTGTTTTCAGTACATTCGAGGCTAGGCCAAGAATTATATAAGGTAACTCCATTTTTATGGTGAATGCATTTTAAAGAGTGTGGATTTCAAAAGAAATCAGTGAGAGTTTACTAGACATGTAATAGGAGAATAAGACAGGATATTCTAGGTACAATCATCTTAGAGCTTCTTGATAGGTCTCAGCTGCAGCATTACAGTACAGTAYGTCTGTATGTATTTTATACCAGAAATATTAGGCCTGAGGGGGTAGCATAGTAGTGTACCTGAGAGGCAGGCTTATTTTGTTTTTCATCTATGAAAGAGCATTTTTGTTTGAATGCCTTTTTTACATGAATCTTTAAAATGCAGAGCACTTGATCTTCACATAGCAATTTTCCCACTTCTCCCTAAAATCAAATATATTTTTAAGTATTGGTTGTCATAAAGCACATATATACATTACTCAATTTTTGGGACAATTTTTCTCTAAATAAGTTTTTGCTTGAGAACGTTATTTCAAAAAAACCTAAAATTTTCCAACACAGCAACAACAAGCTCAGTCTGGGGACACCATGTTTTAAAGCTTAATGACATGCTTTGTAGTCGCCAGACTTTCTCCTTAAGACACTTTCAGAAAAACCCTTAAAGTTTGTTTTAAAGCTAGGGTGTTCAGAATTTTGTTTTGACTGAATTATTGMAAACACTATGTTGAATTTACAAAGAGTGTATTCTAAGCATTTTCCTCAAAATGTGTTTTGTGTATTTCAAAATGCACCTTTTTAAAATTTTATTTTGTCTGCAGAGAAATTTAGCTAAATCATATAAAAGGTGGCTTCTTTCCTAAATACATGCATACATGAACTTTGGAAAGAAAGAATCCAAAATATTGGAACATAAAGACATTAATTTTTCTCCAAATGTTCAAATAGTGAACATCTGGTTTAGAGAGATAAAAAAATCAAAAAGCTTGTAGCAAACTTCACTCATCTGATCTTATAAACTTGCAGCATCCTTCATATAATATGTATGTACAATCCACATAATTCCAAAATATTAGAACTGAATTTCTGCAAATATTGATGTGTTTCCATGATAGTGAAATCAGGATTAAAAATGGGGCAGTACACACAAATCATAAAAACACAGCTGAAACATTGCTCTAATTTCTGCAGTTGTAGCCACATCTTTGAGATCAGCCTTGTTATGGTTACATGAATCTTTATGAGCACACCAAGGCTGACAACCACTGATGKGTTGCACATGTAACTTTTTAAGATTTTAAAGTTTTGCTAACAGAATTCTCTGAATAATGATTATTCTGCTGGGCACTATTCAGAACTGAGAGAAGGTGATATAAACTAAGATTTTTTGAGCATTTTGTCCGTGGCTCAGACTTAAACACGCAAATAGAGAATTATTGTCACCAAAGATGTCTTTCCAGTTGTTGGTGCGAGCACTGTTGGCACTCCAGATTCCATGAGCTTCTACTCCAGCAGTCAAYCTGTGATTTTGGAGAGATTAGCACTGAACTATGCACCACCATAAACACTGAAAGCATCATGAGATGATTCCATTTTGTCTGTGCCAGATGCATTTTACCTTTGTGGAACTCATCGGGCAATTAGGTTGCATTCACTGTGAGGCTTGTGGACAGAATAACTTCATTAAAACCACAGCTTGTATTACTTTATATTATTCATCATTATTTTCCAAAATAACTTATTAGTCAATAAGCTCAGTTTTACAACAGAGAGTTGTTGCTGTTGGTTGTTGCTGTTGTTGTTGCCATTGTGAYTTTTTTTTTAATGTGGAATTTCAGAGCAAAGAACTAAATGTCAAATTMTTTGAACTTTTTTATGGCATTCCAAAATGGAATTGCACCAAAATGCCACTTCATTATTAAACTGATGTGTGTCCTTTTACCAGCAGAGACATCAAATAAATCAGTTGTGCTTATTATCTCTTTGTGGAAAAGTATATGACTTTCCCAATATGTCTTTTTGTTCTAAATTGCATTCTACCACAGGTCCTGTCCCAATGATTAGATTTCATCAAAGCATGATTTMTATACAAAAAAAAGCATGTTCTGCATTTTTTCCATCTTCACTTTCAATATTTGCCTCATAGGTATTCTTTTAGAAATGTTTTAATTTTTCTTTTTCCTCTTATTKAGTGCTGATTTGCACATACATATGAAAACAATTCTCGAGATTCTGACTTATTGCAAAGGCTACAATTTCAGTGAATTACAGACACAAATATGATCTCCTATTTGGGCACATTGAATTCAAAGCCCTGGTAGATGAATTCCAGAGTCCACTACTGCCCCTAACCTCTGGCTAACAGTGTGCAAGACAATCAGCATCATTAGAAATCTATAGTCACTCATAGGATCTGCATATGATCTATGATCTGCATAGATAACACAGCAATAAAACACAGCAATAAAAATCTGCTTGGAGTTCTCATTTCCAGAACAATAGCAAGCTCATTACAAGCTACAATAGCRCAGAAGCCAAAAAAAAATCTGGTAAAAAAACCACATATGTCCCATAAGATTTCTTCTGCATGCAAAAAACCATTGCCCCACTTTTTCCTGCTTCCTTTAGAAGTATTTGCTTTCATTATAAAGTTCAAGTGAAGTTTTCTTCCTTGATTCACAAGACTGTCAGTGTGTGGAGAGATTTTAAAAGTACTGCAAACCAGGAGGACTGTGTCAGCAATTAGAATGCATATAAAGAGCTTTCTCTKTGCCATCTCTGGACATCTTGAACTTTTCCTTCAAAGCTCAATCTTATGGGAGGAGTAGGGACAGTGAGGATATGATGCATGYGTGCCTACATGCACAAAAAGAAGAAACATTCTATATGGTTCACTGTTCTCTGCTGGTACACCTTCACAAACTGGTCCCTATCATGTCCACAGGGACAAAATTTGAAAATGTTGCTACCCATGATGTCTTTCAGTCAACTCTAGATATATATTTTAAACCATTAGCATTCTTTCTATTCAAATCTCTATTGTACTAAGTTTTGAATAAGTTTTGTAAGCAAATCTGTTACTATGAGACTGCACACACAGAAGAATGAAATCTATTGTGTCTAAGATGACAGTTCATGGTCAGTTTATGGAACTTATTTAAAGTGTGGTAAATATTTTTCTTTATGTCTGAATCCTCAATGGCCAAATTAAACACTTTTTCCTTTTCACAAGTAAATTTCATTAGTTTCAGAAAGTATTTTTAGGGATCTTTATTTGAATAGTGAAAATAATTCCACTCAGAGAACTTGGAATCCATGCAGATTTAGTAAGTCTTTGTTTCCTTTCTAGCACCTTGTTTTCTCATGCTAGCTGGGATGCCTACAACATCCTGGGTCATTTCTGTAAAAATAGGGGATCTCCATCTATTCTGAGTGTACTAAGGGTTTGGCTGGCAATATTTCTTCAATGTATGTAAGCTTCAAAGACTGCAAGACCTCTCACATCATCAAAATGCAAAAGAATGTCAAGAAGTGAATAACCTGTCAGCAGTCATTGAGCATGTACAACATGAACAAAAACCATGTGTTCTGCAACTGCAAAACGAAATGTTATTAGTAGCTTCAAAGTCCCTTTTAATTTCTGGTGTTTATTTTCCACAGCATAAGCCAGCAGAAAATACTCAAGGCATAGTGTCACTTTGGAGAGCTGATAATGATATAAGTCAGCTTCATCAAAAAAGAGCAGAAAAATAATTTACAATGCAGGTTTCTTATTTTTCTTTAAGTTAACCCCGACAGGATATTTCAATGTTTCATGCATCATGAAACAGCTCCATTTGCTGTGGTGATCCTTTGCTGAATAACTAGGCTTTTTGCTAGTTCTCTTTGATGCAAAAATTGTTTCTGTAGATGTRGTCCAGCTTCAGGTGGGTAAATCTTTGAGGATAACAATAGTTATATGAAAGTCTCACCTTTTACCTGAGGTGATTTTCAACAATTAGCCACAAACATTTGACAAATTGTTTCCTAACATAAAATATACATGTTCTTTTCTAATAATAATTCATCCTCAGTATTCACAATGAATTATTTTGATTTTCATTATTCAGAAAAATTCAAAAATTTTGCATCAAATTCTGTAAGAAAGGCACACTAAGACATCTAGAMACTATGGAACCCAGTGTGCACATGTGCTATGAGTATGCAGGTAGGTGGCTGTGATCAGTCAAAGTTTTGTTTCCTACTTGGAACAGGAATATTTCATACAGAGTATTGTGCCACAGCATTATACAAATCCTCCCCAAATGATTCTGGGAAACTATAAGAAAATTGAAAATAAAACAGAACTAGGCTATTTTATAGTATTTTATACATTGTTCYATCTTTTGTTTTAAGAAAGCCTAATATTTGGCAAGCCAGCTTGAAAACATATTTTAAAAATAATGAAGCTTTCTTCCTCTGAAAAGACATCAAAAAGAGGCACACTTGACTATCTGAACCATCTATCAGAGTCTGAATTTATTTTTTTTTTATTTGAGTCATTTTCTGTATGGCAGTAAATCTYGTATGATCAGTATCTGGATGTGTCAATGCACAATTCTTTTTTCTTTATTATTGTTTATTCTTTGAATTCGTCAGTCCATTAGTTGGTCCAGTTCAGCTACATTAAATAAATACTTAAGGTGTTAAGAAAATTTCTGGATTAAACTTCTGTCTGCACAGAAAGAACAGATTGTATGTGAGCCACACTATGAACACTGAAAACCAAGGGGATCATCAGTGTGCTTTGAAGTGAGAAGGAGAAGCAAAATGGCAGATGCAGAACAGCATGTGGTTTGGAAATTTCATTATTGATAAACCATGCTGTTACATCTAGATAAAATAAAAAGGAAAAAACCATGGGCCATGCTGGTGTTAGATTACCTGTTACAAAGCACCTAGAATGAAACCAAATGAAAAAAAAAAACCCTAATCACCTCAGTAGTTAACATAATAGGAAATGTACAATTAAAAAAAATACAAATAAATTTCTATTTATTAGCTACATGTACAAATGACARAAATTACCTCAATAGAGAGCAATGAAAAACACTGAAACCAGAAAGCACCATGGAAACCCATGTGGACTGAGAAAATATCACATGTGGCTGCAGTATAAAGAACAAACCCCTGGATATCATCAGGGACCGTTTTAAACCCTAATTGGCCTGTATCACATTGCAAAAGATGCAAATGTTTGACTGGTTTTTAGGARCACCTGGGACTCTACATCTTCAAGACCAATTTTACAGCTGAAGAGGGTTGCAATTACTTTGATTAAAAATTCTCACAGACTCCAAAAGGCCAAAAAATTTAATGAAATTTTGTTTAAGCAGTAAGAAGGTGATTAACACAAGAAAAAAGTTAAAATGAAGATGAAAATAAAGCAGCTGAGAGAATTTAGTCTTTGCAAAGKTATACTAACACAACCCAGGCCAGAAGAGTCCTCAAAATCTCTATGGCAGCTTTATAGAACAGATCTAAGGAAGCAGATTAGGAAAGATTCTCTCCTTGATCTACTGCTTGTCAACAGAGTGGATCCCATGAGAGAAGTAGAGATTGCCCACCCTTGAGSTGCTGTACTGAGGGCAGTTCTGCCAAAATCTTTCCAGAACCAGCACTGGCCATCATGTGAGTCTCTAGAGCAGTTTGCATATCAGATATCAGCACTGGGGACGATCTACTCTGTTTCCTTCTAAACTGGGGCTCCTTTTCCTTGTCTCTAAGCCCTTAAATAGGAGCCTGATTTGTCTCAGTTTTTTTAAAGCATTGATGGGAAAAGTGCACAGACAGGGCTGAGAGCTATCATGATGGATTTCTATGATGTATTGATGTTTCACATTCTTCTGTGACCACAGGCTAACTTTTGTTTACACTTCTTAGAAATTTGACATTATACCAACAGCTTTCACTCATTTGTCATATTGATATTCCTTTTCCATTTGCTTTGGTTATAAAGCAAAAATTAGATCAGTATGGACCTCCCATATGTTTTTTTATTTAACATAATTGCCATATTCTTTTTCTTGTAATGCTTTTCAATATTTCTTATAATGCTCAATCTTCCTACTGGTAGAATGATATTCTGGCCTCTGGTGAGGAGGTAATGAACCCAAATAACTAAAATGTGGTGGTCAAGATACCCTGTGGCATACATACAGCTGATGCTTCTGTCTCTGCTTTGAATGCAAAAATGACCAAGTGGACCTCCTTCATTTCAGATGGTTGTCTCTTCCCCTGAGCTATTTGCTGTTCTGAGAAGGACTTCAAAGGGTTTTAAAGCAAAAATCTCACAGATCCTTGGGCTCATTGAAATGTCAACAATGAGGATGTTTTCAGCTCCTCAAAGCTTTCACCACAAAAGAAAATGTTTTACCATCTAGTTCAAATTAGTAACTCCTGCTTGCAGTACTTACTGCTGCAAAAATCTTGGGTTTGTTCCTTCTTTCCACTGTTATAAAGTATGAGTCTTCTGGTCTATATGCAAAAGGAAAAAAATTCAGGAGCAGCTGTGTGAAGTCTTTTCCAGCAACAGCTGGCTTATAGAAGGAATAGGGGCCTAAAAATGGCTGTCTCACTCACTTGAGTCCAAGTATACTCCCTTGGTATGTTTTAATGTTAAAGTTTCATTTAGCAAAGTCAAATGAGATGCTCAGTCCAGCTATAATAGAAATTCTTGAATTTAAATCAGTCATAGTGAAGCATTAAGGAGGTCAGAATCAAGGTGCAGTGGTGACAGCCAGACCCATCATCTGTTCCTTGCAGACAAGTTCACACTTCTTGTTTCTGTTGTCCCTGTCATTGTCTGCCAGGTACCTTTGCTGGTCTCTTCCATAAAAATACAAAAATTAAACCAAAATTTTTCTCAGGAAATGTTGATGGCATAAAGAGTTTTGAAGGTAAGGTATAAATTTAGTCCTTTGGGATTGCAAATTACCTTAAGGCATCATTAAAAAAAATACAGAGACTTTCTAAAGATGGCAAGAGAGCCAAACAGACAAAAACACTGGAATGAGTTTGAAGTAAAACTGAGCCAGAGTCTTTGAAGGGATAAGATGTTACTGGATTAATATGGAGGTTATGTATTAAATTCTTCCATTTGGGAATTTGTTGGCTCAGCTACTCTTTAGGAGTAAAAAGACTATCTGCAGCCTCTCCTACCACTTTATCTTTCCCAAACCAAACAAACATCTTGATGTCTTTCAGGACCTGGAAGCAGCAGGAAAATGCAATCAGAAGACCTGTACTAGATTTGGTTCCATTCAGTGGGTCTAGTTTTCACTTGCCTCATATATTTCAATATTGTAGTCAACCATCCTTCTCTGTAATTATAGGTTTATGGTTTGTATTTACAGGCTTATGAAGAGGAGTGATAAAAGACCTTTAAGTTGATTGCACACCATGCAGAGCCTGAAAGTACTCTTCAATGATTATATTGACTGACTTTATGACCCCTTGGTGCTGACAAAACCTCATAAAAAAGCACATAATGTGAAGTGGAATGCATCATTGCACAGGTGTAAATGACTACACAAGATGCAAGGAAAGCAGAATCAAGCCAGTGGTACCTAATAAACACTTCCAGCCCAGGAACTGTCGCAGACTGTCACGTAAATACTTAACACGTGGTTCTGCTCTGAAATGTGACTATAAAATGCATTGTGGTTTTTTATTGCCTTTCACTGATACCATATCACATTTACTAAGCTTACAAGTAAAGACCATTTTTTTCTAATAGACAGGTTAGCAAACTCCTTGCAAACATTTAAACTCAATTTTTGTTTYCTTCTAATGCATTTCAAGAGTAAAGTTTATCCAGATTCAGCTTTATCTCACAGATACCTCTGGAAATGTWCAGATTTTACTTCTCAGAGCACCAAAGCATGCTGCAGTTTCTGAACATTGAATTAAAAGTTTATTAAAAGTTCTCAAAAAACATATCTGAAAAACAGTACACTGTGGTCACATACTGAATTTCTGATGAACCAGACTGATTATAAAATCCAGCCTGAGTTCTTATTCATGTTGAATTCTTCAGTTTTTTCTCTTCAGAGATTTTCCCCAATTTTCAGAAATAAAACCCAAGTAACTTTAGTCATTTAARGTATTATTTCTCATGCAAAATGGCCTTTTGCAATTTAATAGTAGTGTGGGTAAAATAAAATTTAATTTAATAGTTAAAAAATTGTAATGAAGGCCACTTAAGCTCAATTATTCCCCAGAGGGGCAAAACTCCCATTGTTTAAAATACTAGGAAATCAGGATATAGGATATTGTCTGAGTCTGGAGACAGTATGAATAAAACATGTTCACAGTAATGATGTTGCAGTGGCAGGGAGGCAGACTAGGTAATCTCACAGGTCATTTCCCCGCTTATGCTTTGCATTGGCATTCTCTGCAGCACTGAAAATTTGATTAATTTCCTCATACAGGGGCCATCACAGCCTGGGAATTGAAAAGAGAGGGATGTAATGGCTTAATGCACACAATTATTTTGGTTCTCCTAATTTTGAGCTATAAAGTGCAATCCACTCCTATAACCATCTGCAGTTCTAAAAAGGGCAGCAATCTAGTGCAGGGAAATTTCAGACAACGAAGAAATTTCTCAATTGTTTCAACATACAGGGTACTATTTCTGTGTTGGAGTCAAAGGGGTCTGTCTGTCTCAGGTTTGAACAGAATTAATTATAATTTTGATTCTAGTATAATTCTTTTATGTATATATATTTTGTGGGGGGAAGAAACTGTCCCAGCTGTTTGCCATCACATTAGGCAATGCCTGCCAGGGCCCCACGGGGGCTGGAATGTCCCTGGGTGCTGTGGGCACCCCCAGGACAGCAGGGCAGGGCCTGGCACTCAGGGCCATCCCACCCTCAGCCAGGAACTGCAGCCTGGGGCACCAGCAAGCCCCAGCCCCAGGCAGCAGGCACCTTCCTGAGCAGGGAAACAGCAATAGCTTTACTTTATTYATTACTGAAGCAAGAACTCCAAACGCTCATCTTAGAATCCTCATCTGTCTAAGAGAGGATAAAGATAGCATATTTAGGACTTGTGGCCATGTTCTCATTCAACACTATGTTATTACACAGAAGTAAGGGTATGAAACCAAAATGAGGCTGACTGCAGCCCTAAGTATTGCAATACCTAGATGCTAAGTGGGAAGAGAAAATCATGTTACCAGATACACAGGCTCTGTACAGGACAAGAAAATGTAGAAAGAGTTTAGTCCCACACTGTCTTGAACCAATTTGAATGCTGTAGGGAGATGTACCCAAAAGCAGCACTCCCAACTGCCTCTGGTGAGAAGGAAATCCTTAGGCAAAGATTCCTGCAGCTGTGGTCTTCTCTGGTGCCCATGGCTCTTCTGCCTTTCTTTATCATAATCAATTAATTCTAGAAGTTTCTTCAGTATAACAGGACAGATATAAGGTCTTCCTTGACCTGAGGAGATACTGAGAGACTCTCACAATGTCCCCACTGCCACACTCTACACATTCTTCAGTGGGGCCTGGGAAGCCACACACTGGGCAGGAGCCCCTTCTTAGGAGGTACCCAGGTCTGTGTCTTTGTCCATTGACAGCTTAACACCAAGTGCTCAAGTGGTCTTCARAGCAGAGATTGTGACCATGCCCAGGCCAGAGCCCTGCAAACACCTGGCAAGAGCAGAGTGATGAGACAGTCAGGGGTGAAGCCCAGCAGGGACAGCAGATGGACAGCAGATACAAGGCTGGGTTTAGGCTATGGTGTAACTCAGGCAAGGACCCAGGCTTAGGAACTGGTCACTGGTGCAGTTCCCAAGAAAATGGGAGCTGCTTCCCCAGTGAAACTCCCCTCTCTTTCTGKGCCAGGGCTTTCCCAGTGGTGTGAGCGCAGGTTCCCCAGCCAGGCTCAGCAGTGCTGGCTGGMGCAGGGGCAGTGCCCTGGGGGCTGGGAAGGATAGCAGGGCCATGGGCTGCACTCAGAGCCTGGCAGCGTGCAAGCAGGGTGCCATCCTTCCCACACATTCTTTAAAAAGATTAATCCATTGCTACATTGCCAATTTTGTGTTCTGTCCAGGGAGGAATAGTCTGGCTGTGGACACAGGAATGCCCTTTGGACAGTAGTCCTGTTGAACGGTGGTTGTACCTGAAAGCTGGAGAGAAATGCCATCCCAGCTCAGGGCTACAAAGCCCAAAGAGCTGCTGAGTAGCCCAGGAAGCACAGCCCTGGGGGSTGAGCAACATAAAGCCAAGACCAGCAATCCCTGCAGGCTGCTGTGCCTTGAGGGTTTGTGGGAAGCTGAGCTGGGATTTTCAGGACTGCAAATCTTAAYGTTGGTGCTGTTTTCAAACACCTCTGTCTGGGGCTGTGTGCTCCTAGGGAAGTGCAGACATTGTCTCAACATGGAATGACACAGAACTTACTCTGCTGCATTTCTTCCATTCTCCTCCACCAGGGAATGACAGACAAGCATCCTGCCAGATCCACAGTACTGGGCAGAAAGATGCAGATTGTTGTTTTAGGCTCTCAGCAAAGAACCATGAAAAATACAATGATTTGGAGAGCTATCCAAGGCATATAGCTTAGAAATTACAAACATCTATCAAAATAAATGAGCAAAATACAAAACTTGTATGAGAATTGTGTCTCTGAGACATAAGCCACTGTTTGTAACTGAACACACAGACTATATAAAGGCTGCATGTTTCTTATTTAGTACAAAAAAAGGAGTTACATTTATTAATGCAGGTGAAGTCTATAACCACATTTCTTTTTAATAGTAAATTAGTTCACTATTAGGTCTTGATGATACCTCAGGGCTGGCATTACTCTCTCCTCTGCCTTTTAAATGTTTGTTTGCAACCAAGCATGCCTCACAGGGACTTAATAAGCAACAAGAATTGCTCTGGTTTGGCTGAGATAGATGTTGTGGGAAATGACTGTCCTCTGGTCTCCCTTCCACGTATTTCTTAACATCTTAGAGTTATGTGGAAGTGTCTTCTTTGGAAAGTAATAGAAATAAGAAATATTATTTTTATGTTGGCCAAAGCCCACAAGTTTTACTATATTTTATTCTCTGTTTTGACACAAATTAAGAATTTATTCACTTAAGGCAATATTATATGTGAAACAGAAATCAGAGCATAAGTCTGCAATTCAGTTACATATTATACCTACACAGATGTAGGAGTCATCAGACTCCGAAGATATTCAGGAAATTCTGAGATTTTTCTAACCTTAACAAATTCTTCTCTACTCTGACGAGCCCATTGTAGAGTACATAAACTCATGGAGACCATCCAAGCAGCCTGAGTCTTGGGCAACTTCATGTTGTCATGAGGTGAGACGGCAGCCTAAAGTGTCCCAGGTTTCTGAAAACCCTTGATATTTTTTAATGAAGTTGAAACCAAAGGGCATTTGCACTGAGCTCTAGATCGCCATTGACAATAGCCAAGATCAGATCCTTAGGTCATATTCATATCCAGACAATTAGATAACCCAGTCTCTCCTCTCCAAAACTCTCTGTGTTCTGCCTGATTTCAAAATTAGCTTTGTCCCTTACCGTGGCCAAACAGTCCTTCAGCTGCTGATATTGCTCTCTTCTACTAACACCCCTTACAAACAGGGATCTTAATCAGGATAAGCTACTATATACCACAATTTTGAATTCTGGTAGAGCAGCATGGAAAAGTGTTTTCTATCCCTTGGAATACATGTATCCYTTGGAATACATGAGGAATAAAATATCTAAAAAGTCTACTGGGTACTCCTAGAAACAGCACTCCTTTGCACAAGTATGTAATCCATTACAACGGGGATTTGTCTGTAGTCCTCCCTTAAGGAGAGGTTTACCTAAGACAGCATGTTTTAAAAACCCTTTTTTTTCAAGGTAATAAATAAACTCCCAAACAAGCACGATTTCTGGCAGGATAAATGAAGTAATTTGAATGTAGAAATGTCTGCAGGCAGATTAAATGGCATGAATGAAAGCAAAATGACAGTGTACCCTTCTTCAAGACATAAGCGTTTGTGTTATTCTTTGTATAAGGGACTTYGAGTTGAGAGCTGCCATAGCTGTTGAGCTCCTAATAATTTCTCCTCCTCCTCTTCTTTTCCTAGTTTCCCCCCATCCCTTTGCATTTTGTTCTGCTTCTTTGGCTGCAGCTGTATTTCCCTCCATGCTTCTCACTCACTGGTAGAACAGATTGCTGGTAACATCTCTGTAGTAAATTAACCTTTGTGGCACCTTTTGCATAAGTTTGAAATTGATTTAGATCTTTACCCTTACTCATCAGCCTATGATGCTCAGCCACCTTCTAATAGTTCTCACAGAACTGGCTTCTGGTACTCAGATGCTCTGAGTTCTGCCTAGTCAATCTTTTCTTCCTGATTAATAAAACCCAGTATTTAACCTAGGTTGTAATCGTTATTTCTTTTCAGAAATCTGCCCAGTTTAAATCAAACAATCAGTAAACTACTTTTTGTTGTTACTGACTCTTTTCATTTTTTAACAGAAAAATCTGGGAATATAATATAGAGATGCAAGAGCAAAATGTATATATGAAAAACATTTTCCCTTGATATTTGAATTTTTCTGCTTATTAAAGAGCCCTGATTAAGAGAAACTGAACTTGATATTTTCTTAATTTCTTCCCAGACATGAAGCTTGGCCAACAAGTGTGGCAGCGCTGGTTCAGATGGGGCATTTCTCATGGCAAGGAGCTCTGCTCAGACTATATTATACATTTTAAATTCCAGCACATGCTTCTGTGATTTTTTTCTTGTAAGGCAAGATATATACTCCTGCTCCTTTTAACCACTGGGTGCCAACCAGTCTGAGTTTGTGATCCAGAAAGATTCTTTGATATAAGCAGAAATACCGAGTAATGTGGTAAGTCTGTGACTCCAGCAAAACAACAAAACAGAGCTTCCAACAGGTTATGAGAAAATGCTATCCAGACTTTGACCAGCACTAAGATACTTAATCCCTTTGTGTATTACAATGGCTTCAAAAGTGTACTTCTTTAAGTTTATCTTTCTCCTTGATTTCCTAGTGTATTATCCTCAAATCCACTATACAAATGCCTACAGTTATAATGAAATCCTGGAAAACAGTGGTAAGTGGTGTTGCCCAGAATGACTTCACAATGCTGAAGTTTTTAGATAAGTGTACACAACAACTCTGAAATGAGTGCTATTGAATCACTTGGTTTCAATTTCCTATTCATGGGACAGCTTTTGTACAAATAACAAGATCTAAAACCAACTTTGATCTTCTTTCTGATTTCTCACCAATTCTCTTCTTTGTTTCTCCCCTGCCCGCTGGATACTCCTTGTATCTATTTAGGAAAATATTGAAGAGTCAGATATTTCCAGAGACAAGCTAAATACTGAGCTGGAACTTACTTACATTATATTTTATTCACTAAAAAATGTGGATTTAGGCACCTCAAAAATATCCATACATTTGAATGAAGTTTTCTGAATACATTCAGGCAAACAGTGCTTTGTGAAAAGGGCCCAAACTCATAGAGAGGGGATGTACCCCTCTGCCTTTTCTTTTCCTTCTCTCCACAACTCTGTTGATAGGGATCAATCTATTAAGTGCTATCTTGAATTAGGCTATTAGTATTCAGATCTAGAGTATTGTATGCAGTTGAAAATATACAAGGACTATATATGATTCAATAAAGTGGAAGTTTTCTGGGATAAGTCCTGCTTCACTTAATGATCTTCTACTTTTTTACTTCACAGAAAATGTTTAAACATTCACTGGGAAAAGGAGAGTGGTGATTATTTTCTATGTAAATGTCTAAATACTTCATCTGCATCTGTTCTCTGCCTGAATTCCTTCCAGGTCCTGTGGTTAGCTACCACAACCTGCTGGCACTGCTGGATCTCATGGATGGTACTAAAAGGCCAAAAAAAGGATATTTCAGGGCTTTCAGTGTCCCTAACATAGAATTTGGTTCCTGCAACATGGCTCCTGGCACACCCAATGTCTTCAAACAAACTCCTATGAGGTTTTTCCTATGTTCTTCTCTTTAGAATAGTTAAAATTTCTATATTCGAATTGGAACAGATGTTAATCTATTCCAATTTGAAAATAGAGGTTTGTGGGGGTTTTWAATTATTTTTGTAAGTAAGAATTGCAGGAAACCCCTCATTATGACACTTTTTTCCCCCAACACAAATCCTACTAGGACTCTCTTTAAGGAAAAGTTATATGGCACTCTTACCCATGTGGTATATATTCTGTGATTTGTATCATTAATGGCGTAGTAAGTTGTACAGCTATCATTGCTGCAGCTAGAAATGAAGGATTTGGACTATTTTCAAGCTAAGAATGATTTATTGCTCGGATATACATCAATCTCAGAGGCCATGAAATTTTAGAGGAGCGGGCATTCAGCCATAGCTCAAGAATTGTCACAAGTTGCTTTGTTACAAGGCAATATATAACTTTCTAAACCAATTGACAGTTGCTACAGGATTTATTTTRCTTTTCTAACTTATCACTTTTATTTACTTCTGCTGCACTGTGGATACTTTTATCTAATGGGATTCTAACTCACAGGCACACATATGCTTCTGTTATAACTTCTAAACTCTTAGCTTATTCCATGTAACCACGCCCTTTCATTATAAACTCTTCATCATCTTATCAGTACAGTTTCTCACTTACTTAAGGCATATTCTCACCTACATAGAAATATAAGTTTATTATTTTTTTGCTTAATATCTGTGTATTGTGTTTTACATCAATCTAAGCTTCTTCTAAGGCTGCAGATCAAATTCTTCAGTGTCTGTAGAAGTTTCTGTTTTTCTGATTCCCACACACAGCAATATCTATCTGTTCATTCAGCTGAGGAGCCAAAAGGGACATGCAGACCTAGGAAATTGCCTTCCATTTCCAAAAGAAATATTTCTTTCTAACAGCAGAAACAATATGAAGACCTGGGGAGGAATTTCTTGCAAAACACAGCACTGCAGAGAAGCATTCATCACTTAAAATCCTGACTGACCTCCAAAAATTCTCATTTTAAATATTTAGATTTAAGTAGATTAGCCTAGATTTAACTGGAAAATAAATGCTTATGTTGTCAGCCAGGACAAGGCTTTCAGCTGGACATCTGTCACGAGAACTTCTCTGGTTGTAAGATATTGTTTGATCCTTCTGAAGATATGTTGCCAAACACTCATTATTGCTAAAATGTCAGCAACATTTGTGCCAAGTGTGGGGAAAGTGAGGATTGTGGCCTTAAGACTGCAGTAATTTTTTTTCCCCAAAACAACTGTAAACGAACCAAATTTAATATTTTATTACAAACTGGAAAACAATGACACTCTCCAACTTTTCTTAAATTCAAAGGCAATTTTTAATTGCCTTAATTTTTAATTTTATTCATTACACGTGCTGTGTAATCTGCTCTGAACAAGAGAACATTCAATTACATTAGAATTGCTATAAAGCAACCAGAATAGCTTGTTTCATGTTGTCTAGGTGTAATTTGCTTGATCTTGACTTCCTGTGTCTCCAAAATAATAATTAAGTAGGGTTTGTATGGAAGATAAATAGAAGAAATAAATTAACATTACAATTAAAGGGAATGATCAGACTTCAGAAAATACTTAGCTGTCTAAGCCCTTTTTTATTTGGTAGCTAAGATATGTAAATAGCCTTAAAATTCTCACCTTTTGGGAAAGAAATGTTTTCAAWATTCTGAATAAAATAAAATTTTAAAAAATTAAAAATTCTCCTACCAGAAGTCTCTGCTGATCTCATGCTTTTCCTCATCTGGTCTGCTAGGAGTTAGCCAAAAGTTAGAATATATGGACTAATGGATAGAAGTAATTAAACATTATATATTACAGGATGGCATTTTTTTCAGAGGAATTAGCTGATACATGATGCAAGTCATATTCTCTCTGCTGGCTTTAAGATTCACTGAATTGACATAGTCACTAGTCTTGACTAATATTAGAAAAGGGGCTAGAGTAAGTAGTAGGAAAATGCTACCATTTATTCTTCAGTTCTCCTATTTAACTTATTAATCGTAGTAAAAAATTGAGTATTTTGTAATTAATATTCTAATCTGTGTTGTAATAGTGATATTATTAATTAACATTTCACTGTCTGTGAAATAAAGTTTATGTCATACCCTAAGAGTCATCTTATCATGAGTGAAGGAAACATTGATAATATAACCACAGATATATTTGTGATAAATGAAGTGTATGCACATATATGCAAGTTCATAATAATATTGGTTTCAAGTGCTCTAGACCTGCTTCAAAAAGGGCCAAACTATCCTAGAGGGAAAATCAAACTGATCCCAGAGAGGATGGCCTAACCATCCTAGAAATGGAAGGACAGACTGAAATGRTCCCAGAATTGGGCCAGGGGGATCTAACAGAGTAACAGACAAAGCCTCATTTCAAAGATGATCCATGACCTGAAGTCCAGGGTCAGCCAGAACTGTCCCTGGTGAGGCACCAAGATCTCACAGGAAGTTCATCTGGAGAGTTTGGGAAAATACATGCAGCATAGGAAGTTCTCAGTAAGAGAAGCTCCATTTTAAATAAAAATTAAGTCATTTATATATGATAGAAATGTAAGAGAATGTAGAACACCACCCTTTTGATTAGCCAGTAGGTGCTGCTGATTTTTGCTTTTCGCAAGAGTCAAAGAACGATGCTGTCTGTTCCTTCAGAACAATTTTTAATTTTTTAATTAAATTAAAATTTTCCAGACTTCTCTTTACTTGCAGTTAGAACTGCTCATGGCATTTATGAAATCTTAAATTCTTAGGTTGATTTTCCTTTTTTCCAGACTATTTTTCATCTTTTGGACGATAAGTTCAATGACAGTTTATTGTTTTCTCACTAATTGATGGTGTATCTCATGATGTCATCAGTTTCTAGATACCCAGAAGCACTTCAAAGATGCTATCCAAAATACTCAAGGATGCTTCTGGTTCTTGGGTCTAATTCCCAGACTCTCATCTCCTAGCAATTCAGCAGGTGTTTTCTGTTTGGTAATTTTCCCCTTCTAACCAGGTCACATCACACCTCTGGYTGCTGGCATCACTATGTCAGCCTGAGTAGGAAGGGGAAGTAAAGCTCGTCTCGTTGGAGCTTCTCTGACAGATATGTCAGCAATATCCAAGTTTCATTTTCAGAATGTGATGTGGGAAGCATAAAGTGTTGCACATGTAAGTTTTTATTTTATAAATAAAAATAAATATAAATAAATATAAAATAAATATAAATAAAAATCCTGTTTGCTATAGCAAAACTAATTTTACAGCCTCTTTTCAGGCTTCAATCTAACTAGCTGAATATATACTATTGCAGGTATGCCTAGTCCATGCTGAGATAAACAACATGTTAGCATGTCTCCAATGTACTGTCACTATAACTTAAAGCAAAGCTTATGTGCTGTAATATAGGTGCCAGTATCAACATTAGTTAGAAAATAATTGAATGTGTAGTTTCTTTTGCTCTTTGTTCAGCTGGACACTGTAGGAAGTTTAAGAGTCATGGGAACTTCCTTCCAACTTCATTCCCCATGCAGAGCCTAGGAAGGTTTGTTCCATGTTGGGGTCAGGTTTCTAGTATTTCAAAAATCTGCAGGAGACTGAAGATAATAGAGTAGGATTTCCTGTTCCACTTGCAATAGATCCCTTATTTGAAGCATAAGTTGTCCTGGACCGTAATTTAGAAGAATACATATATATATATTCTGCTTTTAGATGAAAGGCTAGCCATCCATCCAGACAAAAAACCCCATAATTTTAATACAATGTTGTGAATGTCAGTAATAGCAAGTACCAGGTTTCAGACCTGCAAAGAAACTTTTACACCTTTAAATATTTTTAATTCAGGAGGAAACATTAATTGAATCTGAATTGAATTTACTTTGCAAGGACAGCATTTCTTGCTCTGCTACCTGCTGTTTGATTGCATGTCCACTGGAAAGCTTTCAGTGTTCATTTTCATTTCAGTACATRGGTGTAATTTTTCATCAAGTATGAAACGCTCTGTACCAAGTGTTTGTGAAACAGTAAGCTATGTGACCAGCTGGTGTCCATACCTTTGCATAAAAGCCACTGGTATGAGAGAAGCCAGTATTCTAGCTCACTAGATATTTTGGGTGTGACACTTAATTTTCAAAACCCAGCAGCATTGATAGTGTTTCCCATATTGAAAAAAAAAAAAAAAAAGTGATTTTCACCTGTTACCAGCAACTGTAGCAGGGAAAAATAAATGTAAACTGAACAAAATAAAGATGAAATAGCACACAGACACGATTCAAAAAAAGTGTAAAGTGGCTAGGGCTTTTCCCAGGGTTGGTCTCAGTGCTTCTGCTTAGCCTACACGACTGCAGCTGCAGCTGAGATGCCCTCCTCAGTGGTGTCTGACAACTCCCATTTAGAGACTCCCTCTGCACTTATTAATCTTACATTTTTATCTGAACCAGTAGCTCAGCTTTGCCTCCAAGGGGCTCCTAACATAACCTCCAGTCTCATGGGARATGCCAGCTTGGGCCCAGATTTGACTGAGGACAAAATTTTGCTTCAATCTTCATCTTCCTTGGCAAGGACTGTGACTGTTTTTGTGGTCGTAGGATGCTGCTCATAAGCGATGCTTTCAGCAAACAGGAGTGAGCCAAAAGAATGTGGGTGTTTGTATTTTGGGGAGGAGAGATGGGGAGGAAGGGATCAGTCACTGAAGCTTACAGACACAGTGGATCCTGGTTCGAAGTCCAGGAGATCTCAGGAAATTCAGATACATCACCTCCAGGTCATATTCAGGATCTACTAGTTGCTTCCCTAAGCACTTCTACAGGTGAAACCATGAACCCTTTTCCTAGATAGATGTGATCCAAACCCAGCCAGTGTCCAGTTTGGGAATGGAATTAATTTTATTGAAGAGTAATCACTTAATTTATCTCATTTTACAGAAGATGTAACAAATACGGCAGATTAATCACCCTACACTTAGTTCACCTCTAAGTGACTGTCTCAGATTYAGTCCTCTTCAATGCAGACATAAACAAGGAAAATTAGTTGTGATGGAACTGACCTTAAGGGACTTTTTGATTTCCTAGACCTGGATGAAAACCAAGGATATTAATTTTTTTTTTTATTAATCAAATAAAAAATCTATTGTTTCAGTGAAGCACTGTGAATGATTGGCAAAAAGTGTGTAATTATCTGTCTGAATTTATACTTTAAACTCAAATGACAATGAATAGCAAGGAGCAGACATGTAGGAGTCCAGGATATGACCATCACATTCTGAACACTGCATATTCAGCAATTCTTCTGAAACCATCTGTGATTTGAGATGCAATTACACAGAAGAAAAGTTACACAACTTCAGTAATATGGATTTCTTTGAAGAAACATTCCACTACATGCAATCCTTTTCTGAAATATCACACAATACCCTTTTCACCCATGAGAGCCCCAACATCCAGAACAGTGCTGAGACTTTTCAAAGACTGTGGGGAGGCTTCAGCAAAAACAAATGAGTGTTGATCAAATATACTGGGGGTTTTTGGTTTTGTTTTTTAAAGGCTTGAAACCTACATCACAGGTTTTTTTTCCCTTTTAAAATTGTACTTCTAGAAAATTAGTGTTGAATGGTTCCTCTCATGTAACCCTGAGGTCTTGCTTGTGATCTATTGTTACTTAAAGTAGTACTGAAAAGTTTCTGTTCACCAGATCTTTGCTTGCATCACAACTGAAAATCAATTTAGTCATTTTGACTTGAACTGTTCACTCTCAGTGAACATCCACCTGGGCCTGATTGGCACTTTGACATTATGAGAAAGCTGGGGTTGCTAAGCTGGTATGGGCCAAAATTACAGGCGCACCTGTGTGAAGTTTTTGCACAGTCTGTAGTTGCATTTTTATGGACTTCAGCCAGTACTAATAACCGCCTGTACTTTCAAAAATACTACATTCATGTGCAGATTCTTACGACATATTTTTTTATTTTACATATATATTAACTCAAATTCTCTCAGTTTCATCTTGGCTGGCTCACAGTAGTTAATATTTTCAGGTTTCAGCTCTTTTCTAGTAATTAATTTCAATTTTTTATTGGGAATTTTGTTAATTTAATCTTCAGATTCAACCTCATATTTATTTTATTATTAAAACCCCCCAAAACAAGCTAACAAAACACCCTAAACCTATTGCATTTCTCCTTGGGGATGTAAAAGCAGAAAAGCAGCGAGTTAATCCAATGACTYCTGCACAACAGGAAAGAAATACATTTCTAATGTTGATGCAAGATGGTGGGAAGAAATTCTCAATATGTTAACCTTCATTCCTAATCTCACTCTCACATGCGTTTTTCTTCTTGTAATTTCCATCCTGATTTGATTATTCTCTAGAGACCAGCTCTAGAAGACCTTCTTTGTTGCAAAATGCTATTCATTTTAATGCTATTTAATTGTAGTAAAATGCCTTGATAATAATTTCAGTCTTATTTTATATAATTTTACCTATCATGTGACAGTATTATTTAACTACAATCAGCTGTGCATTTCACAATGAACATTCAGTGTTTTGCTCAGCTTCAAAGTTTTTAGGCTAAGAAGAATTATTATTTTTATTATTATAATAGCTGTTCCAGTGGAATATGCAAATCAGGAAAGTTCATAACATCCTGTTTTCACATACTCAGAACTCCCTGAAATACTTACAATGCAACCCGAAGCTTCAATACTATGGTTGTGTCCCAATATGATTTTCTTGGAAACAGATGAAGGTTGAAGACCTCCTCATATTATTTCCATTGCTTCTCCCCAAACAAATGTGATTAAAACCCAGACAATTCCATGAAGAGCAGAACTAATGAGGCCTGATTTCCTGTTGATTCTCCTTTTGTCTCTTGGGATTTTCCTAAAAGAAATATGGGCTGGAGAGACAATCCTTTCTCCATTTATTTTATGTGCACTCCAAAAGAAAAGAAATGGGGAGGGGGGAGGGGGGGAGAGAAGAAAAAAAAAGAAAAGAAAAAAAAAGAACCAAACATCATGTTTAATAGTTTAACACCAGTTGGCAAGTACCCAACTACCCAACTTGTCATGCCCAGGTCCTACATTTTCCAGTACATCCTAGTTAAACCCATCTCCTCCCCTGTCTTTTGAGATATATATATATATACATGTACACACATATGATTCTCTTAGTTTGTGGGCCATTCCCAAAAAAGTCCATTGAGTTGACTTTATTTAATTAATTGGCTTCTTTAATCCAAAATAAAATCTCTTTGAGTCATTCACTGGATTTCCCAATCCTCTTACATTACCCACCAAATGCACCCAGGTTCTTGAGCAAAACCAATCTCTCTAATCATTTTGCCTTTGCCTGAGACAGGAATAACCCAGACTGTTTTCCCCAGGATATTTTTTATGTGCCTCCTGGGATCTTTATTCCCTTCTGCAGTATGTAGAAGTTGTGATTGGGCAGGGCCAGCCTGATCAGCACATCCTCTGGTGTTGACTAACAACTGCRGCTTTTACAGAATGTGCATCCCATAATGCTGGGATTCCCTCTTGATTTGGGATTCCCTCTGGGATTTCCTCTTTTAAAGGACATAGAGAATATTTGCAACTGCTTAATGTGTAATGCAACATGGAGGCGAGCATAGGGAAAAGGAAGCAGGCTATTCCAAACAACCATAATGTCCTGTGTGTTATCAGGTATAAACAAGGGTATGTTTAAACTCTAGTCTTTATGCAAATCTTGGGTCTTTGACACTTGTTTTCACTTTCTCAGCTTGATTTCTATTTTGCAGATGTACTGGACTGCCACTTACCAGTCTATATATTGAAAACAAGAGTCTTTAGAAAGAAATTCTGAAAAATTTCCTTTTTCCATGAGAAAAATTCTGTCTTTTACATATGTTTTATCAGATAGTCAGATGATGTAAATCTGTAATCACTACAGATAAAATTAATTTCCATCTGAAATTAGGTTTCATTCACTTACTGACTAATGGAAGGATAATCTCCTTAAGTAAAAATTATCTCAATTTGCTGTGCCCATAAACATAAAAAATACTTTAAAGTGATTTATCCACAAATATCAAGAATAATGACATCACTAGCATTTGATTTAGTAGGTCAGCCTTTGAAAAATTTTAATTTGTCTCAGACCGACTTTACCAAACCTTACWATAAAAAGAAGAAAACAAGTCCTAGGAAATTGGTATATTGGAGACGAAAGGTCTATGAGCCTAAATAATTTAGCATCGCCAAGATGACATCAATAATTAAGAGAAAAAAAATATCAACAGCATGAGAAAAACATTGGTCAATGAAGAGGCTTAGAATATATGAACTATATTCACAGAAGGCAGAAAGAAAAAAATTCTGTAAAAATTAAAGTATCATTATATATACATCTTCTGTCCAGCTGTAGTTAGTAATTCTGGGCTATTACTTTGGTGGGCTGATTTACTGGACCTCTCTAAGGTGACAACGCTCTTCTGACACCCACAATATTGTTGTGGGACACCAGAATACCACTGTAGTCAAAGAATGGTCCCAATATAGGACAAGTGATGTGTGCAAACAAAATTCACAGTGCATTTCCTATCAAGACCACTTTGTGCCTGAACAGTGTCGCTGCGGTCAGCATTAGAGAAGGGGGCAACTGTGTTTTCAGGATCAGAACCCTCAGTGATGTATTTATCCCTTTCTCCTAATAGGCTCTGCAGTTTCCCTTCTGATTTTATGTTGGTGTTGATTTACTTTTATAAAAGCTTTTTCAGAGTGGGAAGAAGAAAATGTTGGAGGTTTGCAAGAAGACTGAGAGCATTCTGAGGGCAGATCCACACAGCAGACGCACCAATAATGAGGTAGCTTTAGTCTTATGAACTTGGGGTCACTAAAAGCTGTTCAGCTTTTTCATCAGCAGTATGGTGCACCACATGCTGGTGTAGGACAGCTGAACATCTACCAACCTGGTCACAGCAGCAGCCCAAATTCCTGATCATTGTCAGATCTAGGGCTCTCACCACYGCTTTTGCCATACATGGGCTGTGGAGTCAGTCCCTGCAGCTTCCTCTGCAAACTCTACAAARAGTAGAATTTTTTCAGCCCCATTACATGAGGTTGACTGTGTTTCTGTCACTACAAATCAGGCACATGCCAATTTTTCTTCTTGGGACAGGTCATCATGGTGCTGTGCAGCCTTCCCCCTCCACATCTCAGAGGCTGGGACTGCACCAACCACTGCCTGTGTCATCTGTGGTCTCTGCCTCCCAGCACAGCTCTGTAAGTCAGGCAGGCTGCCAGGGTGACATGGCCATATGGCCTCTGATCAAGGAGTAATTTCCATTACAGCTATACACTATTTTGCTGAGCAGCACAGACATCCCTTTAATATGGTATCTCTCTGTCTCTGCTGCTAGCCAGATGTTGGGAGCAAACCAGAATGGTTATCCCAGTGGGCTGATCTGTAGGACACCAGTGTGACTAAAGCTGGTGCATGCTGTAGTAGGAATAGAAAAGGAATGACCAAAAAACTATATGAGGTCCCAGACAATTTAGATCAGAACTCTCTTTGCTTTGATTTAGTAAATCTTACTAAAAAAAAGAAATACATATATATACATACATATATATATTTATGTCAATTATTCGTGAGCTCATAAAAAATCAAATCCTTTAGTCAGTAGGATGATAACTAATCAATTTCAATAGGAAGTCAAGTAACAGGAAACAAGATAGCAGAATATTAATCAAATTGTAATTTGATTAGGACAGCAAGTTTGAAACTCCTCCCTGTTTTGAAAAATGCTAATGAAAGGAAGGAGACAGTTTCAGACCTGGGAAGTTTTCATAATAAAGTATATGGAAAACTAGGAAAGAACTTGGGGTTTCTCAGGGAAGGTTGGTTATTTTTCTTAATTAGTCCACACTGTAAAAGTAAAAACAATTAGATCCACTAGAGAATATCATGAAAGAAAGGAAAACATTTAATCCGAGACAAAAAGAAATAAAGACTCATCTTTTCTAAAAAAGAACTTTTTTTTCTTACAATAGCTTTAGAAAGCATTTTACTACCTATATCTTGCTTCAAGTCAGCTTTGTGCTTCAGAAATCTAGCAGCTGAGTCAGTGGCAACTGGCAGAAAGTTGTCCCCTTCACAAACTGGTAGAATGCAATTTGCGCTGACTCAGAACCTACAGATGACATAACAGAAATTTTGGGGTTTTTTCATTATTGATATATTTGTGGAGGGTATTCATTTTGTATTGCAGTATATGCTTGAGAGAGAGTCTTCAAACAGAAGTACAAGTTCAAAGGAGGATTGAAGAGTATGCTTTCCATTTTAGAAATATTTGAAGGAAAACTATAATCTTGGCCTATGTTTTGTATGATTTTACATTTTTTGTAATGTTAGAAGCAGCAAACAATTATTTAAAGGAGAACAAAAATCATTATTTCATCATGAAAATTCCAAATACAAACTGGGAAAACTAAAAAATTAAAACCTTGGAAATTAGATGTATGAAATCAAAACAGAAAACAGAAACAAGATTGTGGTGGTTTGACAGGAAACAGGTTTTCTGGGAGGTTGTGGTCAAGCCAATGGGTGCTCAGATTTTAATATTGGCATCTCTTTTGTCCACTGAAATTGGGATACCCCTCTGAGAACACACAGGGGTTAAAAACAGAGCTGCTGCCCTGAGAAGCTCTCTTGGGACTTCGGCGGGAAGGAGTTCACATCTCCCTCCCCTGTCCAGCTGCTGCTGCTGGGCAGGGGAGGAGCAGCCACACGGTGGGCCTGGGCCTGGACAGAGATGGGAGGTGAAGAGGCCCTTGAGGATGGAAGGGTGGAGGAGGTGGAGGAGCACCAAGAGACATCGGGCAGCCACCCCCCCCCCGACCCRGGGAAGAGAGAGAGGGAGAGCCAGCGTCTGAATGTGATAGCGGCCAGCTGAGAAGGAGAAGGCGGGGGGTGCAGTGAGAAGGTGCCCGGCAGGGCAGCGCAGGAGCTCCAGAGCTCCGGACAGGCAGAGACTGAAATTTTTAACCCTTTTCTTGGATGATGGAAACTTTGCAAATGCTGATCCTCCTGGAGCTGAATGAGAAGAGAGATAAGATAAGAGATGAGATAAGAGGGGATGGACCACGAGGGAAGTAGAAAAGACTCTTGAGTGGGAGGCGGGGAGGTGATGGAGTGGCCTTTGGCTGGACTTTTCTTGTGTGGCCATGGACAGAACCATTTTTTTTTTCTGTGACACAGAGACTGCATTTAGGGGGAGACAGGCCTCAGAACCAGAAGAGTCAGTGTGGATGCCCCTCGGCCCCAGGGGGTGTGAAAAATATGGGGGGGACAGGTGTCCCAAAGGAGAGACTGTGCTTTTTTTGGAATGAGACAATGCATCCTTAAAAGACAACCCTAGAAGCAGCTCTGGTCCATGCACAGTGATGAGAGTACTGAGCATGGAAGGAAGATGTCACGRTGGCAAAATGATCTCTCCGGGCGGTGCTATCAGTGACATGGAGACACCYGAGGTTTCGACAGTGTTTCCAGGGGAAGCCTATGGCACAAAGGAAGACTCCTTCTCCTCTTGATGAACTGTAGATTGAGTATTCTGGAAGGGTGGTGCAGGATCGAGAGTTGGTGTTTTGGGGGAGGTATTGTATTGGAAATTTGGTGGAGGGGAGGAGGAAAATGCCTCTGTGCAGTTTTCATTTTCCTTGTGKTTTTTTTCTTTTTTTTTTCTCTTGTAGTTTAGTTTTTCTTTGTAGTGTAGTTAATAAAGTTTTCTTTGTCACTAAGCGAGAGCCTGCTTTGCTTATTCCTGGTCACATCTCACAGCAGACACCAGGGGAGGGTATCTTCATGGGGGCACTGGCATTGTGCCAGTGTCAAACCATGACACAAGATATATATTTTTATATTATAAAAATAATAGAATTTTTTTTACTACAATCATAAATAACACAACAAATTTATGTACCATTTTGGGTTCAAATATGGGGAACTAAAACTATACTGATACAGTTACGAATGCAATATTTGGTATAGAGTTTTTGGTACATAGTATTTGGTACCCATCTGATACTGGGCAAATGAAACTGAAGTTATGAAGTGGTATATGAGAAAGAATAGAGCTGAATTAGTCAACAATATTATACTGAAAGCTCCATTCTTCCACCATGGCTTTTAGTTTCTCAGTCTTAAATATTTCTCTAAGATTTTCCTATTGTTTCTGCTTATTTTGCTTCTCTATGGGTTTGGTCTTCTTCAGGGCCATCTGACCTCATTAAATACTGTCTCATAAATCACTTTCAAGTAGAAGAGGGTGAACCGTCTCTGATCTAGTTATTGTTGGCAATCTTTCAGAAAGCAGACATCTATCCTTATTTTCAGAAATGGCATCACTACATTCAACTATCTAAACCTCCCCTTCTCTCCCTGCAAAGAAAACAAACATTGACAAGAATAAGAAATAAGGGATGAATTCCGCTCAAAATTGAAATTGAATTAAAGTAGGAAATACCAATTTATTTTTTTTCAGGGAGCTCTTATTTACTAGATACTTTATGCATAAAATGCTAGTTTGATGCATGCAAAACGTAATAAAGTGCACAGTCTTTATCAGACAATTAAGGCAATACTGATCTAWGGTTGCAGCTCTAAGTGTCCTACAGACCCTTGTGCAGACCCTGCGCTCACCTGTCTCACCAGCCTTGATTCAACACACATTTTTTAGCTTAAGGAAAATAGGAAATCATACCTTCCTTGACCCGAGCAGGATAACAGCTGCTATCATGGGTACAGATTGCTTGGCTTAGGCCCTAACCAGACAAAATGATGAAATCTGACCCAGCGAAGCTCTGGGGTAACATTTGTTTTCCAAAACTTGAACAAAGGTAAGACGATACAGGCAGAGGTGTGAAGCGTTCGAGTGTTTATACGAGCATGGGATTGTCTAGACACTTTAAAGCAATGGTAAAATCAGCTCTAATTGCATCAAATTAAAACTGAAGTGAGTGGGTGGGAGGGGTTGACAGGGCTTAGCAGCAAAACAGAAGTGAGGTTTAGTGAAATTGAATTGCTTGGCTGCTCCAGTGTAACATCTTAGCAAAAAGCTAGGAACAGTCCACTCAGCTGCAACTAGTAAGACACTTCTGGAGGGCTTGCATGAATATTGTAAACTTCTTTTTCCTTGTAGTAAAACCGTTTCATATACAATTACCAGGTTATTGGAGAGTCATCATCCCCAGATGGCCTTTAAAACAGGTGTGACAACGGGCACTGTAATTTATGGGAATAAGGTTAGACAAGATTACAGACAAGTCTATTGTCTGCCTCCACCAGCACACAGGACTGTGATGCCCCAGGGAGTGGAAACAAACTCTATTAGTGTAGAAACAGCAGCCAAAACCTTAAAAATCAAGATTTTTTTTTTTATTTTTTCCCCCCAGAGGTTTTACTTTTGCTTTAAAAAAGGATGAAAGCTATACTGGCAAAAGGACCYTTTCCTGGTAGAACTTCTAGGCCTCCTTCCAGCATAGCTCCATCAGCAAAATATATCACTCAACTAACAGACTGAAGTGAGCCAGTAAAATTTCTAAGTCTAGACCAGTACTTGGCATTCTATTCCAAATCCAGTGTGGGGAGATGCTATGTGTTCATATTAAAATCCTAATTGGCCATGAATAAGTCATAATAATTATAAACATAATGTATCTAGACAGCATAAAACCCAGGCTTATTGCTTTGCATTTTGATATTATCTCAGTACAGTGCAGAAAAATGCCTGTGATACTTCTTCTTTGTGAAAGCTACTTGCAAATTAGTTTCAAAATATGTACCACCAGATGAAAGCTACTGGAATAGCCCCAAAGCCAAAAATCAGAACCTGGTCAGTCTTTCTTGACCTCTAACTCAAGAAATTTATGATAAAATGATTTTCAACGACTTGCAGAAATATGAATAGTTGGATGCATAGAAAGCAGATAATGGTTAGTTGTTTCATCACAAATCTCTGCAGAGCAGGGATWGCTGCCAGCAGCTGAGAGCTTTGCCCTTTAAGCATGTTTAACCTCACAGAGTGAAAAACTTTCCATGGTGTTTGAGATTTAGCTCCAGATGTGATCTTCCCTTCCCCACAGCCAACAAAGGCAGCTGGTGAAAAGACTGGATCATTCTTCCCTCCTATAAACTCCACAGAAAAGATCTAGGGAAAATGGAAATTCTATAAGTTTATTTTATTCAAAGTTTTTACAATTTTTACTTCCCCTGTAGAACGACAGGGATAAAGCATGGAGCCAAAAAAGAAAACCAAAACAGATAACAATAAACAGGAGAAAAGGAATGAAAATGTTTAGCTTTTTTTTTTTTCCCAAATGGTTTTAAAAATGAGGTCAGTTTTATTTTAAAAAGAAAAAATGATTGAGAGACTATCACCTAAAAATGAGAAATTATTAATGTGTTTCAAACCCAGTATTTTAACAAAGTTATTTACATCTSTCTTAGATAAGAAAGGCAACAAACATACCTTATAGAAATTGCCTGCATCAGAGAACATTAGGGAATTTTTTTTAAACAGGAAATACTTTAATAAAAGAATATAATACTAAGAGAAAAAATTGAACTGTTGCTCTAACCCATTTGCCAAAGGATTTAAGCAAGAGTTTGGAAGGAAAATAACCTATTCTGACATGCTTGTTAGAGGATAAATGTTAAGAGATAAGATTTCAAGTATTTTTTCATCTTTTTCTCAAAAAGTCCCATTATTTTCAGTGAAAGGAACTGCAATTGTCTCCGTAAATAATTTTTCAAGCATATATTTTTGACTCAGAACCAGCTCAGAATTACCTTTTTTTGTGCTTACTAGGCTTAATATGGCAAATATTGTGCACATTTTCTAAATTCAATATGATCAGCTAATAAATACAAGTGTCATACTTGCCCACTAGTGATATACCAGGGAAAAAAAAGTGCTAATAAAGGCATATTAATCAGTTTTGGTGGTCCTCAGGTTTTTCCTCTAAGAAGACATGTATCTCTATATTGTTCTGGACATTTTTATATCACTTCCTTCTCTGCTTTGAGCAATGTTGCTAATTTAAACATCAGATTATATCTTATAAGCATCATGAAGGATTTTTCCTTTCAATTTGATAACGCCCTTCTTAAACCACTTTTGAGGATTCTTTTTCTTTGCTAGCTTCACATCAAATATTTGAGATTGGTTAAAAGTTACAGTGTTAACCAGATAAAAATAACCATTAAACAAAAATAGCAACCAAACAAAATGTGCCCAAAATATAATCTAGAAATCCCTAAGCCTCGATTCCATTAGTTCTTTATTTTATTATTCTGGAATGAATGCCTTTCAAAATGTGAAATCTAATTCACAGAAAGGCTGTAACATGAATTAGTACATACAACTGAGAAACAACAGCAATATTTACAACTGAATAGGAACTACATGGCAGCTAGTTTTGTGAAGTATTTCTACACTTTTCTTTAAGAAGAACATAAAAACTATTTTTAAAAAAAGTATCCATACAGTTTGGATTTGATCCTTAAATTATTAACCAGAACAACTTCATTTGTTTTCTTTGCCTTTTTACACAGGTGTTGCTGTGTACATGTATGATATATTTAGGCTATATATATATATATATATATGCCATATAAATATAGGCAGTTCTAGAAAGGTACAAACAATTCTTCTCTCCTGTGAGACATTTATGTTCTTTCCTAAAACACAGGGTGCTGTAGGACTGTCCTAGGCCACCCAAAATGTTGTTGTCATCCACATCTATCTATGCTCAAATTGCTACCATCTCTTGAAGGCCCACTCCAAAGATAAAAACCTTCCTTTTTTTCAGAAATACACAAATATCAATTAAGAAAGATAATTTTTCCCTTCACACAATGAGAACTCATCATTTTAAAACACATGGTTAAATCCCACATCTCATCCAATCCCCTATTTTCTGCCTGAAGGATTGCCTATGTAACACAGGAGCTAAAATGAGCAGTAATGTAACATATAGGTCAAACATACAGGTTCACTAGACTAGACTGAGACAATGTGAAGTTTGATAGAAGATCCACCAAGGAAAAATCAAATGGAAGCCATAAGGCCCTGCTGGAAGTTGAACTCATACTGTGGTATAGGCACGGTTTAGCTGTGAAAATTTCACACCAAGTTTTGTAGTGTTTTACATGCCAAAAGTTAGGCACAAGAGCTAACATCAGTGTCCATAGATCTCATTGTAACTGTTCTTATTTGTAGAAGAAGAAGCACACAGATTTGTCAACAACTGATACCGCAGTTTCCACAAGAAAAACCAATGAAGATCTAAGCCTGCTGAACTGATTGTCTGGAGATACACTTGTTGAATGCACTCTTTCAACGGCTTTAGAAAAATTGAGGGAGCAAATCCAGCAAGTACCAGTGAAATRATCTGTATTCACAACAATGTCCTAGTTTGTCCCCTATTCATTTGGCATTACCTCTATGCTTCCTTCTTTTCAATCTTCAGTTTTTTCYCTGATTTTTTTCCCAGGGAGCGTCAGGCTAGCAAGAAGCGCACACTTGCAGTGCATTTGCATAATGTAACATGAACTCTTCCTCTTGTCAATGCCAGTGATTCAAGACAAGAGTCTCAATCCATAGCTTGCCAGTCCCTGTGCTTCTTCAGACAAATTCTGAATTGTGCGTTGTAACATACCAAAAATATATTTACACATTATTTATACTTTGTAAAGCAAGGCAAACAGCAAAGTATGGATTTCTTTTTCCCTGTGGGGAGAAGTGGTTGAAAAATGATATTTTGTAGAAAAACAGTTCTTAAATTTAAGTAATTCACAGATCCCTGTGTTTAGCTCAGCACTCTTGCCATTGACATTTTCCAGTAAACATAAGTTCCTTGATTGATATGTGATGGAAAAACTCATAACTTGCTAAGACTCAAGCACTTTCCTATGTTGACAGGCAGGTAATAAGTATAACCCTGACAAGGAGTAGGAGTGATGGCTGTCAGCAGGAAAGTTAAGAACCAGGAAAGTAGAAGGCTTAAGGGGAGGCATGTTAGGAGAAAAAGCAAAGTGAAGTCAATCTTGTGACAGGTATCAGCAAATGCGGAAGAAAATGGGTCTCAGGAGAAACTGGAGTAAAACAAAATTTTCTGTGGAAAACTCAGGATGGTGTGGTTGTTTTTATAATATGCACYACAGTACCTCTGTGGTGTAGGCATAGTTTACCTGTGAAATTTTCACACCAAATTCTGTAGCACTTCACATGTTGGGCACAAGAGCCAACCATGAGTAATGCTCTTATGTGAGGCAGGCTGACAGCCACTGGAATATTATCCTTGTGAGGCCTCCAAAGACACAGCCCCTGGGGGCTGAAGAGCAAAAGAAAAGGGTGCTGCCTAAAGAGACTTTGTGATGAAATAGACTGCACTTCACCATATACTTTGATTATGCTTGACTTAAGATAGGATGAAGTGAAAAGAGGGCTTTAAAGAAATCAAGCAGAAAAAATAAGGGAAATGGCAAAGCTATAACACCTGCCGTAAATAAGCTCAAAGGAGTTAGAAATGCAAAAGGTAGAATAATAACAGAGAGCAAACCACCCAGTCTGACTTGCTAGATAATTGAGTGGATTACTCAGCACAGAGGATAAAAAGGCATTTTAAACCTTGAGGAGACTGGAAAGAGACMCTTGACTGAAGCAGATGTCAGAAGAAAAATGTCATGCTGGCATTTTTCCTATCTTTCTCTTTCTGTGGTCATAGCCACAGAAAGAGAAAGATAGGAAAAAAACCCAAACAAACAAGCAAAAAAAAACCAACCAAAAAAAAACCAAACAAAAACCAACCATTCTTTCTTCTACTCATTGAGATAACTGGGAAACTGGGGGAGAGTGGCTGGGAAATGTCTCAACTTTCTCCATGTAGTCGTTTTGTTCTTTATTCTCTCTTCTAATGACATTATTCTGTGTACTCTTCACTAATTGGCCTGTACCTCTCAAAACCAAGCAGGCCATGAATTTTTGCAGATGCCTGTATTTTGAAGGAGAGAAGAAGAAGGGATACATCCTGTACAGGTGCCAAAGCCACATTAATGTTTCCCCATTCATGCAGCYTGAGAGAGACGGCAGGGCTCCACCACACACTTCATTTCTGACTTGTGACAAAGAAGCAAACAGCTGCCTCTGCCCAGAAACTTCATGAGAGGGCTTTCTCTCCCCCAAAATAGCCTCCTTACTGGAAACTGCTGATTCTAAAAGCAAACACAGAAAGCTGCTGGAATTAAGTTACGTGTACTTTTGAAATGCTGTGTTTTTCAAATAATTTTTACATGATATTTTATTGCTTTTTCTAATGTTTCCCAACAAAGTTTTGTTTGAAGCAAAGGTTTTACGTTGCTTATCATTTATGGTAATGACATGCTCAGTAAAAAATTTGTTTCAAAAATGATTTAAAGGTCATGAAAAGTTTCCACAGAAAATTAAAAGATTCTTTTTCATCACTGACTGATTTTCTTTACTAGGGGTAAGTGCTAGCTGCCTTTCTGTACTTTCACTCAGATTGCTTAACCACATAGGGCTTTCCCCCCTTCCATAGCAAGGCTAGAAGACACAATTCTTTAAAAAATGACCTAGGATTTTTGGATTTCAGGAGGATTATTCCACCCTGAGCTARTTCCCACTCCCTGGGAAAAACTCATTGTTGTGGAAATTTCTGGTGTTTTCTGTCTTGCATATGGWCTTCTTTCACGGCTTCTCTAGTGAGAAATGCTTGTGACGAGAATAGTGCTGCTGAATTCACTTACCCATCAATTCCAAATAGGTCCATTTAGATACAAGAATCAGGGAAAATTTCATACAATGTGGTATTCAGCAATTCAAGGTACTCTTTCTTGGTTTCCATGGAGAGGAAATGGGAATTTTATACTATGTGGAGCTGTGGCACGCTTTAATAGGTTTCTGTTCTGGAATCCTGCTCCAGAAAAAATGGAGGTAGCCTGTGTTATCCAAAATAAWATTATGGACATCACAAAGATACAAAAAATATGTCTTATTAATGTAAATATTAATATGTGTTAATTATGTATTAATATGTCTCAGAAGTCGAAATTATGTCTGCTAGTCTATATTCTACAATCTCTGCAAGTGGATGTTTACAAGTTAGTATCACTACTTAGTGGCAGAAGAAAAAAAACCAGCTGCTTTTTATTAGAACTGAAAGATGCTACTTCTTTTGACCACACTTCTAAGCTAAACTAGGGCCATCCAGGAGACTGTGGAAAATATTTTACCCTCTTGAAGAAGAAATGAGTGGTTTTTTTCCAATCCCTTGTTACTGGCATACACCACACTGTTAGCACTGCTCTCTGGAACATTCAGGTTTAGAAAGTTATGATTCACTTTAGCCCCAGTAGTTTTACATGTACTCTGGTGCGTTACAACATTTTGCAACAAGGAATTTCCCCCAGAGCTGCAGCCTTCCTTCCACCACCCCCTCAAGAGTCCAAATGACCCACAGGCCTTGCATTAGAGGTCAGACCACTCCTATATACCTTTTCCCATCTTTTATTTCAACATATCTTCTCTTAATTTATGTAGTAAGCAGAAGAATGTATTTTTAAGTATCTATAACTCTCACTGACCAATGAAACAATGTAGTTTGAATATTGCCAGCTAGTTTATCACCTCTCAAATACCCAGTCCCCATAAGGTTACACTTTCCTAGACATCAGAAAGAAAAATTAATAACGTGGTCAAGGGTTTCAAAGTAAATTTTACTTTTTGTAGGCTTAAAATCACAACCATGACCCTCAACAAYCTCTTCTCATTACAGTGGCAGTCAGATAAATCCTGAGTATGAAGAGACAGAGAAAATATGTGCTCATTGCAAGTAACAACAGGAAGGCTGACTTGATCCCTCGTAAGGTCAACATYCACTCCAAGCCAAGGCAATTTTGCTTAAAATATCAGAAGCCAAAATATTGCTGAGATGAGATTTATATGTAATAACTGAGCCTTGAGCTGTCATCCCAAAACAAATGCATCATTTTCCTCCCATTAAAGAGCACAAAGTTTTCCCAAATGTTCCAACTACAAGGGTGTGGGCAGAAAAATTGCCAGATAAAAGTGGTTCTCTAACTGCTTCTTTTTAGCATATCAATCTATGGTATAACTTCAAAGGCTACATTTAAATATACTTCTATATAACTTCTGTTACTGGCAGGAGTGGATGGAGTAAAATGCAGCAGCTGGAGTTATACAACCTGTGCCTAAAGTCATCCTGACATGAGGTGTAGTCTCTGAAAAGGGAAGTCACTCCTACAGCATCAGGTTAGCCATCTCTCTTTTGATCATCACAAATAGCAACTTTCTGGTTGTTCTCTAACTTTTATGAGCCTACCAGAAGAGGTAAATTGACTAAAACGGATCCAGATTGATGTCCTTGCCAGTGTTCATTTTGTTTTAAAATCCCACAGAAATCTTTTCACACTATCAGATCACTGTCTGGGGAACATGATGGGCCTAAGTTTGTTAATGAAGCTTTACAAATGTTTCCTGCCATTTTTTTCCAACTGCTTTCTATGTGGTCTTTAATGTTTAAATTATAAGGATTAATGTCCTAGGTCAACTCCTTTTAATGAAACTTGTTTTATTCCATGTGTACACACTGGGRTGGATGAAGACCTCTATTTTTACACTTGGAAAATCACAATAAGACAATTTGAACTATTTATTTAAAGTCAATATATTAAAAGCCTCTGTCTAGTAATTATTTTTATTAATTTATTCAACCAAATATATATACATATATATATATATATTTGGGGATGTATGTGTGTATATATATCTATATACCTATATAAGCCATATATCTTATATATCTCAGCTGAACTGTACCTGGCAATTGCCTAATCAGATTGTAGGAATTATTCAAATTAAACTAATTGACAAACATGGACTTAGACAAGCATCAGAGTGAGGAAAGCAGTGAAAAAACACTGACCTATGACACTTGGGGAATCCTGCTGTAGGATTTTGTTGTAATAATTTCTGAAAAAATATTTTTCTGTTTTTCTCTTCTGCATCCTGAACTACTCCAAAATTTTCAGCTTCTCATTTCCGGAGTCATTCTTCATTCGCTCTTGTATCTGGTGAAAGGAAAGATAAATTTTCTGCTATTTCCCTTCCTAGAAGAAATAGGCATCTAACAGTTTTCTGATTCAACCCCAAAACCCACACCCAGCTGGTAGCCTCATTTTTTCTCTATTTTTTCTCTTCTTTTCCTCCCTATTATTCAAATGGCCTAGCTTAGTGTCTCTCACTTCCAATTACAGAAARCATTTCTTTTCCTCACACTTTCATCCAGAGAAAAGTAAGCAGCTCAGCAGCACCACTCAGCCACCATGCTTTGGCATATTTCTATTTGCCACAGATTATAATGTAATTTTTTCTGCTTGCTTGTGACCAGAATCAACACTTGGATGTTTTTGCTTAYTTTTAGTTATGAACAGCCTGTATCTCAAAGCTGAATATTTAAAAATGGCTATTCATCTATTTTTTCCTGYTGATTTCCATACTTGTGCCATTTTAATTCTCCTGAAAAACTGTGAAAAACAGAAATGATCTTCCAATATGTTTCTCTTTTAGATGTCTGATAATGAAAAATTTTAAAAAGTTAATAAGCACAATACTGARATTTCCTTTTGAACAAATACCACCTAAACAACAAAAGAGTTCCTGAATTGCAGCTTATATACCTTCCAGTGACTGGCACCACTCAGCAGAAGGGCGGTTTGTGAATTTGCTACATTTTCCTTAACATTTAGTACTTTGTCTCATGCAAACCTACCAGAAATATCCATTCAGTTTAATTTGGTTTGGCTGCAAACACAGTAATGTGTTTTGAAATCTGGCTAAATGATTATAAACATTGACTAAMGATTAACAGCAGTACGCTGAATCAGAGAGGTGTCTAATGATATACATCTGTCCCTGTTTATCTCCTTCATTAATGATCCCCAAAAGGAAGAAATCAGCATGCAGATGACAGCAATTTACCCTAACTAGCATATGCAGAGGAATGATACAAAGGTATACAAACAGGGCAGAAGATAATTACACGGGATACAATTTGTAAAGATGTTATTCTGGGATGAGAAGAAAAAGTCTATAATCCAATAAATAAATAAATAAATATTCCAATAAATAAATAAATAAATAATCCAATAAATAAATAAATATATCCTCAGTGGGAGGAAGGAATGATAAAGTTAGGGAAAATAAAAGTGACTTCCAGGAAAGCCTACTGAAGAAAGTGCATTACTTTTTAACAATTTGCACTAAGAGATGGACAATGAAAGCACCAGAGCCCTTTCTATCCGTCTTATGTAGAACAAATTTTGTCATGGTACATTGAGTTCAGAAAGGAGTAGGAATAACTCTTATGCCAAGAGACTATTTTGATAGTCTTCTTCTTTCCAACTGGATGGCAGTAATTGAAGAAATTGACTTTCTTAGCCCTCTGAAGTATATAATGAAGTATTACACTTCTTTCCAGCTTGTTCCTACAGCCTTATTATATCCTATAGCTTATCTACTTTATTCTCCTATGAAGGAGAATAAATGGCTTCTTACGTACAGGAATTTTTGGAAGGTAGAGCCTTTAAAAGCTTTTCGAAGTCAGATTTTTCTCTCCATTGTTACATTGCAATGTCAAAAAGATCTCTCCTAAAGTCCACTTTTATTCAGTCCTATTTTCTGCACTATAAAAAGAACCATCAACAGGATAGGCTTCACATTTCTCATAAAATATTTTGTAGCACAACTTTTTTCTGACGAGCCCTGAATTTCTCTGGCATTTCACCTATGTCACTGACATACAGTTGCTTTTATTGGCTCAGAAGATTTTTTTCATAAATAGCAACCACATACAGGATTTTAATATCAAACCAAAATGACTGTTAGGCGCTTTTGTGCACTTGGTTGCTTCAAAAAATCTGCACTTTATAAATCTGAGGGGTTTTTTTTTTATTTCTTKAACTGTCTTTAATCTTTCCAGTGCTCTAATCTTCCATATGTTGGTAACCATAGATGTAATTTTTTCTATAGGTACTTTCCAATATTTGTTTAAGATGGAAAAAAAATAAATGTGACAAAATTATACCCTTAAAGAATTCTGTTTTATTTCTTTCAAAAACACTTGCATTTGAAAGCAAAATCTATATTTGGGGGAAATCTAGAAATGCCAAAAATAGTCGCAAAAAGCTCCCATAACATGACAGAAAATTTTGGTTATATAATTGAAGTCCATAATGACAAAATAAATGAGTAGCGAAATTTTCTCTATTGCTATTAGGAAAAATTAGGAAATAGTGGTCGCAGCACCAAGYCTGTGTGAGTTCAATAAAGCATTTGAACAAGCTCTCAGGCTCATGGTGTGATTCTGGGAGCGTCCTGTGCTGGGCCAGGAGGTGGACTCAATGCTCCTTATGGGTCTCTTGGAACTCATCATATTCTSTGATTCTACAATTCTACAATAAAAACATTTAAAAGCCTAAGGCTGTGAAAGCAACGAAATCTCTGTCACATTTAAACTTGGCACCTTATTTCTCCAGGGCCAAATTACCTGCTGGCATGGGCTGGCTCAGATCCACAGAGATTTGAATTGTCAAACCTGACCCTGCAGTTCCTACTTCCTTTCCCTTCGCAGGAGCCAATGAACTCAATGAAAGGGGACTGGCACTTTGCTTAGAAATAGTTATGTTTGCCTATGTTATTTGTTTTTATTGCTTCTTCTGTTTGTTGCAGATCCTGTGATTCAACCACACAGATCTAAGCATATTTTGCAGTATAGGATCCACTGCACTCCCCACAGATGTGGCCAAACTGGGGTGTAGTCAGGAACAAAGCACTCCTTTTTTCCAGTGCCAAAGAAAACATGGAAAATTCAATCATATGTGGGTATGTGCCATAGCTTTTCCTCCAAAACCACTGCTAGTACTTTTCTTGCTCTGCCTTTTGGGTTATAGGCAATAGTCAGGCACCTGTGGTTTAAATGAGCTTGCTTTCTGCTGCACTGGAACAGAACAAAGACAAGTTCTCAGCACCACTCTAGCTGAGGGGCATTAACAGATGAGTCCCAGCTGCAGGCAATTTCTGCATAACTTTGCCCAAACTGCACGGAGAACAGGTATTTAGCTCCTTACCCACTCAGAGAGACCAAGAAGTGACATGACAACAAGGGCCAGTGTCTGTACTTGTTTTATGTATGTTGGTGATATTTATATATCCCTTTGTGAGTAATGAGAAAATTACACTTTCATCATTTATTATCCAAAACATTGTAATTCTACTTGCACAAGAGCTAGGAATACAACTCTTTAAAAAAATCTTCCTCTCCTTTTGCTGTCAGCTTACACTTAAACAGACAAATGAATCTATAGAAAAGCAATGGTCCTATTCCCGCAAGAAGAGCTGGCAGCTACCTGACACTGTTTGTAATTAGAGATGTTTGCTTATTTCTTTCTGTTGCAGCACATCATGATAATGTTGTGACCCTYGGCATGATCTTTAAGTGACCCTTCATCCCATCCTCCTCTGTTCCTTCGGGCCCAGTTCACAGTTGGAAACTTTAGGCTCTTTTCTAGGCTTAGACTGGATCTGGATCAAGCTTAACAATCTTATATTGACACAATCCTGTCAGTCCTGGAACACTGCGTGTACAGCTTGAGTAACTCCACTTTTTTACCCCTTTCCTTAGGGATTCAGCTTCTTTCCARCTGTCAATTCTCTGTGACATCTGGCTGTGATAGTTTGTGGCCTAAAATGTACACATTAAAACTATTTCTGTGTGTACAAATCTATCTTAAACTATAACACCCCAAGCAGCTTCCAGGGACAGCGTTACAAGTGCGGAATATAGTTTCAGGTGGGAAATAATTCTAGAACAAAACACTTACCTGTTTCTTTTCTCACATATTTCATATTTTTATTACTTCATGTCACTGCTGTCACAAAGAAAAAGAAGTCCTTGAAAAGCATACAATGGTGTATGCCATTAGGAAAATTTTTTGACATGTTTAAAAATATGTTTCCAATGCTACTATCCTCTATCTAATGAAAGTGTTCACATCCTGTTGCTGATTTTGTTTTGGTTTTATTGCAGCCAGCTTGCTTTCTCTGGAAATATTTGCATACTGTACATTTCCAGACATCTGATCTGAAACCTGATAACCAGTTACTATTGGTAACTACTACACTKAAATTTCAGATTTTAAAATTGTCACAGTGTTATCTGTTATTTTTTAACATGGGAAGATTAAGCAATTGCAATTAAGTTGCTGGACTGTGTCTTTTCTCATTATTCTGACATTAACAGCAAAGAGATATGTAATTGGTGAGACTAACAAAATCGTGCTCAATACATTTTAACAGAGAAGTGCTCTTTCATAAATTCAAAGCACATTTTTAACAAAATAGCTCAGTTATCAATGGAAGGCAAATCACTTCATGTCAATCTTATGTCAATGCAGTGCTTGTAAAAGAACTAAATCTGAGCAAGGTATTTTCTACAAAGTAGAAATGCAAATATCCCAACTACCTCAAGAGATATTTCTTCTTAAAAATATTCAGATGACAGACAGCTTGGAAGCACTACTTCAACTTAGCATCAAAAAACCTATTGTGGGAAATCACAAATCATAATGGAGAAACATCATAAATGAAGCTGTGGACAGACAGAGGAATTAGGATCCCAGATTTTCCTGATTCTTTGTCCTTTTTCTATTCATTTTTCTTTATGAATAATCAAAATTCATACAAGTGAATAGTTTTCTATGATTTGTGATGTTTCTTTCATGCAGAACCAACTAATGATGGGTATTTGTGATTTTGAAGACTCGACTTCTGTATGAGTGACACAGACACTGCACGTTCCCTGAGACAGCATGACAGAGGAATCTGGGAAGGGAGAGAATATTATATGCTGTACATGTAAAGAAGAAAATCCCATTCTTCAGGATTAGTTATTTTACTTCTAGAGATGTATTTCACAAAATTCCTCCTCCTGCTAGTGAATAACATGGTTTGCCTATGAAGTACTCTGTCACCTATCCGTATGAACAGCAGTAAATTATAAAAGATCATTATTGTTCTTTAAGAGAAAAAAGTCATCTATGCTTGTAGTTTCAGTTGGCAATGAATACTTCCTGGAGCATGTCATATTATGCCTGAAAACCATTTTCTGARTCAGTGAAAAGTATCAGACTGGAAAAATTTCATTTTACTTAACTGGCTAGCACTGACTTAATTCTTACTCACTAGGAGTCCAATTTGCCTTGACGTAACATCTATTTCCAGTAAAGAGACCATCAGAATTGCTGCTGCCCAGAAATGAGGGCTGAATTGCACACATTGTGTGAATAATTCTTCATTTTACTTTGTAAGGTTTAGTGCAGTGTATCCTGCATTTGACTATGTTAGCTGTATATAGCTTTGTGTTCCGAGTTTATATAGGACTCACTGGACTAAATTCACTGTTTTACACAGTTTGAACTGCCTTAGTAAAGCAAACCTGCCCTAAAGCTACTCATTTAACCAAGCAGTTAAGACCTGTCTTTGACCATTTTTGGCATGTGAAATCACCAAAAGCAGTCAAAGCATACAGGTAGATCTAGACCAAAATCTCTCTTCTTACAAAGGTGATTTCAAAGGCAAGGCAATCCCATTATGGATAACAAGCCAATATAAATAGCATATGAGGACATCAAAGAAGGAAACTGGTTTTAAGACAGCAGCACAGTCATACCCACCAGCAAAGATCATTCAAACAAGACCTGTACCTCCCTCTACAAGTATTTGCCTTCTACTTTTTGACTCCAGCTAAATTAATGCAGACCTGATTTGGAATGACACAAGGAGAGGAATTAAACTACTTAAAATTAAGATTTTTTTTTTTCAGACAGAAGAAAAGAAACAGTGAAGTTCATGAAGGAAGTATGGGTCTTCTAGTTATCCTCACGCCCCTGTTGCAAGTTGCATTTCAACCTGCCAGTAGCGCTATGTAGAGACTGGACTAGATATTTTTGAAATGATTCTGTGATATTTTCTCAGAGAAAATAACAAAGAACTTGAATAGTTTAAAAAAAAAAGATTACTGGTATCAAAGTGGCTCACTGAAAAAAGATTTGCCCGATAGCTATGTTTCTATTACTTTCTACAGTATAATTATTACAGATAATAGCAGAGGATGTAATTTGAGGTGAAACTTCTGACTGAACCACCAAGTTCAGTCAGAATTAAAAATGAAGTCTGGATTTTTAAAATAAAGTTTTAAGACCACACTGCTATCAGAAATTTCAGGGGAAGCCAGAACGATCATGTTCTTGTGCCATTTTTTTCTTGTACTCATATGGGAATGGAATTCAGGGCATTGTCATCCTAGTAAAATTCACAGTGAAGAAAAAAGCATTTGTCTTGGTGATTTTTTGAAAGATTTGTTTGGAATGTTTTTATTATTTGCAGGCAGARTGAAGGTTCCCTTACATGGAAAATTTTTTAACTTATTTTTGAGATGGGCAACTTTTTCTTTCTATTGTCCAATTTAGAGTCTAATTTCCCTCAAACCAATGTTCTCCTAGTTGGTCTACAAAAGTAGTTGCGTTTTTTCTAAGAAAGACTGACACTACATCACACAAATTATTTTGGGTAGATGTGTTGTTCAACACTTCTCTGATCGGGCAAGAACTGTAAGAAATGTTGTTGAGATTCTTATTGAACAATTCATAATGTTTTCCACTCCGTATCTCAGCATGTGAGCCATTGTTCACATTGCCTGAAATGCTGTCCACAGATGCAGCTTCAATAATGCACCAGCTCTTCCTGAGCCCAAGAGTTTTGTCATTCACAGGAAATGCATCCTAACATTTCAACCCTGAAAGCAATGGGGAACCAAAAACATATCCAAAATACAGCTCTTTGAAGTAGAACAAAACAAACAGTAATATCAAGCTACATCTGAGAGCAGGAACAAAGGCRTTAATTTAAAACAAAAGCGATCTTTTTGTCCTTCCTGTTGTCTTTACAGTGCAGGTAAAATATGAGATATGGCTCTCTGAATTCTACTGATATAGCATCTCTGATTGCCTTAAAGAGCTACCAACAGCTTGCTCAGCCCCTTTGGGGATATTCCATAATGATTCATATAAATGAATGTGGGGCAACTGCATGAAAGAGTGTGAACTCTAGAGATGCTGTAAAACCATTGATGCACTTGGGTAGCTTGGAAGCTCACCACAGTGACTGATGCACTTTTAAACTACAAGTTTAATTTAATTAATTAGGATTTTCTCCTGCAACTACTCGTCAAAATATCTTTACATGTAGCAAATTAATGACATTAACGAGATAAGAGTATTTAATTTTATCAACAAACCTCAGAAGATAATCTGGCCTAGTGTTATAACTGAACCACAGAGATTCTGTCTGAAAACAAAGCAAGGCACTTTTATTCACTGGGAATGCACTAAATGGCAAATTGTATTGGCAATAAAATAGAGATTTTTACAACAAATAACCCCCCKGTATATAAATTGTGTTCAGAAAAGTTATTTTTAAACCCAAAGATTATAGCAAATAATTTTTGGAATTTCTGGCTCATTTCTGTTAAAAAATCCATGGAGTTCAATTCATTGTGGCTGCCMATGTCTTTCTTACCCAGAAAATTTCAAATTTATTTATATGTACAATTTTTAGTTTTTATTTTTACAATTACATGACACTATTATACACTAGATGAAAGGGGATAGCTGTAACTGTATTTTCYTAATAGAATATTTTCTTATTATTTTCTTAATAGAACTGTGCACGCATACGTACAAAGTACKACTTTTCCATTTGCAGAGGACCTTCTTATCCTAGTCGAACTGTACCAACAAATCTTATCCAAACCAGACTCTTTAAATTCTAACAGCAAAGAACAACTTATCCAATGAAAATACTTGCTTTATTCTTCTCTCTTCCTAACAAGTGTGATACAAATCACCATGAATTCCAAGGATATCATTATGAATGATATATAGATTCTTTTATGGAATTCTTAAAAATCACATCTAAGTATCCAGACAGATGAAAATGATCAAGAAATTCAAGTAATAAATTTGAGGATTTTTTTCTGATTATTTTAGCCATTATTTGGGTATGTTAAAGTGATCTAGGATATAAAAACTTCAATTCTGCTTTTTTTTGCTTTTACTTGCTTCAAATGTCAACAATGCTTTGAATCAATAGGAAATATTTATTTATGGTTTATATTAATATGAAGGTGCTATTTTTGTGACACTCAGTATTAAGTGGCACATGCCAGGTTTCTCCATACTATGGAAAGAAAGTATTCCTAATAACATCTGAATAAAAATTCAGATTATTTAGCAAGCAAGAAGAATTTTTACAAGAGTGTTCAGTAGGCCTAAGATGATTTTTTGAAAGCAGAATTCAACTCCTAAATGGCTTCTGAGTTCTCACTTTCTTGGTCACATTAGAAGTAAACAGAAGACTTTGACTAGTGATTATGAGTGTCATGTTACAATTTTTACTGGTAAAGGGCTCAGTTCATAGCTGTCATAATGATATAAACTTCAGCTTGACTGTGTGCTAAGTGTAAAAAAAACTGTAGAGGTGCTGTAAGGGTACAAAAAGCACAACAAGTTATAGTGAACTACAAATGTAAGCATGCAATTAAAAGTCGCCATGTCTATAAAATATATTTAAAAGAATAAATCTATTAAGGGCAATATATTGCCAATGTCTGAGTTGTCTGATGCATCTCTGTGGTGATTTGGGTATTTACTCATCTTTTTTATTTCCTTTTTCTGTTATCCTTAGTTTTTTTTCTTATACCTAACCAGTTCAAATGGTTAGCTCCTCTCTAGAATAATAGAATTATGCAGCTCAGAAGGATCCCAGAAAGATCTTTCAATATTGTAAATAATTTTTGCAAGTTTACACTGGGAGTTTTTCTTTTGATGCACCTAAATGACTGTGTTTCATCAAATTCAGATGAGATTGAATGAGCCAGGAAGTATTTTGCTTTTTCAAAACCTCAGGCATTATGTTTTGGTTTTGCAAGTACAAAACCACCCCATGTTTTGGTATTGAATTATCAATCCAAAAGAAACAATGAAAGAGAAGAGTGGCAATTATTGCAGCAGAATTATAAGATTTATTTGCCTTGCTATTGGCTGGGTATTTGTTTGAATACAAAAGTTAAACTATTATATTTTTTCCTATGTTCCTAAAAAAAGTTGGAGAGTCTTTTTGAGTTCTCCAATCTTTTAATTAAAAGATATTTTGTGATTATTGTTCTGGACAATACCTGACATAGAAGTTTCAGAAGTAATGGGTTTGACATTTGAACCAAACTCTGCCCAGGCTCAAACTCCAAATACTTTACAGTGTACAGAAAAATCATAGAACCATGAATCACAGAATACCAGGTTGGAAGGGACCTCAAGGATCGTCTGGTGCAAACTTTGTTGGCAAAATCACAATCCTGACAAGAATGTACAGCACCCTGTCCATCTAAATCTTAAAAGTTTGCAGTGTTGGGGAGTCTGCTACTTCCCTGGCGAGAGTATTCCYTGGGGAGAGATTGTTCTCTTTGTGAAAAATTTTCCTTTTCTGTCTAATCAGAATCTCTCCAGGAGTAACTTTTCATCATTGGCTTTGATCTTCTCAGAAAAGAAAGCCTCTACCTTCTTCACAGCTATGTGTTAAATACTAATGGGGATAAAAGTCTCCCCTAAGCCTTCTTTTCTCAGGGCTGAACAAACCCAGTTATCTCAGCCTTTCCTCACATGGGAGGCTTTTCAATCCTTTAATCATCTTTGTGGCCCTTCTCTGGACCTTCTCCAACCTGTCCACATCTCTTTTGTACAGCAGCAGCCAAAACTGAGCTCAGTGTTCCAAGCRTGGCCAAACAAGTGCTGAGCAGGGTGGGATAATGGCTCCTTTATCTGTGCTGGTGAAGCCTTCATTGAGCCAACCCAGTGTCCTGCTGTCTTGCTTTGCCACAGCAGCATGTTGGCCACTCACATGGAACTTTTTTTCCACTAAGAGCCCTTCCCACAGATATTCTTCCCAGCTGGGTAGACCCCTTCCTGTGCTGTTCCCATGGATTATGTTTTCCCAGGTGCAAGACATTGACCTTATCCTTGCTGAACTTCATAGGGTTCTTGTTAGCCCATTCCTCCAGCCTGTCCAGGTCTTTCTGCAGGAAGGCTCTCACTTCCTAAGTGTCAACTTCCCAAGTGTCAACTTCCCCTCTCAGTTTGGTATAATTGGCAAACTTTGTCAGGGTACATTTGATCCTATCTTCAAGATAATTTATGAAGACATTGGACCCAATACTGACCACTGGGAGACCCCACTTGTGACCTATTSTCAGTTTGAAATGAAACAATTTACTGCCACCCTCCATGTGCTGTCCATCAGCCAGTTCCCCACCCATTGCACAAACTACTTTTCTAGATTGTAAGGCAAAGAAAAATGTCTTTTTTGTGCTGCCTAACCCAATGAAATTATCTTTCGGTAATTTATTCTGATAGAGTTTCAATAAATTCTTGTCTGGTTGGAGTTAATGACAAACACAGCTGTGCATTCTGGACCTCAAATATGAACTTGAGAAAGAGTAATGCATTTTTTTAAGGAACATTTTTAAGGAACAATCTAATGGCAAATATCGAAGGGGCAAAAGGACTTCCACATTGTAACTTGTAATATTTCTGGAAAAATAGTTTTTTAAGTGTCAAGTGTATGAAAAGGCAGGAAAAGGTTTAGGCATTTTTGAAAATGTGACCTGCTATATTTGGGAACAGACTCTTGAAAGAATCTGTTTTCTGTTTTGCTGGTCTTGGTAATCATTTTCAAAAAGAAAAAACTAATTCCACCTACAAACTTGAAGTTAATCAGCTGTCACCCCGCTGGGCATCATAAATGAAAACAGTTCATAACGAGAAAACAGATCAAAACATGTTTCACTTCTGGTGACTGCAAATACAAAGAAATCAGTCATTAGAGGTAACAGTCTTCTGGGTAAGAAATACCTTGATGAGGGTAAATAAGCTTGAAAGTTCCCTATTTCAAAGCYGAAATGGGCAAAAGAAGAGAGAAAAAAAAGTGGAAAGTTGAAATCTCTTCTTCCTCTGGGTGTGCCGGGATGTACGGAGCTGGCTGCTGGCCAGGGCTGATCTGGTAGCTGGCACAGCACAGAAGACAACCTCCTTTCTCCTCCTAACCTTTATAGCAGCCAAACCAACCTACTCACAAGGCAGMGGCAGCCTGGGGAATGTGCTCTGGCTTGGAGGCAAGAAAACATATCTCACACACCCCATTCCCATTCTTCTGTCTCCCATTCACGTGTCTTCCCCGTGTCCCTTTATTGGCCTCAACATACTCCCCATGGAGGAAGAAGGACAGCTCTGCCATTTGAGCACCTCTACTTTTGGAAGAGCTTTTTGTACCCACACAAAGTTACTGGCACACCTCTTTCCAATGTAATGGTAGCACACATAGATCTCTGGTGAATTTTGAAGAAGCCACATTCATAAATAATTTGGTTTATTCCTGGCAAAGTTGACTGAATTGTAGGATTTCCTGCTTCCTCACCCAACAAATACAGACTTAATGTTATGTTTCCTTCCTAATTTATGTTTCTTTAAGTACTTCCACTAATTTACATCTGCCTGTGGGTTGAGCCTGGATGCTTCAGCTGCTGGATAAAGACTGGCTAAAGATCCAAAGTGAACACCTCCTTTTTTTGCAGCCCTGCTCCCTGTCTGAAGTCAATTCAGAGCCAACTGAAAGCAAACCACTGTCCTGCCAGTGCTATTTCAGTTTTAAGGGTGTCCAGGATTTAAACCCAGACCTGGATCCAAACATCCTAAATGGCTTCCATCCTTTTAATTGGCTAAATCATAACCTTGGATTCAGAAACCCTCAACAATTTCACATTATTCCAAAGGGATTTTACTGAAACATTACAAAACTAGCTTTTGGTGTATTTTGGCAAAGAGAATAAAGTGAAAATTCAGCCAGCGAATAATTTGTTGTGGGATAGAGAAAGCAGGATGCTGGCAGACAACTTCCTCAGAAATCTTGACGTGTAAAATAAGATTTCTATTGCAACAGGTGTGTAGGGTGGAAAATTAGGTCAGACAAGATTTTCTCCTCTGTGTGCAATCACTGCTGACAGGCATATGTCTCCCAGAAGACCTAGGGAGCCAGATATTGCTCCACTATTGTTCTGAGTCTCAGGACTGCTACAGAATTAGCTATTGCCTCAACCACTTTTAGGTCATGCTTCACTTTTAGGCATGGTTCCAGTTTTTCATGGACATAACTGCACTTAAAACACCCATAAAAGATGGGAATTACAAAATAGTGGTTTCTGTGGAAAGCACAGCATGRAGCATATCTTATCTTGTTTTTCCCTTCTGTCTCAAGGTTTTATGTCCTTTCTTCATGTTGATTGCTATGTTTGTAAAGAACATCCACACAACTTTCCAATATTTTATTTTTGGTTTAAGTTCATATGTTCAAGGACAAAGGCAATAGCTGTCAGCTGAATATCTTCTTCCAGTTAATGAATTCTTATTTGGCTTCCCATTTTTTTATTTTGCATATTATTTCAAAGTCTTATGAYGCAGTAACAACTATATTTAGCTCAGTTTTACTAGCCCTGTGACTTCTCAATCTAACAGCTGACTTGCCAGCAGACCAATTAGGAAAATCTAAAGATGAGAAACTAAAAGGCAGAAAAAAGATCTGTATGCTGTTATCTGCTACATGGTATGATTCTTACTGAACATATTTATTGTTTTTGTAATTCTACCTCAATTTCCATTATTAGTATGTAAGCTAAATGCATTAAGTACAAGAAAAAAAAACACAGAAACAAGACAGAAAACAGAATATAAGCAATACCACATAGGATTATTTTGCCTTATGGAAGCCGATCACTCAGCRCTATGAGGATTAGCTACAGACACTAGATTAGGTTTATAACTTGAAATGTCTAAATTTAGGTGAAATTTAAATTCTACTTCAAAATGTGACCGAGGCTCTAATATATCTCTTCTTCAAAGCKCAAGCTAAATGATCCATGGGGATAYGCCTAGAGYTACTCAACAGGAAAAGACAGTTCAGGTGAGGATCAGATGCACCCCCAGCTGTGACTTCAGAGAGTGAATTTGACTTTTGAGGCGAGGTGTCTGACAGCATGAGGGCCAAGGGAGGGGGCTGGGAAGGAAGCTTGTTKATACACTGGCTCAGTGCGCCTTCAGGAAACCCAGGGGTGGTGCTCAACAACAAAGAGTAGCTGACCTGCCAAACACAGAGCTTCAGGCCAACGATATTGACAAACTTGAGGCCTAGGCCAATTGAAAACCCATGAAGTTCAACATGGAGAAACAGCAAGTTCTGTACCTGGGGCAGAAAGAGGACACATATCAGTCGAGACCCTGGTAGAAAATATGTAGGGGTTTTAATGAATGCAACATTGAAAATAGGACAACAGTGAACTCTCACCAGAAATAAGGAAAACTAAAACATCAGGAAGTCAAGGACAGAATGTCATGGGAATTATGAYTGCCCTTTATACAGTGCCAGGGGGGCTATGCTTGGCATAATCTGCCAAATTTTGGGCTCTCCCCAGTTCAGGACTGATGTAACAAAACAGAGCAGGGTCTAGAAAAGATATATCAAGATCATTCATACAYGTAAGAAGAAAATTTCATCCTCAGAGATCTTGGAGACTCCACCAGCCCATAGCATGGCTGACTTGATCTGCTTCTGGCATTTGTCCTGTTCCACATGAGAGACTGCACTTGATCTCCTACAGGGCTCCCTTCCAACCAATGTATCTCTAATGCCATGATACTGTGATTTTATTTGCCTGTGATACAGGGGATCTGAAACTTAGATCCTTTCTGGTCTCAGGGTATTTGAGAACCTAATTCCTGAACMGTTTTTAAGCAAGTGCTGTTAGCTGCTCTCCAGACATCCCAATGATCTTGGTCAACWTTCAAGTAAAACAGAAAGGAAGAGAGGGAAAAAGAAAGAGAGTGATAAAGCAAAAAGACAGCAAACTCAAACTCCTGTCCTGTGTTTTCACTTCCTAGAATCATGGGATGAAAAGCAAACAGAATCTGGAAGAAGAATTTAAAGCAGCTGATACCCTGTCCCATTACAGCTTGGACTATTCTTCAAAGTGAGCAGTATGAGTCACTGCCTGACACTTTCGTGACTAAACTCCAATATAAGCATAATTTAAGGAGTATGAAAATACCCCAAAGTTTCTGGTTGGTGGGCAACTGAGGGTGAAAAACCTTAAAGACTGCTGATAGATAAATCAGCAGTGGAAAGAATTGAATACCCTATTGAAAGAGGAAGATGTAATTTTTAACTATGTATTTGTGAGGATGGTGAAGATTAAAAAGGGGGAGGGGTCGTGAAAGATGAGGAAGAGAAAGAATAATGAGCAGAGAAAKCTGGAGGGAGAGAGGCAAAAAATTGTTGCTAAAACTGAAGAAAAAGTTCAAGATTAAAATAGACTAAGTCTTCTGTGTTAGTATCAGGAAATGTAGAACAGAGTGACAGCAAAAAAATAGAAAAGTGGGGAGATCTCCCTAGACCTGGACAGATTCTTTAAAGGATAAATCAGTGTTCTTTGTAAAAACAGAGGAGAAGTCAAAATACTTTCTATAATGAAGTCTAAAGGCAGTGAGGCATGAAGAACCTCAGATATCATCTTGCAAAGAAGAAATGCTTGACTGAAGAATGGCAGCGTAAGTCAGAGTCCTGTAATTCTACATGGTAATGAGATTTTTTACAAAGGTGTACAGAAACACAAAAACAGAAGCAAAGAGAAAATTTTTCAAAAAGAGCCAGCAATGGAGATTAGTGAAACGGACAGTGGAAAAGAAGAGATGGGAAGGCAGACCTGAAGGAGTGCCAAGAGTGCCATTAAAAAAAAAGGCCCAAAACCATCTGACAAGATCAATAGGAGAAGAACAAGGAGCTGAAGACAAACAGAGGCATTTAAATCCTGTGGAATACTCAGACACTTCCTGAATATTATTCCAGACCAATGACCTGAAGGTGAGTTCATTTCCCTGCTCTGTCAGTCTTTAACTGTTTTGCTAAATCTGCCTGGGCAGAGATCCACACTATTCTAATTGAGGTACTGCGATGAAAATGAAGTGGTACAGAGACAGAAGACAGTATTCTAAAACTACCTGTTTCTCTGATGTAAATTGATTAAAGAGGTCTAGGATTTGAAATAGTGACTTACAACACGTCTAAAGATAAGACATTGCTGCAACTACAGCATTCAATAAATGTTTCCAAGAGATATAATATTATCTAACTCTGGAACTGCAAGTCTTGTTCTGACCCCAGAACCCTGCGTTACCATCAAACCTAAGTATAAAGTTAAATCACAGAAATTTGCCTGTGCTGCCTCCACCTATGCCAACTCTTTACAGCAATTCAACGGTGCCTCTACTTTACAAGTATCACAGTATATGTGCTAACCAATAGCTTTAGAGGAAATATAGTCAGTATCCTGTCACTAATCCCTAATAACTAATCCCTAATAAGACATAATATAAAAGCATAAAATTAAAATTAATGAAAAAGAAATAAGTTACAGAGGTGTTAAAAGGGTTTTTTTTTTTTTTTTTTAATTATATTAGTTATGACTTAATCACTGGCTATAAAATCAAAACTCTGAAGCTGGACAAAACCTCCAACTTTCTCTGCAAGTGCAGAGCCAGCATTCCAGCCCCAARCATTGCACAGATTTATCTCACCACATTCCACCTAAAAGTGGAATCCAGTCACTTTACCGAAAATCCKAATTTCAAGTGAAATACATGTGTGTTTTTAAATATGAATTTTTAACTGTTCACAACCACAAATTCCCAGATGGTAAGCAGTTGCAAATAGAAAAGGGAAAGCTTGAAAAGCATGGAAAAAATGCTCTCTGGCAAAGCTAAAAAATTATAGGAACTGGCTTGCCTTTGCTATACTTTTTCCAAGATGTAAAAAGAAGCTGACAGATGGCTGCTTGCCATTTGTCATAACCCATTTCAAATACGTCTCCTCGTTACCTTTTCTCATACACTTTCCCTATCTTTTCTTCAATAAAAWTCTACTTCTTCTCAGGAATTGCTATAGCAGAAAGATTTTTCAGGTCTTAGAATGYCATTGGAATATTATAAGTGTAGGGGTCTCTCACAGCTTTGTAGCACATACTGACAAAAACAGGACAGTTTGCCCCTTTGATTAATTTGGTCTTACTGCTCTGAACTGTGAGTGTTAAAGATACTATGAATTAGATTACTGGAAAGCAGCTCTCGGGCATTAGTCTTCAAATCATATTCATTTTTGTCATTCAAAGTTTTCACATAGCGGTCTTAGAATGTCTTGATGAATTTTAACTAATTTATAAATTAGTTAACCTATTCAGGTGCCTAAAGAGGGAATTCTAGAAGCATCCAAGATACTATAAAGTATTCTTCACCCAGGGACGTGATGCTTTTACAAAAAGATACAGGTTTCTTATGTCTCTTAGGTCATTACTGCTGGGCTCTTCAGGGTGTCTGGGGTTCCCTAAGGAACCTCAGGGGATACAAGATATTTATGGTTTCGTACAGGAACTGTGCCCTGATCACAGCTCCACCGAGCTTTTCTAAGTTGATCAAGAATCAGTGATTTTACCTTCCAGTTGCAAAGCTATCATGACTATAAACAGTGATAATAAAATAATGTTTTCCACTGATGTGGTTTTAATTCAAATTTATGTTAAAAATATTAGCTGGCTGTTTGAGATATTTTTATAATTCTAGTATGCCTCCTTTCCCCCTCTTTATTCTTCTATGAAATGATAGCTTTCTTAACTCTTACAGAATACAATTCTCTTTTTTTAAAGASAACCAAATTGGTTAAACCTATGCAAATATTGTGTCTGGGCCTACCACCTAGAATCTAACAATGCAGAGATCCAAAGATGAAAAGTTACTATATGCAAAAGACTTCACAAAATTATGTACAGGAACTTTTTAATAAGTACATTACTCTGTGGAAACACTTTAAGTTCATTCCAGCCCTTACAGCAAATGGATTGAATTCTGCATATTCCCTAGTACAAACAGGATAAAGCTCCCTTTTCTCACCCTGTAGGGCAAAGGATATTGGATTTTAAGGCCATAATATATCTGTGCATAGGAAACTTATTACAAGTCCTGGGTCTGGTCCAGACATACAGATATTTTAAGGAAACCATTCATTTGGAGAGAAAAGAAGGAATGATATCCGTCTCAGATTGAAGTTTGAGTTTCTGATTTTTTTAGGTTTTGTTGTTTTTCTAATGAATAGCAGCTGTTCAAATGTGCTCAGAAGGTAGAACGCTGAATAAGCTCCAGTGCATGGGATTATTGGGCAAGGATCCGGGGACAAGGTCAAAGGGGAGATATAAATAAATATTTATATAACAGCTCCCATTGTTGTCAGTAAGGGATGATGGGTCAGCAAATCTAAAAATCAGCAAAGCTTTATTTAGGTGTCTGGATATGAATATGAGAGACTGTACACAGTCCAGATATAAACTCTGCTATGTAGCTGAAAAAAGTAATATGACTGTGTTAATCTGAYTTCTTACCTAGGCTATTGATTCCTAAAGACAACACTTCTGATTGTATGACACTGCTTTTTTAGATACATCCTTCATTTTAGAATGGAAAAAACAATACATGGAATGTACTGCACAAATGTACTGTACACATGTAAAGTTATATGTGTTTACAAGGTTTGCTTTTTTTTTGGAAAATCTATTTCAAAAATCTTGATTCAGTGCAATTAAGACCTTTTTTCTGATAAAAATGTTGGTCTTCTAAAGCACAGGTTATAGCAACCTAMCTTTCTATCAGAATATATTTTGTTGATGCTGACAGGAGTTGTCAATGGCTAAGAAAATAATGCAGACGAGCTAAAGATATTTTACTAAGTCTTACTGCTTTAACATTAGTGCACTGTCTACAGGCTTCATCCAAATTTCTCATGCAGCCATCTTTGCTGCTACTTACTTCTGTGTACTTACACTAGTACCCTCTACTGGTCTTAAATTAACTGTGGTGTTCAGCTAGTCTGAGGAGGTAGAGGCAAACCCTTAATAGACATCTGAATGATGAATATTTTCCTTTCTTCTGTTTTGATCAGGAGGTCATGATCTCTGTTCCAGTTAAAGGCACAACATTACTCGGTAATGTGGGGTGGTTTCTATCTGTCCTACAGTTCATTAAAATTGTGCATAAAAGTACGGATAGTGGAATCAACAATAAACCAGCACTGCTGGAAAAGACATAAAATACTGCACAGCTAATCATAGAGAAAATATGGCCCCTATAACAGCTCTTTGTTCTCTACATTCTTGCTGTCATCTGTTGTGCTGTTTTCAAGAATGTCAGATGTGAATTGATTGGCAACATCTTTCCTTGAGGGGAGCAAAGCTATTTAATGTATATGGTTTTTAAAATTCTATAGCAGCCTATGAAATGCTCTGGAAATATGGAAATTCAAATTTAACTCTAGCTGAAGAAAAAAGATCAGTAACAAAAATGTTCCAGGAAGAAAATATGGCTAAAAGGAGCATCATGGCCAAGAAAGCACTGAATTTCTCAAAAGGCAGATAAGTAATTGTCCACATAAGAACTCTTATATGCCACATTTTGGCAAAGTTATAGCAAATAATGCAATCATTGGATTCCACCAAAAAGCCCCACATTTTTCAATACATAAATGACAATTTTTATCTTAAATGCTCCTAACACAAATATTCCCAAAAGGTTTCTAAGTAAGTGGGCATGAACTCAGTCATAATGATTTCCTAACATAAACCAATAAATAAAGCTATTTTAAACTACGGTTTCCAGAAAATGGAAAAAGGAGAGATAATTCTTATCCTGAGACTTTGAAACATCCATGCCAATATTTCCAGTTTAGCCACTGACCAGGATGCTGGGCTTCAGTAATATTTGATAAAGCATGATATTGTGCACAGATCCTACAGGTCCYAATGGCTGAGATCTTCTAAAAATAGTAAGTTCTGCTTTAGCAATGGCACACACTGATGAACTTTTGAAGCAAGAGGTCGGCATGGTTTTTCAGGGCCAGTGCTAGAGGATTCTTGGAGCCCATAACTAGAGCTGTATCACCAGATACTGTCACCACCAGGTTCAGCTGAACCTAGAAAGCATGAGCACTAAAAAAATTGCTGTAGGTGGAGGGAGAGCTACACTGGATGTTTCATTTGGATTTTTTTTTATCTTATTTGTTTGGTGTTTATAGACTGTTACTTTGCATGAAAGAAATACATCCAGAAACTTTTCTGGTTTGGGTTATTTTTACTGAGCAAATGTTCTATATAATACTTAAGCCCTTAAAGAGTTTTTTTTCTATTTTGCTTAAGCTTGGTTACCCATGGACTTTCTCTCCCTTTGTTTTCATGCTTGGCCTTGTTACAAAGGATCACAAATTTTATGCACACCAAGGAAACCTTTGAACAGTAACAATAAGTTAAGAGACTGGACGACTTATACTGAATGCTTTCTTTTTCAATTGTAAAATGAGAAGAATGATCTTTCCAAGGGAAAAAATAAAAAAAAAAAATACTTTCTTTTTCTCTTGAAAAATGCTAAATTATTTTTAGCAACTTTTCTTATCCAACTAAAGGGAAATTACCTTAATTGATTTCCTCAACCTGGTTCTCTGAGAAAGATCTAAATAATGTCTAAGATCTAAATAATTCCCATCTACATGTCCATCTGAATGTCATTCCCTTTATTTCCCCTGTTCCCTTATCCAGTAACCTATTAAATTCTTAAGCTATTAAAGAATATGTGAGAGRGAGGTGAATGATCCAAGCTATAGTATGTTCTTATATTGCCATGAAAATAAGATGGTAAGAAGATTAGAGTTCCCTGTGTCCCCCTTGAAGGAAAAGGGAAGGAACACTAAAGAGGTAGTGGCTGATAGGCCAGTCTGGAACATACATCTCTAAACTCCTGACTTGGCACACTACCTCTTGCTTAGCTAGAGAGCAATAAAATGTGCTTAGGSGTAATGGTACTAAGTTGAAAATATTGTGATTGCTTGGATCACATAAGGATGTGAAGCACTGTGTTTTAAGCAGCAGGAGATGTAGGGAGGTAAGATGAAGGGCCGGTAAGAGGAGGCTGGTTTGCTTAGTTCTGCTTCTCAGTGAGCCATTAGAGGATACTTTTAGTTGTCTGTAGTTTTATTTTTTTTTAATTAGCCTGATTGTATCACATTTATTTTCAAGCATGAACTAAAGATTATGAATATTTCATTTTCTGTTTTATTTCTAGATTTGCCTGTTTGGATTGCGCCTTAGACTAGCGAGTAAGGTATGTTATAAGGACAAACCGATTCATGTAAGAGGAAGAAACACCCTTTTCCCACTTCTTTCTGAATAGAGATAATCAGATACAGAAATTATAGAATCATTGAATAGTTTTGGTTGGAAGAGGCCTTAAAAATTACCAACTCCCCTGCTATAGGCAAGGACACCTTCCACTACAACAGTTTGCTCAAAGCCCCATCCGACCCAGCCTTGAGCATTTCCAGGGAATCCCCAGCTGTTCTAGGCAACCTGTTCCAGGGTCTCACTGCCTCACAGAAATGAATTTCTCCCTAATATCTAATGTAATCCTACTCTTTTGTTTTAAAGCCCTTATCCCTCATCCTCTCACTATATGACTTTGTGAAAAGTTTTCTTATGGGCCTCCTTTAGGCACTGGAATGTTGCTGTAAGGTCACCCTGGAGCCTTCTCTATTCTAGCTGAACAACCTGACTCTCTCAGCCTGTCTTGATAGGAGAGGTGCTCCAGGCCTCTGATCATTTTCAACCTTTTTTACACAGAATAGAAGGGACATTCTTCAAGAGACAAAGAATTTGGAAAATAAAGCTAGAGAAGTACTTGGGAGAGAATTTCATTCAACCCACAGTACAAATCTAAGCCAAATGCCCTTATCTATTATTTTATAAGATAGGTTTGTTGAATTAGTCTCAAATCTTTTGATGACAAGTATCCTATTCCACTGTCTTTGCTACTGTATATATTACTTAATTCAGGAGAGAAGAACTGACTCTTCTTCAATGCCTTCATAAGGTTTAGAAACAAAAACTGCTGCATTTTGGGTTCATCCCAAGTCTCATGAGGGATAATTAATATCTTCTATGTTTCTACTAAGACAAAATAAAAACAGAACCAAGACAAACAGAGAGATAAATGAACAGATAAATAGCAAACGTTTTAATTTAGATAAAAGTACAAAATAATAGATAAAARAAAAGAGGACAAGGACATAAATTAAACTACCATCTGCTAGAAGTAATTTCTGGGAATACAGCTGTCAAGTCCTTTAAATTCTAAGCAGTACTGCCATTGTGGGGATTTTTTGTGCCTAAATTGTGTGTCCCCAACTGCCTGTGTGTTTCAAAAACACATAAGAAAATTATAATCTTAATTAGATCGAGAGTGCAAAATGAAAATCAAATTCCAACTATGAATTCTGGGAAACAACTWGAGATAGAGATCATGCAGGGATGATTCATTTGACAAGTTATCTAATTTAAGTAAATATTGCTAGGTTGCGAAAGTAATTTTAAAGAAAATGCAGAGCTGGTAGTTACAGTTGCCCTAGGGAAAATACATGAGTGATATTGTCTTCATACTCCTACTCAGTCTACCCTTTGTGAAAATATTTTTATTGCCTGTTTTTCAGTCTTGGTTCACATGATATATTTTTACTGTGTTTGGTTGAAAAGAATTTATTTTACAAAATATGTGGAATATTTACCCTTTCATTCACAAACATATACATATATGTGTAGATATTTTTTCACAGAGAGATAAAGAAGAAAAAGAGTGGATGTGTGTCACGAAAGCAAAGACAATCAGCTTCCCTGGCTTATAAAAAGGAAACTGMAGAAATGTATTTTATCCTCAGGTCTGAAAAAAGTCTTCCTCCACTTATTAATGTCTCAGATGACTGTTTTCTGTGAATGAATGTCTAAACCAAGCAGAGCCACAGGAAATTTAAACAGCTATTACAAACTGTCATGTGTAAAAACATTTGAGATTATACATGGGTGGAAGATTCACCTTGACTACTATATTATGATTAATGCCCATCTTAAAGCATCCATTTGGCAACTATTTTGTTTCTTATCAAATGTTCTTACTTTATTTACTGTCCATCCCTTTTCCCTGTCTCTCATGAGAGTAATTTCATGTTTCAGGTGCTGAAACAGTTTCAGAAACTGTAGAAACTGTCCATGTATAAAAAATGTGACAGAATTGTGACCTCTGAGACAGAGAATTTATTTATGCTGATATTTAGCCTTTTTCAATCCCTTATTTCCCTTTTCAATCACTCTCTGGAAATGATACTTTACTAATTTTAGATTGAGTCATCCATTTCAGCAGCTGTATAAGAAACAAAGAATCTTTCAATGCAGCACTTGTAATAGAATCACAGAATTAATGAATTTGTAAGTGAACAGCATACAATGCAAATAAAACTAMAAAGTTTTTTATTAGGCTTATTTTTTTCTATGCTGGTTCTGGCTAGTCCAAAAAAAGCTTAGATGGAAAACRCTGTGTCATTGTTTCTATTACAGAAACTCTATTATTTTCAGAAGTTTATAATAGAAACATAATAAATATATCATTCTGTTTACAAATTGCACTGCAGTTATTTGGGGTTTTTTTAATATAATAATCTTCAGGGGAAGAGATAGGAYTGCACTAAGATACCATAACTAAAGAATGGAAAAATTCCAAGTTGGTATGTATATATATTTGAATCATTTAAAGTGGCACAAAATCTTCTACAGGACATGAACATTAACTTCATTTAATTAAATGATAATATTTGTACAATCAGCATGCCAAGGTATCTCAAACTGCTCTATTGTGTGGGGCCCTTTTKTTCTGACTGGGTCAAAAAGCTATAGACTATATTTTCTTTGAAATGTGTCCTTTTGTTTGATGAAAGCTGTCCCAAAGCCATTAGTGTCACAGCTTTGAAAGAAGCATAAGTAAAAATTGAAAAAGGAAAGGGGAAAGCAGCACTTACAAATCTGCCTCTCATGCCCACAAACCAGTGCAAAGTTAAGATGAGTGTCCTGGTCTAGTGAAGTAACCCTGTTGGAGGAGATCCTCRCAGCCTAAAGGTGATTTCCATCATGAAGCCGCAAGCCTGCCTCCCGGGGCACAWGTGTCCAGACCACCCAGCCTTTAACGTGGTTGTATAAATGTGGAAAACAACAGYGGTAGCACAGTGCTGGGCATGAGCTAACGTGCACAGGCTTTTAATTCCAGGTTGCTTTATCTGGCTGTCCCAGGGCATGGGCCAAACAGATGCACAACTGCCTCCAGCTGCTCATGAACATATCCTGCATGCAGATTTCAGTGAAGGAGGGGGAAAAGGAGGAGAACACACCCTTCACAGCAAAATTTGGCTGTAACCAATTTGTTTTGATTACCAGATCCCCTATTCAAAATAAGTATGTAGCCAGGACAGCATTTGGACAATAAAAATTTGCACATCAGGCTRAGACCAGATGCCTCAAGGGAGGCCCTGTTGCCACAGACCCAAGTCCCAGAGATGAGATGCCACCAGAATGTGCTTCTCATTAAAAACCACACAGCATTGTATGCTGCCTGTTTCTAACATTCTTAGGCAAGTAGATTAATATTTTTAAATATTCCGGTCTTTCCAGTCTTCAAAAAAACTATATCCTGGAATAGACCAGGTTTAATGTTTGATACAGGTACACCCATTCAGGACTTTCATCTCAGTCTAATTCTCCTAGAAGGAGGACATTTGGCAGAAAAGTCATGACTGTGTGCTCAAAAAGATGAGGAAAAAAGAATCATATCATTTTCACATTTTGCTTTTGATAGCAACTATTTTTGCAGATAATCCCTGTTCTGTGGTACACCCCATCAAAGAGAAAAGACATGTAACTGGCAGCATTGGTCAAACTGAAAAGCAGAGTAAGCTTCAAAATCTGCACATGAAGAAGGGAGGTTGCTGTAGGATAGGAGAGTACAGAACAGGATAAGGTAGTGAAGGCAAGGCAAGTCAAACTCTGTTAGTTATAACAGAGTTAGTTATATTGGATATCTATTAGTTATATTGGATATCTATTTTCCACATTATGTTGATATACATTCCACCTTCCATTTGCAGAAAAAACTAAATTGCTTAGTTGATTTATTTCATATGAAATGCATTTCTATTGAAAAAAAGAATTGGCAGGTTCATAGCTAAGAATCTGACTTACCTAAGTGGCTGATAATTATGCCACTAACTTGAGTGGATACAGAACCAAATCCTTATTAACATGTGCTTTCTTATTGACTCACTGCATTTAAATTGTGTCCATAAGCGCCACCTATAAAATTGTTCTGCAGGCATTTTGTGATGCTATGTCACACTATTACTTACAAATTGGTGTAAAAGTTATACTGAAGAGCAATATCAGGAAATTAGTAATTTGTACCTAATAAAATCCAGACTGTATGCTAGGCAGCTGCTTTCTCATTGTGAGACTAGTTTTCCCTCAAAAGGAAACTAAAAAAATCCAGAAAGTGGCCTAACCACAGTGCAGTTCTCAAGAAAGTCAGAACACAGGGAGTTCATATACCTTGGAAGAAAGCAATGTGTAATTCCACAACTCTCTGCATCCCATCTAGATAATTTAACTCTCTGTCTGACAATCAAGGAATGACATGATAAATCACTAAGATGGCTGTTGCTTTATAAAGTAGTTTATTTCTGGTGTATCACTTCTAGATACTTGGATGAAAAATATTTCTTACTGAAATTGGAATTTAAGCTGTTCCCCCAACTACACCATTACATTCCTTTATTCCTTTCCTTTATATCCTGAGGTACTGGGTTTTCCTTTGTTTTCTATGAAGTTCTGTGTAATTTTTAAGGCCAGCTATGATCTAAAACATGGCAGAGAGTTGGTTCATTTTATACAGTCAAAATGGAGTATCTAATGCATATAATGTATGTTTTTGACACAACTAGTATCCAACTGCAGTGGAATCCCAGAATTTTGTCTATAAGGTAAGACACAAAGAATTTTTAAGATTAAGGGTAACTATGCCAAAACCTGGGACCCATCCATTTCAAAACACATGCCCAGGTGATGCCTCACTGGAGTGAGGGCTCAGAGCACAGGAAAAGGTGTCCCTTGGAAATCTATTAGTATAATGCACTGTTGCATGGCCCACTGTTCCCAGATCCAGCATACTTGCCACACAGAAGCAAGATGTTGATCCATCACTTTATAGTGCCAAGTATGCAGAGAAAACAGAAGTGTTTGTCCTCTACCCTCTTGTCAGCAGTGCACTGGAGAGCAATCAAAGCTGGGTGATGCACGAAAATATCACATGGAGGGTGAGCCTATATTGGAAAAAACTGTACAGGTTTTGCATCACAGTCCAAGTGCTGTCAGAAGCGGGTACCACACAAGAGAGATTGCAAAATACCACTGTGATATAATTCAACAGAAAGCTATGAGAAGGTAAGTACTTGATGTATGTCAAAAGTTGTTTCAGTAATTCCCTATGCTTCAGCAATGTTCAATAAACACCCAGTGATATCCTTAAAGTTCACAATTCATTATACTCAGCTTATATATGGTTTCCATTAAATTTATGGATTATTCAACTTTCCTATGTAGCCATCTCCTTGAAAAAGAGCATTAAATGTTAAAAAATGACAGTTGCACCCCTGTCATTTGATTTTTTAATGTGTATGTGTTTGAATGCAGCTTCCTTCCTTCCTCTACACCTCCCCATTGCCCAGTTTCCTCTTAGATAATATATACTTCCTAAAACAATGAATCTGTACCTAGCTAGAAAGAAAAAGAGAAAAGGGGCAGACTGGATTGATCAATCTGATCACTCATATAATACATATCTGTATTAAATGCTGAATTTAATCACCAAGTACATTATACATATGAGAACACTGCAGCATTAAGCAATAGAAGAGATCCACAGGAAGATCATTGAACAGATATTCCACAAACATGGGTTTGTTGGCAAGCTTAATCATGCCTATGATACCTGAACCATATTCCCTTTTTTTTTTTTTTTTTATTAAAAACATGACAAAACCAGAAGTTGGGAGCTATTCAGTCATAACAACCACAAACCCTTATTAAAGTGTGGTTATCCTGTATGTATTGAAGCCATAATTGAATTTTTGTTGACTTTAATGGGGAGAAGATTTTGTAAACATTCAGAAATCTGTAAGAGTTAAAAAAAAAGTGAAGACACTCAAGCTTGTAATACACTCTGAGTATTAAATAAGAGCAAACAATGATGCTAATCAGGTTTGACTTCTAAAATGCAGTGTTTATGGAAAGAAGTTTGAACATTAAGAAATCCACAATGGGGACTATTCAAACTAAAATACTTTATGATGATTTAATTACTTTGGGTTTGGTTATAATTTTGGYTTTTTTCTCAGGACTGTCAGCTGCAGTAGTGATGAGTGCCCATAGCTCCCTCAGGATGAGGATGTGGAAGTAGGGAATGACTGATCTTTTCTATATCACAAAAATAGTTTAAGTGTTCTAAACATTACAGTTTGACTTTTCAGTTCTTAACCATATAAAATATGGTTCATATATAACCACGTTATTCATAATAACTACATAATAATTGTTCATTATAACTACATTATTAGTTTTCAATCATGTGCTTCATTGAACTAAAGAGGTATCTAAATTACTTCTATGAAAGCTATTTGTGAACAGCAAATTTATTACTGGTTGGCCAAAATTGTTCCCAGCTTTCAGATGCTCCACGAGAAAATKGTCAATATTTCAGAACAGGAAAATGTTAATTGGCTCAGTTTTTTAGAGTATGGTGCTAATAACGCTGATCTTGTGGGTTCAACCCTCACATGGGCCATTYGCTTGAGAGAAAGGCTTGATGATCCTTGTGGGTCCCTCCTCGCTCAGAATGTCCTGTGATTCTGTGAAAAACTGAACAGAACATGGAAAAATAATTTATTTATTCATTAATTTACAAAACAACTCCAGACAGCATTTGTTTTCCAACTTAGAGCAGACTGTTTATTACCTACATCATAGAAATTGCATTTCTGTTGGAATCAAAGACAATCAAATAGTGAAAATATCAGCTGTGAAAGAAAATCTACAGCTTCAGACATTATTGGTGTGAAGCACCCAATCCAAAATGTTGTGTATCTGGTTTTCAAAAAAGGCAGAAGTCCAGAGATTTCCTCAGTTCAAAGTAGAAATCAACCTTAAAAAATGGGTTTAACTTTTATCTGGATGTCTAAATATGACTTAAAAGCCTTGGCCAAWTTATTTTCCACTATGAAGACACCATAACACATCTAACTTCTCTTCATAAATTTTAATATGCCAGAGACTATTTGATCCCTGGGAGGCAGCATGGAACTCCTTTCAGTCACACAAATTGGAGAGCAGTAATGGTAGGCACCCCTGCTCCAAGCAAGAAACTTTGATATCAGGTCAAAATCCATCAATTCTTTACTAGCTCTTCCTTAAAAAAGAAACTCACTAGAAAGAAGCAGTTCTTATGAAAATCTTAAAATACAACAAGCCTGCTTGGCAGCAAGGACTCCTCATAAGTGACTTCTATACTTGATGTTCACAAGATGTGGAGTCATTTTACTTCGCAGCTAAAACTCATTGGGCCCACAGGTCAAGCCCATTTCTCTCTTCAGAATTCTTTTACTAGTTGTCTAGTTTTTATACTTTCTCTGTTGGGCTGAGCTATGTGTTCACTCCCCCCCATGCTGGTCTGCCTAACTCAGGAAGTCATTCCCGTTCTTTTAAGGAACTCAGGGAGCTCGATACACTCAACTGTTGATAGCTGGTTATCTAAACCAAAGGTCACCCTTCAGTTCTCTTTTCTGCTGAGATAAAGTCAGTTTCTTTGCAAAATCTGAGGTTAGTCTTGCCTTGCATTATTTCCTGAACTTCACAGTCATATTGTCCTTGACCATCTTCTCTGACCCTTCTCTCATCTTAAGCATTTATTGGTCAGCCACACTCAGTAAGGTGACTTAAAAGCATTTTTATATCATTGTCTCAGTAGCTAAAGTTTATAAAGTACAGCGATACCAGAAAGYTCCTTCTTTGCTCCAGGTGCAACTTAGTGTGTGCCAAAAGGAAGCAATTCAGCAGGCCAAGTGGGCTTCACCACCTTATTTAACTACCACTGTAAAGAGGCAAGATTCTGATTAAGAGACCTCACTGCCTGTAGAGCTAAYGTTGTACCCTTGGCAAAGAGCCAGTTCCATGCCCCTGGGTTGTTTAGGCTCTACAATCCATAAAATAACTTGACAAGSTTTTGACAAAATTTTCACATTCCCCAAGTGTGTAGAAGTTATTCTTCATGCAGTCTTCAAACAAGCTGACACAAGAGAAGCCTGCTGGGGTTGGCTCAGTTTATCTGTAATGAGCCGAAAAAAGACAGAAGCCAATATTCCACTCTATAACTGGAATCAGCAGCTTATCTCATTAACTATTCACAGTGGAGCTGCTATGCTTGAGGAAGCTGGATAATTCTCCCTTTCTTTAGGGGAAAACATATTCACTTGAGCACTGTGAGGCTGCAATTTACCCTTAGCACAAACCTGCCATGAAGTAACTACTTTACTATTTAGAAAAAACCTCATGATCACTTAGAGTTTTTACAGAATTTTTAGCTAAAGATGATTCTAACATTCCAAAACACAGTGTGATGATTTCCATTTGCTAGTCAAAGGTATTTTAAATCTTTACAATGTCTGAAAGCATGGATAAAACTCTCAAGGCACATCTGTAAGTTCAAAAAGCCACACTGAAATCAARCTAGCAATAAGTGTTTCTTGACTGATATCTTAGATGCCAAATTGTATTCTGGAAGCATTTTTATAACCAGATTCTGAACTTTGAAATAGGGTTTTAGGTTTATAACAGAAACAATTACAAAAGCAAGGCCAAGTCCCTGCATCTGGATTCAATGGTCRCGCCATTGGTCTTAGAAGTTCCAAATCTAAGTCTGTACAAATAAATGTTCAGAATTTCTGTAGTGCAAGTACAGTGGAGGTATATTTTTTTTCTTTAAGAAAAGAAAAGAAAATGGTAGTAATAAAAAAGAAATATTTTTAATGTATCTACCTTTCGAGTCAGAAAAAATATATTTATATTTCATTTTTCAGAACATATTTCTGAAAAGATTAACCTAGTACTTTCAGCTCAGCTTTACATCTGTGTTAACCCCTCTCCCTAGATACGGCCTCAAGTGTCATTTGTAGCAGAAAGCCTACATTTTGCTATATCTGCTTATYATAGCAGCCATATGAAAACCACTGATTTCTAATGTTCTGGCCACTGGATTTCATTTAGATCTTCAGATCACACAGATCTGTCTAATGCTGCACTACTAAAAACATTATAAAACTTAATAAGATAAAGCAAAACATAATCTAAATCTGCACTGATCTGTCCTGACATGCTGAGCATTAGGAAAACATATTTTGTCTTTGATCACATGCTGTTATGCTAYTTACCAGCTCAGATATGAAACAATTATATTCTGCAAATCTATACATGAGTAAATAAAAAAAGCTGTTCATTGCTAAAATCCTCTACTAAAATGATAYATTGTTTTTGTTGTGTCCAGTTCTGTTCTTATTGAGGACATTGAGCTATCTATAGCCTATAGGAATATTTAAAAGATGGAGCAGAACACATCTCGTGATTTCTCCAGGGTTTGTGGCATGTTTTTTTAACACTCCTAGAGTTTTGTAAATTACCTGGCACCAGCTATACAAAGCCTCTTTCAGTACAGCCAGTTTTACTGCTGAAATACATTCAGTGTCAAGTCACCTGGGCATCCACTTCAGGATTAAATTTTGCCTTCCACAATGTAAAATCCAGTGACTCTGAAGTGTTTCTCTGTTAGTTTTTGATGCAGAAATGCACAGTATGAGAATACCAAGAATGGTAGGGGAAGCACTTGTTTCAGTCAAGAGAGTGCTTCTGAAAGCAGGGATAGATAAAAAATGGAGCTGGAATAGCTTTCCAGTGAAAGAGGGAAAACATCTCCGATTAGTGCTCCTGAGGACCTTGTTAAGTTTCTGGAAATAGTTGTACATCAGGATAGCCTGTGTTATTAGGAGGCTAAGTTCATTGGCCYAAGAGTCATATGTGCTTCCTAGTCAGGTAACAAGTAGTGACAACACATTGCAGTGTTTCAAGTGTGCACCACAAAAAGGGTAGCAAGTCTTGGAGCTTGAAGGGAAGAGCCAAGTATTTGGGTCTAAGTGTAATTGGCAGACGGGACTTGAACAGCTTAGCAGCAGTTTGGCACCATTCTTAGGACAGAATTTGTTCTTCAACATGAAATGTTGTTCTTCAGTATAAAATGAACAACACAGGCTGAGAAGGTTAAAACTGAGGAAATGGAGAAACTTTTTGTAATTCTCAATGCCAAATAATACAGTGTAAACCACAGTRCAGTGAAGAAGATTCAAGTGGAGAATGTTTACTGCCCACTTCTACAGACTATTCTTTTTCTTTTTTTTTTCTTTTTTTGTAATACTTTAATAAAAGTTGAATTCTTAGCTGAGGAAAGAAAGCAAATGAAATAAAGTTCTCATCACCTCTTTTATTTCAGCTCTTTTTTTGAAAAGAGGGAAATATTTTTCTTTCCTCAGCTAATTCTTTAGCTGACAACATAAAGAAGAAAATTTGGCTCTCTTATGCTTCATTTGAAAGATGTGGAGGTGGCCTACAAAAAACCCAACAACAGTTTCCATGTTATTACTCCCAGGTTATTAAAAGACTGATAGAAGTATCCTATACAGTTAAAAAAAAACCTTCCTCTTCACAACATTTCACTGGGAAAACAGAAATAAAATAAGAGAAATAAAGAGATACTGGCACACAGTCAGAGGAAACTAAACCTACTTCTTCTAGTGGTATCTCTCATTACAGATTGAAGTAGATTCTTTCATTCATCCTTTTAATCACAGTACCTCTTTATTCCTTCGCTTGTTAATACTTTAAGAGGCTACACCATTTCCTGCCCTTCTGCTTTGTAACTTAGAACAAAGGTAACGCAGCACTGCATCGCTCGAGGTAACAAGAGGAACTTGCCTCATGGGTTTTCATCCAAGTCACTCCTCAGATAAGCCAGGTCCAAATGTGCTACACTGGTTTGGGGGAAACTGAAGAGCCCTGTGTAGCTGTGGCAGTGTATACAGCACTTGTCTGTCCTGCGCTCAAAGATCTCCGGATGCAAGACAATCCAGAAATACATGATGGGCAGAAGTGTCTGCCCAGCGCTCTGCTCAAGCAAACAAACTCTGTGGAAAGGCAGACATGGGATCAAGCTAACACAGCTATGCAATCCCCGTCTGGAGCTGCCCTGCAGACACAGCCACTGGGCTCCAGCCACCCACCAGACATGCCCAAAGGCACTGGAAGCAAGGACAGCCGTGTGACATTTTTGTTTGCTCTGGCACAAGAAACAGTTCTGTTTTGCTGATGGCAGCTGAGGGCCCACCAAGGCTGTGGCAGCCCCTAACACCCTCCGTTCCTAACTCCCTGCCTCCTCTGCTGCCTGTGTTTCCTGCAGTGAGCCTCGGCCTAGCATTGCTTTCCCTCCCACACTGCTGACCCTCATTTTTTCTTCATTTCTTGTTAATCAGCATTTACTTCAATTAGTTTGTGATATAACTTGTCAGGCATTATAGTTCAAACACATGAAAGATCAAAAGTAAATAAAGGAAATACTGACACTGGCAGTAGACCCAGCATGCTCTCCCAATACAAATACTCAGCGCCTGAAGACAAGCAGTGAACAAGTCATGACAGCACACGGGTATTATTTCTGTAAGCTAACAGTTTGTTTTTCTGCATCATAAAGTTGAATGCAGTCCATCAACTTTTCTAGATTTCTTCATTTTTCTGCTGGAACTCAAACAAGGCCCTAATTCATCTGCAAAAATATATCCCCCATTTGCTGCCAAGTGGTAAAAGCAATAGTTAATTTATTACCAGCTCCAACAGAAGGCATTTAAAAACTTCTGCTTTTTCATGTGGGTCACTCAAGGGATTTTCAGTCTTCTGGGCTCCCTTTTTCTGCTCTTTTGGAGACAGCTGTCGGGAAAGTCCACTTGTCCATCAAGTTTATTCATCAGTAAGACTGTGATGGTCTATTCTTCGCTTTGTTAAACCATAGCAAATAAAAACCATCAGTTTCAACTCCAAAAAATTTCTCTTGTTTAATAAACAGAATTTCAGTGCTCTCTCTTTGCTGCATGAGACTGCTTGAAAAGAGAAACTGAGAGAGAATCCCAACTCGTTGCTATGAGAAGGATGGCACGGGACAGAGATAATAAGGGAGGAAAGAAGACTGGAAGTTTCATTGCACCTACAGCTATTCTTTCAGCAAGGACCATGGGTTAAAGCAGTACACTTTGTATACCAGGAAGCAGAAGCTGGGGCAAGAAGGATAATCATAGGATAATAGAACAGGTTGAGTTGGAAGGGGCCTTAAAGATCATCCTTCTACCACTTTACTCAGAGTGCCATGAAACCTGGCCTTAAAATCATATAATAGAATCATTGAATCATCAAGTTGGACAAAGACCTCCAAGATCATCAAGTCCAACCTCTGACTGAACATCACCATGCCAACTAAACCATAGCACTAAGCGCCATTTCCAGTCATTTCTTGAAGACTTCCCAGACTGTGTCACCTCCCTGGGCAGCCTGTTCCAATGTTCCTCATGTTCAGCCAGGTGTTGACCAACACCCCTAGGCCCTTTTTCACTGGGCAGCTTTCCAGCCAGTCTGCCCCCAGCCTGTAGTGCTGCATAGAGTTGTTGTGCCTTGAACACTTTCAGGGATGGAATGTCAACAACCTCTCTGGGCAACCTGTTCTAACGCTGCATCAGCCTCACAGTGAAGAATTTCTTCCTAATATCCAATCTAAATCTACTCTCTCTCAGCTTAAAACCATGAAGAGCAGCTAAACCATGTAAAAAAAAAATCCAAAGAGGAAAACCTGAAGGCAAGGAGGAGATAAGTTGTCTGAAGAAGGGTATAGAGAAGAGCCCTTGCAAAGGGCAGTAACATACTGGCACTTGCAGCTGCAAAGAGAGAAACAGATAACTGGCTCCTAGAAAACCCAAAACTTCATTTCTGAGAGAGCAGTCATGCTACTATAGTTTGCCAAAACCGTGCTTTGATGTTGGCTCTTACTGAAGGTTGAAGGCAACTTCTCAGCCTGTGAGCTAAGCGACCACAAGGACAATGRTAGTGATGGAATTTTCCCTCAAACACTGCCAATCTGAACAAAGTGAAGGTATTTCACAATTAATGAACTTCAGTGAAAATAAGAAAGACAGTTCTCTCTAATTGTACCATTTCCTCAAACTTTCATGCTTGACTTACCCTTAGCTGCCTTCCAGTCCTACCRAAAAGCCTGTAATTTGCTGCTACCTACAACAAACAGGTTCTTGTTCATGTGAACAGCCTTTTACCTTCAGACTAACTTTCAGAAATGACTGTATCAGAAACTCACTTGGTGCTCCCTACAATTCAAGTATTTCTACTTGGTTTTCCTTGTTCCTTTAAAATATTTTCCTACCACTTCATAAATTCTGTGTAAACAGCAGGTATCACAGCTGAAATGGCAAATATCAGTGACATGGATGATTTCCTTTACCATTCATGTGCTATACCTGTCCCTATACACAGTGTAAAAACTTGAAACAGTTTGTAAAGATGTTTTCCAACCATTTACTGTACCAGATGCCAGACAACCTAGCATCAGAGAAATTATACTGCTGCAGCTGCTGTCTATCTAGATACTTGTAAATGCCCTCCCCTTGAAATATAGCTGAAACCTCAAAGTAAAAAACTAAAAAAATACTCTGACCACAGGGCTGTCCAAGCACATATAGCATCTATAAGTTCCATATCACAAACAATATTTACTGCTAACTCCCTAACTTTAAGTACTACACATCAGTTAAAAAATATTGTCCTTAAAACTTTTCAATCTCACAAATTACCTTAAAAAATTGTAAAACTGGGCAATAAATTAAACATATATATATTAGAGCTGGATGTACTTTGTTGTCAAAGTAGTGTGGTTTTTATGCTGTGAACTGTTGATGCATTTACTGTTAATACAGAGTTGATACATCAATATGGGTTGGTATTGGCTTTGCTTGGCTGAAAAAAAATTATGCTGAAGACAGTGAACATCATGTTAATGGTGTTATTCTAAATGTCTGCAATATTTTATTCTGGCATTTATTCAAATGTAGCTTATGTGGTGCTGTGTTTTAAATGTGTGAGCAAAGCAGTGTGGAAAACACAAGGATGCTTTATCTTACTGCTTGATCAAGGCTGGTGTGGTGCTGGGGTGTTTTCTGCTTCTCACACTATCCTGCCAAGAGAGCAGGCTGGCAATGCACAAAGAACTGGCAGGAGACACAGCTGGGACTGCTCCTTGGATCAATCCCCAACTTATCCAAGGGATATCCATCATATAGAGTCATGCTGTCATGGTGTCAGCATGTAAAGCTGGGGCAACTTTACAAAGGGGGGATGTTTGATGTTACAGCATTTGCCTCCACAAGTCACTTTTGTTCATGATGACACCCAGCTCTCCTGGAGGTGGCAGAACACCTGTCTGCCCATGGGAAGTAGTGAATGAATTCCTTGTTTTGCTTTTGTTGTGCTTAACCTATCCAACTGTCTTCATCTCAACCCATGATTTTTCAAACTTTTCCCCTTCCAATCCCCTCCCCCACATCAAACTGGGTAAGTGAGGGAGACTTGCTGGAGTAAGTTAGCTGTGTGGAGCCAAGCTGCCAACATGACATAAAAGACAACATACCACAACACAAAAAAAGATTCTGCAGGTAAAAGCATGCATAATGAGCATTTCTTTTGAAAGTGAAACTTTATTAATGTATTTGGAAGATATGACTTCTCCAGATTCTGACAACAGCTTATTGCAAACAGCTAAAGAGGTTTGCCCACCAACCTTTTTGATAATCACACTTCTCACATATTTCAAAGTCAAAAACAGTTAATCGATTAGGATTCTGATTATTTCTATTAATTTGGTGATGATCTACTGGCCACAATTTTACAGCCTTGAACATAATGCCATTCCCTATATTTACTTACCTTTGAGATGGAATTTGAAAGTTCCACACCAAAACTCAGAGGCATTCTTATGACTCAAGATCTATCCATGCTCATTTCTGCAACTTGAAAGACTGAGTTTTTTGGCTTTTTAGAACAGATGAGGGAAATGGCCACATTGGCTATCTAGAGAACAGAAAATTATGCATATCCAAAAACCACAGAGCAGAACCAATTAGATACGAGTGTATGGTCTTCAGAATCATGCATTTTTCACTGGACTAGAGATAGGCTTACTTTTCTGTACTGAAACAATTGCTAAGAGAGAAGTCGAGAAGAGGGATGTCAATAATTTAATGGCTTTAAACTAAAGTTTGCTTCCCTGGTGCATTTTAAAACGCAATTGATGACCACGTCTACGTTCATTCTGGTTAATTACTGGTTCCTATCTTTTCCTCTATTGCTGTAATTTCCTCTCTATTTCAGCTCTGAGATTTTCTGTTCACATGCATTTATTGGAGCGTCTGTCCTTGAGTACAATTACAGAGACCAAATTCCCACACACAGACAGGATACAGGTCTCTGCAGCAGAATTGTGCCAGTATGAAGTATAAGGATTAATGTCAGGTTGGTTCTTTGTGTTGTGAAGGGAGACCTATAACAAAGAATCTTTAAGGCTGGGAAAGATCTTAAGATCATCGAGTCTGACCATTAACCCTGCACAGCCAAGCCCACCACTAAACCGTGTCCTTAAGCACTATATCACTATGGGAGGAGAAAGAAACCCAAACTGGTCGGTCCGGTTAGGGATTATGTGCTGAACTCCTGCGTGTATACGCGTATGCGAGCGCACAAGATGCGTAGCTGCACGTCTGAATGCTTCAACGGTGCTGGATGCACCCAGGTCCCAGAGACAAACTTTCCGTAAACTTCAGGTCCTGAACCCACGAGAAACCGCAACTGCCGCGACCCCTGTCCGCCGGCTCCGGAGCCTATTTCAGCCACCCCCCGCCCCGGGCCCGCCTGCAGCCGCCCCCTGCCCGGCGGTGCCGCCCACCCCGCAAGAGGAGCCGCTGCGCCGCGCCCTCCCCCAGCACAGCGCCCGGCGCGGGGAGGCGGGCGGAGCGCGGCGCCCCGGCACCCGCATCCCTGGTCCCCATGCGGCGGCGGGCGGCGGGACGCTGCCGCCGCGGGGAGAGCTGCGCGCCCAGGCAGCCCGTCCGGTGGCGCGGGGCCGCCCGCATCGCCCGCCCGCCCGCTGGCCCACGGAGCTCCCGGAGCGACGCGCTGCGCTCCCGCCGGGTCTGAGGGCTTGCGGCGTACCGACTTTCGGCGGGGTCGTGGGGCACCCGGAGAAGGGGAGCGCTTGGAAACAATAGCAGCCAATACAAGCCAGCACCCGGCGGTGCCTGCCCGGCTGCCGCGCGTCGCTTATGTTCGTTCGGGGGGACCCAGCCGCGGCGGCGGATCCCGCAGGATGACGGGTGATGAGGAGTCCTAAGTCGGCGTCGAGGCGGGCCACCGCAGGCAGCGATGAGGCTCGGCGAGCCGGTGCCGGAGGGGAGGCTGGGGTCCAGGTGACCGCCGGCCCCGCGCCGCCGGCCGCCCGCAGCCGCCCGGAGCATCGGGAGCGGCGGGCAGCGCCTGCCGAGAGCGCCTCGCCCAGCCGCAGGTAAGGAGCGGCGCACGCCACCGCTGCCGGAGCGCGGTCGGGTGCGGGGCGGGTTGGGTTTTGGGGTTCCCCGGCAGGACTGCGCGGGAGCGGGGAAGCGGCTAGGCTGCCCGGCTGGCGGCCGTCGGGCGTCCCGCAGCCGGTGCCGCCGTGTGTCGGCGCTCGCCCTCACAGCCCGGGCGCTCACGTCGCCCGGTCCGGCRGGGACATTCTTCTCTAATCGGAAGCATCTGTCCTCCGGTACGGCAGAAGGAGACACGGAGGGGGACTAGGGGGACTACGGCTCCTCACGGCTCCCCGCAGCCCCCTCCACCCAGCCGCTGCTGGCGCACGGCCCGGGCCRTGCAGCCCCGGCCGCGCCCTCCCGCCGCCCGCCCCGCCGGGMGCCGTGTGGGCAGCGCCGCCGCTCGGGGCTCCGCCCGCGCCCCGCCTCCCGGGGCGGGGCCGCAGCCCATTGGCAGGCATGCTGCGCGGGACGGTGGAGGCAGCCAATGGCGGAGGGGGGGGCTGAGCGCGCCCCCGTGCGGCGGCGCGGGGCGGAGAGGCGCGGTGCGCGCTGCCGCGGCAGATCCCGGCTCATCCCGGGGGAGCGGAGCTGGCCGTGCCTCCGTCCGGCTCGGGCAGAGTACGTTGAGTCCCGCCGGCCGGCGCTTCCCCAGCCCCTGACAAGGCACTGCAGCCTCCTCTTCACCTCAGTGAGCATCTCCTGAAAGGGACCTCTCACAAAAGGAATCTGATGGGTAGGCTGTTTTGTAGAAGGAATYTTCACTAAGGAGAATATACGGAAAACAGCACCTGAAAATTCTTAAACAAATTACAAGCTATTTGTCTCGTAAAGAATGCTAAACGTCCTATTAACTTTACCACAGATATTTGGGAAAGCTCTTCATCCCAATGAACCTCTCCTTTGAACTGTAATAGTTTGCACATGGTAATCTTAGGGAAAAAATGTRTATCTTGTTGCTTGCAGATCTGAGAAAATCTGAATTTTATACTGYAAGCAAATAACTAATGGAACTAATAATACCTGGTACAAGTGAATTCTGTCATTGTAACAGTGTATATCTGGGGCTCCAATTATTAGGGGGACTAGTCAGTTTCCAAATCCTCCGATTATAATTGGCATAACTATGAAGAAAATTATTACGAAAGCATGGGCTGTGACGACTACGTTGTAGACTTGGTCGTCTCCTAGAAGGGCTCCGGGTTGGCCCAGTTCTGCTCGAATSAGGAGGCTTAGGGCTGTACCTACTATTTTTAGTGTAAAAGCGGGAATTTTTAGTGTAAAAGTGGGAATATTAAATGTCTGTTACTAATAGCRGGCTGTTTTCTTGTATGACTTTAATTTGAAAAGCTTTCAAATTATTCTGTTGGTACAAATAAGAACAGAAGTGTTTTAAACCCTCTTGTCCAGAGTTAGGGTACTTAATTGGTTATAAGACATTGCCTAAATGATTTGATTTTCAGAAATTACTARTGCTCAAAGTCAGTAACAGTTGTGTTTTCTTGTCTGCTTCTTTAAATGACTCTCCATCATTGTAGCCATTCACACTTCGACATGCAGTTCCAAGAATGTGAACCTGAGCATTGGTAGACATACTATAAACTTTTCCTCTGAGGTCTGTGCTTACGCTTTTAAACAAATTGTCTTAGCTTTATCATTTCTGATCGGTCATAATACCTGTTTGGTTTAGATTGGAATATTAGGGTATATCCAACATCACAGAGCAGCCCATGGTAAAGGATGACAGAGTCTAGATCTATGGCCGACCAATTATTTCTTTCACTTTCTATCTCAATAATTTCCCATATCTATTATGAATGAGATTAATTGAGCCACATTTTACCATACCAAAAGTTAATAGCCTGCCTAAAAGTTAGGTGAGGTGAGTTTGCTAATTTGGGGCCTAATGAAGCTCAGTTGTACTATTTCTAGTTATCTGATGAGATACATAACTGATATTATTCATCTTCAAGTGATCATGGCTTGTTTGTTTTTTTCTTTCACTGACTGTAGGGAGTCCTGATAATTTGCTTGAGCTAGATATGTCCCTAGAAGTTTTCTAGTTTTTCTGTGAGATGAGTACTATTCTTGATGTTCAGAATAAGCCTATAAAATTTATTACCATAGGGAGACAGAATAACTTTTTTAGAATAGGTATTTAGTAGAAGTGAGTAATGGGGGAAAAATTGACACTGAAATAGAAAATGACATGGAATAAAGAAAATGGCTTTTCAACTGAACTTGGCCTTGATTGTCTACAGACTTTCTAGACAATGCAGGCAATCACTAGGTATAGAAAGGGTTTAAAATATATAAAGAATGTATAAAAGTTTTAAAAAGTAATTATTTCTTCTCTCTTTTCTTCCTCCCTGCCCCCCAACAAYGCAGGAGGAGCCAGGCGAGGGGAGGCGCCAAGATGGGGGAGCGGGCGTTGGCTGGGGCGCTGTCCGTGGTGCTGCTGCTGGCGCTGGGGCTGCCGCTGGGCGCCCTGGGCTGCCCCCAGCCCTGCGCCTGCTACCTCCCCACCGAGGTCCACTGCACCTTCCGCTCCCTGGCAGCCGTGCCGGCACGAATCCCCAAACACGTGGAAAGGATCAACTTCGGGTTCGTATGGCAGCTCGGGGCAAACAGTTTTGCGCTCTCAGTGCGGGAGCCTGGGATGCTTCGCGCAGCTGGGGCAAACCGGGATCTCTGTGTGTACTTCGCAAGTGGAATCACAGAGAGGGTGCTTACCCATCGGTGCTGTATTTCAAATGCTACAGCTGCTGGCGTGGAGGAATTAGCTTAGCCTTTTTGTTTCAAACAAAAGTTACTATTATTTTCAAATAAATCTTTTTACTAGAGTGTGAGTTCTTTTTTGGCAAATAGAACGTTTAGTCTTTTAGAGTGTATAAAAAAAGATATTTAATTWAATGTGTTATGAGATTTCTACAGAATATGGAATTTTATATCTGATGTAAAAAAATATATACAGTAGGAGTAAAATTCTATGATGTAACCCAGGAGCATTTTGGAGAACAATGAGATATAGCATATCTTAAATGAATACAGTGGAAAGAGATTTGATCCATTGCCTTTGGAGTTGTGATTTTGTTGCAGTTTTTTTTAAGCCACTAAGCGCAGTATAAGCATATTTTGGGAAGAGATTGCTCAGACTCCAACTCACTGTCCTCTTGCCAGGATATTGCCAACTCACATCTGTCAGATTTTGAGACAAGAAGACAGGGACTGTTGGTAGGCTTCATATCACAAAAGTACCATGTTGGGTCATTGTGTGACACGAAGCAGTGCAAGAGCCGCAGTCCTCTTCTGCTTGGTGTCAGGGCTGCCCCACTACTCATGAGGAACTCACCCTGACAACCTCAAGGCCTGCAGCCTAAGCTGCAACTGATGATGCAATGATTGGCAATGGTGATATATTGGTTAGGGKTTTTTTTTGCTTTTCTATAGTTAAAATTTTTATCCACCAACATTTTATCCACCTAAAGCCTAATTTTATTCTCAAAATGCTCTTGTGCTCAGTAAAGCTACCTTACAGAAATATGTACTCAGATCCCTCAATTGCTTTTGAAAATGGGATGTAGTCTTCTAAGTTACTRAGGTGTTTGGGCTGGTTTTTTAGTAAAGTACATTATTTGATATACTGTTAGCATAAAAAACATTTCCTCCCTTTGTATTTCATCACTACAAATGACATTTTCTGAGTTAATGTCCTTTCCCAGGAAGAAGCTGTCTTAACTGTCTGTTGTTGCACTTTCACTTTGAAAGAGTACCTTTATCATATTGTTGTTTTAAGTGCTATACATTTAGAAGGTGAAGATTTTTTTTCTAACCGGTAATTATTCAGGAAAAATTTTTGTTTAGAYAAGTTAATTTTTTTTTTTGAAGGACTGATTTTGAAATAAGGAATTTTAATAAGATATCTGCTATGAGCTTAGTGGATCTGCAGAAGGACTAAAAATATTAATACAGTATTATAAAATTTTAGCAAATTAAGGATCTTTAGATAGATAACATAGTGACGATCCAAAAGTATTTTCTCCATATTCAAAGTAGGTTAATTTCATGCTGTGTCTTCTCTTGCTTGCTAGAAAATACCAAGAAATTGGAAAAAATCTCTAAAATTCTATGCTTAGTTTTAAGACTTCATGCCTAGATTAGATACTACATTTAATTTTCTGTATACATATGAAAAACACAAATCTAGAGCTAGGCCAACAAATGTAACTCTTCCAAACTGGTAAATAAAGCCTGATTTGCTTGTCCAAAGCAAAACTGATTCATTTTCAAAGATTAGATTTTTCTGTATTCCTTATCTAAGAGGAGTTTCAAGGCTCAAAAGATGGAATTGGAAGGTCAATTCCTAGATCTTCTGTATTTAGTTAATGTAGCCAATTACATGTTGTAGCAGTAAGTGAAGCAGGATGTGACTTACTGTTTCTTGTGCTGTTTGGGAGATAACCCATTTTTATTGTTTACTCTCCAAATCTCTATGTATTTATTTTTAAATGCTGCTTTGGCAGCACTGCAGCTTGTCTAGTTTGCCAGGCTCCATAGCATCATGGTTTGGCCACAGGCCATTAACTTATTTCCATTCTATAAACTGAGCTGCATGGAAAAATATACTGACAACTATTAGAACTTAAACGCCTATTTATTACTTTTACTCCTAATTTATGGCAAAAATGTCACAAAGTGAGCTGAAAGAAATTGTAGTGTAAACATGAGCTAAGTATGCTTGGGCCTTGTAAGAGCCTTTCAGCAACTTCTGGCCTTCTGACAATGCATTAAAGTCCCTCCAGTTTTTCCTGAAAGTTAGATTATACTAATTTTACATTTRCAGTCTGTGACAGTCAGTGTATAAATTGTAACTGCATGTGTGATTTTTTTCCCCAGGTTCAACAGTATACAGTCTATATATGAAAAYTCCTTTGCAGGACTTACAAAATTGGAATTGCTCATGATACATGGAAATGATATTCAGAATATTCCTAATGGTGCTTTGAAAGATCTTGTGTCTCTACAGGTAATGCTTATGTTTTCCTAAATTTCAAAACTAACTTCAATGAATAACACAAAATAAAACTAAATGTTCTTTATAGTGTCTTTTTAGGATTAACTACCATTTTTCCCCAAAATACATTGGATATCTATTAACTATGCCTACGTCCAACTTGATAATGCCAACTAACACTCAGTTTTATTCTACCTCTGACCAGCATATCAGTTTTTCAGTGGTGCAAAAGATTTGAATGTGGGAGGAAAAAATTTACTTGATTGCTGCTCTATTTGGATTTAGATAATAAAAATAATCTCTGGTTCTTTTTTTAAATTGATGTTTGTTTTGGTTTTTGTTTAGGTTTTCAAAATTAGTTACAATAAATTGAAAGCCATAACTGGCCAAACTCTCCAAGGACTTTCAAGCTTAATGAGACTGCACATGGACCACAACAGAATTGAGTTTATTCATCCAAATGCTTTTAATGGTTTAACCTCTCTAAGACTTGTCCACCTGGAGGGAAATTTGCTCCAGCAGCTTCACCCCCACACCTTTTCAACATTTATGGTCCTTGATTACTTCAAATTGTCAACAGTAAGACATCTCTACCTATCTGAAAATGCTCTTAGGACCTTGCCTGCCGGGATGTTTCAAGGCATGCCACTGCTGGAAAATCTTTACCTTCATGGAAATCCGTGGGACTGCGACTGCAGTTTGAAGTGGCTCCTTGAATGGAATGAAGTTTCTGGAGGTAGGAGCATAGGCTACCAGTGTTTATTGAACTCCTAATGGTGGTTTTTTTCCTGTTCTGTGTGTTGATGGTTTTGTTATTTACTAAGTGTTATTACCTACATGATGTCTAAGTGCAGTATTAAATTATGTTACTGTTCAATAAATGTGTGTGTTTTTAAAACACTGTAAAAAGAAGTTTTCTCTCATTAGATAAAAATATATATTTAACAGCAAAGRAATTAGCCATTACATTTGGGATGTTGGAAGTGGTAGTGAAGTTTATAACTGGAAAGGGGTTATAACCTTTTATTGCATTTTCTTGCACAGCAGTGTACCTTTGGTAAGGGCTGCCAATGTCCTCAACCAACAAAGCTACTGACTATAAYCTCTCATGGAAGGTGGTAACATTGCATTTGAACTTATTTTTCCAAGGAAGGAAGGAGATCAGGTTACCAAATTCCTGTTTAAGCCCTCTAACTTTGAATCTACTAACATTAAGGCTGTAATACGCATTCTTCACRTCCATCCATGTTTCTTCATTGACCACAACTTTTATGATAGAGTAAATCTATTTTAAGTATTTTCAAGTGCTTGCAATGTATTTMTTTTTAACCATGTAATTTTTTCATAAAATAGCTTGTCTATCTTTGTTCAGTCTTAGAGATGAGGAAAGTATYACAATGCCTAGGCTGGAATGCTTCTGATTGTGTGCAGAAACAAAAAAAGAGAGTTTTATTATGCCTCTGTATCAAGAATACACAAAATGAGGAGGAGTTTGAGTGTCAGTTTTTAGTTTGGGCATCTCAGTGCAGCAGAGGAACTAGTGTCACACCAGAGCTACTGCTAAATTATTAAGAAGGAATTGGCACTTAATTGTAACTGAAGATGTCTCAAATGAGTGATGGAGTCCCAAGGTTTATAGAATGATTTTGGAGCACATATGGTGAATGATGGTGGGTCTTRTCATCTTAGAATATGTAATTCATTGCAATTTTGCACTTGACTGTAGGACAGTGCTTTTTAGGAATGTGTGATGCTTGAGTGAGTAATATAAGTCTTCCTGACTAAACAGGTACTTGAGTAATCTGATGGAAATACTGTATTTCACTAGCTTACATTTTAATATTCTTACATTCTGTTCTTGATTCAAATTGTGTGTGTATGTCTAAGGGGTGTACTTAAGTTTTACTGTAAATTATAATAAGGATTTATGAGCTGAACATTCCTTCCTYAGTGCAGGTTGGCTTGCTAGCATTTTTATTCATTAGGTTACCTCTTTATGCTAAACAGTAGTGATTTTTGGAGGGAGGAATAATTTATCCATGCCATTTTCATGTATGACAGATTTTGTATCCGTATATGACTATAACATTTACTTCTTTGGGAATTCTGTCTAGAAAGAGTTATGACATTTCTTCAGATTAGTGTAGCCACTGCCAAGTTGATTGTGGGCCAGTTTTTCCTTATCTTTGAAACATACGGTTTGAATTTGCAAGTAACAAACTGCACATATATATATATATGTATGTAATTTTTAACACCTTTCCAAGAAAATGGATTTTTCAGACTAGCAAAGCACATATTTTCAATTAACATAATGGTATGAAAATTTGCTGTGCATTTCCCTTTCTCCTGACATTTTGCCTTATAACCCACTGGTATATTGTTCATTCTTTCAAAGATCCCTCATTCTTCAGGATGATACTTATTCCTAGAATAACTGTAATACATTTTTTTTATATATGGTTTCAAACTGAATACCTAAGGTACATTTGACATTTAAGTGAGCAGAACAATGTAATAAGGATATGGTGTTTCTTTGCAGACAACAGTCTGCATTGACAGAAGAGAGGAGTCAAGACTCTAATTTCATGGTCTAGCTCTCCTTCTCTGTTTTAGCTTTTTTTGTATTATTACGAAGTTTGCAGTTGTTTCAGAGGTCAGGGAAGAAATAGCCCTTTTTTTTTTTCCTGCTGATAAATAGCTTGTAAGTGCAAGCACTAGTCAGTCTATTTTGGTAGCTACAGTAAAATGTTTTGTGTACTGCCAATGCTGTTCTTAATCAATAGAGAAAAAATAAAAAAACTTCCTGGATTATTTAATGAGGAAGTCCAGCATTTCTTTGGGAAATGCTATATTTTTGAAAGCTGAAAGGTCCCATTCCTCTTCATATTAGATCCACAAGTTAGGCTGTCACTACAAATGCAGATTTTTTGACACAGAGAATAGTTTGTTGCTGATTTAAATGTTGCCCTGCACGCTTTGGTTTCTATGCAAAGAAATCATGGTCAGATTGAGAATCGGGTGCCCATTCATCTGTAAAACAAAGAGATGCCACTCTATAAGTCTTGCCTTATAATCATAATGCAATCCTCATTAAGTTTATTTCATATTTCTGAGAGTTGTCTAACTAGAACAGTTTTTCAGCTTATTTATGTCTTGTTTTCCCTTTTATTTTCTTTTTTCTTTTTTTTTTAGGTGTTTTAAAATGCAAAAAGGACAAAGCCTATGAAGGGGGACAACTGTGTGCTAAGTGCAGCAGCCCAAAACAACTGCAGAAAGAAGATATTCAAAACTTGGAAGATATTTCCTGTAGGAAGCCTGTAATTCAGTCCTCACTGAGGCAAAACAGCAGCACCCAAAATGAGGAAGATGGTGACAGTTACGAACTCCCTCTGGAAGAACTTCAGTCCTCGCCATGGAGCATTACTCTAAATATGACTGATGAGCATGGCAATATAGTCCACCTGAACTGTGAAATCAAAAAACCAACAGGTTCTACCAAAATTCAGTGGAATCAAATCCAGACTCAGGAGATAGATATAAATGCCACAATTGCACTGGATTTGGAATGTCCAATGAATCGTGAAAACTATGAAAAGCTATGGAAGCTTATAGCTTACTACAGTGAAGTACCTGTTAAATTAGAGAGGGAACTTATGCTCAGAAAAGAGCCTAAAATAGTCTATCAGTACAGGCAAGGCTCAGATTATGATGCTCTTTACTACACAGGTGTAAAAGCTCAAATACTTGCTGAGCCTTCCTGGGTGATGCAGCCTCTTATAAATATCCAATTAAACAGGCGTCAGAGTACAGGGAAAAAAGTGGTGCTATCTTTTTCTACTGTGTTTTCTCAGACAATTCATACCAAAACCACCAGGCAGCAGAGAAACTGGGTAATGATAGAGCAAAATCAGAGCACAAGGACAGTACAGAGTGTGGTGGAAGGGTCAGAGTGTCAGCTGAGCTGCAGTGTAAAAGCTTCTGAGAGCCCCTCCATTCAGTGGCTTTTTCCAGATGGAACTAAACTGCAGGCACCTTTTAATGACAAAGACAGTAGGTTTTCCATTCTCAATAGTGGCCAACTAATAATCAAAGCAGTGAGTTACACTGATGGAGGTGTGTACCACTGCATTGCCCAAGTGAGAGATAATGTGGACATAATGCCTTACAGACTTGTTGTGCAGCCTGCAGCTATTCAGGTAGCTGATTCAGATGTAGTGAGAGTTGAAAAAAATGTTGGAGATCCAATAGCTTTGCCATGCAATGCAATTGCCATCCCAGACCCACAGTTGAGCTGGATTCTTCCAAACAGTCAGGTACTCAGTGATTTATCAAACTCTTCAAAAGGCTATATGCTGCCCAATGGTACTTTGCTTATTCCAAGGAGCCATGTCACTGATAGTGGCCATTACAGATGTGTGGCTGTCAATCAGCAGGGATCAGATCAGATTGTTGTAAGGGTCACAGTAAATAAAATGGTGTCTGACAGGTCATTTAAACGAATCAAACTAAGGAAGCGCCCAGGCTCAAAAGGTTTGTCAAAAACAAGAGGGCGGGTCATAGATGATGATGAGGGATCAGGGGCAGGAGGGGTGGAGGAGTTCCCACGAAGAAAGAACCGCCTAAAAGACTGGGAAATACCTTTTAAACAAAAAAGTGACCAAGTTCCAGAAGCTCACATTAAAAAGGGGAAGAAGGGCAGAAGGAAAATGAAAATCTGGAAAAGTACTGATGGAACCCAAGASAGCAATGTTGCAGAAGGCCGGAGAGTATTTGAATCTCGAAGGAGAATTAATGTGGCAAGCAAACAGATTAATCCACAGCATTGGGCTGACATTTTGGCAAAGGTCCGTGGGAGGAATCTTCCTAGAACAACAGCTGCAACTGTCTCTGCAACAACTTCACTGCCRTCAGTCATGCAGGAAACTACTCCTGCCCCTTATCCCTTAGCCAGCCCTCCGTCTTCAGAGACAGGAGCTGATGTGGTGGATTCCTCTGCTGATGCATCACCTGTGGGTGAAGATGAGCAATTCTCAGTTACTGCTTCACAGAACACAGAAGTGTTTTCAGTCCAGCCTGTATTAATAAGGTCAGAAACTGAACCATTCTCCAACCACAGGACTTTAGAAACACCTGCAAGTATGGACACTGTAGAAATTGCTTTGTCAGGTCCATATTTGACTCCTGTCTCTCCAACGCCACAACTGCAAGGGGAGCAGCATCTTGATGTCAGGACAGATGATTCAATTGCTCTTACTGAAGAACCTCTAGCCAAAAAAATTGTGACAAACTTTCCTAATGTTCAGAGCAGTTTATTCACAGTGGAAGATGTAGATAAAACTGTATCTTCTATAACTGAAGAAAATTCTGCTTTTGCTGAGCTACCACTTGATGCTACTCTCCTTGCTGAGTCTCAGACTGTGGATCTTCATAGCACCTTGGAGGAAAGCTTGAAGTTAAATGAAGGGGGCCCAATTAGTGTTGACGCTGTAACTTCGGCACCTTCTCAGTTTGTTGAGATCATCCCAACAGATTCTGTAAGCACTACTGCTCCTTCATCTACTTTTCCATTTTTTAGAGAAAAGAGCAATGATGCAAGATACCAGCGCAAAAAAATATCCACAAGTCATACAAAAATGGCAGACTTAAGTAACAATTTTCTAGCTGTCACCCCCATTAGGGTTCAGAGTGAAGAAGAACCTGAAACTCAGAGGAATACAGTGACTCAAGAAAGCATATCCAGCAGTTATGCAGACAATTCTCAGACAGAGGAACATAGAAACTTGGCTATTCCAAAACAAAGTCCCATATTCATTTTGCATRGTGCTAATGCTCCTCATAAAACAGCAGAGGAGTTAGAAACGGCTTCTTCCATGATTAGATTTACCACTGTGGCCACCACAACAACTCCATATAGAAAGACTGTGCCTTCACTTATTACTCAGCATGGTAGAAAAAGGCCTTATGGGAGAAGGAGAAGGCCAAACAGAATCCGACAAAGACCAAAGCCTTTGCCCCATCTTGTTTTAACCACAGAGGCAATGCCTATAATTCCAAGGAYGCCTGGAATTGAAGCTGTTACCAAATCTTCTGCTGCAAGTCTTAAAAGTCCTGATATTAAAAACACCAAAATACAGGCTAGGAAAGAGGAGCGTATGGAATCCACTTCCTTAATTCCTGATTCGGGTGTCACAGAAAAAATTACAAAAATCAGAGATGTGATCACAACTTCCTCTTTTGGGCCTACTGCTTCTCCACCTGGAGCCAAATATGTGACGCACCCTACTAACCCTGAGACCTTGGAACTTCCAGTGACTGAGCCCATCACAGTTTTATCATCATATGCTGTACATGATGCGCTTCCCACGAAAGAATCAAGTGTATCTCTGAAACAAGAGCAAAGTGAAGTGCCAGCATACCACTCATCAGACAATGTCTCTGCAGACAAGGACATGAAAGCAGATTCTAAAACTGTGGATCATACGGCAGAACAATCAAGGACCACAACTTCTCCTGTATATAGAAATACTCAATACTCAATACTATCAACAAAACAAAAATCTCAAGAAGAGCCTAACCTATTTGACTTAGAAGTTGTGGTTAATGAAACAACTGCTGGAACATTCCAGGTGGCATATCCCACTATGAGTGACTTAAGTATTCCTGTTGGTACAGTCGAAGTTYTTAAGGACCTCTCAGTTTCAAAGGAGCCATGGAAGCCCACAGTATCTGTAGAAACACCAGCAAAAGCTGAGCCACCTCAGCAGTATGAGATAATTACTCTATCCTCCTCTTTCAGCACTGCAGAAACTCATACTTTTCCAGTTAGAGAGACAAAGAAATCTGTTACTTCCCCAGCTGGGACAGAGCCATCTTCCTTGGACAGAAAGGAATCTATGTTACATGTGTTTTATCATTCACAGATGACTGAAAAGCCTTCTACTACATCCACTGCTTTTMCTCCGTTTACAAAACTTGTCACTCTTCCCCCTTCCATTTCAAGCACTTCCCATCCTTCTTTTCATTATACAGCCAAGGAGAATAATGCCTTTAATCAAGAAAAGTTCCCAGAAGCAAAACAAGTTGGAGCAGGTGGTGACAAAATAGTGATGACCTCAAAACAGAACATTCACCCTACTCCTTCCTCTAACCAGAACAGGATTAGCATACAGTCCAAAGAGCAGCAATTCAATGAGTTGTATGATAGCAAGTCAAACAACAGTTTACTGCTAAATCTAAGTCTTCCCCATCCACCTGCTGGAATGATACCAAGCATAAACCAAAGACTACCTGTTGTGCCTCCAAAGCACATTCCCGTAAGAGGCACAATGAAGCTTCCTGTAACACAGGGCCCTCTTCACTATTTTATAACACATCAACCTCTTCACTACACAAACAAACCAGAGATAACAGCCTATGCAGCACATACCATCCAGGACAGGAAAACTGCTTCCCAGAGAGAATCAACTACCCCAACACAAGCCTCTCCATTTCACAAAACAAATCCATTAACTGAAAGTAAGTTCAGTAATCAGGGTCAGAACAGATACAATTTTAATTCAAGATTTTTTGGAAATAACCATGTTCCAGATAACAGAGGCACAGCTGGGAGACTACCAAGTCAAGGGATCCCCTATTACCCCAGTTCSAGAATACCATTCCTTTTCAACAGAACAAGGATATTCCCTAACTTATATATGCATCCTAAAATAGATGTTCCTAGTCAACCAGCRCCAAAAGACACAAATGAGAAGAAGGTTGCTCAGGTCTTACCTACTGGGATTACAGTGCAGAAAGCTACAGCTATTCCAGTGCCTCCAATGCCACATGCCACAACAACTACATCACCACGGGTGATTTTAAAGATCACCCCTCCCGCCTTTCAGCGCACAAAACCACAAATAAGCACTACAGTTCATCCTTTTAAAAATGTCCATTATCGTCATCAAAAATTTCTATCTGTTCCTTACATGGGAGGCATTATGCCACGCAATTCGACTGTAATTCAGTCTTCCACTAATTTTAGAGTACACGGAGAAAGACCTAAAATTATCACAAAAGCATCTCAGACCATATCCATCCTTGCTGAAATGGATGCTTTTATCCCTTGTGATGCAGTTGGGGAACCCAAGCCTTTTATTACGTGGACAAAAGTCTCTACAGGTAAGACAGATAAAAAATTTCTTCTGCATGGTTTGTAGGGGTATTGCACAGAAGTGCAACATGATCACAGGAATACTTCAAAATACTGAAAAATGSTTCCTGTCACTTATAATCACTGTAGAGAAAATGATTAATTGCAACTAATCACTACAAGTAATAATAGATTGGCAGTGTTTCTTATAGTGAAAGAAAACCTCTACCATTTAATGAGTTCGTTTTTGAAGAATAATTTTTGGCTGTGAAAAGCAGCCAACTCTGCTTATTCATAGCAGTTAGAATTTATTACAGCAATACTTGTGAGTATGGGTTTGTTAACATTGCTACATTAAATATTGATGTGTGTATCATCTCCGTATGCAGAAGGAACGGAAAAGTTACATAAAGATTTAAGAGGGATCCTAAAGCAAGGCCTTCAAAAATTTCCTTRCTGTCCATGTTTGCAAGATAGTGGTTAGTTCTGCCATAGAAACTGAGACTAATTTGTGCTGTGGATAGAGTTAGATGTCATGTAGGCCCTCCAAAGTTGTAATTGGTTTTGAGTAAACCTAAAATCTCACTTAAGACTTCTTTATTGCAATAATGTACATTTTAAACCCTTTGACTTTATCTTTCTTTTTTTCCTCTCACTTTCACAGGAGCTCTAATGACAGCCAACAGCAAGTTGCAAAGATTTGAAGTCTGGAAAAATGGTACTCTCCTTATCCGAAACGCTCAGCTTCAGGATCGTGGACAGTATTTATGCACAGCTCAGAACGTGCATGGTGAAGATAAAATGATGGTTATGCTCACAGTTATAGCCCACCAGCCCAAAATTTTACTCTCCCGCTATCGAGATGTCACGGTCTACTTTGGAGATACCATAGCAATGGAGTGTCAGGCTAGCGGGACTCCAAGCCCATTAATTTCATGGATTTTYCCAGATAGGAAGATTTTGCAGGCAGTCACAACCACAGAAAGCAGGATAATGCTTCATGAAAACCGAACCTTGTCTATCAAGCAAGCAACTTTTTCAGACCGAGGAGTTTACAAATGTGTGGCAAGCAATGCTGCTGGAGCTGACAGCATTGCAGTGAGGCTGCACATTGCAGCCTTACCCCCCATGATCCAGCAGGAAAAGCAAGAGAACATTTCCCTGCCCCTTGGTAGCAGTATTAACATCCACTGCACTGCCAAAGCAGCACCTGCTCCCAACATCCGCTGGGTGGTCTTCGATGGCACCCAAATCCGACCTTCTCAGTTTGTCAATGGGAATTTATTTGTTTTTCCTAATGGGACTCTTTACATTCGCAACGTCTCCCCCAAGGACAGTGGGACCTACGAGTGCATTGCTGCTAACTTGGTGGGAGCTGCCAGGAGAACAGTACAACTCCATGTGAAGAAGCACGCATCTAATGCTAGGATCACTGGGAGCTCCCCTCAGAGAACAGATGTAACATACGGTGGCATCCTGCATTTGGACTGTAGTGCTTCTGGTGACCCTTGGCCTCGGATATTATGGAGGTTGCCTTCCAAAAGGATGATTGATTCCCTTCACAGGTAAATTACTATTTGGGGTGTTGCAGGTAAATTGCAGTTTGGGTGAACTTAGAGAAAAGCCCACTCAAAGRTTTCATTCCTGACTTCTGCGGGTTTTGAATTCCCAATCCTTAAGAAGGAATTTCAAATTATATCAAAAAGTATAAGTCATATTTTAGCATAATTTTCTTGAAAGCAGTATTACTCTTGAAAAGTTAGCTTCAAGATTTTAGGATAAGCTGCCACTGTTTGTTTTTTACAGCCACTGGTAAATGTAGCAAAAAGTCCAGATATACAGCTTGTGTACTGCTTGTTCCAATGTGCTTAGTCTGAATAATATTGCACAGGTACCTGCTTTTCTCCTGGAGAAAAGGGATTGAATTTTATCTCTTAGGCAAATCATTACACACAATAAGTATAGGGCAAATAAATCAACTTATAATTACTTAAACAAACACAATAATTTAAACATCATGCATAAACAAATGTTACTGCACAATAAGGTCTGTGCAAACCTGGTTGTATATAAATGCCTAAAACAATACGTTCTCCAATGTTTGCAATATCAAGTAAAATATCACTTCTACAATAACTGTCTTAACACTTGGTTGAAAACAAATTTCTGTGCTATAAATTATTCATTACTCACCTTAGAGCACTATAAAGAGGTGAGAAATGCACTGCAATTAAAGTGCATAATTGGGAACAACTTTATTCACAGCTCAACATAGTCATCATTTTTTTTATACTGACARAAAATATATTTAGGTAACCTGTATATCACACAATATATAGCACAAAATCCAGATTGCATTTTATGCCTCATAGTGGTAACAAAAAAATACTGTGTTTCTTTTTAATTTTCCCTCATGATCTTTATGTGGCCTGCTTTTCAAATACTGGAGATCTACTTTGGGAAGAAAACTATGACTACTGAGGAAGTTGATTTTGACCATAATACACCAATTCYATAGTGAAGTGGAAAGGAATAATAGCATTTTTTAGCATACTGGAATTTTTTTTTCCTTGAAAAAAGGAAAGCTTAGCAACATTTGGCTTCTTTGTGACTTTTCTAAAGGTTTAATATTTATACCCAATGCCAGAGGAAGTTCCTCATCTTTATTTGTTTTCAGCTGAAGACTGAGGTACCAGAATCCATTATGGTCCATATAGGCTCATGTGGATTATATAATTCAGAGGTCTCATATTTCAGTGTTACAAAATAATGTACAAGTAGTCAGAAGAGTGAAAACCACCATAATTTGTTATTTATTGGTCAAAAACAGCATTAAAGTGATTAAACACAAGAAAATTACTTGGTTACAAGTGAGTAGAATTCATTTTTTCCATTTGCTTTTTGGTGGTGAGTATCCTGGAAATTTATGACCACCTAATTATTTAACAGTAGCAATTTTCCTCTCCTATTCTTTTTTTTTCTTTTCATACTGTTGAGTTGTTATTCTCCCACAGATTTCTCTCAGTAGTTTATACCCAAAATGTGATTTTGTAGCTCATGTTAGGTTCTTTTTTCTTTCCTTACAGCACTTTGGAGACTAGGATCAAAGTATTCAGCAATGGGACTTTGGTTGTTCATTCAGTTACAGACAAAGATGCAGGAGACTACTTGTGTGTGGCCCGCAATAAGATAGGGGATGACTACGTGGTCCTCAAAGTGAATGTGATGATGAAACCAGCAAAAATAGAGCATAAGAATGAGAATAACCACAAGGTCAAGTATGGAGGGGACCTGAAAGTTGATTGTGTAGCCACAGGTCTGCCAAACCCAGAGATYTCCTGGGGTCTTCCAGATGGCAGCATGATCAATACTTTCATGCAGTCGGATGACAGTGGGAGCCGGACGAAGCGATACGTGGTCTTTGATAATGGAACCCTGTATTTCAATGATGTTGGACTGAGAGAGGAAGGGGACTACACCTGCTATGCTGAAAACCAGATTGGGAAGGATGAAATGAAAGTACGGGTCAAAGTGGTGGCAGAGCCTGCAACCATCAGGAACAAAACGTTCATCACTATTAACGTACCTTATGGCGATGTTGTCACAGTAGCATGTGAAGCCAAAGGAGAACCCACTCCCAAGGTGACCTGGCTTTCCCCAACCAACAGGCCTATTCCGGCCCTATCTGACAAATACCAGATATACAGAGATGGCACCCTCCTCATCCAAAAGGCCCAAAGGTCTGACAGTGGAAACTACACTTGTGTAGCACGGAACAGTGCTGGAGAAGATCGGAAGATAGTCTGGATCCATGTTGACGTTCAGCCTCCCAGAATCAATGGTCATCTCAGTGCAATAACATCTGTGCGGGAGACAGCCACCAGAGACAGCCGGAAACTTATTGACTGCAAAGCTGAGGGCATCCCTGCTCCTCGTGTCCTGTGGGCTTTTCCAGAAGGAGTAATCTTACCGGCTCCCTACTACGGGAACAGGATCACTGTGCATCGCAATGGAACGCTGGACATCAGAGGGGTGAGAGAGACAGACGCCGTGCAGCTCGTGTGCATTGGGCGCAACGAAGGTGGGGAAGCGAGACTGCTTGTGCAGCTCCTCATCACAGACCATTTGGAGAAACCCTCCTTCAGAGACCCTGTCAGTGAAAGGATCACTGCCATTGCTGGGCACAGCATCAACCTGAACTGCTCAGTCCAGGGGAACCCCAAACCCAGCACAAGTTGGATCCTTCCCAATGGCTCTGAAGTGTTGAGTGGCAGTCGCCTGCACAGATTTTACCATAAGAGGGATGGGATCTTACACATCAGCAGCTTATCTGCTGGGGATGCTGGCACCTATCGCTGTACAGCCAGAAACCCGGGAGGGTATGTGGAACGAGTAGTCTTCCTGAAGGTGGGACTCAGGCCAGAAATTAGCAACCAGTACAACAACCTGGTGAGCATCATCAATGGAGAAACTCTGCAGCTTCACTGCATCACCCAGGCAAACCAGAGGGCGCAGATCTCTTGGACACTGCCCAATGGTATGGTTATGGATGCCCCCCAGGCCGTGGGTCGCTTTTCCCTCATGGAGAATGGCTCACTGACAGTGCGTGAGGCTTCTGTATTTGACAGGGGCACCTACCTATGCAAAGTGTCAACAGAGTATGGCACTTCTGTTATGACTGTGCCTGTCATTGTCATCGCCTATCCTCCTCGGATCACCAGTGAGCCAGCACCTGTCATTTATGCCAGACCTGGAAATTCAGTTAAACTGAACTGCATGGCCATTGGGATTCCTAAAGCAGAAATAACATGGGAGCTTCCAGATAAATCACATCTGACAACAGGAGCTCAATCCCGTCTGTATGGAAACAAATTCCTCCATCCTCAGGGATCATTAGTCATCCAGCAGTCCACTCAAAGGGATGCAGGCTTCTATAAGTGCACTGCTAAAAATATACTAGGCAGTGATTCTAAAACAACCTACATACACATATTTTAACATTAAAACAAGTGCCTTTAACTGGATACTGGTGTTCAAGTCACTGCCAAACGAGTGCAATGAGGAGAGTACTGCTTGCAACAATGGCTRACAAGAGAATAAAAAGGAATTAATCTGCATTTCTTTTGTACTCAGTATGGTAGTAAGTCTGGAACTGAGAAGACTAACATGTTGTAAAAGGTCTTAAAATTGTTAAGACAGTGTAATTTTTTTCATGCTATCCAATAGCATCTGAGACCTAAAGTACTCTATTGTCAATAGTCCAAAGCTATTTCTTGTTCTAACAAGCACCTTAAAAGTACCAAAGAAGTATTAACTGTTCATAAGTGAGCTGCAGTGATAGAAGTACTTTAGTAAAACATAATTTTCTTTATACCCTGCAGCGCCTTTTCATAATCTAGGCTTATAGAATATGATTATTAACCTTTCTGTTCATGCTTCTATCAACTCTTCAAAATCAAAGACTAAATTAGCAAATAAGAGTGATCTATTTTAATAAAAATACATGCAGAGATTAGCTACCTTAACATATGAACATACATTTGCCAGCTACTAAGGATGCTATGGTCAATTAATTCATTATCTATTTTATATATATTTTTTAATCTGACTATGAGACTAGAACGAGTAACAAGGAAATTGGTCTCATTTTATAAATTATTGGTCTTTACAAGACTCTGATACATTACAGTGTTTTATAATATTAAGGTCAATATACTGTACATTTTATAATAAAAAAATAAAATATTTTCCAAAGAATATATTCATTGGTTTTCTTTTTTTTTTCTTTTCTTTTTCTTTTCTTTGCTTTTTTTTAATTTTTTTTTTTTCAGAAAATAAGGAAGTCCAAGCAGTGGGAGTATGGAGTTAGGTCAAAAAACCTGAAGTAATGTAGTGTTATATGTACTTGTATTTGACCCAATTTCTATTTGATTCATTTATAGATGTTTTAGGGAAGACAAATTAGTATAAATGTTTATCTTTTTAAAAGTGATTTATTAATAGAATTTTCAGCATATATTTGCAATGGTATACTTTTTATGCAGTCACAGATTGTTTACTGGATAATATCCATAATTTTATGAAGATTTATCTCTTGTGCTTTAGAAATATTTGCTACAAGGTGCTGAATATGTCCATGTTTCAACAAAGTATAACAATCAGAATTTTGGAAATGTTAACTTACCTTTAAACATGTGGCTTCTCAGATATTCCTGAATTCTTAAAGTTCTGCTTGCTTATAAAAGTTCTGTTCCTATTTTAGAATATGGTTAGAATAAAAGCTTTATTTTTATTTTCTCTGTTGATCAAAACATGTCAGTAATGTAAAGTGTTTTGCTAATATTTACATTTTGCAAAAGCTGAAATCAAAGATTTCCTGCCCCACAAATTTATCCAGTTTAGAAAATAGTAAGCTGTTGCAAAATGTATACTTATCATAATGGCAAACAGAACTGAGCTATTTAAAGTAAAAGGTATTTTATTATAACAAGAATGTAGAATTAAACGAGAAGGACATTACTGAAGATACAAGGGGTACAATTTATATTGTAGAATATTTTATGAAACTTATTTTTAAAAAATTCAGTGCAGGTTAAAAACCTGTGGTTTGTACACAGCTTTATTAAAGTTGTGGATATGTTGCCTAATTAAATAGCACTTAATTATGTCTTAGTTTCTTTTTTATGGTTTAAACCCTTGGGCCTTAAATCACCAAGCAGTGCTCAAGGGGAAACATGTCCCTAAATACCTGGTAGGGATGTAGCTGCTTGTGAGAGCAGTTAATGAAGAAAGAAAAGAAGCATTTAAGATTTTTAATTAGGTTGCCCATGGGGTACTTTCTAATCTGGCTATTTTCCTTGAACATATCAGATACATCTTTAGATCCTTTACTTTTAACTTTATAGTAGTTTTCCAATTTGGAAAACGGTCATACAGTATTTAATAATAATAATACATCTTGTAAAAGAGTCTGAAGTCAGCATTTGGCATTGTAGTAGGAGTCAAGCACTTTTAATCATTTGTCCAGCCTTCACTTAACAGTTATGGGAATTTAGAGATATTCTTGGGTGCTGAATTACTTCTGCATATTTCTATTAAGTAGATTTCTTTTTATGTTAAGAGAAGAAAACAGAATCCAAACCCAAATTCAAACATTTGATCTTTCAGGATCAAACAAAGCATCAGGTCATGTTTTATTCCTCAGTTCAGAATTTTCACAGCTGCCAATGGAAGTTTTGGAGGCTAAGATATGAAAGATTTGGCTCTATTCATTTTCTTAAGTCAAACTTGCATGCTTGCAAAATTCCTTCAAAAGGGGATTTAACATTTTTTTCATGTGTTATAATTTCCATTATTTTTGCCTTTACCCCTTTTATGAAAATATGCTCCCAATAAGAGATCTRTAACATATAATTTTCTTCCAAAATAAATGTAACCACAACTTAAAAATATCACATGAATGCTTTTTACACTCAAGCAGTGTTGGGCCATATGTTGTGTCTGCCATACTCTTTCTGTGCTGATATGCCTGTTGTCCAGGATATCTATCGTGAGTCCCTTTTGTAGAAATAAAGAGATTCACAGGGAAACTAGGTCTGTTCTAGGACTTACATTCTTGGGCCTAAATTTATGTGTCACTCGATGTGCTGAATCATCCATCAAATGAAGGCARTTGTAGGACACTGAATTTAAATCAAAATTTATTCCTTTATTTCCAGGTAATTATCTGCAAGTTGTGTTAAATAAATCAGTGACAAATTCACATTACTTCAAGGATGCAACACTTCMTTAATTTTTTTTTTCTTCAAAAGTCTTCATTCAATCAGGACCCATGAATTCAAAGGCAATGTAGTTCGTTCTTTTCTGATTTGGGGAATGCTGGGAAAGTAGGTGCTTGCTCATGGTTTGAGAAGGTTTCTAAATTTTTACTTAAGCAATCAAAGCAGGTTCTTTGGATAGTTTCCACGGAAAGGAAAAACATTCCTTGCTTTTGGTTTGCAAATGGAGAAGATTTGTTTGTCTTCTATTTGGAGAAGCAGAATAACAAGGTGACTTTTTGGAACTGTGCAGATTGAAAATTACTGCAGATACAGATACATTTTTCGCAATGGCCTTCACAAAAAGAGATTCACTGTGACCATATCCAGAACACAACTAGCAACTAGTAAGAGAAATGGATGTCAGAATATAGACCAGAAAAGCAATAAACAGGGAATTTAACAGGGTATTCATGTCTAGATCTGATAAAATTCCTAAAATGCTATTGAGTTCACTTGCATGTTTTAGTGATTAACTTCAAAAGCTAATGAAGTTCAATTGTGGTACAAGAAGACTGGAAAAAAAAATACCAAAGCTGTAGTTGAGAAAACATGGATCAGTAAAACTCTGGTATTAAGAGAGGTACTTTGTTTAGCTCATTATTAAACAATCCATTTAAAAGCATCTGTAGAATAACAGAGTGATAGGAAGCAGCTGCTCTTTCTGTTTCTGTAAGAAATCAAATAACAACAACCTAGTTACCTTCTCACACAAGTAGTTAGTCCAGAGTATGGGAAGAGAGGATTGATATAGTATATCTTATTTTAGCATTTGGGGTTTTTTTACCCAGCCATATGGGATGTCCTCATGTCCAATCTAAAGAAATGTGATTTATCTTTTATAAGTGGGAACCTGGATGTTACAGAGAAATCATGAGTAACTGCTTCTCAGTTAGGAGAACATGTCAGTTGAATCCAGCTTAGGTCTGGGACTTCCCACATTCATTAATGGCTATCAGGTATAGAGAAGACATTTCAAAAATATGTAAATATTATTAAATTGAAAAATATTAAAGTACATAGGACCAAGTTACTATTCTGAGGGATCTTTCTAGATGGGTGAAATGATTGGAAATAAAAACTCATCACTCCCCCCCCTCCAATAAATATAAATGTGAGAATTATATTCAAAAGAAAGACAATGAATACACATACAGTAAACAGTGAAGAGTGAAGAAGGTGTAGGAGCTGCACAAGTTAACAACATGACATTCCAAACAAAACCTTATCACTTTGAAATCTGTTCAAGAGGGCTCTATGAATGAACATAATGGACATACTTTTCTTGAAGTCAGGCTCAAATACAAAGAAATTGGAAAGAATCCAAGGAAGTGATTTAGAAAAGATAACCTATAATGCTAATTTAAATTAGATGAGCTTGTTCTGCCTAAGAAAAAAAGGCCAAATATTAAATGCAACAGTTAAGAAAATGTGTAGTCCTTATCAAAACAGTGATGAGTTGTTCTTCAGGCTCACTGAGGTTAGTATGAGAATCTTACTCCAAGCAAGCTCTAGGCTAGATACTAAAATTTTGTAACTGTAAGAACAGTTGAAAAATGTTTTATTTTTTCTTGAAAAAATTTTGAAATTCCCATATTTGGAGACAGTTAAAAGAAGTTTAGTCTCAGAACTGAAACAGRTAATCAACATCCTTGTCCAAGAAACTGAGAAATCTTGGGGTTTCTTTACATTTACCTGGGGCATTTATTACATTTATTTGGGGTTTCATTACATTCCTATCTTTCCTAGATTTTCCTATTAGCTAGATGCATTTGTAAAAGAAAGATTTGTTTGCTAGCTTTAGTCTGGGTTTGTGATTTTTATCTGTGTAATATTCATGATAATCTATGGGGTTGTTAACCATTTAGTACATAACAGATATGGGGGCATGATAAATAGGTCCACTTTGACCACATCTTTATGATGGAAATCTCATGGAAAGAATTTCTAGAAGCAGCTATGTCACAGGATCTTTTTGTCATTCAAATAGTTTGGTTGACAAAGGCATCTCACACCACATCATTCACAGGCTTGCCCAGAGCAGAAGGAACTGCGTGGACTTGATGTATTTCTTTTACCTAGCCTGGGTTTTATTTATCTGCATGTTTTCAAAAATGCATTTKCAATCTTTCAATGCAGCCAGCTACCTTGAAAATATCCTAAAAGCTGTACAAGCATATGTATAGCTTTTAATATAATTTCCTCTCTTTTATTATTTGCAAATTGACCACAGCAGGTTTTGAATGATAGAAGGCAGAGTAAATCCTCACAGAGGACATTTAACACTCCATTAATCACCCCGAAATCATCCTGAAAGAGATGATAAAACAGAAGCCACTGCACACAGTGGGGAAGCATATGAAGCAGATTGTGGCAGATTATCATCCTGTGGAAGCAATAGTGGTTTGTTAGAGCTGTTGCAATTTTTTGATGTATAAAGTTAAAAATTTGTTTGCCCCAAAGGTGTGTATACTTTTTGCTACTATTTCTATTGGCCTAAGAAAAGATACTGTTTTTTCCTGAAAACCTTTCTTGCTGGCTCAGTCCAGTAACACCASCATGGAACCGTAAGTTAGCAGAAATGCTAGTAGCTTTTGAAACTATCTGAGTTAGACTCTCACCTGCCATAAATCAGTTGAGCCTGGCTCAAGAGCCACCCAAAATGTACACCCATTCTGTGAGCATCCCTACCTTTTTATTTGGAAGGAAATTGAGTTTCATAGGTGATACAATAATGAGTGAAAGAGAGTGCAAGCAATAGGAAGACAGTGCAGTGGTAATTGAGGACACTCCTACTTTTCAAGTCGTTAGCACATGGGAAGTTCTGAGCCTCTGCTTAGTCTTTTGAATAAATAAGCAAACCTTTCTTTGTTGGGGAGGTAGACCTCTCATGTTTSTTTCTTTCCCATATGCAAGACCCATGCTACTCTTCATATATGGTGAGAGTGATGCTTCTGACACATGGGGTAATGCAACAAGAAAGATGCTATCATGTTGGACTGTGGATGTTATGAGGTTGAGCTGCAGCTGTGTACAACCTACTAAGCMCACTTCTTTGAATGTGGGACCTCCACAAAGGGAAATGCATGTTGGCAGCAGTACTGCTGCTTCTTCCCTTCTCCATGACCCCATTCATCAAGCACAGCTGGCTGTGATATCAAAGAATTCACAGACTGGCCACGCATGATGTGCCAGATCACTGAGTGGTTAAGAGGCATAAATATACGATGTCTCACAGCTGCCAGGAGTGGAGATGGAAGCCAGCAGTGTGTCTTGACAAGTGAGGAGTAGAATGACATGAGATTCATAGTCAAATTATAAAATTAATGAATGAGTGATGCTGTCACACCTATGTACCTCCTCTGGTGCTCTATATCATTCAAAGCACACCTGATATCATATGCATGTTCCATAACCCTTGAATTAACAACACATGTATGGGTTTCCCTGTTACCTTTATTCCCAGTGTTAGTTAAAAATATTCCAGACTCTGAATCAAAACTAGATTTTTTTTTTCCTTGCTTCCACCACAAAGGGTCAATGGATTAGGCTGCTGTACTTGCCTACTAAGAACTGCTCTGTGCTTTTATGAGCTTCTTTGGAATATTACAATAATGGACAAAATGAGGAACATTTTAATAAAACCCTATTAACTAACCTGGGGGAAAAACCCTGGTAGTCATGGATGACAAATGCATGCAGCTCCTGTGAAGCTAGCAACCCAAACATCTCTCTGAAATCAGTGGGAAAGTTCCTGGACTCCAAATTGTCTAGATGAAGAAATTCTTAACTGTTTCTTAACTGAATAATCTTTTTCAGTAAAGTGAGACTGGGAAAGGAAAAGGATAAGGAAATTAAAAATTTGAGTATTTTGAAAAAGCAAAGRGAAAGTATGATAACAAGGACTTGAATAAGTGATGAAAAGGGGGGCCTTCCTTATATAAAAATGGAGGTTAACATCTAATTGTATTCCTTTTAGAAAGCTAACATCTTGTCAAAGTTTTTTTACAGCGTGCAAAAAAGGCATTTCTGTCCTGCTCAGTTGCTTTTAAAAATTCTGCTAATATCTTTCTTAAAATATGAATACAAATTTTTACTAGGCAGTCCTAGTAACAATATTCCTGTGCTGCTATTACAGCAAATGTACATAAACAAATACACGTAGCTATAGGAAAACTATAACAGGCATCTTATACTACATTCTTYATATTGTAAGCTGCAACAATGATAAAATTTATTTCTCTTCATCTTTAGGTCTCACATCTGTAACACAATATAGGGGGCAGTGGGTGTGTGGATAAGAAGATTGCTAACAATGCAGTTAGGCAAGGTGGGATTAGCTGATCTATTAGCATGCTGCCAAAAAAATCCCCAACCTACACTCTCCTTTCCCTGTTTCAGCAGTAAATTTCCCCATGATCTACTTATGCCAGCTCTTTTATTAATGTTTACTCTGTCTTCAGCCAGTTCAATTCATTGATTTGCTAAAATAACTAAACAAGAGGGATGGGAGACACATGGAGTGTACAGTTTTCTGCTTGGTCAGTAAGCTGAACTGGCTTATCCAGGTTGCTGTGAAAGGTCCATGAGCAAGAAAGAAAATATGCAGCAATCTGAAATTAATCAAGGAAAAGTAGGATCACCTTCTCCAACAGCAGTAAACTGTTAAGCTTCCCCTGACATTTCATCTGTCTTTGACCAGTGACTAACTGGGGAAAAATACCTTCTTAGAGTATAAAAAGATGTTTCTCTTATACATAAACTGTTCAATATGCATGATTTTGTAGAGACTTGTGGATGTTTTCCTGAAGAATATGTACCTTCACAACTGCAGGTAATGATGCTGACAGGCTGTAGCTGGGAAGTTGGTGACCCACATCACAATTAACCTGAGCAGGTGCAGACTTGTGCAGAGCTTGCACTGCTGTGTGACACATACAGCATGGCCTTCAGACCCACCTTGTCCTGCTCACATCCCTTGACTGTATAATTACTCTCATAGTAATTGKAAAAGAGAAGCCTGCAGGCAGCTCCCACTCAATGCCAGTGTTCACACTGCCTGCATGGCTTTGCCTTTATCTCATAGTGTGAGTTCACACATGCATATCTTCTTTGTTTGACAGCAGAAATGATGAGTAGACTTGTTTACTTTTTTAAAATGGTTCAAATTACCAAAATGGGGCAACTGTACCATGGGTGGGCTCTGCCCAGCATTCCTCATCCTGATTAGAGGCCCATTTGGCACTGCACAACTCAGGGTTTCCAGAACCTGAAGGGAAGAAAAGTTATCTATACCACCCTCTCTTTATGATGCCAGCTCTATTAAATTCTGATTTAAAATACCCTTTATGGAGTGCCTTTCTTACTGCAATCATAATGAAGCAGTACCTCCTGGTGCAATGCACAGTGTATTCACTCCTCTTGATTGCATGATAGCTGTGTATTCTAATAATCATTCTAGAGKAGAAGTGTTTTCTTTACAAAAGACAATATTGGTAAGAAAGAGAAAACTCAGGCAAAATCTATTATACACAAATTTTTATTGCTTTTCACAAACTGACTTAATTATGCTTTCTCCAATCTGTAAAGGAGAAATTCATTCAAATGAATTTTTAGCTGCTTTCTAAGGCCAGAGGAGTTTGCTCAGTTTTCTCCATGTGCTGGACATCTTGAAGACTTGCCCTCAAACAGACCATATCCTCAACTTTCTCATAACCTTGCACAACAAAAGGAACATTAATCTATTCCTTAGTCACCTCAACATACTGACAGACAATTGTGCTTCATAATGGCCATGAAGCCAACAATAATGAGAAAAGCAAGGGTCTCATTCCTTTCCCCCTCATTAATGAACATTTTGTGTACCCCGGGAAGCACTGTAAGACACACACTTACAACAAAGGTCTGCTTGGCCCCATGAACTTATGCTATATGTCATTCTGTTCCATTAATTATTGTGTTTTGACTGATATAAATGGATTCTTGCTGTGTAAAGAGAAAGACATATAAAGGGTTAAAAATAGAGGAAGCATGAGGTGATCCTCTGGATATATGACCCCACATAACCAAAATTATCTGCAAGAAAAGGTTTGAGGGGCTGAGTTTTGAGTTTTCTTTATTGTGACTTTTTTAGTATTTCAGAATTCACTTTGGAATGTATTTGGAATATGTTGTGCCAAGCCTTTAAAACAAAATAGATCCTGTTACGGTTTTTTCTTACAGCCCTCAGTTCCATTCTTAAACTGCTGGACAATGTTTAAGACTATTCAGCTTACCCAGTTGAACTTTTATAAAAGACCTATTATTAAAATAAAAAAAGTTCTGGTGATTCATTCAACATGTCAGTGAATCTGAGGGAGATTCCCAGCTCATAAAAAATAAAACAAATAAGAAACAGGCTGKTTTTGCATAATCACACACAGAGCAAATGGCGACAGGCTTAATATTTGTGAGCTAACAGAATCAAATGGAAGAAACCACAACGGAAGAAAAGTTGTGGTTTTTTTTCTCTCTGATTAACCTCACAAAAAACATGGTAACACATGGATACATTACTTTTGAAATATAGGAAACAAAACTACTTGATCATGGGAGACTTACTCAGCAGACCATCTTGAGCTGTCCCTCATTAGAGATTTCTCCATACAGGCTGATGTAGCCAATCAGCCAAATTCAATTACTGAAGATTAGAATTGTGCTTCCTGACATTGTATGGGGTTCCACCAAACAGAGGAAAACAAGAACTTGCAGTAATTAGAGATGTCAGACCACTCCTGAGAGCAAAATGTAGCTTAGAGTAATTTCTTTTACTGAGTCATAGAGACACTGTCCTAGCTTTTCCCACTCTTACGACAACCTGCCTGTAAAATATAACTGTAGTCCATAAACATACATATGCAGCAAGGTATTAATAATTAGGGGCTGAAATGTGAAATTTTGGTCCCAGGTATGGGGAAACAAAATGGCTAAAGTCTGCTTCCTGTTCAACAATGTCCAATTGCTTTGTGCCATCTCCCTGTTGCAGCTGTTCTGTGAGTTTAAGTACCCATGGAAAAAAAATAGGAGTTGAGGTGCTGTCACTTACAGCCAGTTTCTAATAGCCTGGGTCATAGTGACTTACTCCAAAAGTAATCCTACGGCATGCTGTTCAGCGTGGCTGTCTGGATCATWATTTGCTTTCAATCTTGGACCAAACAGCCAAACAGAAACCCCAAGATTATACCATTGTATCAAGTTAATTATAAATTAAGTGTAATATTTTGCAGATATATCCATTTTCTCCAAAGGTACAGATCCCTGTATGTGTACAYGTGTTTGTGTGTCTTTCCTTCTTTCTTTAGCTAGATATGTGTGTCTTTGTGCATGCATATATTTTATGTTTCCATACATACGTTCTCTTTGTATATATGTGTGTATCTGGATGTGCATATTTAAATTTTTGTATAAGTTCACACTGCCCTTTCTCTGTAAATAAAGGAGGGAAATAAATAGTAGAGGTTCATGGAACAAATTTATTTGGCTTGATAAGGAAAAAACGCATGCTTTTTCTTTACGTCGAAGTATGAAGTACTCTACTGTCATGTGGAATGAAATCTTAGATTTAAGGAAGACCAGCCAGTGCTCCAAAAGTCTGAAATACCACACTTAAGCTAGCTGAGGGAACATTTTTTTATGATTTTGGAAGTACCCAGATATTCCACCTCACTCAGAGGCTCAGTTATTGCTTTTTCTGGCAGGGGAGTATCTTCCAACTCATCTTTGAATAGCCTTTTTTGCTCTTCTCAGCCAGCATGAGATGCTTTGGAAATTGATGACCCAGCTGCAGATGCTACAGTGAAACAGCAAATTTTGCAGTGCTTTGATCATCTCAGGAAAACTCTCAGTTCTGGAAGTCTTTTATCTTATATTCTGCCAGCATGATCCATAGTAGACACCAGCAGTAGCTAGCAAAAACKAGCATCTGCTAATGGAATATGAATGAGATTTACAATCTAAATAAAGCAAATASATTTTTAAAAATTCCATCGTGATTTTCCTTGGCTTAGTAATAACATAAATGAACAGGAGGATTACACTACATATTTAAAAATACRTATATTAAAATGATATTGATGAAGCTTTTAATTTAATGTTTTCTTAGTCTTGCAACATTCTCTTAGAAGTTTTCAAGGCTGCCAAAATCTATATCCAGCACAGCAAGAGAGAAACAGTGTCTGTTGAACCCAAGCATGCTTGGATGGTGGTGGATATTTATACAACATTTCCTATTTAACCTTTCCCTCTACTTTTGTACTAATCTGCAAGACATGCTGAGAAAGATAATAAGCAAGATTACAAGATACAACAGGCAAGACATGCAGAAGTTATCAAAAGAACTATTGCTGTTACAGGCAGTCTGACAAAGAATGGAGGCAAGTGAAAAAATGCTGCTTTGTTTCATGTTGGTATAATCCTTTTGACTTTGATGAGATTAGATAGTTAAAAATTAGGAAAGATTTTAGCCTGTGTTCAGCTCTGATACATGAACATAGTTCAATCCTTGGCAATGATTTCTCCATTGAAGAAAAATTAAGATGACACAGAAACCTAAGGAATCTCAGATATCAGGTAGCAAGATTTTTTTGGGAGGTTTGAGGGTTACTTTTTGTTATGATTATTAGAGTATCAAGACTATAGTCTCAGCTTTTAGTTCGGGAAATGTATGAAACAATCATTATGTTTGGCACCAATTTTCAAATCACAGGACAGCAGCTGGAAGGTCTTTGTGTAAGAACAGTAAATTAAAAACAAGTACTGAAAATTTTGAGAAGAATTTTAAGAACTAGAGAACTGAACATAGAAGATGGACAAGAATAGCAACAGAAACCACTGGATTGCTTGAATCAAGTTAAACTTTGAAAATTTGCACAGTAGTTTGAAAATGAACTGTCCAAACAGCCTGTTCTTGCCAGTATCTGATTATTTTAMTTCATGTGTTCATTAGGTTAGAATGATACTCAGACAGATTAGAACAATATTCRGACACTGAGTCTTATTTCTACATTATCTGCATGAAGAGTCTAAAAGAGTCTAAATAGAAACCATCAAATAAGTAATCCTGTAACTGAGACCTTTTATTTTTGGAAGGCCAGGGGAGGGGTATTGTGTTATAGGCATAGCAAGYAGTAATGTCTAAATTAAGACTGTCTAACTCAATGGAAACATGAAAAGCTTCAGCTTGCAGATATTTATAACTTGGTTAAACTAATTGCTGGATTTAAATTTTCCATACTTGTCCTTAGCTTATGATGCAGGATTTATGGTGTTTTCAGGTTTTTGTGGATTTTTTTCCTTTTTAATTCTTAAAGGGTATTGCTGAAAAAGACTCAATTRTTTCCAAAAATGAAGCTAAGGAAAATCTTTCCGCCAGTATATTGCAAACACTTTCCAACTATTTCATTGAAGTGTTTGGTGAAACTAAGAATTTTGGAAGAAAACAATTCTAGGATCAAAGGAGGMGTGTGTGTGTGTTTGCTGTTTTAAATCTCAACCTCAGATGGCTTCTTCTTACCACAAATGATGTGGATATGGGTAGAACATCATATTGGTTAATAAGACTCCCAGCAAGAAAATTCTGTAAACTAAATTCTCAGTGGTGCCTCCATACYCTGTAAGGATGACAGACTCCATCTTGGGGAATAAGAACCTAAAATTAAGTCGCCACACTTACAGATGTTCAGCATCTTTCAGAATAGGCTGGGCTTCTTCACTGTGCTGAAATAAACCTCAGGTTAAATTGAATAAGGAATTGATCTCTTTATGAAGCATAGGAAACTTTGATAATGAAGAACTGAATTCTAAGAAAAGGAAGAAAACTACCACCACCAGAACCAACAAAACTCAAACATTGACATGGGAATTCAGGACAGCACAGGAACTGAGTTTTTAAACTACCTGACTTGACTACTTGACTTTGATGAATGTCATTTTATTGAAATCAACTTTTAGGACATAGCTGGTAAAGAGGTCATCAGATTAAAAACCAGCAATATCTAAGTAAAACAGAGATACAGGCAAGTATGAGAAGACCATAGCCTTTGAAAAAATGTCCTACATCTACATGGAAATAAGTGTGATTCAATAATTATACTCATTTTATCCAGTAGTCCTGGAAACCTCAAACTGGGACAACAAGATGAAATAAAGGCTTTAYRTCCTTAAATAGYGTGCTAATTAATTGTAAACACATATTGCCATATTGTAAAATTCTGAGCAAGCATGATATGCTTTGAGAGCATATTAATTTTTTTCAGACATTTGAGAAGTAATTATTTTGGCAGAATATCTTTTTTTTATGATTTTATGTCTCCTTTCAGGAAAATGCAACCAACTATATGTCAAGTGAGATCTTCCTCTGCCCCACTTTGATTTCCATCAAGTTTGAGGGCTCGGAAATGAAGAAGAACTACTAGAGTGATCAAATCCCTCCTGCTTTATAAAACAATGTGCAATCGAAAAAAAAAAATTAATTGTCTAGACTTACCTGCTGGGATTCACTGCAGTGAAAACCATGGTTCTGTTTCCTGGTCTTCCAGCTCAGACATCTGCCAGGGATCCYTGCAAGCTCACATGTCCAGGCCTCCTTTCTATAAAAAAGACTTGAATATGAAGCAGAAAGGTGGGTGACATGCCAATATCTTGCCACAAAATGAATACAGGATACTGGGAAATTGGAATGCTTCCTAGGCTCAGTAATAAATATGTTCATTGTCCAACAGACTAAGAGAATATTGTTCTTTATGRGCTCTTTTTATTTTTTTTTTTAAGTTTTAAAAAAAACCTAAGATAGGATGATGATGTAAAAAGAGATGTATTACATTACCCCAGTCAGTCRAATTACACTTTTACTGGGATTCCTGATGGCATATTTCTAATGTAGATTCTCAGTTAAGCATCTTTGCCACACAACAATGAATGGGCCAGTAATTACTGTATTGGGCTTGTATTCTCACCAATTGGTTTAACAGTCAAGAAATATTGCTGACTATATTTAAAAAGAAATWCTGCTGAAAAATAGCAGAGTTGTAATTCAGACCATTTAAATTTTTCTTTGAGGTCTCAGTGTCTTTGGGACTCGAATGTAATCACCTGGTTTACTACCACTGAGACAATACTAGACACAGGCAGCCGGAGGCTGAAAGGACATGACGTTGTTCTCAAAGTATGGCCTCACTTGTGTACTTAAAGCACACATTTGTTTATGTTGTACAGCTTCCTGAGCATTTGTCACCTTAGCAGTTCAGCCCTGCTGTCAGCACTTCTGAAGTATTTGCTATTTTACACACTGTGGACTCCTATGGGCTTTTCCTCCATTTATTTTCCATTGAAAAAATCCTTGGAGCTTTCATTTAAATTTATTTTGACTTCTTCGACTGGATCTTATGAAAGTGGTGTCACATCTGGTAGCCAGTGATTTTTTTACTGCCATAAAAATGTCCCTGACATTACATGAATTTTTTTACAAAGCTTTTGTTTCCTTTCAGAATATAAGAAAGGGTTTAAATAATGAGTATAGTCATTGAGAGGTTTTCTTCTGTTTTAAACAAGAATTGATTACATAAAGATATATTAAGGTTTAAAATGCTATCACAAATAAAAGTAAACAGAATGTGTGTTCAGCCACAGCAACAGGGAAAGATTCTTTAGTTTTCTTGGCTTTTGTCTTCAGCCTAGTTCTGAGAAAAAAAAAAAAAATCAGATTATTGTCCTTGGAAAAACAATTGAGTTATTAACTYATAACTTTAGGTAGGTCTACTCAACCATTGCAAAGAGGGTATCCATACACTTAAGTGCTTTTCTGGATTGGGGCCCTAAGCATTTTTCAAGTAATCTGCCAGAACTGTATTTAGTTCAGTGCAATGCARTAACCTCCCTAGCCTGAGCTATCCTTCCTTGACTTGGATAAAATCCCTTTCTTTCTAGCTTTCCTTGGTAGTGTCAACTTTCCAGTTCTTACCTCTATGGATCTCCAGGAAAACCAGTGGTCTCCCCAGAACTTGTCTGCTTGGTTTGTGTCAGGTTGTGTTATCATTTCACCAATTAGTCAGGCCAATAGTCTTAACAAGCTTGCAGTACTCCTTTGAATTTTTTTCCTATTCCAGGACAAAAAGCAAATTTGGTTAAGGAAATCAAACATTTTTTATTTTAAAAAARACATCTAAATGCAAGCAAAATCAGAGCCAGCTTAATGCTTAATGAACCTTTACATCTTTATCTTTTAAGGCAAGCTTTCTCAAACTACAGACTAGACCCATTGAAGGATTTAGCATATAGTCCTAACTCATATTTTGCATTACTTCATGGCTAGCCTGCAGCTGAGAGGATGAAAATTTGGTGTCAGGATCCATCTCTAATCTATGTTTGAGAAAACAGTTTTTCTCTAGCTGACAGTAATTCTGTCCAGAGAAAACTCAACATGAGAAATACTGTGCAGTTCCAGTCTGTCTCAATTCTAGTCCCAAAACAAAGCCCAACATGCTTGCTCTGAGGACAAATACTCATTAAAGTCYACACAAAGCCTGAGGAAAAAAATGAGATGGATAAACATGGTATCCTTGCATCCATCTTCCCTTCACTCCCCCTCATTCTTTTACTTTGTGGAGGGATAGAATGTAAGAAAATAAAGATAGTGCAGAAAGTGGTCTCACACCTGAGGAGCTGCAGCTGTACCAATCACCAAAGACTGGAAACAACCCTGCCCTTAATAGGCCACAGCTGTGGCCAATAAGACGAAGAGTGCTAAAAAAGAGTGGGTTAGCTGGCTGAGGAGAGAGTTGGAGTCTCTTGCTTGTGCTGTGAAGAGAGTTGGAGTTTGTTGGCTGTAGTGTGAAGATGAAAGAGTCAGTGCTGTAAGGAGCTGCCCATGAGAAATTATTGAGAAGGTATGTGAGCTTTTGAAATAAGATGAAAACATTACCTGTCAGTGAAAATACCTGTAATTAATACTTTGGTCAAGGTAATTCTCTGTCTCACAGATATGATGCTTGGTTCAGTTTTTCTCTCTTGCAGAATAGGATTACTAGTATGTCTTACAGAAGGGCTCTGATTCAGGTCTGCTAGGAAAAAGTGACTTTATGTCCCTCTTAGAGCTACTCTAATTCATATTAAGAAAGTTAGRTATTTAGGATGCTCAATTGAAGCAGTTTTTTTTTTAATTTCCCTAAAAAGAAAATTTCTTTCATGAATAGTTAGCACCTWGTTGCTTCATTTGATAGAATTCTCTCTTATACCTATGTTCTTTCTTCATTRGCTTTTAAGCCAGTTCTGTCAAAAACTCTTCCCTAGCAAAATTTCCCTGTGATTTGAGTAYGACTTCAAACAGAGGAGTTTGGTGTGTTTCTCTTTTTTTTTCAAGTCACTGATGCACAAACTGTGATGTACCCCATACAGGTCCCTGATTTTTATCTTCTAGCCAATTTCATTAACTGTTTTCACAGTTTARCAAGGCTTAATAAAAGAAAGTTAGATTATTTATACTAAATTATTTTAAATACTGAATGTCAAATATTTAAATATTTATTATAATATTTATTAGTGAGGCTTAGATACTTTTGTAATTGAGGAGGACTTTGGTTTGTTTTGTTGAGCTTTTTTTTGTGGTTTTTTTTTGTTGTTGTTTTGTTTTGTTTGGGTTTTTTTATTACTTCTAGGGTTTTGCTCCGCTTGAACTTCATTGTCTTTCTAGGGTCCCATCCAAAATTACTTTGTAAATTGTTTCTGTACTGTGTCTTCACCCCTTTTCAACAAATATCAAAAGCTTCATTTCTTCCCAGATGTGTAACTGATGAAGAYATTTACTATTTCCTTCATAAACATTACTATTATCATTTGCTTCTGAGAAATTARTGTTTTCTGTAATTACATAATTCTCAATAGTATTTCTCTAGTAATAGTTGAGAAACACAGACTTCCAACCCAGAGGAAGGACAGCAAATTCCCATATCAAGCTTTGTTTATACTCAACTTTGAGCCAATTAGTTTAGTTTTCCATGTTATCTGTTAATATTCCCCAGATGACTCATGGCATAAACAATATTTTTTAACTTTTTTGTGTTTTTAAATAATTTTTTGTGACTTATTTTCTATGAAGACAGAACCTACATTGACTTAATTTTGTTTGGTTTAGTTTTAAATCCTGAAGTATCTAGGTTATTACTGACTGTTTGATTTCTTTATAAATATCTCTTTATCAAAAGAAATGATGAAAATTTTTCTTTAAAAGGAGATAACTCTCATAAAGTGAGCAAACCTCCTGGCTCTGGCATAAATTTGACATTCTTTCTATCTTCTACTTCTTCCTGCTAGATGTAGGTTATTTTTTCTCTCGTTCCTGCTCAAGATACCCTAAACATCAGCCTCTTTCTCCTTGGAGTCCTGTCTCTGTTACCTTCATATCATAGTTCTTTCTTTCTTATGGCAGGAGATGCCCTCTTTCTCTGCTTTACATCTACATCTTTCATKTCCTTTCTGTATCCATTAGTATTACCAGAACCTTTCTGCCACAGTTCCCCACTTCTGTGCCCTTATTATCCATATGTCAGTATGATTTTTCAGGTCACATCACTCTCTGCTCATCTCATTCAGGAGGAGATGCCTGCAAATCCTTCCAGCCATCTCATTCATCAGACTTCTTTCAATACTGTTTCATTTTTCAGATCTCTATTCCATGTGTTCTGTTAATGAAGTAAAGCATGCAAATATTGCTYAGAAGATTTGCATACATACTTGACACCAGCATCTAGTCCCTTTTGCTGTCTCTTTGTTCTTTAGAATCTCTCACTGCTGCTCATAACTATCATCTTTGAAAAAGTGGGAATTGAATGTATGACTGTATTTCCTGCTCTCAGGATGCTGGTGTTTTCATTGTTTGAGCCTTTCCCATTGGGTAGTCCTGCTGTCTGAAGAGCTTTGAAATTAATGACAAAGCAATAGTGATGCCAGAGGGCTTCAATCAAGGGATGAGCTTCAGGATCTCTGTCATGAAAGACAAAATCCCCAAGCAGACAACAAAGTAATAAACTGCTCACAAACTGCATCAAACAAAATATCTTTGGGTGGACAAATAATTTATTGCCAAGATAACAACTAACACTGTTGTCTTTCCTCTTCAAAAGCAGATTTTACATAAACTTTTACTATTTTCTTTGTGTGTAGGAGAGAATTATCTATGATTATTGCTTATGCAAATATTTTACATGTTAATACTTGACCTGGACAACAATACTTCCATCTTGCTTTGCTTTCCCTATCCCCTGAAGTCAAGGTCATCGCTTCTATTGCTAACATCATTATGAGCMTACTTTCTCTGGGACCTAGACATCATGGGACCAGTCCTTGATTAGAGTTACAAGTTTGTCACACATCATAGTCACAGGGCACAGATCACTGATCCAAGGCAAATGTGACCAGGAGATTTGAATGTGTTTAGGCTAAAATTTTAAACTGTATCAGGGATCATCTGGTCATGCACGTCCAGATCCAGGCTGGGACAAAGGCACACAACTAACTTAAGCTCCTTATCAGACACTGTAGATGATTTGACTGTGCATAAATGTTGGCATGTGCTTACATCATGACCTGGATCATATTTGTGCTCATGTGCACCTGGATCATCATTGTGCTCATGACCCTCATATTTGTGCAGGGTGAGGGGGAGCAAGCACAGAGTGGGAAACTCCATGCAAGGAGGAGCAACTTCAGCAGATGGGAAGGAGAATATTCTCCCTAGTCCTAAACTATATTGGCTCAATTCAACAGTCTTCCCAGAGTGGTTTGGCACATGACATTTTTTCTTTCAGTGGTTTTAGGAACCAGAAAATACTCCCAGAAAACAAGACAGCAGCAGTCAGCAGCTGGAAACAGCTGGCTCTCCCAAATGTTACTGAGAAACATACTGGCTGCTGGCTCTGCTGAATATCATTGAGAACTTGTCTGTCTCTAGTCCCACTGCCTCTGTTGATGACCCTGCTCTATTTCTGAGTTTTTCTTCAGAATTGAGCATATAGGCATAGAGATGCATTGAAGGAGAACTGGATCAAGTATTTCATRCCTTCCTCTGTGTGTTTTGTCAGGAGGAACAGAAGGGTATGCCTCTGTCATGCTAAAGTCTCTAACTGCAAATGTCAGGAGAAATCCCAGAGGAAGGAATGATAGAGGGAAATAATCAAATTTCTTAATTGGAGTGAGACTCAGAAAGCACAGCTGTCTTCATCAGGAGCTGTTGGTTACTTTAGGAAAATTGTATTCCTGGCCTTGGCAGTTCTTCAAATTTATACAGAGCATTTATTTATCTCATACAGGGCATTGATTCTGCTGTTCAGGATGAGTCCATTTGTGCATGGCGGTCTGCTTGCCTGATATAGAAATGTAAATAAAAATGAACATGACTGCATTTCTTTATCTTTATTTTTGCATCTCAGAAGTATTTGACTTGTCTGACTAGCCAACAACGATCAAAAAACATAAATGGATTATGATAAAATAAAACACATCAAAATTTCTTTGCAGGTTTTTCTGGCCATGGAAGACTACTTTTACTCTGGGAAACAGGAAAATAATTTTTTTTTTTTTTAATTTAAACCTTTTGGACAAAATGTTTCACATATCTCAGTGTCCATCATATATAAGACCAATTTCTTACTGCATGTGTATTTTTCTATTAGGTGAGTTTAATTAACACCTCACGTATTTGAATTTGATAGGTTACCTTAARAATCATATGGTGATTATAGAATTTCTTTCATTTGATGTGAGTAAACAGTTTGGTATGTACAATAAATCAGGCAATTCCCTATTTCCCTGACAAGAGCTAATGAAATCACTCCATATTCCAGCCTTCACCAATGGACTGGCAGCCATATACTGAGCTGGTGTTCTTGGCACCACTTTTATAGGGCCATCAGTTGTTGGATTTCAGCTGGCAATATTTTAGGGCTGGTTAGACACCTGGAGCATAAGATTTTATCCAAATATAAAATAGGCATCTTCCCTCTTGCCTACCCTCCGCCAACGATTTAAAAAAATTTTTTGTCAGTTTGGGGTTTGACAAAAGAGACAGATGTTAGTTTTTGTTTTATACAAGACTGAATAGTTAACTGAAGTGACACGGTGCAAAGCTTGAGTGTGTGGCATGGCAATCACATGAGCTCAGCTGACCCTGGCCTTTCATGTGCTAGTGAATTCCAAAATTAGACTAGGGTCTGAGGACTCAAAACCCCCTATCCTGGTTCCCTGTGAGAATTAGTTTGGATTTGACCCAAGGTAAGACTCCAGCTGTGCCTCCCTATTCCCATCAGACAYGAAACTCAGAAATCTCAGTTAATCTAGACTAAGCACAATCTAAACTATATCATAGTTATATATTAAAAGCTTTGTCTTTGCAAAGACATTTATTTTATTACCTAAACAAAATTAGTTAGTCTAATTTTGTCAAAATTTGTTAGTCTAAAGTGAAACCTTTTCCTGTTGTCTATAAAGTGTCTTTGTCTTCTGCAGAAATGTGTATTAAACATATCAACATAAGCTCTCTCCTTGAAGCTGTACTATGTAAAGGAACTATTTTGTAATATATTTAAGGTAAATTACCTGTTAAACTTTCCTTTGGCTCTTTGCACCGTTTTGTGCAATCAGAAAAAGAAACATTTCAAATTCTGTACCTAATGGTAAAAATTCCATTCTGTCATTCTAAAATTATCTGTGGCCATGGTAAGTATTACCATGTGTAGGAGGAAACAGCAACCGCAGCCAGAGTCAGTACAATATCTGAGGTGGGGTGGTGTTTGGACAGATGGAATAAACCACAAAAAGAAGAGGCAGGGAACTAAACATTGTAGGAGAGGCTGCTCTACCAGCAATGAAGTCTGTCACAAATCTATGTCTTTCAAAGAAACTGGTTGCAAGATTCAGCAGGACAGAAAAAAAATTAAAAAAACCACGTGTAATGGGTTAATTTCTCAGTATAGAAAAGATTATTGCAGAGTCATCAAAAGTCTTGAGGAAGAAGACGGGAGCCTTCTTCCTCTGAATGACCACCAAAAGGCAGAATAAGACCCCTTAGCAACTACCGGCATAGACACAGAAGACACTGGAAGGAATACGTGGGYGGGAAACGACGGTGAATGAAAGGGAGACCTGAACCGCGGGATGGTGTGGGCTGTTGGCCAAGTGGCGACTCCCCGGCTACACCCAGCACTGTAATTTGCCTATTATTGCTTGCGCTGTCAATTAATACATTGCATTTCATTTGAATGACTTGTCGGTGATTGGTTCCTCACCATAAGTTATAACACRTGGGTACTACAGATGAACATTCAAAGCAAACTTTACGATCCTGGGAAGTTTCCTTGCCTTGAAACTCCAAGAGGACAGTCCTATTCCTATTTTCAGATGAAGAGACAGCTCTTCTACCTCAGACAAGCTGCAGAGTATGCATCCCACCACCTGCTGCAACTGCCTGCTGGACAGTTGCCACAGYGCAATTGTTGTCTTATTTGTGTAGCAGGGAAGCACCATGTGGTTCCCAATGGGTTTTCCATACAAGATATTCCATTGGTGCATGCCCTGCCATTATTAAAGCTGTGATCCCTCTGTTTCCAGCTGTTCTGTAGTTCCACCCTTGCTTTCAGGGCTTAATAACTCTGTCTCAAAAAAAGTCTTCACAGGGTCAGTTTTAGCAAATAAAGTCTCAACACAAGTAAACACTGCAACATGAACTTTAAATTATCATCATGTTTATTTTCCATTATTTGGATGAGGTATTTATTGTTTCTACTTTCCTAAAGAATTTTAAATTGTGAGCTTTACTTTTACAAAATGACCAGTGGTAAACATGCAAAAGAAGTATAAGCTCTTCTCATGTGGTGCTGTAACTTCCTTTTATTTATCATGGGACTTATTATGTACATTGCTATCTGAAAAAAGAATTTTCCATTCTGAAGTTCTGTTAGGTTTAGTCACTTGCAACAGCAGCAATATTATACTTAAACACATATCACTGCATGTAGATTTGGACTTATATACACAYTTCTCTCCTTCTCTAAAATTTGTTTTGTTGCCCTAATTATCATCAAACTGTCTGTACTGCAGCATTTCCATGTGTGTTGTGGTCATGTCTCTATTGCCCCTTGACCCTTGAATTGCTGTCTGGCAAAAAACCCCATAAATGTTTCATATAATTCAGTGGTTAGATATTGTAGCTTTATAGTTTGGCTTTTTTTTAATATAATTTCTTACAATTATATTCAAACACTGATCTTATATTCACATGTAATTCAGGAAGATACCTGCCATCAGTTCAAAAGAAATCTCATTGAATGAATAAATTACAAGGATGTATTTCTGACACCTCGTAAGTTATAGGGAATGAATGTCTGATGCACATATAGAAGCATTTATGATTTTTTTTCCATAGAAATACAGATTTCTTAGGTAAGGGAAATTGTACAGAGCCTGCAAGGATGGAGAGAGACAAATTTACAAGAGCATGTAGTGACAGGGATAATGGAATCAAACTGAAAGAGAGTATGTTATAGGTAAAAATTAAGTTAAAWTAGGGTATAGTTCAATTATATTGTATTAATTATGTTTTATTAATTGTATTATGTTTAGGGGGGGGCTTATTAGAATGTTCTAGGAAAAAAGTCCAGGGTTTGGTGGAACAGTGGTCAGGTGGGGCAAGGCGAGGTCGAAGAGGGATTAGACGGAAGACGTGACCAATCATTCGAAGCCCTGCAGAAACGATTGGTCCAGAATGGACGGCATTAAAGACCAATGAGAAGCCTGGAAATGGACCAATCATCATGTGGATCCAAAATGGACCAGTCCTGGACTCAAGGGGAGTTTAAATGGGGGAAGTTTGGTTGAGTCGGGGCTCTTCTTTTTGGATGTTGGGGTTTTTCTGGGAAGAGCTCAGTGCACTTGGGGTTAGCRCACTGTTTTGTTTTTGGCTTGCTGTGTGGGTGTCTGGGCTTATCCTGGGTACTCCGTTCCTTGTAGCTATTTTAATAAACGGGAACCTCTTTCACCAGAGAAAGTTTGGCCTCGTTCATATTCATAACAAGTAGGTTTAGATTAGGTATCAGRAGAAAAATCATTACTGTGAGGGTGGTGAGGCACTGGAACAGGCTGCCCAAAGAAATTGCGAACACTCCAGCTCTGGAAGGCCAGGTTGGAAAAGGCTCTGGGCAGCCTGGTCTAGTGAAAGGCATCACTGCCCATGGCATGGGGGTTGGAACTGGATTGTCTTTAAGGTCCCTAAATAACAATGTTTCCTGTATTTAACATTAATTCAYGCAATTTTTATTATAAAAACATTAGGTAATCAAAACTATTGAGCAATTGTTCTGTTTACTGGTCTGTTTGAACTTAAAATTTCATCCTATACCTATAGACATCATTTGAGTGAGGCCCTAGATATTTTCTCTCAATTGTCACAAGATTTTTCTTTTGCTCTCTGACTAGTAGAGCCAAGCTCTACAGCTGTTCCACCCACAGTGAATTTTGGTTCCCTGTTTATTGGAACACATTTTGAGACAAAACCATTACTTACAGATTTGGAATCTGCTGTCTGAAAGCATTCATACGAACAAAAATTTTCTCAGATTATTCACAAATGTTAGTGTACAATAAAACTCTCTACACATACTGAAGCCACACCCAGAACCTATTTAGGCTGAAATGCTTCTTAAMAATTCTTTGTACTATTTCTCAATTTCTAATCCAACATATTGTGTTTTTTCAGTCTTTTCTATGTGCTTGCTTAATCCATATGTTTTATTAACATGGTTCATCTTAAAATGGTTTCTCCTTTTGAACCATTTTGTGTTTTGCTATTTAGATCTGCCAAGTATAAATGCATTGAAAAGAGATTGCAGCAAATGTAAGGAGGAGAAAGGTATGACTTTTAAACTCAGGTTTGTATGATAACGCAGTTTGGAAGGGAATCATACATCTTTCGTAGATAGCATCCTGTCTATATCAGCTCTTTCATATTCCATCAACCTCATTTACATTACAGAAGTCATATAAAAAAGGGTGGAAAGATTTCCTGCACATCATGCAGGTAACAGCCTACTGTTGTGTTTCAAGGACTACATGTCCCATATCACTGAGAATAATTTAATTTAAAATAAACTTAAATTAAAGGAGGAACAAGACATAAGAGCTTAATTAACCAAYATCTGGATGGCATCAAGATGAGAGGGATTTTTCCCCCTTTAACAGAAATGTTTAATATAATCAGTTAATACAAAATAACAGGTTCAAGTTTTCTTGGTTTTTTATTCAGATTGTGTATTTTCAAGTTCTCTATAAAAAACATTCCATTCCTTATGTTTCAGTTTACTTTTCAGCATTCCTTCCCTAGATGGGGAACATGGAAGTATTTAAGTTAAATAATTATCAAAATTTTAAAGAATATTGTAGATATATGTATAACAATGAAACATCCTTTGTTTCCTCAAGTAATCTTTCAACTCATTAAATTTTTTGGAGTTCATTTATTTCCAATATATCTGCTTTAAACAAGATGTACTCAGAGCTAAATACATCCAGATTATCCCCACTGGCATAAAGTATAAATAACAGCTATAAGCATTGATGCTTGCTGTTATTTTTAAGAGGTTGAGAATCACATCTGATAAAGATTTTTTTTTTTTACTGGTTTATCATGAAGTTTTTTGTTTTCTTTTTAATTTTGCCCTCAGGACAAGTTGAGAAGATTTGCATTTTTTTTTCCATTTTAACTTCCATGCTTCAATTAATTAATTTTAGATCCCATTTCTCATGTATCTCTGCTCAGCAGACAAACATATATCTAAATTCCACTACTTGGGAAAGGGCTGTTACTATGAATATGAACTTCATGCTTGGTTCTGGCTGACTAAGCATCCAAGAGTGGACCAGAGCCAGAATATCCTTAGGGGTACATTGAAAGCATAATCATATATTTTTCATATATTGTATAGAGTATCTGCCATAACAAAGTCCTGATCTGGGGGTTTTTATGTGCCATCAAAGAACAAAAAAAAAAAAAAAAAAAAAAAAANCAGTTCTGTGCAGTCACAGAACACAAATATGATGTCCAGAGTAATGAACATGACAGTGTTCATTCACAGATGATCATCTCAGGTTATTGCCAACTACTTTATCAGGGGAATAGGTGGGTTATAAAGCTTTATTTCAAACCAGATGTCATGGCTTTTCCTCCCAAAACTTATATTCTGCTGTCAACAACAAAGAAAACACCGGAAATCAGTGATCACGTAGATGTTAGGCTTAAATTTGATAGTCTCTATGACCTGGAATTTACTTGTGAAATTTTCATTGTAATTTTCCCTTCTGAAATTGAAAATGAGGAAACCAAAAATTTCTGTGTCTGAGATGACAGTGTGAAGTAAGGGCAGCTATAGTTGGAGGATGTTTATATTTAATGAGTGCATACCTGCCAATGTGTTAAAGCCAAATTACGTTGGACCAAGCTTAAAGAGAGGTGTGCACAAGATGTTTGTGTAAGACATCTAAAATATTCTTGAGCTTCTTTTAAGTTGTTGAAGCAATTTTATTCACATTCCCAGTMTCATTACAGATCATTTGACAGATTTTGTTAATAATTTTAAACAATAAGAGCCTTCTTATTTTTTAAGGGGAAGGTAAACACTTTCCGTCTCAGCAAAGCACTATTCCACAATCCTTAAACATTGACACCAGAGAAAAATTGAGCCATCCTGAATTACTTTATCCAAGCATCTTGCAAAACTACCCTACTTGCATCTGCAAAACTACCCTGAAAGCTTCAGGAGCAACGATGGTGATGGTGTCTATGGATTCCGTGCTCCAATTCAGTTGAAGTACTGCCAGAAATACCATGATGCTCCCATGTTTACATTTCCGCACTAAAACGCATCCAGGAGCTGCTTCACAAGAAAGAAAAAGACAGACAACCCAACATGAAAGGGACTCATAGGCCAYAGAAATGCAGACTTGATAATTTTTAACATTGATGTAAATGTTATCTTTGGGGGAAACAATAAATTATTATTATTAATCATCTCCCCTCTCCTTTTGGTTTAAACCACATTCTTAAGGAGTGAGTAATTATTMTTTTAGTAAAAGGTAAATTTAAAATTTATTTGTCTTATGTAAGCAATGTGAGAGATCAGATGTGAAAGATAAATGAGTATTCAAGAGTCCAAGAAGTGTAAACAATGTTTTTTGAAACAAGTACAAATACTGTGAGCAATACTAGCAGTAACAGTATAAAAAAATTTAAGGCAACTGTTTGTTTCTAAACAGTTTATGTGTCTTGAGCCAACTCCATTCCTTGTGTATACATACTCACACAGACTTGTTGTAAAAATTAGTAAAGCCATTGCTAGGAAAAGCTCTGCAGCAGRTTCCTGATGAGGATCATTCAGCATAGTTTTGACCCCGTGTGCTAACTTCCTGTCTGGAGAAATTATCATTACTTTTGTACATGAAAATGTCTTCAAAGCAAATTTTCTATGCTGCAAATTCACAAATGTTAACTAGATCACTGAAAAAAATTTGAAAGTAGGTTTGTTAAGTAACAAATAGCACATGTCACTGTACGGCAACATGCTGCATGCCAGGCCAGAAATTGTAATAACTTTTCAGACTAATTTAAAAAGAAATTATGCACATTTAGACCAAGATGGAGGACTTAATCATAGTAAACAAAGCCACACACATAAAGTACAAATATAAGGATCCTATTCATATGGCTGTTTATATCAATTATTTTAAAGAGGTAGTGTTATGATCACAGCTTCTTCACAAATTTCCTGGGCCTGGTCTTTATACCAGTGACCCACTGATCTCTGAATGGATCTACTTTAACTGTGTACATGGTGATGAAAACAGCAGTAAACTTGGCTGTGACATGAGGCAAATGGATCATGGAGAAAACCTATAAAATTCACTGTATACCAAAAATTAATGGATGTGAATCTGGATTTTTAGGCTGTGCTGGGTAAATTTGTCCCCCTGAGGACAGTTTTAAAATATTTATTTTAACTCTAAGACAAAGAAGGGCTGTAATTACAAGCAGAAAATACTAGAAATGCAACCAAGTTTCTGCTATAGTGGAAGCAAAAGTAAAATCCATTAATGTAACCTATAGAACTATACAATACATATTGGTCATTAGTACATATGCCTAAAATAATAGCTGACAGATTTAAAATATGTGAAGTTACAGCTGTAACTGACTTCTCTGTACCRGGATAAGCAGCTCCTATGTAAGAGATAGGGAAGAAAAGAAATGATCTGACATTAAATAGGAATAAGGCCCTCTTTCCCCACACGGATAGCAAGATGAACTGAACTGTCTGTAAACTTAACAGAAAAAGTCTCACCGATATGAGCTAAGATAGGTCTCAAGTGGGAAAAAATGAATTTAATAATTGTTCATTGTTGGGAGTCAAAGCAAGTGACTTAGTCTAATTCAACACCTTTGAACCAATAATATATTAGGACCCAAGATGCCCCTAAGAACCTGGTCCTTGGCACTCACCCCAGACACATGAACTGCACCAGCATGCCAGAACAACCCCTAGAGGAGTAAAACTTAAGCTGTCCCAGCTGGTATTCAGTCTTCCTCTTTGTTGGGAAAGACTTGAAGGCAGTTACATATGGCCTAAAAGCAGCATAGGGAGCATTTTTAGTCACATCAGATATCTGCCTTGCTAAAGTTCACAGAGATGGCTAAGTAAGAACAATATTCACCTAAAAAATAGCCATTTTTTCCATTGTCATATTATTTCTTAATGTAAGTCAGTCCTATAGTTCTGTGGCAAAATAAAATATCTAGATATGAACAGTCTCAATCTTCTCAGGCTGAAAAATCTATACTACTGGGAGGAACTGTACCTTGCTTTCAGCTTCAGATAGTTTTTAACTGAAAGTGCCTATGCATCTGCAACAAAACACTTTTACAAATAAAAATGTCTGAGGGAGTGGTAGGGATCCTTAACGTGCCTAAGAAGCCCATAAAGCAGTGCAGGCATTCCCATAATCTCATGACAGTGTAGATGCTTTAATAGGCAGGAATAGAATCATAGACTTCTTTGCTGGTCTATTAAATCCACTTCTTTCATAACATTCTCAGAAATAGAGCTAAAATGACTACAGATTAAATAWTTAATGAATGAAACAATTTTTCTAATTAGGTCATTGTACAAAACTACACTAAAGTTAAATTTTGTCATCAAAAATATTTGAAGTTGGTCAAGGAAGACCATTGTAGAATTACTATCACCAGAACTCTGGTACATCTGAATAAAAGGCAAAACCAGTGAGAAACACACTCTAACCTTTCCTTTCTCTCCCCCTTCTTAAAACCTTCTTCTGCAATGTTTTCTGCACAGACTAATCTAGAACCTCACTGTGTGGTCCCTAGAAGTGTATAAAGAGACTTAATAGGTAGCATGGCCAGTAGCACAATGGAATGTCAGTGTGGATTTAGCTTAATGCACAACATCCTGGGCCTATCCAGTCTACAAACTGCTCCCAGACTAAGCCTATTACACTGTGGTTTATCTGGCTTAAAAAACCAAACCAAAACAAACCTGACCAAAACAGGAACACGTAACATTCCATCAGCTTTTTTCATTACGGCAAACCGCAGAAAGTTTATGTCTGAATAAATGAAAGGGGAAACATCCTAACTCTGTCAAATATTTTGAAGGGAAAATTCAAGTCTCCTTTTCTCAACTCCATTTTTGTGGGAAGAAAAAAAGGCTTTCTCTCTCAGTCTTTCTGCCAGACATGTTAATCCACTGAAAACCAGGCATGAGAGGAATTTAAAAAAAATTTTGTTCTAATATGGAAATGAAATCTTATAGGTATTTTGAAACTTCTATCTTAAAAGAAAATTAAATTAATTCTCTAATGTTTTTTTAAAGTTGCTATGGCTTGTTTGACTTTTATTTCACTCTGCTCTGCCTTGCAAGGACACTAGAACTGATGGACTTTCTTTATTCAAGAGGTCAGATTTTCCTCCTCTAGAATAAAAGCAAGAAATCTTAGTTTCTCTCATTCTTCCTAGGATATGGCTTTGCATTTTAAATACTAACCAGTACAAATGCTCATATGTGAGACTCTATGTGCTATGAYATTCTGTGATGTACCCCAGCCACATTTCTACAATGTAATGGGACTGGAAAGGAGAGATGAAAGGTGCTGTTAGCAACCTTTAGCTTTCCAAACTCTTCTGAAAAGGGTTTTCTGATGAGATTCCCTCAAATGGCTAGACCCTAGAACACCATTCTTCCTTTTCAGTTAATACAAGAGATTTTTCCTGCCAGGTCTTGTCTGGGTTTTATCACCTGCATTAATCCTCTCCTTACAAGGGAGACAGCAAGGGGTGATTTGGTTCCAAATCAGCAAATGGGTGATTTGCCATTCAATAGGTACCTACGTGGGGATGAGCTGAGCCCAGACCTCAGCAAGGAATATGGTGGAGAATTGCTGATCTAGCAGAAGTCTGTAGTCATTGCAATTTTTAAAAACCCTCCTAGACTTAACTTCACCTACTAGATCATTCTAATCTGCAGCTTTTTAAGATCTTAAGTTAGGTTTTTTTTCCACCTTTCCTCTTTTATTATTTTACAGGGAAACAAACTCCTAAGAAATATTTGTRTATGTGAGTTTGTTGTTAAATTCAACGTGCATATAGACTTGTTGGGGTTTGAGCGAAAGGTTTTGCTTAGCAGGTTCTGCTTTTGGTGGGAGGATGAGGGAGGCAAGAAGAAAGGGGGAAACCTATTAAAATGTACAATAGATCTGATGACCTGAAAATTGTAACCARTGGACAAACAAGAGAGAATAAATTCTGAACATGTGTTGGAGATAGAAAATCACCTTCCCATCTGCTCTTTTATGTCCGTAACAAGCTAGAGATGTGTAATAAAGGAAACATCTGGGTTAGAAAATAAATTCCCAAATTAGATCACCACAAATCAGTGGTTAATGAAACACTAGGCTCTCCTCAGTGTTGGAAAAAATTAATAATTTCCATCTAAATTGTGGGATAATCTTTTCTCAACTGAATGGAATGTTTTGCAACATTTATTTGTTTTATTTGCATTTATTCCCTTTATCTAGCTGAACTCTTATACAGATTGAACTAAATAGTAAATGCAAGTAAGTTAATTTCACAGTGTGCTCTATGGAAGTTCACTTAAACAACTACAGATAATAAGATATAATTTTAAAAGACTGTAATGGTAATGCTTAGGCACCTGCACATATCTTAYAAATTCTGTATCATGGCACTGAGAGTATACATGCCAGTTCCTTACCTGTTGTAGTCTGTTTACAGAATCACAGAATCACAGAATGGGTCAGGTTGGGAGGGACCACAGTGRGTCATCTRGTCCCACCTCCCTGCTCAAGCAGGATCATCCCAGAGCACATGGCACAGGAATGTATCCAGACGATTCTTGAGTATCTCCAGTGAGGGAGACTCCACAATCTCTCTGGGCAACCTCTTCCAGTGCATGGTCACCAGCACAGTAAAGAAGTTCTTCCTCTTGGTGAAACTTCCTGTGCCTCAGTTTCTGCCCATTGCAGACTGTCTTGCTTGACACTGTTTAGAAGAACATGGCTCCATTCTCTTGACACCCTTCCTTGAGATACTTCTATACTGATTCTTCTTTATGGATCAAGTCCCCTCTCAGCTGTCTCTTCTTGAGGCTGAACAGGTCCAGTTCCCTCAGTCTTTCCTCAAAAGAGAGATACTTCTCTCTCCTAATCATCTTTGTTGCCCTCCACTGGACCTTCTCCAGGCGCTCCATGTCTCTCTAGTTCTGAGGAGGCCAGAGCTGGACACAGCGCTTCAGATGTATCTCACCAGGGCTGAGTAGAGGRGCAGGATCTCCTTTGCCTGCTGGTGATGTCCTTCCTTATGGCCCCTGCGATGCCCTTGGTCTTCTTGGCCACAACAGGCACTGCTGGCTCATGGAAGGCTTGTTGTCCATCAGCACTCTAAGGTTTATGAGAGCTCCATCTGTCATGAAAACTCCTGTTGAATCTACTCTTAATCACTTGGAAACTTTTGGAACTTAGAACTTTAGCACACTGTCTTACATATTTCCAGTTTGGAAGCAGTATAGACAAAGTTAAATTGCCCCATTTGTTTTAAGTATTCCAAACCATGTGGTTAAACATAGAATATTCAAGTATCAATGAGATAGAAAACAAACTGTCATGAATGGCATAAACAGCATAATAAAACCAAAACTCCCCAGCAGTAACTGTTCTTAAATATTTGTTTCAGATTCTTCATATGATATACATATTTTGTTTGCTAATCACTGCTGAGCTTTTAATTGTGCTTGACTAGAATAATCATAGAATAATAGTACATTAAAAAAAATCACACAAGAAAATTTACTATTAGCAGCAGATACCTCACTTCTGTGCTTTTTTATAGAATAGCAAATTTACCGTAGAAACTTTGCCAAAGTTTCTATCTAATTTATACCTCATTTCAGAGAAAAGACATGTTTTTGAATGATTTCAGTGAGTTGCAGAGACTACAAAAACTGTTCTGTCTCTCACATCATCTAAACCATCACAAAAATTTCAGAAGGCTATTGAATCTCTCCTTCATTTATCTCCAAGGGAGGTAATTAGTGTTGATCTGGGACCAAAGTTCCAGATTGATTTTCTGCTGCTCTGAAGTAGCCAGGCWGTGAGTGATCAGATGAGATGCTTAATGACCAGTATTGTTCCAGATCAAGTTTTCTCATTACAAGAACAGTACTAAAAGAAAACTGTGAAGGTGATAATCATAATAGCCATCTTGGGAATAGAAGTTTGCTTCAGTTAGGGAACTGGTCTATTGTCCCTATAATTAAAAAGCAGCTGCTTTAAAGACATTGAGGRAATGTCTCTTTTTTGTGCAGAATTTAATGCTAGATACTATTGCGATGAAGGAGGTGATGTTGGCATCTGAAGAATTTCAATGTGAATTAATTAGTGATAGTGAGGTTTTTTTTTTGTTAAGATTTGGGGAGGTATTTCTGTAGGTTAAGTCACAGCTACAATGTGAGGAGGCCTTGTAAAAGTAAAAAGATCGGTTATCTAACAAATTAGTCAAGTAACGTACAAAAGAAGATTGGAAATTACTTTTGAAAAATCATGAAGAATTAAAAATATATTTCATATAAACTGTCAAGCTTAAAAATTTCTCCTGTAACAAAATATTCTCCAAAAGAATAATACATATATATAACATAATTACCATATGCTTAGGATTTTAAGGTTTCATATCTTGAAACCAAGATATCACAGCAAGATAAATATTCTGCCTGTGCACCTGACTAGCTAATAACAATAAAGTAAGCAGACACAAACCCACCAATACATACATATAGGTTCACATGCCTTTCCTTCCTTTGTATGTCCTCTTGCTATTTTGGGTGCATAAAATCAAGCTTATATTAGGCTCTTCAGAACATATTATTTAGACCTGAAACTGACTATGATCTGTAGAATGACTTGTCTAATTTAGTAGGTATGTCATTACATTCCCATCTGGTAGTCATCATATTTGTGCTTATTTAAATGTTTATACTGTGTTTTTGGAATAGATGAAATTTCTGGATAAAAAATGAATATCCATTTCATTAATAATTTTCCTTAACTCAGTTTTTTATTTCTTTCTCCTGTCTTACAAGATCAAACATCTTGTCAAAAGAATTTTACTAGCTAAAAGTCCTTTCTGGAATTAAATTCAGGGACAAGAAATGCTTGCTGGAAAAGGGAGCTGAAGGAGGGTTCCTTGTTTTGCCCTAGAAGTCACTCTTGCCTATATCCATGCTGMTTGGACTTGGTGTTTCCAATCAAGATTAAGGGGTGTTTCCTACTGTTTGGAGCTTGTATTAATTACTCTGTACATCTGTATGTCCCAAATAGAGGGCACACATATGGATGTTTGCCCAAAAGGCAAAAGTGGGGTGGTCTACAAATATTTTGGATATGTGGTTGTATTGCTCTCAGTAGGTAGAATACTTTACACTCCTCCATGAGCTCTGCCCAAGCTAAAGGCAATCAGGATCAGACCACAAGGGATTGTTCTTCCGCCCTCATGGAACTTTGATGTCTGAACTTTGCATTTTTCTTCAAATGACAGCATTCTCTGGTGAGCAATAACATGGATTACTTTCACTGAACTGTTACAAAACCACTTTCTAATCTCAGCCCTACAGTGAGTTAGTCATCTCAGTGTTGCAGATGATAAAATCCTTCTCATAATATTACAATCGAGTCAAGCTGACCTGGTACACAAAGGAAATGAACAGAAACATATGCCTTATGTAATGGTTTCACATGCAATTAGTTTCCTRTAGGTTGGATTTCAGCCACAATTTCATCATTTTCTCCATTTTTGTTGAATCCCTGTTGACATCTCAATAATTTCTTCCACCACAGACAGATGCTTTTACCCTGGCTGGCTGGTGAAGTATTAACAGTTTTCATGGGAGTTGTATAGAAAAGTGTGTGTACTGTTGACCAAAAAAGCAAATAAAAGGCAATTTTCTTCAAAATCTGAGATGTGCTAGAATCAATTTGTGCAACATTATATGAGCCAAATTCACCCAGGCTGGAGTGACTGCTCAACAGCAAAGAGAAGATGCAGTTCCTGGACCAGCAAGCAGCCCCACTGTGACAGAATCCACCTTCAATGGGGTAGCTGTTTCAGTTTCCCTTCTGCTTGGTCTATCTTATGAAATTTAGTTTAACTRAGCTACAAGACACTGATTTTATGATCACAGAACAATATGTTAATGCTGGGGTAAATGGGTTTCTCCCCTCTTTTCTTACCTGTTTTCCTGTTTTCCTCTTTTTCTCTCTCAACAGTTTCAAGGTTTTATTTTTCATGATGTAGATGAGGAATTAAAAAAAAATTCAGTTCTAGAGAAATCTGTTCATCCTCTTTGAAAGTATAAAGACTTTCCTGACAACTATTTGACACTAAAATCAGAAGAAAAAAGGAGAAGCTCATCAGAAGAACTCCTAAGATTCAACCCGTCTTTCATTTAATTTTTATTAATTCCATAACACTGGCCCAAGCAAGTTTTAAGGCAAGGAGGGAGACTGCTAAATAATCAAATTCAAGGTTTTCTACACAGTGTCCCACAGATGTTTAAGGCAGTGCCAGCAGAAGAGAGTTTTTGCTACAGAATCAGACAGAGCAGAGCTATGCAGTTGCCAGGTACCCAAACAAGTTGCTGGGACACAATACCACCTTACCAGAAAGGCATTTTTAGTACCTGAAATAGCTTAGGCACTTCCTACAATGTTTTCCATGGAATGGAGATGTTTTCCAATGTATGGAAGGGATCACAATCTGAGGAGCCTACAAATTTTGCATTCAGAAATAGAGATAGTGATGCATAGAAAAGATAATATAACCTGACCCACAAAAAAAGGTGTAAGAAAGAATCAGTTAAAAACTTCACTGTTTCTGTGTTACTAAGTAAAATGCAAGCATTAGGAACAGACCACCAACCAAAATGGAGAATATTTATGCATCAGCCAGAGGCTGCAGTCTGACTGCACTGCAGTTTACTGGGAGGAGCTACTCCTGTCATCTCTAAGTTTGTGTAAGATTTTAATTAGCTTTCAGTACTTTAATAAGTTCAATGTGCTAAAGTAGTCTCAAAATGTTTCTTGATTTCCCACCAGTTCAGTCTCCAAAATCTTTTATTTGAAAATATTTTTATTCTTTGAAGGCACTGGGCAGTATCAGTTTGTCTTAATGAAGGGGATATTATTTTTGACACAAGTCTTGTTACAAATAAAAGGATGATATGCAATGATGCAGCCAAAGATTTAGAAAATCTATTATGCTTACAATTGAATGTCAGGGATTTTTTCAGTAGTTTTCCTATTTTTAGCAGCAAAGGAAGCCATGTTGATTTTTTTTAAACAAACACTTCACAGATTGGATTGTACCCCAAACCTGCTGTAAAAATGTTGTCTCACATAGAATAAAAGATACCTCATGCAAGAGCTGAGCACCTAGAAAAATTATGCTAAAGGTCATGGGTTTTRACCTGGTGAAGTGTGAAAAGTTTGGGTTTTTTTCAGTTGGTCTCTTGCRCTGGATTCAGTAAGAACAAAGCCGCTATAATTCACAAAACGAGAAGCAGCTCTGGGTACTTTCTCTTGACAAGAATCTTTCCTGTGCAACAGAGCTCACTTTCTATGTGTGCTTCAAAGGAACAAGCAAGAAAACAGTGTGACAGCATCTGAATAATGAGACCTTACCAGCCAACACAGGTCTGCTAACAATCTCATTACAAAAAATTAATTCAGGAGTGACTTCTTCCTCTGTTCTTGCTATGTAAGCAACAGAAAAGAGATACTAAGTTTGGATCCTTTTCCAGGTGGTAGACTTTATTTTACCTGTAAATAAAACATAAAGAGCATCACCATAACCAGGGAAATATTTTACTTTGTGCTCRTTTGCTTCAGTTAYGTGTATAAATTTTAAAACACATTGTACAAAAGTCAGAGTAGGTAGCTGAGAGATCATTTCCTACTTTTCAGTATGAGAGGTGATGACTGAATTGCAATGTTAGTTCAATACACTACTTCAATTGATAAAATTGACTTATGACCAACAAAACCAGCACAGCATTCCTCTGAATATCAAAAGTATACAAATAAAATTTCTTTTTAATTTTTCTATTGATAAGCTTTGAGACGATCCAAAGAAGCAAATCTATAAGCATAAAGTTTATAATTAAATTACTCAGATAATCCAAAAGCAGATGGRGTATCTAACTATTCTTATGCCAAGAATGAATGCATTTTATTGCTGTCCTTTTCCCTGTCTTTTAYCCATAACTTTTTGCTCCATTTGAACATTATTTACTTTTCTGAWATGTGTTCCAATCTTCCTATTAAGATTTAGCATACATGTCACCTTAATRTAAACAAGAGAGGCATCTGAAGTTCTTCCCTAGTCTCTGAAAAGTGCTTTGTAAGATGAAACAAGTGTCAAATTGAGAGTTTAGGCTAATGAATATGTTTGAAAATTAAGGCTTTAAGTATGTAGAATAGTAACATCATAGAACCATAGAACAACAGAACGGTTTGGATTGGGACACCCTTTAAAGAAGATATTTAAAGATCCACTAGCTCAGCAAGCCTGTCATGGGCAGGAAAACCTTTCACTAGACCAAGTWGCTCYAGACCTCATCCAACCTGACCCTAAGCACTTTCAGGAATGGAATGCCCACAATTTCTCTAGGAAACCCATTCCAGTGCCTTACCACACTTCCTGTAAGAAATGTCTTCCTTTACATCCAATTGAAATCCATCCTCTGTCAGTTTAAAACTGTTGTCCCTTGAACAAGCCCAGCTCTCTTAGCCCATTTCCACAGGAGATGTGCTCCAGGCCTCTGATCATCTTCATGGTCACTCTTTGGACCCAAAAAATCCACWAATTTCCTGTGCTTAAGTCTCCAGAGCTGGACACAATACTTCAGATTGGATTTTATAAGAGCAGAGGAGAGGGACAGAATCACMTCTCTCATCCCACTAGGCATACTGTTCTTGATGCAGCCCAGGATAAAGGTGGATTTCTGCACTGCAAGTGCATATTGCTGATTCCCATACAATATTTTTAGTCCACCAGTGCAGCGGGGTCGTGGGTTCGTGCCCCACATGGGGCGCCAAGAACTGCAGCAGTTYGGCTTGAGAGAAGAAGGTCCCGGCTAGTCGGCCAGCAACCACTAGCAGATARCCTCGCTTCRGGTCAGCGCCTCAGGCACGCATCCCGAGATATGTAGGCAGACACTGCCAGGTGTAGGACGAAGCCRAAAGAAGGCTGCGGATGATGGGAGACAAAGAGCRCACTCCGATCGGGGCAAGTCCAGGTTTTATTGCAAATCCCCGGGAATCCAGCAACCGAAGAGAGGGTGGGAGGGGGTTTCAGGCACTTATAAAGGGAGTGGGCGGTGGGAGTGGAACCAACGGGGTAGCAAATAGGAATCCAGGGGGGAGTTGGGTACATAAGATAGACACACCAAAAGAACCCATCAGAACTACTGGAAGGAGGGGSCCCAGCATCTGAGCCAATCCCTCTGTGCCGAAGACAGAAAGTTCTGGAGAAAAAGGTGGCAGCAGGAATTGACTGGCAGAGCACAGGGGAGGGACTGAGGGGAAGATACATTAGGTTTCTAGGGTAACTGGGGTGATAGGCACTTAGAGAGAGGGGGGAAAACCGGGGCAGAACCACTTGTAACTTAAGGGGAAACAGAACAAACCAACTCAGGCAGGGGAGAGCAGAACAATATGACRAACACAACACAACACACCAGTATCTCCAAGTCCTTCTCTGCAGGGCTACTTCAATTCATTCTTCCCCCAGCCTGTTTTGGTACTGTGATTGCCCCACATGCAGGACCTTACACTGGCCTAGTTGAACTTCATGAGGTTTGSACAGGCCCACTCCTCAAACTTGTCAAATTCCCTCTGGATGACATCCCTTCCCTCCAGCAAATGAGCTGCCCCACTCAGATTGATTCTTAATCCACCCAAAGGAGGATCACAAATATCATGAGGGGTCAAAAGGGAAAGCCATATCTGGAGCAGATGAGGTCACTTTGTTTGTTCAGCCTAGAGAGAAGGCTAAGGGGACACCCCACTGCAGTCTACAACTTCCTTGTGAGGGGAAGAGGAGCAGAACTGATCTCTTCTCTGTGGTGACCAGAAAATTATGAAACTGTGTCAGAAGAGATTTARGTTGGATAGTAGGAATAGGTTCTTTATCAAGAGTGTGGCTGGGCCCTGGAATGGGCTCCCCAGGGAAKTGGTCACCACACTGGCCTGGCAGACTTCAAGGTACGTTTGGACAATGCTCTCAAGCACATGGTGTGAGCCTTGGGGTGCCCTTTGCAAGGCTGGAGTTGGATTTCAATGATCAAATGTGAAACTAGTGTCTTGTCAGGCTTATGCAATATCTATCATGCAATTATTATCCTGGAAATASTGCACATGTGAGTTGTCCTACCAAAAGAAGTTGTGATAAATGCTTTAAATAAACACTGCAGGATCAGAATTTGTATATGTAAGACTCATCTGCTCTGATCGTCAAATATATACATGCTTGGTCAAACACAAACTCATTTTTCATCCTCACAGTAACTATGGCTTCTAGATAGTGTACAGAGATTTCTGTCGGAAAATCTGCATAGATTTCATTATTGCTTGCAGAGTGTCAATTACTAGTTTCTTAAGAGGCAATGTTTTCTTTTTATCACCTGATTTTGACAAAGTTTTGTTGCTTTTTTGAATCAAAGTATCTAGTGGTTAATAATCAGAGGGTTTTTATCATGAAAACCAATCTTAGACTTACCAAATGGAAAAAGTACAAGCACTTTACTGAAGAGAGTTGAAATAAATGCAGCAGAATGTTTCTGACCTGTATGTCTGTCAAATGGAAGCTTCAAATGRCAATACAGAACATATCCTGCTTTTCCCACTGACTACGTGGTAGTTCCTTTGTGGACCTGGCTGACATCTCTCCTCTGGRTGGACTGATTTGAAAAAAATGGACTCAGAAGTCAATGCATTTTTCAACAAAACTATCAACTGTATTTATSCAATAGGTGACCTATTTCAAAATGCTTTGAAATACAATTTTCTATAGTTTCTTTGACCACTTTTACTTCTRAAGTTGAATGTTGAAATGAAGATAAATTACAAGTACTATTGCTATGAAGCTTAGTACACTATATAATTCAGTTGCATAACATGATCTTATGGCTTAAATGAGACATGTTACCATCAGAAATAAATGGATATCACAATGATTCAACTTACAATAGGTTGGTTACACCTGTCACATTTTGTTTTTCCACAAAAGCTAAACAGTAAGCCTGAACTRACCTGACAGTAACCCTCTAATCCACTTATCTTCTATAGATTTAAGTAATTTGAATAAATGTCATATTTATTCATTTATATYGCCACATTTTTAAAAGCTAGATTGAGAAATTATTTTATGAGAAGAAAAAATTGCCTCATAGCTTCCTTTTTTCAGGGAAATCTTTAGTCAATTAAACAGGGCATAATAGGGGAGAGGAAATAAGGTAGGAATTAACTTTTTCTGCCTGTAGTTTTTGTCATATGTAACATGGTCTGGATTGTGTAGTAACATTTAAAAAATCTTTACATTTCAAAGATCTGTAGTGGCAGATATGGTTATGTTCTTTAATTTATGTGCAGAACATGTTGTCTTGGTGAGTAGGAGATTTCCTGTCCAGATGATATACAAATAATCAAGGAAAAAATACAGGAAAGAAGCATTGTCTTCCTTTCCTGTGAGTTTTCTAGCAGACCTTATAATTCATCACAAGATGAGGAGAAGACAGTTAGCAGGGAAAACTTGCTGGTTCCAAGAAAATCCTGGGAGAGCCATAGCTCAAAATGACTTTTCATTCAGTCTACCAAATTCATTTAAAAATGTAAGAACTTGGAGGACTAATGACCCAGGTCAGCGAAAAAGTCTCCTTTTCCAAGAGGAAGGCATTCAGATAGATATACAATGATCCACATTGCAGCAGTCTGAGGAATTTGGGCATACCTTCCTTTCTAACACAGCATGGGCAGACAGTAATGTGAAATACATATATATGGCCTTTTTGAAAAGCAATGCATATTACTGTGCTTTCTTCTTACAACTGAGATGAATAATTAACAAAGATATTTAAGAAATAGGAACAGAAGGGAATTTGGTATGTCATTTACTCCATCATCTGTAGATAATGTGATTCTCATCAGCATCTGTTTTACATGTTTGTTTATGCATACTTTTATTGGGAATGACTTTATACACTTACTGGATAAATGATTCCACAGGCCTATGACATTTGGCAATAAAAATATTTTCTTTTCTCAATCTCACTTTCTGCAATAAAGACTGTAACATCTTGTGAATTCTCCTCCCTTGGTCAATCCCTAAGCCCTCAGCCCTGGAAACAGCAGTAACTACTCACCATAGAGTTAGCCCTCCCAGGGGGAAAAACAGACTCCCCCATGGACTTGTGTCACAGCTTCCTCTAGTTTCTCCTTCCCCTGTCACTGGCTTGGCATCCCTGGTGGCCACCCCATCCCCTGGAGACCAGTCCCCCCTGCCCAGCCCTCAGCTCTGCTCCCCACCCCTTCCCCTTAAGCTGCCTGCTCCACCTGGTTCCTCCTCTTYCTAGCTGGGTTACCCTTCAGCTGCTGTGTTACCCTGCTGGAATAAAACCTTGCAAAAGAGCCTTTCTTGTCTCAATTGCTGAGCCAATTGTGGTGAGTGTTGAGTGGAGGTTTGACTGCGTTGCCTGAATGTTCACTCAGCCTGCTTTTCAACAGGAGAGGCTTGATAAGGGATAGATAGCAGCACCTACCATTCTAACACCCACATTTTTAACAGACCTGTTATTTCTTGTTGGAGGAACATAAAAAGATTTTTTATTCCTTTCTGTATTCAGTTGATACATAGAAATTTATTACTATGTTCCCCTTAGTTTACTTGCTTTCTAACTTCAGCCATCCATGTTCAGTCACCCTTCTGAAGCTCTTTTTTTTTAATCCACAATCTCATCATCACCAATTTTTTTTCTCTAATCACTCTGGTTTACATCCTTTCTTAATTAAAGTACCCCAAATAATACTTTGTGCCCCAGCTGAGGCTTCAGGAACCTCAAGAAAACTTGAAGGATCACTTAATGTGTCATGCAGACAATATGCTTCCTAAAGTGCCTTTCGCACAACACTGTGGTCTCGTGTTCAGATTGTCCTCCGAAATGAGCTCAGCTCCTTGTTGTTGTTGTTGTTAGAAAGGTGCTCCTTAGCCAGCTCCCTCCCACCCTGTGYGTGTGCAGATGGCAGCTCCTAAAGAATACCTGGCCTCAAGAAAGCTGCCACCAGCTCAGGAACCCAGGAACTGCTGTGCAGACCCAGAAAATCAAGACTGACTCAAATACAAAGAGAATCAGGCTTTTCTACTCTGAGACAGGTAAAGGCTTGAAATCTAATGTCTCAAAGGATGCCATTAATGCAGAGCAAAGAGGGCAGTTGGTTCAGATTCCCTGGAGCCATGACAGAGAAGGAACGAACACAATAACYGAATTTACAACAGCAAACAGAAGCACAGAATTGATCCCTATGTTGGGAAACTTTTGTATAGTAAAGCAGCATGTCAGGACAAAAAGGGGATGAAGGGCTTTGGGAACAGGGGGTAACTCCCTTGTTTGGAGCTCTTCTCTGAACCAGAGTTCATTTATAATTCACTTAGTGGTGACAGATTTACCACAAGAGGCATGGAGAGCTGCATCACTCCTTTTCAACCCCGTCCATTACACACACAGAAACACATGGAGGTTGGCATAGGATGTGCTCCTCATCATGGAGGACAAACTCCCCCATTTCCAGTGGCTTCCTAATCATCGTGTGGCCCTGTCACCAGCTCTCTCCCTCTCAATAGTCCCTGAAATTATTGTTTACATATGGTTCAAACAACCTGTCCTTTAGAGGTTTAAAGCATATATTTTAAGTAATAATCTTTTCTGCATCATGTCAGATTTAGTAATGATTATCACGGCCAAAAGAGTGTTTGAACAGATGCAATTACAATATTTTAGTTCTTTCCCTTTACCACTTTTTTCCTCCCTTCATATAATTTCTTTGTCCTGAATCTTGGTTCTCTGTGGAGCAGACAGGGAGAGGTGAACTTACAAGACAMTAAAGAACAGATTCAATGTGTAATGTTTGTGTAATGGTATTTTTCAATATAAATTAAAATGGGGAGGGGGACAGATTGCTGCCAAATGGTGAAGGCTGCAACTAGTAATGGAAGAATTATTTTCATGCATTTAGGAGAAAGTGCTGAAGTGCTGAAGAGTTTTATAATCTGTTTTATAAAATATTAGACAATGTCCTTCTAGCATAAACCTGTCCAGCATAATTATTATATAAATTACTAGATTTCTTGGCTGTTCTCAGCAAGTTAAAATAAAAGACCCTTCTTTCCCTGTATGAAGAGTTGTGATTTCTGCCCTTTCAGAGGGGAATGAACTCCTCCTCCTGCTCGTTCCGTGATAYGGCCTCCTCCAAGAAGCTCAGGGCCAAATAAAATGCAAGTGTTTTCTTCTTGTGGTTCTTTTTCCCAGTGCTTGAAAGGACTTCTGGGCCCTTCCTCTGCTGTTTCAAATTTGTAGTGAGCCCCTGCCAAAGCACAGGTCAGCAGTTTGCCGAATATTTTTTTTTTTACTTAATCCTCCTGACAGGCACAGGTCCAGCACCTCTTGAAGATCCTCATTAAGTACGTCTGCCCTGCTTCAGTCAGGTGAACACTGTGTTGATGAAATAGCCCAGAGGAACTGCTTGGRCCCAGCTCTTTTTACTTACACTAAAATACTGCTTCTACTAGTCTTGGCAGTGAAAGGTGTTGTTTCTCTGAAAMTCCCCACTCACCAGGTGGACTGCAGCAGCTCCAGCAGCATTCCAGCCATCTTCTTTTGGAAAACAACACAGAAAACTGTGTCAAGTATACAGCTATGAGTCACTTGAGCATACACACTACTTTTATTATTCCATTAATGATGTCTTAGTAAAAGACACTGGTGTTTTAATAAATAGCCTGCAAGATGTTGTAGAAAAACCCTTACTACCAAATGTATGAACATATTCTTACATCAGGTGTAAGAGTTCAGAACTGCTCTTTCAGACAGAAGCCTTTGACCCTGTGAAAGTTCCAAAAGATCTGAGCAGGTAGAGCCAATACATGGCAGGTAGAGCTGTCTGTAAAATCCTTCATGGCTTCAGAAATAGYACATCAAAATCTCAGACTTGGCAAAAAGCTGTGTGGTGTGCAAGTACAGCTTATTCTGTAACAAATGTTGGAGTGCTCATTCATCTTTCTTTCTTCAGCTAGCTGCTTATGTGAGTGTGAGAGAGGAAAAAGTTTCATCTGCAGAACCCCTTTAGGGGATGGTCAAAGGTAATGTCCAGGTGCACATTTTTATATTTCCACAGCATGATTATAGTGATTGCTACAAAGCAAGCATCATSTTTCAAAGCTTCTCTTTCAAACAATGTGTTAGAAACTTAGAGGCTTATGGCAGGTCCAGAATATCAAAGGGACTATTACAGTTCTTTTAATTATGGAGCTGATAGAAATTAAATTTTCTGATCTCCCAGCATTTCCTTCAAATTTAAGGTGAGTGGGCTACTTTGGATCTCACTGCAACTGATTTAAAGTCTCAGTACCTGAGGATGGGGAAAAACATTAAKTTGTGGTTATAGAGCCGAAAAGATGTCATTGACATCAAACTGGTGCAACTGAAGTATTTTTTCATGGAAAAGAGTTTTCTCCAGAATGCCTAAGTGTGTAATCCTACAGGAATAAAATGTATTTCCCCAAAGCATCTGTGACCTTTGATCACCTCTCTTCAGCCCTTCCACTCCCCACCAACAGGATAACACTACTCAAACTTTGCCTTAATTTTCAAAAGCCCATCATTACACCCTGGTAAGTTATTTACCTAATGCACCTTGACAAAGCAATACTTGGTCAAGAGGAAGACTCTCCCAGGCATGCAAAAAGCAATTTCCTTTCAACCACCAGWGGAATAAAATCCCCTAGAAATAACTAATGTCCAAGATACAAAGCCAAGCAAAAGAAGGTCCTTCTTTCTCATGGCTAGAGGTCCCTTCTCCTTGAATGAATGCTGTAGGACATGGCTTATTTATTTTTCTAGATTTCCTGCCTAGTAAGACTCCCTCATTAGTGAGAGAAACCTACTGAGCAATGAAACAACTCCAAAAATGTTTTCCAATGTTTACTGGAAAAACTGGCCAGGAAATCATGGGCAGGAACTGCAGGGTGGCCTTCTGCACTAGCTCTGCCCTTCCCAGCAGGGCAGCTGGGTAAGCTTATTTTTTATTCTGCTAATGAAACCCAGGTCAGCTGTATCTTTTTGGAAGTCTGTCTGACGCTGGACACCTTAGCAAAAAGGCCCAAGCACCTCAGCATTTTTAAATTTATTAGTGAGAATAACATGAGTGTAATCAGAATTTACACAAAGGTCCATCCTTTGATTCACAGAAAAATGAGTTATTTTCAGCAMAGTCAGGAATAGTAGTTTTAAAAGGTAGTGTCTGCATCTCCTGCAACAAATGCTACCGGATAGCCTTAAGATACCTTCCAAGAAAGAACTGTACTTTTATATTTAAAAAATAAACAGGTTTGACTAACTAACCAGAAAACTGAAAATGTGTCATCTTCTTCAAGGAAATGCTGGATGCTGAAAATCCCAAGTCCTACATTTCTGTTTCTRCTACAGCTTTATTCACCAGCTATTATTATTTAAACCTCTGTAAGATCCCCAGACAGAAGATAATTTAAAACTCCTTCATTCTATGTACATGTAACAATGACTCATGCACTAAAAAGGCTACATTCGTCCTGAAAATTATGTTGTTGTGAATAATGAATATTTCACTTTATCTGCCATGAAAACCAGAAACAACAACACTGCCTCCTACTACGGATTTTGAGGCTAGTACTCACAGTTCAGAAATATTTAGCAGCTGCTTRATTTCTAAGGTACAGGAAACTGGAGAAGCATAAAGTCTTATGTAGACTTTCCCTCCAGAGCAAAATAAGCATTGCAAAGAAATTATGTAGCACATGTAGCTGTTGCAAATAAGCAATTGTAGAATTTTGGATATTTTTTTCCACATAAGCATTGAATAATCCAGTGACCTTAGGGCATTTTGGTTAGTAACACGACATTCCTTCACAAGTCATCACAGTAGGTTTTTTATTAATAATGATATTACAATGTTCATTAAGTTACAGTAATGATGGAAATATCACTCTCTTGTACGCCCTCACTGTTAGATCATCAGTTTGACAGTGAAATACCCCAGTTCCCAAACCAGCTCAGAAATATATGTATTTCAGTAGACATAAAAATTACTTGGTCCTTAACCAGGTCTCTCTGGCTTAACAACAGCCAAAATTTTACAGCAGATGCGTCTGCTATTAGAGATTTCTCTTTGCCAAAATGTTCTTCTGGCTGGGATCAACCCCTTGGGTGTTGTGCTGGAAAGCTTGCCAGAATTAGGGGGCTTGTACTACATTTGGAACTTTATTCCTCAGTTTTCATTTTTAGTTTGATCTTCCCTCCTGTAAAAGGTCACAGAAATTACAATGCAGTTAAAGAATTGCAACACACAATATTCATGTGACATACTTACATAACAATCATGTAKTGTCAGAATGTCAGTATTTCCAATACTCTAAATGGAATTCTGCAGGAGAAAGAAATATGTAGCACACTTGTACATTAAGCTGTTTTAGTCACTAAAWGTAACAATATGGAAAGCAAGAGTATAATAACCTGCACAGTATTTTTTCTTTTTCATTTTTTTTCTTTGAATTGGGTTCTAATTCAAGACCTTTTAAATTCTCTACTATTTTTCTTTGCAAAATATTTCCATATTAATATCATCTGCATGGTAGTAGAGGGGTGGTAGGCCTGTGCAAAAGAAAGAAAAAGTGACTGATTGTATGTTATACAGCCAATCCAAATCTTACAGAAGTCAATTCAATTCTTTGTTTTGGCTTCTGTTGATTTTGGGATCAGAATCTATAGCAGGGTTTGAGAAACCCTAAAAGTTTATTTTARAAAGGAAATTATGAACTGCAAGCCAAACAATTTATTTGCAATAGAGAGAGAGAGAAAGAAGAGCCAGTCAGAGATTATTCTTCTCCCATGATGCGGACTGTGGGGAAACAGCTCTATTCRTAGTTTTGCTTTAAAAATGACTTCATAGCCCACCTGAAAAAAAAAAAAAGATAACGATAATAAAGTAATTCTAATTGTTATTATTATTGTTATTTGTAAGAAGAAATATTAAGAATATGAAGGCATCTCATACCTTATAAGGCAATAAAAAATATGAAGTCTCAAACACATGATAGTGTGGTTTAATAATTTAGAATTTCTGCCTTTTTGGTAATTCCCATGAAAATAATAATTTTAGACACCCAAAAGCCCTTTGGATCACACACGTATTTGAAATCTGTATTTCCATTGCATACTTAATTTATCCCAGCATTCCTTGTTGAAAGCATTAAAAGCAACAATTTAACTGGATCCCACTATCTGTTCAGTTCATCTCAGAGATTCTGTTCCTCCTTTGCTTTATCTGGCTGTATTTTCTGAGACCTGTTTCCCATTAAGTGGAGAGCTCCTGCCTTTGGAACAGCTACTGGAGGGCTTAAAAGTTCATTCCAGTGAAGAGTGATTCAAAAGCAGATTCCTGTGTCTTGATGGACTCTTTCTTCCTCTTAAGACAACAGTGGAGCATAGATTTTCTCACCCCACATCAGACAGTGACACCACATCTTGTCTCTGACAGCAGCCAATTGTGGGTGCATCTGACACACACACAATGGGCAGACTGAGACACAAAACCCATTGAGAACTTTCCCTGGGCTGACACCACCGAGGAGCTGACTTTCATTTTAATGCTTGAGGGGTTCATGCTCTTAACATGATGGCCTACAGTTCCATTGGTTATGCATTTTTAAAGTACTTTTAATCCAGTTGTTCCCAAGTTCATTAGAATTCCCTAACTACTATAATRTAAGAGGAATCTTAGTTACCTCTTCCAGAAGGTTAAGTGTGTTTTTCTTCAGTCTCACCTTATGTATCTGTGTTAACAGGAAACAGGTCTAATCTCTCTCATATTTCCCTTGTCTAAAAAAGTCTAAAAGAAACCACTTTAGGTTTTTACAGCAATGTCATATGTCTTTGTGTAATTTCATCTCTGTGTGCAATAGCACACAGAGTCTTTACAAAAACTGAGTATTTCAGCTARAGGAATTTTATTTATTTATCCAGTAGCAATGTAATCTCTTCCATTTCACAAGCTGATTTAATTTCTTATGAAYTTTGTCTGGCATGAGAGTGGTTTTGTGAATCAGTTTGTTTCACAGACTGAACTTTCCAGGGTTTTCAGGTATCAGAATTTTGATTGATTTTGAATGGTGGGTGTCACCRCTTCATTATTCCATGAGCTTTGCCAGCTCTGAAAACCAAACAAACAAAATGCAAAATAAACTGTACCTTTCATAAGTCACTTTGTTGCTAATTATTGTGTGGCACTTTTCTCCTCARGAAAACAACATCTAAACTGTATAATATTTCTTCACATTTAATATTTTTTCCAAAGACACGCTCTTTGGCAAAATGAAGGCTATAACTCCTGCATGTGATTTAAAGGATAAACAAGAAGTGGGGAAAAAAATCTTCTGGTTCAATAAAATAATTCTGCCAGAGGAAAACCATAGCTAATGTCAGATTAGTGTGAAAGCTACTTGGGCTGCTTGTGCCTTGTCTTTCCTTGAGGCTGGCTTTCACAGCAGGATGGTGGTCTCGCTCTCACCAGCAGCCTACCTCCCACTTTAACTCCTCATTTTTGAAAAATGTTTCCTCTCCCTGTCCATAGTAACTTATTCACAATCACAGCAATGCCTAAATTGTATGGAGTACAGATCTTTAATTTCCTGAATAATTGCAATGAGAACATAAAATGCAAGCTCAGCGCAGAACATCTCTCATGGCAGATGCTTCCAGCAGCTCCCCTCCATGCAGCATGGAAATTACCTGAGCATTTCTGTATCTATTGCCCAAGAAAATACATGACCTTTTTTTTTCAGACATTAATATTAATAATTCTTACAGTCTCTGTTGTACACCCTAATAAAGGAAAAATATCATCTCTGTCAATCGATGTATGCCAAAATTATTTACCTTTCTACATCAGAAGTTGTTGCAGGAAAGTTCATCTCTGTAGGGTTCCAAGGCGAAAGCACAGAGCATTAAGGACGTAGTGTGTAACAATACTAGCCAYGGTTACTGACTAATACCAGCATGCCCCAAACTGTAACCTGTTCTAATCCCAGTACAGGCTTGGAGGCAAGCACCAGTCTCTCAAGGGGACAATTGACACTATGACATTTAACAGCTGTGCAGTTGGATATCTAATKCATATAATGGTTCCCAGCTACCCATTAAGAGTGCATACAGTTTTCTTCATCTATTATTGCATGGGTATCTGTGTATTCATAAAGGATAAACATATGTTGCTCAAATCCAAAGTTAAGGTAGAGTTCCTTGGGATATTAGAGCCATCACTATCAGGTGTTGGTACTTGAAATACGGAAAAAAGTATTCAACAACAATTAAAACTACATCTAGTATTCATCAGTGCATTCAGAGACCTAACCTTACTATCATTCAATTGGCCTTGATATTTAATAGGCTTTTATTTTAGCATAATCTATATTTAAAAGCAGAATGGAAAAACAAAGTTTTGTTATGATCTGAATTGTAACATACATTCTAATTTGTTCAAGTAAAATTTTAATTGGAAATAATAAAAGAATGGTTATTTTTTTAGAKATATTTTTGTTGTGTTCTAAAATAGCAGCTAACTTAATTTTTCATTCTTGAACTCTGACCATGGCCACWTTGGAGACTGCACTCAAAATGCCCATAAACCTAAATCTTAAACAAGCATTCAGTTATGCACTGGCTAACTTGATTTCCACACAAATTGCATTTGTCTCTGAAAAACACTGCCAAAGCAAAATTAAAATAACAGAAATAGGGATTATTTTAGCAGTTCTGCCTTTACAATCAAAATTTTTAACAATCTTAATAGTAGAGGTTAACATAGTACAAAGTAACACACTTGGCCTTATAATAGAAGGGTCAAATCTTGGATCATAATCTTTCTTTAGAAGAAAATCCTGCCTCTCAGAAACCAAATATGCAATAACTGTAACTTCGTATCTGACTTTTCTGGCTGGTCCTGGTTCTTGTCATCCCCAAGCTGATATAATGTCTGGTCTTCATTTTCYAAGAAAAATATAAATGTTTCAAATTTTGTGGTTCTTCAGAGCAAAAGTGAAAGGAGTTACACTTTATCTAAAAGTTCTCATGATGAGATACAGTAAAGAATACAGTGAAATTTTTGTCCAGAATTTTTAATAAAGGTTAGTTAGCTGTATGAAATTTAAGTCATATCTCAAAACTGAACCATAGGTTTCACGCAGAGTTCGTGGGTAAGCGGTAAAGTCCCTTTTTAAGGGCTTGCATCTACTTTTTTGCAGCAAGTGGGATTATAGCAAAGATTTTGTACAGCTCTAACATCACTGCTATTTTGTCTTCCAAAACCGAATTCCACAGCTGTCAAGAAAATAYTGTGCATTCAGCAAAGGTCTGATTTTGGGAGGTAATGGACCCAGTGAAACACTAAATCCAGGTCCACACAGCACTGCATGGAGCTGGTTATGCATTTTAGCAGAACTTTGAACTTTCATTCCAAGTGATGTTCATCAAAATTCATTGTATTGGGTGCATGCTGGGATGAACACTTTTTTTTTTTGTAATTTGAGACTGCTGAGTCCCACATGATGAATGTCAGACTCAGTCAGCTCATCCCAAATGCTTGCCRCAGTGCCTGCATCTCCCTTTTTGTAGTGTGATGCCACCACCTCTTCCCTCTTCTTTGTGACCTTCCCATTAGTCTGCCAAAAGCCACCACAGCCACAGCCACGGCAGCCCATGTGCTCAGCAGCTGTGTCCTTGTGCATGTGGCACAATCTGCCAAAYATTTATCTCATGGGTTAGTATTTAAATAGTCTTAATGTGTCCCCACTTTTCCAGTGTATGTGCAAAACTCAATGTCTTCAGCAGTTAAACGGTGCTGTCTTTTAGCAGCATGTTGCATTCCTAATATATGTGCTGCTATTTTAAAGGAGAGGATTATTTGCTATTTAGTTTAAGAGTAAGCATTAATGCTTTTCAAAGGCAAAAGAAACATTGGAATTCTGCTGTGGTTTTCCTATGTTTTTGGCTGGCTCTCTGCAATGGAGAGGGCGGCAGAAAATCTTAGCATGCCAGTGCCACTGTAACAATTTCCTCTGCAGCAATGGACTTCTACATGACATTCTGATGTGGAAGCAGTGACATTTTGCAACCAAAACATTATTCTAAAATCAAAATTTGCTGTGCAGGTCTAACTTAGAAGTTAGGAAATGTACTGTTTTCCTAACTTTGTTCCTAGACTCACAAAACATTCTTTGTTAAAAGGACATARGTGGCAAAAGAGAAACAATGTGCAAGTTTCTGTAAAATATCTTGATGTTAAAGTGACATCAACACGTGAAATTACAAGAGTCACAGTTGAAAGTGTGAATCCTATCTAATGAAAGTGTAGGCCAAACTAAAAACTATATCTTTAAATACAACCAGAGTGATATTTAAGTAACACAGACCCTTAAATTTTTCAGTCCTCTCCGGACATGTTTTTATTTTCCTTTCTATTATTCTGATTTAAATCTATAAAAATAATAGACTAAAATTTGTTCTGCTTTTACAGAGAAATTTCCATGTTCGGAAAGTCATAACAGAGACAGAAAAGTAACAGACATACAGCAAGACAAAAGAAGCAATTCAAACTCACAGAAGGAAAACAAAGGCAGAAGTATCCCTATAAATTCAATGTTCATCAAATAATGTAAAGAAATTACAGGAAGTAGAACAACCATAGTACAAAAAAACAAAAAAGCAGCAGCTGGGAGGTTTAGAGAAGATGAAATAAAAAACTCAACAACAMAAAGGCAACCTGTGARCAACTAGTACAGTGAAATCTGTACACCAAATAAACAATTATTTACTTGTACTGTACATTGCTGAAAAACAATGTAACAATTTACAGAGGAAAATATTCYGTTTGGATGTTACTGTTCCGTCAAGCTAAGTATTAAAAAAGTAGATATCCATGAGCAGAATGCATTTAYAAATATCTGAAGATAAATTTTATAGACACAATGGTACAGAGGAAAATTTCCACAAGTTTCATGAGCAAGGTAGTTCTGGTAACACAAAGACATGATGCTGAATCATTCCCAAAATTTAAAGCAAAATAAAACTATAAATAAACAAACAAACAAAACAAAAAAAACCCAAACAAACAAAAAGAGAAAGAATAAGTTGGGTTATCTCCAACTGGACTAGCAACTGACTGTGTTTTTTTAGAATTATAATCTTGGACCTATATATCTGAAGTCTATGTAAAGTCAGAATCCAATATTTTATTTTTTCAGTGAATCAAGCTGTTTCACTCACTTCTCAACAGCTGCCAGAAGTCTCTGTATATGATACATTTTGCCTTGGGTTTTTCTTTTGCTTTATTTTAAAGATTTGTAAGTGTTTTCAATAATTTCCTCCTGTGACTTAAGTCTGTTACCCAGATACACCAGAAATGAGTGAACTCAAAATAGTAGGATGTTTTAGTGAATTGCATAAATCAAATATTTTGCACATAAAGAGTTCACTTTATAACACAAGCTGTTCCACCTCCTGTTAGTATGTTCCTATTTCTAAATTTGTCAACAGCATGAATAAAATGTTGTGGACTCTGGGAGCTTTCAAGTTTGAGGCATCCAGAAACTTCCAGGCTCAGWGAAGGATCCAGGCTGTGGATGAAGYATGTGCTCTTTGACCTATCTCAAAGGGTTGGGGAATGTCAGAAATATCTATGCTTCACACAGAGGGGATCTCAGGGGCCACTTGCTGGGGATGGGCTGTGAGCAGGAGAAGTGAAGACTCCAGCCCTTTGCATGAGTCCCAGCTCCCTTGCAGATGTATTTTCCTCCACCAGAGCCTAGGAGTAATGCACGAAGAATTCCCATCTTTTCCTTTTTGGATGCCCACTGGTGACTTCATCTAAATGGATGATTCACAGTGCTTTCTTAAGAACTTGATGGAAAAAGAAGTTAGGTCAGATCTAGAAGTGCATGGAAATAAATGTATTGAACAAACTGGTAAATGGAATGTGCTAACAGCTCTCCTGAGTAGTGTAACAGTGACCTACTCCTCACATCTCCTGGGAAGTGTGTGAGAGGCTTGGAATCATAGGATCATAGGATCATAGGATCACAGAATCATTAAGGCTACAAAGACCTCTAAGATCCAACTGTTAACCCAGCACTGCCAAGTCCACCACTAAGCTATGTCTTTCAAATACCTCCAGAGATGGTGACTCAACTACGTCCCCGGACAGCCTGCTCCAGTGCTTCACAACAGTTACAGTTTCCATTAAGAAATATTTCCTAATATCTAATCTAAATCTCCCCTGCTGCAACATGAGGCCATTTCCTCTCAACCTTTCACTTATTACTTGGAAGAAAAGACAACCCTCACCTAACWACAACCTCCTTTCAGGAGCCTTCTGTTCTCCARGCTAAACCACACCAGCTCCCTTAGTCACTCCTCATCTGGACTGTGCTCCAGACCCTTCACCAGCTCCACTGCCTTTCTCTGGACCTGCTCCAGCACCTCAATGTCATTCTTGTAGTGAGGTGCCCACAACCAAACATGGAGCATAAGGGGCAAACATGAGAGGCAACCTCACCAGTGCTGAGTGCCGGGGGACAATCACTGCTCTGGTCCTGCTGGCCACACTATTGCTGAGACAGGCCAGGATGYCAGTGGCCTTCCTGGCCACCTGGGCACAGCCTGGCTCATGTTCAGCCAGCTGTTGACAACATCCACTCCATATAACACTCCTTGCGTTACCTCAGCACTTCTGTCCTTGCAGACTCTCTATTAATCCGAGTAAATTATTTGTAGATGCTAAATACGCTTTGTACATCTGCTCTTTACAGAATGTATGCAGTCTGCAGGCAGAGACAGTGCTGCAGAGGAAATGCAGATTTAGCTGCAGATAAAAACACAGAACTCTTTGACTAGAGCCCTGAAAAGCACACAAACTGCAGACTGAAATGGCAAGAGGAGGGCAATGGCAGGGAGTACAATTTGTGTGTGTATGTGTGAAGAATTTAGGAGTGAGCAGTTGCAATCAAGTTAAAACAGATTTGTAATCCATGGGAAAGAGGACTTTCTGAACCTTGCCCCAGTCGGGGAAGAGGAAGGTATTGAATTGGGAAAGTAGGTGTAATGTCAGCAAAGAAAGAGACAAGTCAAAGGACAGCTTTTCTTATYAAAGAGCTGCAGTCTGTGGGACCAAAGTACTCAGCATGAGAAAATGGTAGGGAATGGGGTAGAAAATGTCTGAATTCAAGGTTGGAAGAGATGCATTGGGATGGAACAGGAAAGGAGCACAATGGAGTTTGGTAGGAACAGAGCCAAAATGTAAATGAGATCATAAAAAATGTTTCTTTTCTAGCTGAAATGTGTTGCCTTTTTTTGAAAAGAATGATAAACCCTGAAAATCAAGAGGTTTTCTGYTTTTAGACTGAGAACTAAAAAACCCCAGAGCATCTTTAATTATCAATGCTGTGTTTGTGCCTCCTCGGCTTCTTCATTATCTTCTTGACTCTATTCACATCAGTGGCTCAAAAAAGGATCACAAACCCATTAGGCTTGAAATTAGAGGGAAGGTGGAGTTCTTGAATAACTTTCCACTTGGGGAACTGAAAATAAGCACCCTAGTGAGTTTTTAGAGGTACCTTGATACTTTTTTATTTACTTTGTGAACACCAGCTTACAGCCTTGTAATTTGAATGGACTCAGTGAGTGCTTTCCTGGACTTCAAAGCACTTTCACACTCAGATGCCAGTGATCYATGAGGGCACTGTGCATCAAGCTGAAATACTGCCAGGTCTACAGAAGCATTAATAGTCATGAGAAACTAGAAATAGACATCAGCTGCCTGTGTGGGTTATATCTAAACAGAATAAAAGTTTCATCTTTAAAATTATTTTGGTTCTTGYACTTTTGTAGGACATTAATGAGATTTTTCGTAATAAAAACTGATATTTCTACATGTGCTTATGTTGCCTTCCGATTCAGAGGACAAACAAAAAGGAAGATATCCTCCCACCTCACCAAGTTCTCCTCATTTCTGGATGAGCAGTATTTTTCATTTCAGGAAAAGGAAGTATGAATRAGGATGTTATGCTGAACACAGCAGAGAGCAAGGAAACGTAAACATTATTCTGGAATTTGCCAACAGGGACATGCATCACCACTTGACTGACTTCACTCTCATGTAGGTGAACTTCATAAAGTCTCTTTTATGGTTCATGGGTATGRTTTTCTATCAGYATCACTRAAACAAATCAAATYCYAAGGCAGGGATTTTACAATCAGCACAAAACCTAAATTAACCATATCTTAGTAGAAATGTATCACTGAAGCAGATTGTTGAAGTTGTTTAAGTTTGGCTTGAGCAAAGTGCCCTTGCAAGACAAGCAGCCTAGGATATCTTGTAAGGTACAATGCATGTCCAACACTTGCAAAGATACATTAATGGCAGTGATATGTTTAAAGATCAGGAGTGGTCTTGGCTAAAAGGACTGTGTCTGTTCAGACTTTTCACACAGAAGGGTTATCRCACAACCACAGAATCACAGAATGGTCTGGGTTGGAAGTGACTTTAAAGACTATCTAATTCCAACCCCTCTACCCTTGGCAGGGACATCTCCCACTAGACCAGGTTGTTTAAAGACCCATCCAACCTGTCTTGGAATACTTCCAGGGATGAGGCATCTAAAGCTTCATTGGGTGGCATCTTCCAGTGTCTCACTGGCCTCTCAGTTAAGAATTTCTTCCTRATTTCTTATATAAATCAACTCACTTTCAGTTCCTTAGAAACACCTTAAATCTAWTTCTGCAGAAGAGCACGTTTCAGCGCTAGGCTATAGTCTAGCCAAAAGCACTAACACAAACCTTAAATATCTCCAATTATTTTAAGGGACTTTCTTTCTGGCATGTAGCTGAAATATTTTTTAAACACCTGTGTGTCTTAACATATATAGGTGAACATACATTTAAGTCATGTTGCTCAATTTGCCAATTGCTTTACCATGTGATAAACCATGCCAAACAGAAATCCAAATAGCATCTTTTTTTTTCAAAATTCCCATCAAAGGAAATAGAAAAATATTAGTCTTATAGAAAAGGAGGAATTTCAGTATGAATTGTCAATGATGAAATCCAAATACTGGCAGTCTGTCATGTTAACAGAGCCAAATAAGTGAGCATAAGAAATAAAAAAGTAAATGAAACAGTCTTTTCCATATTTTTCTCCTTTTGCAGTTCAGTTCTTTCAAATTTATATTAGCTTATCCTTTCAAACCCATTCCTGACCACTGCATAGGCATTTTTTCTCTAGATAAAATTAATTAATTCTGAGTGGCATTTCAACAGCTTTTGAGCAGATGTTTTTAGTTTTAAGTGGACCCTGCAGACTCAAAACTAATTTGCTGAATTTTTTCACTGTAGAAAGGAAGTTAATGAGTGTCTACTACCACATTCCTTTCACCTTCAGTCAACTTACTGTTTTACAGTGATTTTAGCACCCATGTAACAGCAGTCTCATATTTTAAAAACTCCAAAATCTAGTAACAATTCACTTAGATATATTGCACAAAAATTATTGCTTGTAGGGTTTTTTTCTTAGAATATGCTAAACCTTGTATGATATCATTTTATCTGAATGACTGACAAATATTTTTGGCATAAAATTTTTTTATGTTTCTTTTTTTTTTTGTTTTAAAATAGCTGAGAGACAGCTCTGCCATGGTAAGCACTTGGAAGTCATATTATTTTCTGCATCAGTAATTGGACCAAATGATAAAATAATTGAGTCTACAAATGACCTTTTAATGTATTCCTGAAAAAGAGATCAGTCCTTATAATACATTTAGACCAACAATTAGTATTTTATTTAATTCATGCAGAGTCCATACATCTGCTGATTTAAAGGCATACATTTGATTTTTTTGTACAATTGTAGCATCACTGGATTTCCCTTCACTCAAAAGGAATACTGATTTCCACATCTCAGGGACTTGATTTTGATCGAAAATGAGAATTTGTCCCACATCCAGAATATTCACTGAAGGGAATAAACARACAAGCAAAACAAAACAAAACAAAAGGCCACACAGAAAAAAATACCCTACAAATTTTCACCTGACTTTTAGCTACAGGTAAGATGATTTAATTTGGCTCTTCTCTGGCCAAATGGTGGAGACTGCTGCCCTCTGATGCCTCTTTGGTATGTGTGATAGAGATGATAATCCATCATAATTCTAGTGAATAAACAGCACAGTGCTCATTGTGCTGCGCCTTGTAGATGTACCTACAGCAGATAATAAAACTCAGATGTCTTTAGAAAGCATTAACCTAACTGGAAAAAAACCAATCTGCTAGGAATGGCCACCCACAGTATGAGGCAATTGAGACACAGGATTCTGTCAAAATTAGTACAACACTTWGGCCAGAGTATCCAGGACTGAGAGGAAGGTCTAAGGAACTGAGCACTTCTTTTCCCAGTACAGGTCATTGCTGAAGAACAGAAAAGCAGTAATTAATACTCYAGTCAATACTAATGTTACATTTTTGGGTAGATAACACACATTCTGCTACTCTGTTAGACTGTGTGTGGCATTTGCTCACTTCTTCCCTGCATGGGTAGAAAACTAATTGACAATATCAGCAGTGAAGGATTGCCCTTCATATAAAGSTGTAAATCTGATATTAAAAATTACCACAAACAAACACAACGCCAGGAGTATGGAAGAAAAGTTTTAAAAATACATGCTATGAATAAAAACAATAAACAACAACAGCACAGTGTTTTCAGAGAGCAAGGATACTTGAAAAATGTTTGAGCAAATGTATGGGCATGCAGGTTACATAAGGATCTAAYCTCCATCTATTGTCTTCTTCAGTCTCAGAGACATTTTTTAAGGATATTTCTCTGGTTGCCATAAGTAAAAAAAATGAGATTCCATAGTTAAAATTTGAGTTTCCACTTGGATCCTATCCTGCTCTTCGGTTAACTTTCAGTAATTCCAGTGAGACTGCTCATAAGGTATAAATCTCCTGACTAGATCTGGAGATCTAAAAGCAGAACCATACTTCCATATGGGTTGGCAGGTCTTGTTCTGCGAGAATATCAGTGTCTTTTGAGGCAGTATCAAGTACAAGTTGCGGGTCTTCATCAGGTTGTGCAGGTTTTCAGGCAGGGATAGCTCAAAATGTTTATATATTATTAAGGAAAGCTCAGTTTTTTAGTCTAAGCTGGCYAAACCTCAGGAGAACTTCTGCAAGCTCCAGATGCTGTTATGCCTAAATTTCCAGTGCACTAGGTTCCTGTAAATAGAACCAGCTCAGACATGAGTAACACACTCCCCAACAGCTTTCTACTGCATAAGCTTAAAGAAACAACTGCCTCACCTAGCAGCACTGCATATTTTGGTCCAAATATCACTTTTTAAAAAAATATACAAAAGGGCATGGTAATTTTGGCAAGCTTTTTGATACTTATTGCTCCTGTCAGTTGCAGACTGTGGGAGTTTTCAAAGTAAAAAATTCAGCAGCTTTAAGGATGAATGGCAAAACTCCTAATGATGATAAGCAGGCCTCCACTATTTTAAGAAAGGAATCTTTTTTCTKTCTCAAAGTTGGAATTAAAACTGATTTAATTAATTTATACACTGAGAAATATCTTTGTACTTACATTAATTTCAGAAGAAAGAATCAAAATAGCAAAAAAATTGATCACTGAAAAGCAAAAATGAGCAGGCCAGCTCCTTTATTCTGATACATTTTATAGTATGCATCTGCTGCATCTGTGTGAAGCCGTCTGGGTTTGGTTTTTTTTGTCTTCACTGCTCTCTGGTACAATAAAGAACACTTCACAGGGAAGCCTCATAGGAATGAAGAGAACCACACCTGTACTGAGTTCCAGAATCATTACCACTGTATACAGATGGGCTTTAAGCCATCTGAGTATGTAAATCAAGACAGCAGCATGTGGCTTAACTGCACAGCAAGACCTTGCCAGAGACCCATAAGTTTGAATATTGTATAGTCTTCCTGGAGCCATAATACAATTGTAGCAGCCATGTCAATACCAGCATCTACAGTACCACAGTCCTGCATTACTTTGCAGTTTTATTCAGACAGGTATGCTCCTGGAGATTCAGGGTTATGTGCTCATCATTTGCTATGCATATTTAAAGATGGGCTCTGTCCCTCATGGGGTTTTCTAAAGCATTTGAGTAAGCTTGGGACCTTGATTTCAAATCAGAATTTTTTGATAAAGTGCTGTGAAAAATCTGTGAMTATTTGCCTCTGGTTGGTTGCTAAATACTCCTGAAAATCTGCTTCTGCATGTGTATCTAAAGATGCAAGCTTTRTTATTTTTAAGTGACACCAGCTCCAAACCATCCTCCGCTGTGCAACCAATCTCTATATGCTACATAGGTATGGTATAAATAGGAAAAAAAAAAAGCTAGAAGTGATCAAGTATTCTMCAGAAAACATTTGCAGCCTTGTATTTCTTCAGGGGTTTCTCCAAAAAGTCTCCCAGTTCAAACCCTGGCTCCCAGGTTTGTTAAGCAGTGTTTTCCTGGCRCTGTGAAATCCTCAGGCTGCCTCTGATCCCAGAGGGCTGCTCCAAGCAGTGCCCTGACTGTTGGACACTTCTTCAGAAATAAAACATATTGAAAATCATTTGGGTGGTTACCCAATCTGCAGAAAAAAATAMTAATAAAAGGTGCACWCTTGTAGTCCRCACCTCCTATAGCCAAAAYTGCCTCATCTATTCCWCACTTAATTTTACCTGGGTCTTTGATCGTTACATTTTTGTACATGCAGTCTAGTTAAAAAAAAAAAAATTGTCTCTTTTTTTTTGCCATTAATAAACACTCAAGTCTTCCATACCTTTCATTCTTCAGTGCCAGTCATGAGAAAGACAACTTCCCTTGAATTTCAATTCTGAGGAACTATTAAGTCAGATAAAAGTCTGTGCACATAATAGTTCTGTTTTAGCTCTGGTAAAAAGCTATGTTTAAATGACAGTTCCATTTTTGTGATTTATATGCTCATATATGCAAAGAGCCAAGTGCAGTATTGTAGATCTTTACTTAATTGCTTTTACAACTTGATTTACTATGRCTCTTAAATTAGCCCAAAGACTGCYTCATCTTTTTAATAAATAAGTTACAGAGTTTTTTCCCAAGCAAATCTGTTCTGGAAATCTGCACCTTTCTTCYTTATTTGTTTTACTGTCACTCAGAGAATGAAAATGTATATAAACAAGACATCCATGAAATTCCATGCATTGGTTTCATAACTCCAGAGGCTTTGAATCTTCATATTTGAACAGTTCACTCAGACATCTGACTTGATGGAGCACAGATGTCTATGATATCACTAAGTTCTTTGGAAGACAGAGCATATTATTGCCTATTATTCATTAACATGGAATATGTTTCTGTTTAATATGTGTTCCTGAGATCTAATTCCCAGTGTCATCTAGGATGCTTTCTGCAGATAAAGAACAATTTAACACAGCTCTGCTAGCACTTAAAGACAGTCCCAAAGCCAACAAGTGGAATTAATCTAACTAGGTAGTTTGTTGTGGATGCTAATTGCCTACATGAATTCAAAATTAGATCAAAGAAATTCATGGCAGAGACCAATCAGGGCTATTAGCTATAAAGCTGAGGAAATCTGATGGTGGTGAGAAAGTATGCTGCTATTCATTCCCTGTTCATACACTTTTTCCTATACAGCTGCTATTATCACTKACACAAACAGGAAAAAATTAGATCTTCTTTAGTCTGATTCTGTGTGGCTCTTTATATGGACTTATCTATATTTTGGAGAAAGAGATAAAAATTCATAGAAAATAGTTTAATCATAACAGTAAATGAATGGACCTTCCAATGTAATGAAAGCCACACGAGAAATACTATAATAAAACTAAAAATACTAAAATCATGGTAAAAGTCCTTTGGATTTCAGTGGAGACTCAAGTCAGTGATGAACAATACTATTATTGGAAAAAAAATCCCAAAGTGTCACTACCAGAGACATAATGCAAGCCTAAAACAGCAAACAATTTGCAAATTCCAAAGAAGTTMTATTTCTTGCATTGGGTAAGCCTTTTTGTTCTTCACCCTGGTTTTTGTATATGAAAATACTCCATTGACTGCATGCTGAGCTGTCATACACAACATATAATTTGTTCAAATTCCACTCTGTACTGTGCCCAAGGTGTTTGGAAGGTTGCTTGCTCACTGCTGTAGAAATTCCAATGTCACTACTAAAATCAGAGCTCRCTCTCTCGTGTTTAAAGTTCTGTCACAGCTCCTCATATATCAGTACTTCCTGAATTAACAACAAAGAGAGATCCAAAGTCTCCCACTAAAGTAACTAGGGAAGCATTCCTGACTTCTTCTCCCTCCCTCTCCCTCTGCCACTATTACCTGAACAGATGTGGACTTTATTTTGGGGCAGCTGTATTTCTTACCACATCCTGTGCCTCCAGTTTATATTAAATTCCTTTCTTATCTCTCTAATGTCCATTCTAGCTGTATGCCACAGTCTCTTTACAGGAAGAAAGTGAGTGTTGATTAAAGCAGCATAATAAATCATTTATGGCGCCTGTAAAAACCAATAAATGTTGATGTGGTCATATGTTGTTTCAAAATACACCTTAACAAATATTTTTAAATCAAAGTCCAGTTAARGCTAATTTAAAAGATAAATGGTTAGGAATAAATATTAATGTTCAAAACCAACCATCATTAGATTGCTGCTCTGCAGAATAYACCGAGTTTTCAAACATAATTAGTGTCTAGAAGTTTAATAATCCAGCTGCAATTTATTTATGTTAACCAATCTCTCAGGCTTTTAAATTCAAGGCACTTTGAAATCAGATCTTAAAAGTCTCCTGAAACTCCTGGTAAATTGTCACAGTTCCTTAAAGTGATGCAGTTACATTTCTTAGAGTTCATAAAAAAGTAACAGKTCATTTCTCCTTCTCCTGACTGCAGAAAAATCTGGAAATAAAAGTTCTAGTGCTCAAAAGCTAGAAGGGCAGRGGGAAAAGCCCAGAATATCTTACCTTTAGATGATATTTAAAGGAATTCCATGATTTGGGAAGTTTGACTTGTATGCATGAGTAGTTTGGATGAAGAAAATCGCAGATCTTTTTTRTGGCTCATCTACTAATATCACATGTACAAAATGAATGTGTGATTTTAGTATACAGCAGCATAACAGGCCTTGTTTAGGTATGGGTTGAAGGTGTAAATATTTTAGCACAAATTAGGAGCAGAATATGCAGTTGTAGAGTCTGAAACCATGTACATACCCCAGATATGTGGGTTACTACTGCTGAGCCCCACTGATTACATTTACACAAAGAATGCTGGTGTGTGCTGTCATCACATCTTTCTGTTGCTGTAGAGAATTTATCTCATGTATTGATTCTACTCTTTGTCTAGCYAAGGGAGCCAAACACTGCAGGTATCCATCTTGATGTGAGGTAGAGAGGAGTCTTTCCAAAAATTAAAAATAACATAGCCATTAAAGTGAAATTTCATCCTGATTTTTAGAATAAATGAGCTTTGAATTTTAATTCTTAACAAAAACTGTACAAGGATACTTATAAAATCATTCAACATGCTAAGGAAAATCCAAGACATTATCACACTACCACATTTGTCTTCRCAGAAGTTTAGAGACGTTTTCATAGCATATATGTATGTATAAGAATATCAAAACAGAACCTAGTTCTTTCATTTATTATATTGTCTTAACACTCTATTCATWGCTCTCAATGTGAAATAAATTAAATTTGTCCTTCCTTCCTTCGTTTCTTCCCCTGAAATAAACAMAAACATGTGGATATGCTGTTAGGAAAAGAGATTCATTCTATGGTGGAGACATTAAGAAGATGCAAGTTACATCTGTGCATTCACAGTGGGCTTCAACTAACGCTGGCCTTTTTACCTCTCCTCCAAACCAAGATCCAGGAATCACAGATCCCTTTTGTCTGAGGATTTGCATTTAACATGCCATTTGCATTGACCACAGAGGAGGCTGGGCACCTTACTTTTTTAGAGCTACAGCTAAATGAAATTAAACATTCCTTCTTTCCAAATACCACATTCAAATATACTAATATTTGAAAAAATTACTAATATACTAATATACTAATATTTGAAAAAGATGTCCTCATCCATGTGTAGTAGATATATTATTTGATAGCAGATAGCAGATATCATAAATCTAGGGATAACTAATTATTCCTTCCCATGTACTCTATTTGTCTGTGGAAGTTCTACAGTTTAATATTTTTAGTGGTTTATAGCTCAAAGCAGAGCTTGTTTCTCAGTGATAAACACAGACGTTTCTCATAAATAAAGTTATATTAATTAAAATTTGAGTACAGATCAGATTTTTTCTCTGAAGTTAAAAGTAACTGACAGTAATGGATTACATTCAGAAGTGCTTCACTGCAGTCTGAAGGGCTGCAGATCCCCAGCCCAGCACCTGCTGCCAACTGCCCAGCTGCTGTTTGAGGTCTATTGTGTGGGGCCCAGCTTACCCAAAAAGCTGCTCCCTGCAGCCTGCAGCCTCTCCAAACTCTCTTCTTAGCAAAAGTCAGACTTGTGGCACTCCCTAACTCAGTGCTCCCACTAAAATGAAAAGCACATACCAATCCCTTCCCTGCTACCTCTTTCAGTGAGTGGAGTGGGACAAAAGGCAGRGATCATGAGCTGGAATAAGAAAAATTTACTGAAAACAACAATGAGGTCAGAAACAGTAACAGCAACAATGTTAAGAATTAAAGAATACAAAAATACCCAAGGTGATTAAAATACAGAAATTGCTCCCTGACTGGAACCCATGTGGAGTGAGTCTTGAGATAACAAACCACCTCTTTGTTCCCAACTGCAAGCTACAGTCCTCTCTTTCCTGGAAGTGAGAATCCTTTACTTCCATCCTCCACTCCTGATGTGAATGCTAGAGAATAGCAACCCAGTCATGTCCACATGGCTCCAGGTGCTGCCAACTCACAGCTACTGCAAAAAAATCAACTCTGTCCTGGCAAAAACTTGGAAGAATTTCTCACCAGCCCTACCAAGTTTGAATGCTACTGGTTCTGTTTGAGATCCAAAGTCTTGTGGAATKAAATTTTAACTGCTTTTTCAAAATACCAGTTAGCCAAATGAAAGCCATAATTTTGCCCTGCAAAACTGCTTTGTTTGTATCCTCAGAAAGGCACTTCTACAATGTGGCCACTCCTACTCATACAGTCTCACATTTTTCATAGGAAAAAAGTTCTGTYTGCAATTTTTTTACCTAACTGCAACTTTCTGACTTAGTAATAACTCAAATAAGATCTTTCCAGAGATTCATTGTTAGAGACACCTTGGTTTTTATGATTCACCTACTCAGTTACTTATAATAATCACAGAAAATAAACCTTGAGGCTTCACAAAGGTTTCCAAATCTTTTCACTTTCACTTTAGATAATGTAAGAAACTAAGTATAAATCTAAACACCTGCAAATTCCTTGCATAATCCAATTTCAAATCCAGTAAAGCCCTTTGCATAGAATAATTGTCTATTCTTAAAACTACTTCTTTGTGGGCTTTTGTGAAGCAGTGTTCCTGTACCTAAGCACTGCTAGTTAAACAAGACAAGCAGAAGAAATAAATACAAGAACTGAACACCATTTGCAGAAAAGAGTGAGCCAAAGCAGAGCAGTCATTACCTTTCACTAAAAGAGGGTTTAAATGAGCAAGGTTTGAATCTAAGAAAAGGAAAACTGCAGAAAATAATTGTTCTCGAGTAATCAAAATAAAATATGTTTAGATTTTAATCAATGCACTTTCCCATAGAGATGCTAATTATCAATGATGTTTTTTCTATATCTCGTTCCTCAAACATCCAAAGACTGAAACCTCCTATGAGATCAAAACATCAACCTAATGTGAAGATTTGGTCCATCCTTCTAAGACATCAGTTTTGAGAACTTTTTGTACTTTTTGCTACATATCTTGTGATCAATCAGTGTGTCTTGGGCAGTTCTGGTACTGGCAAAGCAGATAGCCTTCTCTCTTCATATATATGGTTCCAAACATTTTATCATGACATTTCTAATTCATAATCTTGTGGTAAGGAKTTCCTGCTAGTTTGTCTGACCTAGGAAAATTTACATTGAGACTTAACTTGTATAAYAGGACTGAACTCAGGAATGTGTATGTCATTACCTAACATGCCTTTTCAGCTTGTGCCTGTAATCATTTTCCAGTAGTGCTCATGTCAGAGAAAGCTGAAAAACATACTTGTAAAACTATGTGCAGAATTGAAAAAAAAAACAAAAAACAAAAACCCACTAAACACTACCAGTTAATTCAAACTTCAAAAAAAGTTTTCATTACAGATATGTAGATATACCTCCAGAAACAACACTTCTTGTGGAAGATACACATGTAGGACAGACAAGTGKTCAAGAGGAGCTGAGTCTAACTGATTAATGCATCCCAGCTTGGCAGGTAGAGCGTGTCAGTTCTACAGGCTGTTCAGAGTGTCCTGTCTTGTGCTTGAGCTGCATTTCCACATACCTCCCTTTTTATGAAYAAAATTACCTCATCCTACTTTCAGTATTTTCCACTACCATAAATAGATAGATATTCATGCACCTCAGTTTTCCATTCCATTTTAGCAACAGGCAGGTCAGACCTTTCTGACCACTGGAAATGAGTATATTAACAACAACAACACACTAGTTCAGTCTGGTTCTGTACTACAGCTCTTCCATGAAGTATTCAGAGTTGAGAGATGCTTATGGACTGAATATCAATTCTAGTTGTGGGTATTTCACTACTGGCATGACAAGTACCATTGTTTTCCTATAAAATGATGACRGCCACCTAGAATAACAAGGAAATGAGCAGAAATATCTCCATATGAAATAAAAATTTTTTAATTACCAGTCCTACATCTGAAAGCAAGGCATGCAGAGAGTTGTGGGCAATTTACAGTTTTTCCATCACAGAGATCAATGGGAGGGTTTTTAMACTATTTCATTCTTCCTACAGAATTAGCTAGCAATGTAAGTCTAGCATGAAAATTTCCAGTTTRTAACATTTATTTCCAATACTTTGCTTTAGACATTCTTATTCTGTTTTTTTGAAAGTCACCAAAGGTTGCCCCGATGGGGAAAAAATAGCTCTCTAGTTCACATTTTAAATAGGTTGTTAATTTATTACAACACAAGAGTCAAAATGCTGTTTCATTCTTTATACAGGTTTCCAAACTTCCCAGTTATCATTAAAAAAATCAGCACGAAGATGAGGAAATAAGTTTTGCCATAATTGAAGCATGTCTTGCTGTGTATTTTCCCAGTTTATTGTAGCAAATCATACTGACTTTTTTGAGCTGCCTGAACCACGATGATGATTCTGATATTTTTTTATCTAATATTTTAGAAAAATAAGCAAAACAAACTATGATACAAATAACTAAAAACTAAAACCAAACCCCAAAATATAATGTATGTACCCGCCATAAAATACCATCCTAGTCCCAATACACTGATAATCAGAAAATTTTATTTCTGCTTCAGATTCTTGTATCTTGGTCTTGTTTGCAAGAGGGAATTTGAAYGTTTGAGAGATTCAAGTCAAATATTAACATAAAACATTTTTGTTCACATAAATGAAACACAGAGCCCTGGAAGAGAATATCAAGAGATTGAGGACTAGACAAAGCTATGGCTAACATCTTGTAGTGCTGTGGTGCTAGATTTGTGGTTGCTTGGACTAGGTAACTTACAGTGTTTCCCTCTAAGTGACTCTAAAATGAATTGATTTCAGCAAGATCAGCTGCTCTGGCTTAAATGCATGTCAAGAGTATGCTTAGGAGATCTGTTGTCATACAACAGCTTACACTGATTTTCATGCAGATGCAATTTACAGTGACTTAGTGTATTTTGTAGAACAATATCCTTCCTCAAAATCCTGACTGACACCAGATTCACCAGATTTCTAAAAGCAAGTTGTGTTGACTAGATTCAAATAAGAACAGTATTATGGTTTTCCATTCAGTTAGTTGAAACACTGTAAGTGACTTAATATTAGCTGTTCTGCATTCCTTTCTGCATTCTACTCAAATACTTACATTGAATGAAATTTTTGTACTCTTGGCTAATGCATCTGATTAGAAATCCAAGCATACAATACACAAATGGCTAWGATACCAACATCATCTGATTAGATCATTAATATGACTGTAGACAATAACAAGACCTTTCAAATCCAATTATAAACTACTGCCTTTATATCAATTATGGGATTTAAAATAGGATTAATTCAACACCAATGACCAAGAGATGGGGGGAAAAAAAGTGAGAGACGTCCTAACAGAGCTCTAGTTTGAAGCAYATGCTTGTTTGCAGTTTCTTACAGAACACAGGTTCAGGAATTTATTTTATGACCTAATTTCCCCCAATGGCATTTGTTCTGAAGCTAGGTAGTAAGGAGCTCTGCAGTGCTCCATGCTTTGGTGATTGCAGCCCTGGTGCTCTGCAACTAATAGGGCCCAGATGGGACTAAGAAAAAACCAACTGAGCTGGCTGGAAAGGGACTGATTTATAGTCCTACTAATTCTCCTCCCCCTCCAAAACAAACAGAGTTAAGGAAAGGCAAACCTGCTTGGCTGCCCCAGAAATCTCCAGCCCGTGTGACATGTGTTCACTCTCAGAAGTCTCAAAATGGAGCAAGAAAATGAGACCATCGGATGTGTTCCTCCTGACAGCACAGACTGGTTCAGAGCTAGCATAACTGCTGCTTCTCTCTCGGGCTCATTGTCTTGGAGGAGGCCTAAGAGGGATAGTAGGGTCAGGTAAGCTGTGTGTGGTATCTCAGTTAAATGGAATGTATTTTCTGTGTGCATGGTAGGGCTCAGGCTCTTCCAGGATTGTTGTGTCGGGAAGCTCTGCTACAGCAGAAGGCCAGCCTGTTTGTGAGTTTCTTTTGGCTCACACAAACTATTTAACAAACACTGTATACTTGGCATTAGAGTTACTGGAYAATGCATGAAATTAGGTATGTTTCCTTTAAAATAAACCCCATCTAGATATAGAAATAAATCCTTCTGTCATATAAAAAACCTCTCACACACAATTTTTGCCCTTTCCACAACTGTTTTCCTTTTGCACAAAAAAAAAAAAATTGTTAATGACAAATAAGACAAATTTTAGAGGGTATGTGTAAGTGTGTAAGTCAAATGTGTAAGTCAAATTTTAGRGGGTATGTTTTTTCATCTGGCCTTCTTCATATTGGTTGTAAAGTCTAGTGGTGATCCAAGAACAATCTCATTCAGATAAAATTGTTTTATGAAGTTATAACTCAGCATAATTGCTTTTCTACCTCTCCACCTGTAAGCTGGGATRCAGGATTAAATTACATCTTCAGTAATATTACCTAGTTTTTTTAAAAAAATATTATGTTTTGTAAGTCAAATGCACATTTAAATATTATTTCAGCTTCAAAAGTAGGACTCTGAAAATGGTGGCATCACACCTGCTGTCTGCAATTTCAGCAGTGTGTATAAAAACCCATCTCTGATATTGCTGAAGAGGCATGGCAAGATGCCTCTGATTTCCCCAAAATAGTGCCACACAGCACTCAGGCAGTATGGTTCTCTCACCTCTAGTCTGAAACTCGACTCCTAATTGTTTGTAGAAGCTGCTGACAAGTAGGAAGTGGTCATGAATACATGCTGGAGTGTCAACTTTAATGTGTTAACYAAATTAAATATCTTTCCTGCACAAGGTAATCTTATGTCATTTGTGCACTTTTGTGCACTGTATTMATGTTGTTTTGTACAGCTTCTTAGTTTATCCATGAATCTTTGCAATAAGCAGCAAAAATTAACTGTGGCTTTGTTCCCTTTCTCTTAGGAAAATGAACTCCCTGCTTAGCAAATCCAAGATTTTGGAAGAATGTGGTCCCTTGCAGTACAGGAAATCAGGGTCTGAGCACTACAATAACAAAAAAGAGAGATGAGGAAAAAGTTCTTTTTAAGATTATCAAACAAACTAGTAACTTAATGTTTTAGAAGGATTTAGGCACTTGCTGAGGACCTGTTTAATAATGTTGCAGCAAAAAAAGGTAGAGATACCCCAAGGATGTTCATACTGCCCTGCTATGACAGTGGAGTGACCACTCCAATGCAGGGAAAAAGGAATGGCAAGCATGGTCTCCACAAGAATCTCTCCAAAATCATCCAAATGAAGATAGCATCTCACATTGCTATACCTGAAAGAGCAGTGATTATTTTTAACTTAAYTATGCATTCTTGTCACAAAATTCAATTATGAAATCTTAGGGTTAATATTTTCCTGAGAAGTGAAAGATGCTTGTTGAATGAAAGAAAGAGTCTCTTCTGGTGGCCATCTGAAGTGCCCCTAACCAACCTCACCAGCCTGAGGCYTTTGACATGGAAAGTGGGATCTGAGCCAGCAGTGTGGCCAGGTGATTGCTACAGAGCCTGAGGAGTGACAGGACTGACCTGGGRGCCATGGATGAAAAGGGATGGCATGGGAGAGGCTGGAAGCGGGGACAAAGTTGGGTCAGTGAGACCCACCTAACCCAAGAAATATTCTTGTTTCATCCTCCAGAGAGTGTTGATCCATTCTCAGTTTCATGGCTTAGTGGTGCACTTGGTACTRTTGGGTTAAAAGTTGGACTCAATGATCTTAAGGGTCTTTTCCAACCTACATGATTCTATGACTAAAAYAGTTAGAAGCAGATGTGTATGTCTTAAAAAGGAACAGCATAATATTGCATTTCTACTGACCCCTTGTTTCCTTTAATAGGAAATAAATAAATTCTGTCACCTGGTGACAGAAACTCACAGCTGCCCCCAAAATTTCAAWGAACCACCAGACCAAGCAAGACAAACTGTTTGTGGGGACTTTTAATAATCTTTCATTACAATTGACTGCTTTGCAAATGAAGCCAGTTAGAGGGTCTGCTGCCTTCTGTTTGCCCTTCTACATGGAAGGCCAACAGCAGTTGGTGTAATATTTTGTTTTGTCCTGAGCTGGTTTTGTTTGTGATATAAATGCAGAAGTCCATTAGTAAGGGTACATGATCTAGTATGACACAGCTCATCAAAACATTTTCACACTCTGCAGGCTGTAAATCTATTGATGTTCCTGAATTTTGTGAATGATTGCTGTGAGTAGTGAAGAATGTCTGCATAATTTTATTTGACATGTAAACTACACTCTGCGTTCCAAATCTGTCATCGTAGTGCTGAAATCCATCCTTGACACTGACTTGTACAAATGGCAAGTCTCACTAGGAGGAAAATATTTTTTTTTCTCCTGGAAAAAAAATTTTCACTGGRAAGCAGTGAAATTTGGCATTATAGCAGGCAAGTCTTTGTAGGGCTCTTTGCCAGTCCTTAAACGATGGCTGTCAGCTAGATGTGTTTCCCATGTAAATAAAACTCTCTCCACAGTGTACTTTTTCCCTTCTGGAAGAGCTGTATTTAAATACAAATAAATACAGATTGTGATCGCATTTCTTTAAAATGGAGATAGAGAAGTTCATGAGGGTTGATGGGGAGGGGAGCTGGCTTTCAAGAATTTTGAAATTTTAGATAAACTTTTTAAAAGCATGCAATTTGGTTGGTTTTTTTTTTCTTTCAATAGACTTTTGGGATAAAAATGAATTTTTCTGACCAATGTACTCAGAAAATAAAAGCACTGTTACACAAAGCTAACCTAAGACCTGGATACATTCTGTATTTATATTAAACACCAGCACATGCCATGATTGCTTTCCTTAGAAAGGGCCTCTACTAAAAATTAATGCTTTCCATGTAGAATATTACAAAGAAAACACTGTACCTTAAATAATTTTTGAAGCACTGCATAATTCCAAGGATACAAAGCATTCTCCACTCTCATTGATTTCAAAGCCTCAGGCATTAGGCCTGAAGTATTTTTAAGGGGACCCTAAGTTGTACAGAAGTCTCGTGTCTTTTCTAATGAAAATCCAACTCGCTTGTAAACCCTAAGAGGTTGATAAGTAGGAGGAAGATCATAAGGAATGTTAAAATCAGGGCCCATTTSTGTCCTTTTTTGTCTAGAGGTATTATTAGTTGTTTTGTAACTAGGTTAATAAATCATAGCTGAAGGGTTGAGAGTCAGTTGGTGATTCATCAGTTATCCAGGGATGGTAGTAGGAGGGCTGGGAATGTWATTGAGATGAGGATTAGTGGGATTCCTAGGAAGGATGGGCTTGAAAATTGGTCAAAGAAGCTKAAGTTCATGGTCAGGYTCAGAGGGTAGTGCTTGGAGGAATGGGTGGTTTGTTAGAGGGAGGGTTTATTGATACGAATGATAGGAGTTTGGGCTGGATGATTAAGAAGAATCAATTTATTACCAAGCATATCAAAATCTGAAGGATTTCTTGTAAGATTTTTTTATCCAAAATACAAAGAAATCTCTTTTCTTTCATCCATACCAAGCTTTTGAATGGCAGTTYTCACAGCTGTGACCATGAAAACAATTAGAAAATGTGATGTCTTTAATTTGGTCTGCAGGAGTACCAGATGGGTCACTACAGTAAAACCCTCAGCATGGTGTCTGCCCTAAAGACTATTTTACTGTAATTATAGAATGACCCTGGAGTGAAAACAAGCCAGATAGTAAGGAAAATTTTGAATCTTGCTTACCAGCACGCACACACAGTTCTGAGAATATCAGATCTTTCTCMCTGACATAGTTTAAAAGTCAAGCTGTCCCATCCAGCTCCCTTCATTTTCTTCTTAAATAGGAGTATTGAGTAGCTTGATTATATGTGTGATTTTCAATTCTCAGTTAAGACCATCTTTCATTAGGGATATTACTGAGAGTGCCATGAATACAAAATACCTTATTTTTCCACAGGCTGTGCTGCTTGTTTGAGTCTTTCTGGGTGRCTGCGATAGCAACAGGCAAGGTCACCAGAAATCCTAAATCTCAAACTCCTGTGCAAATTCTAAAGTAATTCCCCAGTTTCTTGCAAAACCTTCTGCTTTTTGTTGTGCTCTAACACCACAAAGTCAAAAAGAAAAAGTTTTAAAAAGCAGAAAATATTTTTTTTCATGTTCAAAAAATCAGAAGGCTCTTTTYATGTAACTCCAAAATCCCTTTGTGGGATTCTGGACTCCTGCAGCCCTGGTGGGTCTGCTTAGGTCAGACCTGAAGTGAATGCCTGGCTGACAAAGCCAAGTAATAGTTATGAATATAAACAATTGATATTATCACCTTACTTATTTGATATGTTTATTTGTGTATGGTTATGCACGTTGGATGGTAATTATCTGTACTGAGRCTGAATCTCACCATCTCCTCTCTTCTTCTGGCTTAAAACTTCYCCAAACAATTTTCTGTTTCTAATTTTTCACACATGTGTTAATCCAAGGACACTTAGAAAGCAGAAAGAAAATTGCTTTAAAAATCCCCAAGCTTTGAGTTATTCTGCATTCAATAAATTGTTAAGGGATGTTTACTATTCAATATCTGCTTCTAATTTATATACTGTTTATTCTTTCTTTGTCTTTAATAAAGAAATTTCCAAGCAATATTCTGGGTATAACCAAAGACCAAAATACAGTCCTTGATCCAAAAGCCTTACAGTCAACAAAAGTTTATATAATATTCATCATATTGCATTTATGTTCTCTGCTCTCCAGAAAGGAATGTAACATATTGACAGAGTAATTTGAAGTCATCCAAAGGAAATAGGAGGAAATGTCAAAACCAAATTATTTTCTTCAACATCAGATAATCACATCTGTCTGGAATTTTAATCCTGTTTGTGAAGAATTCCAGTGTGAAGGACAGAAGCTTGCATTTAATGTTACTTAATTTTAAAATAACACACACASAGAACTCAAACTGAATATAATCAAGGAAATAATAATATTAAAAAAAAAAAGACTCCTTCCTATTCTGCAGAGGGAATGAAACTAAGATTTCTGAAAGAGGAAAGGCTCTCCCATTTCTTTTTTCCCTTAAGCCTCATATTTATCACCTTCCAAAAATGTTAAATCTTTATTCAGGATGTATAATAGGTATMTATAAAACCATGTTCATGCCAAATAGATTTATTGGAAATTGATGTCTCCTTGTTCATATTCACTTTTGCAMGTCAAAAAAGTAACACTGTAGTGTTGGGCAACACTGTGAAAGTTAGCTGGTCAAARCAAACCTGTTTCACTGCAGTTTTGCCTCTACATTCTACTCCTGTGTGAAATACTGTAAATTATTATTTTTTCTGGAACATTCACATATTGACCTTATCATTCTTACAATGTCAGAAGTGGAAAAATATTGTAATTTGTCTMTGAGAATAAGATTTATAAAGAAGAAATGTGTTGGTTTTTATGTACCTTTTTGGACTTTTAGGTAGGATAGCCCATTGGATCTCTAAATTTCAATGGCATGTGATCRTTTACACTCAGTAGAGGTGTGGCCTTTGGCTTTGGATTTCCAAGAGGATGCACTAAATAGTATAATATCATTTCTATCTTACTGAAGGTGATAGTAATAAGTCTTTAGTGACTGTAATATATTTTATAATAAAATGTAAAATCCTGCAGTTTCCTCTAGAAAGGTGGGAAACAGGTTAATGGAACTGAAAGATAAAGATGTSACCAGTTGATTTGACAGTTGCACAAAGAATGTGCAACTTTATCTAATATGGTATTAAATAAATTGCAGCTTTTAGTTTATATGATACTGAAATATGAGATGCTGAGCATGAGCCACTTCCTATCAGTAATARAGGATACTGTATACCCCAGAACTGCTGAAGAAGATGTTTGGTATGCATTTTTCACTGATTTATTGTCTCTGCTCTGGAAAATATTAGTTGGAAAAGCCAGTCTCTAGCCCCTTTGGAAGCAGGAGGATATTGGAAGGGAGGCAGAGGAGCAGGTCAGTGCTGTGTGCTCTGTACGTGCTGGAGCTCAATCACACTCTGAGCTTTCACCTCTCCTAACTGCAAGCAGATGAATCCTCAGCAGCTCTCCTTAGARAGGGTCTGCAGTGCTGCAGCACCAGCAACAGGCTCGCTCATCATGACCAAAGCAGCACTAACAAAAATTCAGTAATGGAGACAAGAAAAGATCCTCTGTGCTGATTGGGGAAAAAGGAACTGAAGTTTGATATTATCCCTGTATATACCTCTGTATAATTTCCTTCTGAAGTAAGTTTGTTGTCACCTCTGTATAATTGTCTCTTGCTTTACCTACAGCAGTTCTGTTCTAAATTGTTATGTTTTCCAAAACTAATTTTAATATAATACCCCATTGGCATTGTCATAACCTAGCTAGAATTTAGTCAAGTTTTCCATGGTAAGGAACTCTTTTCAGATGTCTAAACTAGAACTTAGTGGAGAGACCAAACTTTCTGGGGCATAAAGGGATAAAATTCAACTTACAAAACCTTSAGTCCTGGGGAGCCTATTTTTTCTGAACTGTTTCTCAAAAGTAAAGAGAGGAAAAATAGTTTAAGGATTACATATACAGTAAATTTTTTATTCCACTCTTTCACCTCTGTTGACTACTYATGTCAAGCAAATTATTTTATTCCACTGTCTCAACTCTGTTGAATCCTCCTGTCAAGCAAAAACAATATGTTTTGATAGGATCAATAAGCATAATTATTTGACATACAATGTAATTTTTAATCCATTTTGGGTTTAGTTTTTTTGAGGTAATGGTATTTAGGTTTCTCAGAGGGCTGGACTGGGATCTGATCCAACATATTCAGATTCATTAGCCGTGATTTTGTATCCCAAGGTAACTCTTTGGAAGAAAACAAATACATCTGGATTTCACATATATTGTAATGGAAAGCTGCAAAAGGAAATGCTAAAGTAACTCTTTCATTGCTAGTGCATTAGACCCAAAATATAACCAAAGTCAAACMATCTTAGGAAATTTAGGTACCAACCAGGTTATCCACAATCTATTACAATGAAAAACTTATTATTCTTTAAAAATAATGCTACATGACATGAGATGATGAGATCCATATAGAGTTTTCCAGGCTCATGAGTTTCATGTCTTTTCTTTAAAAATAGTTTGAAATGTTGTCTTTCTTTTTTTTCAGAACCTCAGAAGAATCAAATAGAGTGAAAAATACTTATTTRTTACTCAGGATTACTTTGATCAAARTTGRAAGTCAAAGTGTACAACCAACAAAACAGTTGTTATAATCTCTGTGGGAAATGTGAAATGCCATGGAGTTGTGCAGCCACATATGAAATACAAGCTTTTCAGTGAACACATAATAATCAAAATCTATAATTCTTTTTCTGAGCACAGCTCAGATAAAAATAAATAAGTCTCTTTTTCTTTASTGCTGTTTATAAATACATAGCCTCTAAAGTCTGTCTCCAAGGGATGTAGTTTGAAGTAGTTTTCCTTTTAATACTGGAGGGGGATGTGGGGGGGAAATAATCACTTTTTCACTGTATAGTATTTATTGGCACAGAGCTTTGATAGTCCAAGTCTTCAGCTGCCTTGGAACACCTGTAAGATATCCAATTTTTAAGCTGGAGATACTATATCCAATGTAGAGTCCAGCAATAACAGCTGTGGGACAGGTGTGATAGGCGAGGAGCCTGCCCAGAATGAGCTGTCTCCCTGCCACCTGTGTCTTCCAGGAGCAGGATTGATTTGGGCCTCACAGGGGAGGTGCCTTTCCAGGACTTGGCAAATCCAGAACCCAGACTCCCCAGGCTCAGCAGGAAATGGGCCATGGTCCCTAGACATGTACACATGTCAGTCTGGGAGCTCCACAAGGTCTGAAGGCATACACTCTTGTATATTAAATCTTTTCCCTCCAAATAGGCAAAATCACCTCGTACATCACCATTTTCTGGCCACTGTTTTATCAAGTTAATGCTTGGATAAAGATACAGTCTATTTAGGCAAACACAAGGTTAAACTCTCATTATAAAGCTGGAAACAGGTTAAAAAAAGAGTATAACTTMTCTTTAAAAGAGTTAGATTTATTTATTAAAGTCCCATTTTTGGCTCYTTTACTTAGGATATTTAAGAAATGCCTCACTTATACCTGCAGAAACAGTTCACATGGCAACATCCCCTTTCTGCTCAACACACTTGAAACTTCCATTTCTAGAACAAAAGTTGTATTTGGGAGGTGGAAATTTAGTGCCACTCCTTCATACTTCAACTTGTATAAGCATTTATCTGATCGACTCTCTCCCTTTTTCACTGCAATAAATAATCTGTTACTGTGGCTGATGCCACCTCTGAATCAGTTTCTACATCAGGGGTTTAGCAGCATCAGAGATGAGCCAAGGCTGCAACTGRATTGTGTTCTCATTATGCATGAGTAGTGGTAAGCATGGGCATTCTTTTATTTCATGTGTAGTTGTACTGGCATTAATCTGCACTGTATTAATAGTCATAATACTTTCACATTCATCTATATAATATTAAACAATTATTTTATTACAATATGACCCTCCTTTATTTTATTGCTTATCTGAGTTGTACATATTTCACAGATCATCASAGATACAGCATTCACAGAGTACACTTAAAATAAAGAAGAATAATGATTCCTCTCACTCATCTCATGCTGTAGTTTCACTGGCGTGAGACAGTGCTAAAGCACTAAAACAGCAGGGAAAGACCAACTGTAATTGCATCATTTCTCAACATCACAGCATTTCTCTTCTGAGTATAATTTTTYCTCAGCTACGAGAGGTGACTAATTTGCTCCAATACTTCAATGAGCAATTGTAGCCTTCTCTGGGTAGCACATACTGTCCGTCTGCAATAATCTCTGCACGCAGGGAAGCTTCCTCTTGTTTGGTTTGAGGCCAAGTCTCACTCTCCAGGCACAGCACAGGCCTTGGGAGCTCATCTTTTCCCAGCATCAACTCTTCTCCAACAGCAACTTCCAAACAGAGGAAAATTGACAGTGGAGATAGAGAGAGCAGCTTCTACAAGGAAATCAATCAGTGCTTCTCTGTTTGCTCCCTGGAATAAGGGCCTACCTTTTAACTTTGCTTTGGACACACAAAGGAAAGAGTGAAAAGGGTGCTAAAGAAGCTATGTGCCCAAAAGCACATTAAAAATGCTAAGCTGATTTAAAACCATAGGAACACCTGTAAATATTAAATTGGCTGGGAATATTTAGAGGCATCAAGTCCCATCTTTTTTTTAGACAGTCATGCACATTTTAATTTTTACTTTTAGTAAAAAATAAAAGTGCAAACTGCACAAACATTTTGTATGTTCCCTTCAGCAATGGGCCATCCACAATCAGCTCCTGTAGGCACTTCTGGTAGCAGCTGCCAGTAGGTCTCATGGCAGAAGAGCTTCCTTCTRTTATTTAATGCTGCAGAAACAAAACAATGCACACAGGTAAATCTTTCCCCTTAGTTTTTCATAGCTTCTTCTTCCTTCAGTGGCACATATTCAGACATATGATAGAGAAATTATTATAAACTTTTACTGCTAGACAGTATTCATAATTAATTTTTCAGTTCTGAATTTTGTCTAGCCCTGAATACAAATATAAAAGTCTTAATAATATACCAGGTAACTTTGCACAAAATAATGGAAAGAACTTGCTGGGTCCTAGAGTCTGATTGTCTGCCTTTACAGGCAGATATATCATATGATTATTTTTAAAAAGAAATAAAATTATGTAAATACCTATTTGAATTAATTATAAGTCTCATTATTATATGAAGGTTGTTCTAGAAGCTACTCTCCTAAAGCCATCTTTTAACTGTTTTGTCCTTGAACATATATCTTCTTAAGTCAGGAATTCTTTTTCTATGTTTACCTGCCTGACATGTATATACAAAGGATTTATAAGTAATGCCACTCTTTGTTTCATTATCTTCACAGCAAGTTTTAGAAATTCAGAAGATTTATTTATTAATGAATCCACCTCCTATAAAATATAGTTTTCTGCCAATTTGTAGATGGAAAGAGAAAAGATCTTCTCATGGTTACTGCTCATGATACCTCACACAGCTTGGCTCTGAGGATATTACACCTGGCTCTTCTAAAATCATGTGTCTTTGACCTATAACTTCAGAGTGCTCAGCAGGATCTTAAACTCRCCAGAGGTTTGCCTAGTCTGTTCAAGGGTAACATTGGTGGTTGTAAGGTCGTTTTGGTTCATGAGCAGTAAGTGGGGCAGCACATTGTTCCTTGTCAGTACCTCCAGCATCTGTAAGGAGCCAGTCCTCAGCRTGTTCCAAGAACCTGCTGCAAGACTTGTGCCGTGCTGTTTTCCCAACAAGTGTATGGGAAATGGAAGTCACCCGTGAGAACCAGGTTCTGTCAGCCCAAGACTTCCTTGAGAAACCACTATAATGTTTCTTCAGCCTCATGATCCTGATCCTCAACAAAAACATTTTCCTTTAAAACTTCAACCAGATTTTACCTATGGACCAATGTTATTCATATTCAGTTCTAAATAAATATTAAWATTACCTCCCACATTCATTTTGTTCAGATCTCTTGCAGAGGAATCAAAACCAGTGGATTTTGTCACTTGTTTGTGTTTTTGTATAGTTGCACAGAGATTCTGCATACATCTATAAGAAACAACTTACTGTAAACTTGAGATGTCCTTTGAGTTACTTGTCATTTTATATGCATATTTTTTTAAAATGTTAATGAAAACCATGGTGTTGAAACTATGAATTACAGAAATTTAAATTTAAAAACCCCTAGAGGACTGCACAGAAACATTCTCTGTAAGTTCAGATAATGAACTTGAACTGTTTATCTACTTACTTAATAACAGAGACTTTTATTCCCCTTAGGTAATCAATCTTAATTATGTAAGCTACATTCATTATCACAACTTTTTTTTTTTTTTGTACAAAAATATCAAACTGATTAGGACAATGGGTATACTTCTACTAAKTAAATTACAGATGAGTTAAAACAGCTGTCATTCAAATATCTTTTTTCCCTCTGAAGGATCACAAAACTGATTACAAATATTGTGTATGCAGGAAATACTTCATCATTGATATATATCCTTCTGGGAATGAGGGAGGGCAGGAGCATTGTAAAGCATGTTAGGGCTTGAAGCAACCACAACGGAGCCTTTGTTCAGAGGAAAAAAATCTCTAATCTRTTAACAGCACTGTGTTTGCCAAGCAAGTTTTTGTTCGCAGTTTTGAGAACCCTGATCCAATGGCTGGGCCTGCCTGTGCCAGGCATGTACCCACCCACCCAGTGCTGGTCAGCCCTAAAAAACTCTGTCTATCSCAAATTCAAGGCTGCTGAACTTGAGTCAGTTTTACCCCGAAGGCTGTGATGTTCAGGAGAGATTTGTAACTGTCTAAACCGAGCCCTACCAGAGCCCAGGAAAACCATCAGCTTCCAAGGTGGGCGTGCAGCAGCCTGAGCACACCAGGGACAAGCTGGAGTTCGTCAAGCCCCACCTAAGCCCACCTGCCATAAGTTTTGGGCTGAAGTTGGATAGCTCAGCATTTGGCATGTCTTTGGACACTTCTAAACTAATATATTTAAGAGAYGTGCATTTTACTGAGGCTCCTTGTTTTAATTAGCATTACAAAAAGCAATTCTGTAACTGACAGAAGAATTGACAGCATAAGATTGTAATCATTAACATGTAATTTTTTCCCACATAGCTCCTATCCACTAAGTGAACTCATGAGAGGTTGTAAGCGTGCTGTAGTTCTGAAATCATAAAGCTGGGCATTGATTAAGAAATGTTTCCTGCATATTAAAGGATATAGGKTTTTGCTACTTGCAAGCACTACATTCCCCTGTATTGTAGCCATCAATAGATCAGGTGATGGTTATGATTTTAATGTATATATCTACTCTTCTGAAGTAGTTACCCCTGCACTTTCCTGTACACAATGCATCATTTTTCATGAGGGGCTAGTGGATCTAGCATGCACCAACTGGATATTTTTTCAAGTGTAATTAAACTGAAAGATTACCTGGAGGACCACTTCTAGTGTATTCCCACAATTTCAGATTTCAATGCCTGGGAAAAGTCTGAAGTTCCTTTGAAGTAAAAAAAAACCAACAAAAAACCACTCAGGTATTGTGAGGTTATAGCACCAGCTGCTTCATGCTGCAGATCCAGCAAATGGAGCATGCATTGGTACCTGATATTTGCTAGGATGGACATTCTCTGTACAGCCTTATAGATGGGGTTTTGGCTAAATTTTACCTTTTGCTTTAAGGGTGCAAAGATACTTTTCAAAAGAAGTGAATAGCATGATATATTTAGAACTCATATTTCCAGACAGGATAATGTAGATTTCATGTAATGTTCCTCTTGTAAAATAGCCTTACACCATAGTATATTCTACTGCCTTGCAATCTCACATGACTGTTTTAAAGAACACAATTATCTCCTTATGTCCCATTTTAGGCTGCTTATATTTTATCCCTTTCATATTATATTCCTTTCATATCCCAGTAATTCTCATGGTATTTCTAGAGTTACAGACAATGAACTATCCAGTAACTATGTTGCTTGTACATAACTTTCATCAGTAAGGACTCTTGCAAAATTTGGTGGATAACTTCCTGAAGAATGTGAGATGAATATTCTGTAAGCTCTTTGGCACCACAGACTAGCTGAGCTGAGTGTTTAGGGTGACATAATGCATTTTTCCATGTAAATGCTAGGGAGAAAAAAACCATAAAGGAATCTAGATTTTATCCAAATTGTCACAAAGTCTGGTAAGTGCATTAGCTAAGGGCAGTGATTAATTCAGCACTCCTGTAAATGAAATGTTCTGTCAGAGTAATTTTTAGCCTTAGTTTCAAGTACAACTTCATCATTGGCCGTTGGTAACTTGTCACTTACTAATTTTGGTTATTTCTCGTCCTTATGATCACTAACATATTAACCACTTTGCATTATCACAATAATGTGTCTTTTAATACAAATGTCCCAGTGTTTTCATAATACTAGCAGAACATTTTCCAGCGGCAATGCCTTTCCCTTCACATATGATCTCATGACTAAATTATTCCTGACTTGCTGCCATATATACCCCTAGGTCATGTATGTATTTTTCTTAACGGTTGAACATAAATTCTTCTATATGGAGAGAAGTAAAATATGCCTAACAGGGAAGAAAACACATCCCTAGATAGGATGAAGGCAGGAAAAAGAAATGTTGCTCAATTACTGCCCCCTCTCCCCTGTGTCTCATTTATCTTTGCTCTTTTTTCATATAATCATATGTGACAGAGAAATTAAGTAGAACAAATTGCACCAGCATTAGGAGGAACAAAAAAGGGACATCATTTCCATGATACTTGAAAACAAGACCTCAAAGAAAGAGAACTAATGTCATGAAACATGCAACAGGAGCCATTCCAGGTCTAACCTTCTTGAAAGCAGGGAGAAGACTCTACACCCAGATGAGGTTATACCCATAAGGCACATCATTTATTTGTCCACACCAGCCTGACTGAGAGACTGATGACCATCTCTGTCCACCTTTACCCACTGTCAGTCTTCATGAATCCTTGCAGAATGCACCTATAGGCTTGCCAGGCTGTAAAGACATGTTTCCCTAGAGGAATTCTTGGGAAGAAAAAGAAAAAACAAAAACAGAACAACACACGGATCTGAGAGTTACAGCTCAACAGTGTTAATAAACAGTAAAGCACCTGGAAAAACATTGGCTGGAATAGGGAAACCTCATGAGTGTGTGTGGGAGCATTATTTTCTCACCAAGCCTTATTTCTGGATAATGTTTAAATCAATCACACCATTTGGATTATTTCCTAGCCAACTAAATTATTTTCTGAGATGTCTGTGTAAATTTTGCTTCATAGCATCATTGCTGTGACAGAAACTTCTGCTTCTAATAGTGGAAGAATCAGCATATGCAAACATTCCTACTGTAAACAGCATGACAAAGAAACTGGAGGCTTGTTTTGAAATCATGTAGAGTTAGCTTTGCCACATTAAGATCAACTGGAGGTGCAAAAGCTCCTGGCCTCTGACAACTGAACCGCTTATGCAGTCATGTGCCTGAAAAGAATCAGACATTAAAATCTGCAAGTATTTAATATGAGGATTGTTTGGGGTCTGCAATAATAACCCACCAGATACTTGCAGTCATGTGAAATGGCTCAGCCATGTCAGACAGACCATAATGGCTCACTGACATCAGTCTGGGTTTCTGTTTGTGCACTCAGATTTGCCTAAGGAATATACTGCACAAAACCCGCAGAAAAGAAATGCTGGTTAGAGGAATCAGAGCCTGGAGGAAAGCCAGAGAATTATTTTATCCACAGAAAGTTAGATTCCTAAGTAAAGTCACAAATCTGGGCAAATATGGATTAGCATAAGAACTGGATTAGCATAAGAAATATGGAGTCCCTTTGTACAACGTCTTTATAGCAGCACAATACATAAAGCTCTAACTGTGCTTACATTTTATATCTGCAGATGGTTGAAAGGCAGAAAGGTTATGTCAATTTCTCTATTTACACACACAAGTCCAGTACTTATACTGAAAATAAATGGAGGATTTAGACTTATAACCCCTGAAAAAATTGCATTCCACAAAAAGATCTTATTAAGAAAGTCCCAAGCCTTTAGAACTTGGGCATTCAACAGACCCAACTGCATCTTGTAAAAACCAAGAACTGGTCTTTATAAAGTCAGTTTTTTCTGTTCTTGAGCAGGCCCTTACAGCTGCAACCAAAATAACTTTAAAAAGGTAAAGAATGTAACAGGATTTATAGTTCATATAAAGTGACACATACACAACTGTATGAGATCTTTAAAAAACATAAAAGATTCTATATTTTTTCTACACTAGATTATTAAAATTAATATATTAATATAAGAGAGAGAGCAAGAAAGAAATGAGAAATTTGTTTGTAACCAAACCTGCAGATATTTTGTTAACCTGCAAAATCAATCACAGGGAAGGACTAGATTTTATGAATGGAGAACAAAATATACACTGTTTTAACAGTGAACATTTTGTATTAGCATGAGAAATATGGCATAATTGTTTTTTCATATGCTCAGGAACTTGACTGGAAAAAGTACAAAAAGTTGCAAAAACTAAATAAAGGCTATTTCAGAGAAGCATCAGTYGCTTTCAATTGCTCCCTGACTAGACAACACCTTACTTGCTATTTAGGCATTAAGCTTGCCAAGGACAAATGGTCCAAGAAGGTCATTCTTACTTCAAGGCCAGTTTGGCTTTTCTCCTACACTGCATCCACGAGTTTTACAATGAAAAAAATCCTGCAAAACAGCTTAAAAACATGATTCCTGGTGTGTGCTTCAGTGCAGACTGTCTTGCCTACACTGAACTGTTCAAACATGTTGGATATTGGCCTTTCCAGAGACTCCTGGAATTGTATGTCCATAGGGACAATTACATCATCTAATCTGACCTGAAAGATACCAAAAGACCTCAGGTTTCATCCCCTTTTTTCTGYATTAAAACAGAAAGGCATCTAAGCTTGAGCTGAACAAGATAAGAGAGAAGTCTACAGAAGTGTTCTTCAATAGTTTGTTCCAATGGGAGATCAAAATGGCAGCTTATTTCCTCTTGGTAGTTATCAAGCCAGATTCTGCTGACAGCCACTGGTATTCATTGATATATTGTGACTCAGGTATTCCCCCTTTCGCCCAAGAAACCTGCATACTTGTATGTACTAATGTGCCCTTGGTACCTTTTCTAATCAAGGCTCTTTAAGCAACCCACTGTAAATTGTTTTCTGTGATAGTGTTTTTGTGYGAAGTTGAAGTTAACTCTGTTTCTCAAAGTAATTTGAAAACTTATCAAAAGAACAGCTTTCTAGTCYTCTGCTACTAGTTCTTTCTGTCCATAAATTCACTGATTACAAAATGGTTTCTCTAGACTGTAATTCTGGCACTTAATGACAAACTGAAAGGACATGTCACTTGTCCCTTTTCACAGTCATTGTCTCCAGGATATTCCCCTAGTTGTCAGCTTGCCTTTTTCTGTCCAACATGTGAATGCCCTGCTTCTGTAGAAAGGAACCAACTTATAAAGCAACCCAAAGTCACTGTAGGATTGACCTGTCTTGATGATTATTTAATTTTCTTGAGTCCTTGGAGCAAATGTGTTCAGCTGTAATTTTTTTGCTCCAAGTCACAAAGACAATGTCATTTGTGCTAGAGCTAAGGCAGATCTTAGGCACATAAGCAGGTTTTAAAATAACATTTGCTCACAAAAGACTGCCTCATTYAAAATATGCCAGTTATTCTATTCTAAATCCATTTCATTTACATTTTTCTGGTGCTGTGGAGTATTTTYCTCTAAAATTAGAATTCATTCTGTKTTATAGTAAGGCTTTCAAAGCCCCAGGTAGATTGCAATCCACTAGTTATGACCTCCCAACTAGTAATTGCAAAGGAAAATATCAGRCTTGTTTAACTAGGATTCCTTAGGTCAGTCTTCCCATGCATTTTAAGCATCCCCATCACATCACCACTATTCTACTTTTTTGACACTTTCCTCATATTATCAGCATTTTTTTAAAACCATGGTCTCAAGCTAAAGATTTCCTTTGACACCTGTTCAAGTATATAGTCAATACAGCTTTCAGTTCATAACAGACAGAAGGCATGATGTCTCTGCATAATTATCTCAACCAGTCTGGGTCATAACTAAGCTGCCCACTTCACAAAAAGGTCACAGATGAGCTGTGCCTGACAGCTGATGGTCCATTAGTATCCACAGAGTTTTTGTGAGTGCTCAGGAAAGGGCACTTTTCCCACTACCGTCACTCACAGTGCACAGGGATCCATTCATCGGCTGCAGTACAGAGAATTAGAGGAGATGTYTTCTAGAGACATCAACCCACAAGAAGGACAAAGTCAAGAATATAACAGTAATGAGAAAATTGAAGCATCAGCTAACATGCACTCTGTGAGTGGGATGCTAGTCACTCAAATCGTGCCTGCAGCGAACACATCTCTTCAACAAGCACAGCATAGAGCAAATCATCAGCTTTCTCTGGGTCTATCTCCTTATCCACAAGCTGAGACTGCAAGAAAGCCAGAAAGACTGTTKCACCCCTTCTCAAACAGCCTCAGTGTCATGTTCCTTTGCTTTGTTTCCAGCAGCATTGGCACGCAGGGCACAGAGCTTTCCTCTGGCCGTGCTTCAGGAGCAGAGTTGGTGTCAGTGCAGCTGACTGGACCCAGTAGGTGGCAATCAGCCTTTCCCCACAGCTGGGGTRGGTTAGAGTGACCCTTTCTTCCCCAGAGCACAGAGAGGCTGTAGGSAATAGGACAGGAGGTGGTGCTCTGGCTATAGGTAGTGCTCCATATGCAGGCGACGCTCCACGTACAAAGGGTTGGGCTGTTCAACTTCCCCCACCCTTATCRAACAGCCTGTGCCAAGGAGAAAGTTTAGAGGAAAAAGTGTATYAGGAAAAAGTTCTTCCCCAAAAGGGTGGAATGGGCTGCCCTGGGAAGTGTTTAAGTGCCCATCCCTGCAAGTATTTAAAAGATGTGCAAATGTGGCGCTTAGGGACATGGTTTAGTGGTGGACTTGGCAGTGCTGAGTTAGTGGTTGGATTTGATGATCTTAGAGGTCTTTTCCAACATAAATGATTCCATAATAGAAGTATGGAATAAACAGGGTTCAGGTCATTCATTCACATCAGGCCTGTGTCTGTTCTCATTTTGTTTTTCTTTGCCTCAGCCTGAGCTGCAGCAAAGCTCTTGATGTGTATGGCAGCAGGCAATGAAAGGTGACTGTTTCAAGGAGGAATTCTTCACCACAGATGTTTTTTAAATAGAGTGGGTTTTTTCATCTAATGCTTTTAGCAAACTTTAAGGAAGTCAAAAATTGTTCTGAATATATGAAAACTCAGCTTTTTGGAAAGATGTGTTTTTCTTTTTATTCTCTTTTACTTTACATATAAATTGAGGAAATCTTATTCTATCTTTTAATTAAAGGGGTGCTTCTAAAACAGGGTTAACTGGCTTCTATAATTTCTTTGCTAAGAAGTCAGCTGGCAATTAATGACTTATTGGGAAAAGAAAATGTTGGGGGTTTTGGGGTTTTTTTGTGTTTTTTTGTTGGTTTTTTTTGGTTTTTTTGAGCAGGTTTTTTACTGCATAGAAGAAAACAGAAAAGAATAAAAACAAGTATAGAACAAAACACAGAATTCTCAAGTGCAGGAATGCCACCTAAAGACCGTACTCTATGTTTATCTCTGAAGAGTTACGGAAGCTGGTAAATCTATCTGAGCTGTCTGCAACAAAATTTTGTGACCTGTGGTTGTTTTCAGCAGAGAATAAATTTTAATGGGTTATGTTAGAAAGATCTTCTGAGTCGCAAAATATCCTCCATTTCATGCATTTTTTTCCACTGCACTCAAAATAAGTTGTCTTAGAATTTAATTATCTGCATTATAATTTACAGATGCTTTAATTACAGTGCATCAGTCTTCAGATAAATTTAACCAAGAAGTTGAGTTTAACCCTGAGGAGCTGCACACCACATGCTACTCCACATACCATATTTTAATTATATAGCATATTTTAATTATATTAAAAAATGGTTAGAAATCAGCTTAATTGTATTTCAAACATCTACCTATTTCCAGATGCTTGCATACAGATAAATTCTCTCAGATAATTTTATAACACATCACAGAAACAGCTATCATGATCACAAGAATCTTGGATTGCAAAGCAGAGAATCAGAGGACWATTACTCATCAAGAAACAAAGAAACCCACCAACAATATGAAAGTAGGTTTACTAAAGTACTTGTGTACTTTTCTAAGCTGTTTAAACTACCTAAAACACAACTCAACTTCAGCTCTCCCACCTTAGAGAATATCTGGGCTCAGTGTYGCAAACTTAGCACTCAGATGAAAGTGAATCTTGATTTTCAAATGTAGGATGGCAGAGGACTCTTTGCAAGCAAAGTCATTATCTGGGTTTGATTCACCTCTGGGAGCTGTATTCACATTTAGYCCTTCTGAACAGTCATGTTGAAAGGAGTGCTGGGGGAGCCTCTGAATCCTAACAGCAATAAACAGTTATTTTCTTTGCAGAGCAAGGAATTTTCACTTGCTRGCCAATATTGTATTTCTCTACCCTCTAGTGGTGAAATACACTTGAAAAAACTACTGTGTTAAAAAAAAACCTAAAAACAAGAATTTAGGAGAAGATCTATAAGCATTCAGAAGTTCTTAATGAAAGATAAAATARTTTTTTACAGTGAAAGAAGTTACCAGAGCAGTTAGAGCACCAAAATATACTAGGTTTTCATAATTAGCAAGTTGTCTATATTAACAAACCCAGCTTCAGGTGAGATGTGCAGTGAGTTAGAGGGTGCATTAGTAACAGAAAATGGGTCTTGCTTCAAATAACTGCTTGTTACTTATCTCATAGAGTGTTTTATCTAGGCATCTCCTTGATAAACCTGAGCATAGATGTAGCCTGATGATCAAAAGCTAGGAGAGAGCTCCAAGAGAAAAACACTGCCTTTGGCAGCAGAGTGGGAATAAAGTACCTGGTACTGCTGAACACTTATGGTTGGACACCAGCTAAGTTATAAAACTTACAAAGGGGAACTGTTGGTTGGTTTGTGTAACATTCTAGAACTGGCTGTTAATACAATATAGAAGGAAGGAAAGGAAGGAAGGAAGGAAGGAAGGAAGGAAGGAAGGAAGGAAGGAAGGAAGGAAGGAAGGAAGGAAGGAAGGAAGGAAGGAAGGANGAAGGAAGGAAGGAAGGAAGGAAGGAAGGAAGGAAGGAAGGAAGGAAGGAAGGAAATCTGTTCTCCTTCATCAGTAAAACCACAGCTGCTAAATTCCAAAGTGAAACTGAAAATAGAGAGACCTTTAAAGGAATGCTATAGTTAGGAGACATGTGACATGTAAAATACAAGGAAATTTCATTTGTTTTCTGTATAAGTATTTTATTAGGCATTAGAGACAKGTTTCTTTTAAAATGAAAAAGAGGATCCTAGTTCTGCTTCGTAAAATCTGCTTCATACAACGCCACGTGTAAAATCACTCTTTAAACTTCTGTAACAAGAAAATAAAAGAGAATTTACAATTTCAAAGAAATTTTTAATGACTCAATAGATAAACATTTGTGGGTATATTCTGTAGTAGTGACCTTCCCCAAGCTACACTCACAGTAGAATTTACTTCAATGGCCCTCAAAAAGGGGGAATTACAGTACTCAATTACAAACTGCAAGAAGTTTTTATTTTGTAAACTGATAAGTAATTGGCATTGAGAGAGCGAAATGTAGTACTCAACATTTTTATAAGACTACAGATGCATGTGGATTCCAGATCACAACCTGTAAAGGACAAGCAAAAATTCTAAAAGTATTTTGATACACTTGTCTGCTCATCTCCCTCCCAGCCTATGGATGTTGAAGTGAGATGTTAGAAGATACAGTACATTCATGAGTGAAAACCATGAGGCCACATCCATTTTCAGAGCACTTCAATGGCACCATGGAATATGGTACAATCTGCTCTGCTGAAGATGCACTTTGTTTAAAAAAAAAAAAAATCACATCTAGCATTTTATTTAACTGTAGCCATTTCTCTCCTCCCAACACAATGACAAAAATTCATTTCACACCCTTGACCAACATAGCTATGCCTCCAGAAGTCTGTAGCACAACCTTGGTTTCAGAATGCCATTGATAAAAAAATATTTCAGGTCTCCTGATCATGCATGTTTTTGTTCTGTGCAGACTGTCTAAGCTGTTTCTTGGTGACTTCATTAGAAATGTTCCCACCATTGATTGCTGGGGTGAAGTTGCATTCCCTGACATTGCAAACAATATCCCCATGATGAACCTGCCTGTCTCTTTTCTGCAGTGCTGGAGCCACCCTGGTGCTCAGCTGCTCTAACTGAAATGGATACTGTTTGTGGCTTGTGATTTTAAATAGGCAAGAGGATCTACTCTGAAGTCAATACTCAGTTTTGAAAGACAAGTACAAGCTTGTAATGCAAAAACACTATTTTAAAGGACTTAAATTTCACAAGAACTATTTTTAATGCTGTGTTTCAAGGTCAGTGCTCTCCTTTTTTTCTCTCTTTTTCTTTCTCAGYGGTGAAAATTAAAACTAGTAGGCTCGAAGAGAAAATATTTCATAGCTTTGGAAATGCTGAACTCAGAAAATAACTGAAGATAGTTTTAAGCTGACTTGTGAAGTGTAGTAGAAAAGAACAATTACTATGAGGCACTAAAAGTTGTTATGCCATTTATTTTACTAGAGTTTTATATAATATTCAAATATTCATAACCATTAGTATTAATTTCTAGTCAATAGTCCTCTACTTCTTGATCYTGAAAATCTTTGATGAAATATATTAGCACAAAAGTATTTGTTCTACTTGAGTTTACAAAAACATTAAAAACCTGTGACCCCCTGTGAGTGTCTTACCTAGTTGGTATTAACTGACACTGATGGTTTGTGGTTTTCAGTATGTTATCTTATAAATTAACATGCCATTTAAACCTTTTATGAAATTCTCATCATGATTTTTCTCAATAGCCTCTGCTTGCATGAATGCATTTAATATCAGCATCAGAAAACAGTCTAAAGTGAAATACTGTAGATTTTTAATCATTCCCTGTAGTTGTAATAGCACATATAACTCTTGGTATCAGAACAATARCTTCAGTGATGAAAAACATCATAAGGCAGCATAACATTGGATCAGATACCTTTACATCCTCATACACTACTGTGGTTTATTCCAGCCTCTCACAGATTTAAGCAGTTTTAAAGACCTGGTTTTCAAGGACATTCTGGATATGTGCTTTGCTTGCARCAGCTATCAAAATAAAAAACTGGTTTGTGTATAGTATAACTTGTCAGAAAAAAATAATGTTGTTTTTTTGAGAAATATTTTTTAGATCTCTCCACCTGTTTTAATCTTACTGCTTCTGGAACACTCTTTTTTGTTTGGGTTTTTTTTAATCTCTCCATTGTAAGCTTTAGTCAAGCAGTCTCAACTGCCTAAAAACTCTTCTAAATCTATTTGTCTCTTCTTTCTTGTGGGGGGGGGGGGAATATTTGGGTTATCTCAATAAATTTTGGTAAGTACACATATATTCATGCACACTAAGGTGTGACTACCTTCACTTCCTTAGAATGAAGATAGTATGAGAGACCACTTTTCCTGTAATTCAGCACTTGGCTTGCAYATGACTATTCCTAAAATACTGTGTCCATGCAGATGCCATGGAGGCACACATGGCCTGCATTGCTGGAGAGGCTCACAGCAGGGGTGATGATGCAGTGCTTAGGAGGCAGGGGCCTCTCCAGAGTGGCACAGGCGACCTGGCCACCTCTGTGGGACAACACAAGGGCACTCCTGGGTGGCATGACCAACAAAAATAAGAAGCTGTAAATCCATGACAAAAAAAGGTGCATGACCACAGGCAGCAGCAGGACCTCAGGAGTCTGAATTAAGCACCCTTTAATGCAGGTAAGTATAGGAAGGAGTTTCTTTTCCATTTAAGATCATCTGCAGAAATTTTTCTTGACAGGCTGATCATGCCTCTTTTTGGTTTTAGTTATCTTATAGCAAAGTACAAGCTATTCTCAAGAAAGTTAATATCCATTATCTCTTGTGGGAGATTCCTAAAGGTGTAAATACCTAAGGTGGGATTCCTACAAGGGAAACCCATGATTCCTTCAAAAATGCTCTTTATAAATTCTCCAATTCTCTTGAAAAATCACAGGAGCAAGATACAGAAAAAAAGTTTCCATTTTTTAGCTAGGTTCTTATTCCTCTACATTCCACTGAAGACTTAGATCATGCCTACAAGCAGGTTCCTGTCCTGACCATTGATACTGGCCAAGGTAGGCTGACAGCACAGTTTGGCAAAAATGAAAACACACACTGATTTTATAGATTTCCTTGAGAGGTTATTGTGTAAGTAATCGAATCATTCTCTGAGACTTGTGAGCAGCAGCCTTCTGAGTATATGTCTAAGGCTTCTATGATCTCAGCCTCCCATAAGGAAAATATTACTTCCTTTGATATAAACATAACTGCTTGAAAAGAGAGATATAGAAAGAAGAAAAGACAGACAGGGTGCATGGAAGTGTTACTTTCCTTTGAATGACTGAACTCAGACAACTCCATTCCCAGAAGTGTTCAAGGCCAAGTTGGATGGGACACTGAGTACCCTGAACTAGAGAAAGTTGTCCAAGCCTGCAGCAGGGGAACTAGATGATCTTTAAGGTGCCTTCCAACCCAGGACATTCCATGAATCTACAGTAAAACTCTTTAAAATTCTCCAATGCTTCTGCAAGCAGCCTAAAGGGCTGGAGGGCTCCCAAAGGTTTCGGGAGGAAGGATAAGAGGAAGGAAGAAGAAAATGCCGCGAGCTGTTGGTGCCGGCCCGAGGAAGGCGGGGTGTTATTACGGGCAGTGCCCACCGGGTGGCGCGGGCAGCGCGGAGAAGGAGCAGCGCCGCGGCGGCGGCGGCGGAGCGCGCCCGGAGGGCGGGCACGGCACGGCTCGGCTCGGGCACGGCTCGGGCACGGCACGGCTCGGGCACGGCTCGGGCGCGGCACGGCTCGGGCAAGGCTCGGGGACGGAAAGGTTCGGGAACGGCACGGCTCGGGCACGGAAAGGCTCGGGAACGGCGCGGCTCGGGCGAGGCTCGGGAACGGCTCGCTTCAGTCCCGGCACGGTCCGGTGCCAGCGCAACCCAGCGGCACACAGCACCGATAATCCTCAGCCAGACTCCGCAGGACAWGAACATCGCCCAGGGAACACAGCCAGAAAGAACACGAGTACATAATGCACTTCTGAGCATACAGACGGGAACTCTGATAGCAAACAAAGCAACATGATGACCAGCAGCTATTAAACTAACGTAATAAATGTTTATAAGCACCTTGTTTTAACAATCTCTGATAAGATCTTCATTATCTCAACTCTTCATGCCTCATGCTGGATGCAAAACAAGGATTATCATGGTTTAACCCCAGCTGCCAACTATATACCATGCAGCTTCTTGCTCTTTCCCCCACCACCTCCCTCAGTGGGGAGGAGAATCACAGTTAAACCTCTTGGGCTGACATAGGAAAAAAAAAAATATTTGAGATAAAATATAATAATGATAATGAAACTAAYTATGCTAATTAACAATAATTGCAATGAAAAGGCGATAGAGTAACAGAACACAAGCGAAACAAGCAGTGCACAATACAGTTCCTCACGACCCATGGAGAGATGCCCCCCCCCCATCTTCAAGCAGCAATCAGACCCTTGTGGGTAACYATAAAGATAGTTTAAATACGGGGCATGACTTTCTATGGTATGGAATATCCSTTTGGCCATGTCAGGTGAGCTGTCCTGGTTATGCTTCCTCCCAACTCCTTGCACAGCTCCTCACTGACAGAGCACGGGAAACTGAAAAGTTCTTGGCTTAGGATAAGCTCTGCTTAGCAGCAGCCAAAACATCAGTGTGTTGTCAACATTATTCTCATAATAAATCACAAATACACAAGCACTATACCAGCTACTCAAAAGAAAAAGACTGTCTCAACCAAAACCAGAACAACCAGAGCGCTAGAATTGAAGTGGCTCAGATGGATCTGGGCTAAGAAGAAAAGGGTGARCTATTTATAACACCACAGTAGAGAATCCAAGTGTCTGAAGCCTTTTTGGCACAGGGGATGATGTCTGAAATACCAATATGAGGAAACTTGGCAGGCTGATTATACCGCACTACCACAAACTTCCCAGGATAAGCACCAGGTGCTTACAAAGGTTGAAGCAACTACTGGATGGTTGGAAACATACTCTGTGACGGATGCCACTGGCCAGAACACCATCTTGGGCACTGAAAAACAACTTCTGTGGTGACACTGCACCCCCAAAAGAGCTGAATCAGTTGTGAATGTGACTCCAACAGTCTCAGAGACACCTGGGCCAAGGAACAAGGCATTGACTGGGAGTATCACATCCCCTGTGATGCACCAGCCTCAGGRATCATTGAACACTACAGTGAATTGTTAATGTGTGCTGGGACATTGAAGCATTGGGGTACAAATCTAACAGAAGCCATTTCTTTAGTTAACATTACAGGATCTTCTAGTTGATTGGCCCTGCCCAAATGAAGCTGCTGCATACTGTGGAAGCARATGAGGTTCCTGCAGGTATATGGCTGAGAGAAACAGTGTGGGTTACACCATTTATGCCAYTGGCTTTCTTGGCCACCTGGACACACTTGCCAGCTCATGTTCAGCCAGCTGTCAACCAGCATCCCTAGTTCCTTTTCTGCCAGGTCACTTCCCAGCCACTCTTCCCAGCCTGCAGCACTGCCTGGGGTTGCTGTGACAAAGTGCAGGACTCGGCACTCTGCCTCACTTAAACACTCTTAGCACACTCCCACGCACTGACGCTCTAGAAATCACATGTGTAAACACTCTCACTCATGTTCACTGATACACTCACACTCCCATACACACCACCAATGCACACAAATGTGCTGACACTCTCACATTTTCCCATCAGAAAACACTGAACAACATGCTGTTACACACACCAAAACACTCAGTATAAATGCACACCTCYAGTGTAAAACAGAGACCTTTTTCCTTCCCTTCCCTACAGCCAGAAGCCAAAATATTTTTTTGATATGTAGCAAAATTTTTAAGTTGCTCTTATTGGCAAGTTCTTCTGTTTCCATGACAATTTTGATCAGTTTTCTTTCTTTTTCTAATTTTGTGTTGCTTTCACTTGTTGCTGTGTCTCCTTTGGAGGTAATGTTGACAGAAGGAAACATCTGTTCTCTGCAACACAAAGCATGGGGTTTAGAAAAGAATGCACATTAACAGGAGTGAAGGGTCTGGAGGTAACAAAACTCTCACAGCAGAAATGACAACCCCAACAGATGGGGTTATTCAACACAAAGAGAAGGCTCTGGGGACGTTATGTGGCCTTTTTGTATAGGAAGGGGGCTTTACAAGCATGATGGAGAGAGACCCTCTACCAAGGTAGATAAACAGAGCCAGGGGCAGTGGTTTTAAACCAAAAGAGGATTAATTTAGATGGGACAAAAGAAAGCATTTGTTGGGGTTAGGGTGGTGAGATGCTGCTGAAAGAGCTTGTGGTATCTCATTCCTGAACCTATTCAGGGTCRTGTTGGATGGGGCTTTGGGCAACCTGATCTAGTGAAAAATGTCCCTGCCTATGACAAGGGGGTTGCTCTAGATGATCTCTAAAGGTCCCTTCTAACCCAAAACATTCCATGATTCTTACAGAATGGAGCACATTCACCTGCTGCACTCTATTTCTCATCCCAAGTCCTAAGGTCCCTTCTGTCCAGCTCCAGACCACATTTCCTGACCCATTCCATTGTTAGCTGTTGACARCATGGCAGGAATACAGAGAGACCACCCGAGCATGTCAGGCTTAGGCACAATGTTTGGAAAATCAAAGCCTGCCTTATTTGTGCCTGGTGAATCATATCAAAGGAAGAAGAAAGTGTTTGTTTGTGTACGTTGGCTACAAAAGGAAGGGAAAATGTGGGCCTCCAGCCAAAAGGAGCCAGAGCACAGTATGTCCTCCTGGTTGCAGTTCCAGTTCTTGGGGCTGATGGAGTTCCCAAACACCTTCCACTGTTTCTGTTGGAGAAAGCAGRAAGTCACAGCATTAAGCCATAAAGGGCTCACAGAAATGAGCAGCATTTGTCAGCAACCTGTGCTGGTGAACTTCAGCAGGAGCTGCTTCTGCTGCATTATAATTCTCTGCACAGGCCATCAGTTTACCAGGGTTTAATTACAGTTTTGCAGTCCTCTAAATATAGTGTTTAGCTATAGGTTTTGGCATAATTTCCCTCTCTTTCAGGGTAAATGAAGTTAATAATCATTTTGCAAAATGCTTTGTAAACAATCATGCTCAGTGTTACTCTTCAAAATACCATTGAAAAAAACACCCCAAATAATAAAAAAAGTTAATTTCCTAGCAGACGTTTCATCACAGAATTATCATCTATCTCTTCTGACTTCCAGTTATTTGAGCAAGGCGAGGTTTAATCTTTTTAAGCCAGTCAGCTGGAAGTAAACTGTTAATTTGCAAGTGTTTTGTTTTAAAAACTCAGGAAATTTTCTTTATATACAATTTTTTATGGAAAAGGAAAAAAAAAAAMCACTTTAGAATGCCTTAAGGGAAAAAAATCCTGGTCTTCCTGATTTCTTAAGGAATTGAGGAGTCTTCCTGATTTCTTAAGGGCCACAGATTTTCTTTGAAATGCTCTTAAAAAGTGATCTGTTTAGTGCCAGAAGATGGTGTGCTTCCACCACATCATGCTGCAGTCATCTTGGGGAAGGGATTATGTTTGCTGTGTAAAATCATCTCTCCTCATAACATAAGCATTAGTTAGGATGGAATCAAAATAAGTTTGTGGTAAAAAAAAATATATTTCATATTTAATGAATGCACTTACTACTGCATTTTCAGACATATTTTGCTTCTACTTCCAATGAATTTTTAGAGGTGGAATTTTATCAAAAGAAGTTTAGAAAATAATTTTAAAATAATTACTAAATTATTGTTTGGAGATGATAATGTCTTTAACTGAAAAAATGGACAATTAAGATTTAAAATAATATGTTGTCTCTTAATAGCTGAAATATTATTCAGGTGTTTTRACTGTTTGTACCTAAATATCTTTTACTTGGTTTATGCAGAGCCTGCTGAAATTTTTATATTAAAACTGGTTTTGATGTTAAACAACTTATTCTATAAAAAGTGAAAATATTTTATTTCTGCGTAAAACAGTAAACTGAAACTAAAACTTTTTGCTCCACAGCATTTCAGATATTAGTAAAATGTCACAGTCTTCAAAAAGAGAAAAAGATTTGAGGCCTAGTAGAACTGCACCATCACAGTATGGTCATGGGCATGGAATGTAAGGGTCTTAAAGTGAATTTTGCTCTTTCATCTTTCATATCTATTTTTCTATCTAACTACCTGGAGTCATTCATAGACACAGAAARGATAAGAAAAATAAACTTTCCTTTTTAAGGCCTTTCCAATTACCTTCTTAAAGTTCTTAAAGGACACTTTTTTAATCAGCCTAATTTATAACAATTCATATTTGTATATCTTACTGTTAGGCCCTGATAAGAAGTGCAGCTTAGAAGGCAGCAATATGAGGACCATTACTGCTGGATGTGAGTTGCTGGGGGATTGAATCACAGAATCATAAACTCACAGAACTCTTTTGGTTGRGAGTGACCTCAAAAATCATCCAGTCCTAACCCCGCTGCCATGGGCAGGGACACCTTCCACCAGAGCAGGCTGCTCAAAGCCCCATCCAACTTTCACAGAGAGCAGCAGGCACAACTGCCTCCCAGGATTTTTCCTGAGGATGGTAGTGACAACCTCAGGGAAGAGAACACAATTCTTATCCCTACTTGCTGCTCCTGTTGTTTTGCACATGTGGAATGTGTTATGGAGATTGTTTACCCAAAGTAATTTTTTAATTGGGCAGTGGTGAAGGTTGTTTTGATTCCTTGACCAGTTGGATCCACATGTATCATGACTATCTGCAGGCAGTCATGGCTTTTTCAGTAGAATTCCTTAGTATAGTATCTCTTTAGTATGTAATTTAGTATAGTATTAGAGTAATATAATATAGCTTAATAAAGGAATTGTTCAGCCTTCTGAATCATGGAGTCAGAGCGCATTATTCCCAGGCTGCGGGATTGCCTGTTTCTACAATACAACCTGGCCTTGAACACTTTCAGAGGTGAGGCATCCACGACATCTCCAGTGCCTCACCACCCTCACAGTAAATAATTTCCTGCTAATATCTAACCTAAACACACAGTCTTTCAGCCATTCCCCTTTTCCTGTCACCACACGCCCTTGTAAATAGTTTCTCTCCAATTAAAAGTAGACCTTCTCTTGTCTTAAAATGTTTTATAAGATTGAACTGATGTTATGACTTTAGCATGAGAAAATGACAGAATGAGATCTACTATCTCACGGCTTTTACTCATTGGAAACTCCATAAACAAACAGTGCATGGATGATGCAGTAGCAGCAACAAAGGAAAAGCTTTGTTGGCAGTGTGTGTTTTGTCCTATGCAGCAATTTGCTTTGGTTGCCTAGCATGGTGGTTTCTCACTGAGTTTGTGTCGGAGGAAATGCCAAATTTTCTGGGGCATGTATGCCAAGCAAGGAAGCACTACAAATATCTTTAGCTGAATAGGCTGTAAAGAAAGGGATTGGCATGTGGGAAGTTGCTGGAACTTTTTTTTTTCCAGATATTTTCTTATCTCAAAATGAAAAATGAAATGAAGCTTTCCATTGGCTGTTGAGACCGAGGCTAAAGCAAAACAAATGCTAATTGAACAGGCATTTTTATTACAAATTTTTCAATGTCATATTGAAAAACATCTCAGCTTCACCAGGAAGGATTAATAAGAATGCAGTACAGCTAAACCCAGACAGCCTTGCAATTTGTTAAAGAACTGATAGCTGTGATGTAGTAAGACTGACATAAATTCAGGTTTTACCAATGGAATCTTGTGATGTTCATCATCATCTGGAGTGTCTGGCATGCATTTAATGAAAACAGTGAAAGAAATTAAATACTCCTGCTGCGCCGTGTTTATTTCAGGAGTAGTAGCTAGAGTAATAAATAACAGTGTATATACACAAATATTCAAATCCAGCTTCAGAGTGGGACAGTGCAAGTGTATGTCTCATTTTGAATTTCAAGCACATGAAATGTTATATTAAAATTATCTTGTCAAGGAGAAAGAAAATTTAAATAAGCCTTTGCAAACAGATAATATTAAGTCTTACAAAACTAGCTTTGAGTCTTCATACATACTGAAGTGATTCAAATCTATTGCAAATTTTGCAAATTTTGTCCATAACAAATGGAAACTTGTTGAAGGGGTTTTTTTTTGGCAAATCTTTAGAAGTAGGTTTTCARACTGATGACTGAAAACCATTTCAGTATATTACTTATAGGGTATTTATTATATGGTTCTTAAGGAAATGTACAGTAAGAGTGCATATAAAAAACCTGTAAAACATTTAATGCATAGATGTATATTTCCAAAAAGGCCTCCTTTTACACTGGGGTACCATGAAATAGCTGAATCTGAGTCACTTCTAAACAGAATCCTACGCACGTGACTGTGTTCATGTTTTGTACTTTATCTAAACTAATAAACCCTATTCAATAGAGATTTCTTCTTAAAAGTCTTCCTCCTTTAAGCTTTTCAAGTGCCAGAACATACTCTGAGCTGTCTGGAAAAGGCAAGAAAGATATATAGTTGATTAGCATTTTGGAAAATATCATTCATTTAACACAAAGCAGAAAGATAATTTTTCTATACCAGAGAAGTGAGATTTCTTTGTTTTTCAGACATGCTCAAAGGAAGAGGATAGGTCAGCTCTCCAACCATGGCAGTCTGGAAGATGAGGGAATAGAGCCATTTAATCTTATACTTAAGACCAAGTCCAGTTTCAAAGTCAAATATCCTCTAAGAGGAGCAATGAAGCAATTACTTCATGATACCCTACCCCTCATGAAGGGTARGTCTGTCTCACTTCCAGCTATTTCAACACATTAAAAAACTGAACAAACTGCTTAGTAATATTGGATTTTAATTTTGCAGGTGCTTGCAAAGAGGAGATAATCATAACCTACAAGCAGCTTTTAGGAAATGGCAGTGTTCTGTGAGGAAGACAGAATTAATGCCAGGTGATCTGTATCAAAAAGAGGATCTCCTTCCATCCAGCATCATTTGCTGTGGCACATTACTCAAGAAGAGCATCTTCCATGATGTAGACTGGAAGACAGCTTTCATTGTCACACAGACTAGAGATTTTCTCTTTCCCGCAACACTTCCTTAGGATAAATATTAAAACGCTTCTTTAAAATCGTTTACAACCACTAAGAATAAAAGCTTATTCTCAACAATTTATACCTCAGCATCCATGCTGTGAAGAGGAGGGGGAAAAAATACACTTTCTAGAAGATGCAGAGGAGTATGGTGTTTTATGGTATAAGGTATCTTCCCCATCATGTGGCCATGATGACAATCAGTGTTGTACATCCACTTACAAGGTATTGCTCCAGATTTTGGCTACTCTGCTATAAGAAAACTGCATAAGCATTAGGAAAAATCTAGAGATCAGTGGAAATGGCAAATGCCTTTGAAAAAGTCATCTGATAGATAAATTTGGAGGAATTAGAGTAAAAAAAACCCTTGAAAAATAAACTTATAGCTTCAGGTATAAAACCTTGCTCTAAAGAAGCTTTGTGATCAATTTGCATTCACCTTCTATTCACAAAGAACAAAGTTTAGTGCAAGAGGACTGCCTCTTTGTGGCAAGAGAGGATCTTTGGTTATACACAGGAGGACATATCATAGCTGTAAGGACTGTGACACCATGGAATTATTCTTTTAGAGTAGTTCTGGAGTATCTTTCATTTGCTTTAACAGGTTTAACAAACACCCAGCCGGGACAAACTGCATATCCTAGAAACAGCTCAGCTCAGAGTTCAACTCTGCTTGTCTCTGCTGGCAGTGCTTTTCTCTGAGTTTATAGGACTTTTTCAGGCCCTGATGAGGAAGAATACATAATTTTAAGAACCCTGTGTGATCAGGGATGAATGAAGTAATTCCTGTGCCTCATGATCTACAGTACTAAATGCTGTTTATTTGAGCTCAAAGGGGAAGCACATGGTTTGACTTGTAGTATCTTGAACTTTAGTCTATGAAGTCAAGTGAGAACAGCCATGTGTGAGTGTGGTACACAGTTATAAAACAGCCTCTGTTTACTTGGGAAGATTGCTGATTAGTGATGAGTTCCTTGTAATCACAGGTAACCTTTGTCATACAATTAGTCTGCAAAGCAAAGCTGCATCAACTAGTGAATGAGTACAGTTCATGCTATCCCTCACCACTGCAGCTAGAGAGAAAACAGTGATGGAGCAGCATCTCTCCCACTGCACACCAGAGCTGGTCATGAAACTTTGCCGTCTCTTAAAACAAGCTGACTTTCCTTTGAAGACCTAAATAAAGAAAGAGAAATTCTACCAGCCCGTGCCATATGTACTGTGGTGTTTTGAGAGCTGGGAACTTCAGCTTTTCTCTGTACAATTGAAGAAGACTCTGCTGTCACTGTCATATTTTCTAGAAAAATCCCCTTGCCCAGGATTCTCTTCCTGGGAAGCCTCAGAGAAAAAGGAAAACAATATTACCTCATTGCTTCTCCCGTTTTGCTCATGTGGAATGTGTTTGGAGATTGTTTATCCAACTCGTGGTTGTTCCATTGGTTTCATGTGAGTTGTTTTGACTTATTAGCCAATCAGAGTCAAGCTGTGTTGGGGCTCTGGAAAGAGTCACGAGATTTCATTAGTATCTTTTAGCCTTCTGTAAATATCCTTTCTGTATTCTTTAGTATAGTTTAGTATAGCATTCTTTTATGTAATATAGCATCATAAAATAATAAATTAGCCTTCTAAGAACATTGAGTCAGATTCATCATTCCTCCCTTCATTTGGGAACCTCACAAATACAAGACTCTGCCTTCTCAGGGTTGTGTTAGTTCCACTTCTACACAGAGCCCCTCTATCCCTGCAGCAATTTCTAACAGGACTCAGCTATTCTTACTACTCACTGACACCATCTTTTCTCCCTTCCATCTCCCACTCCCTGTCCCTTTTACCTGACCAGAATGTGCTGCTTGTATCCTTTGATAAGTTCCACTTCAAGCACTTCTACTGTCTTATAAGGAATGGAACACATCTTTCAGTGACTATGTTACAGAAGCCAAGAGGACAAAAATAATGCTGACCAAAATGTAATTGCACGGGGTAGAAGAACATGTACAGAAGATTAGTACAGTATGACACAGAGAAAGTTTGCATCAAAGACATTGCCATACTTATGGAAAAGATTAAAAAGACAACCCACAAAATTTTAAAAGGTTACTGACTTAACTATATCTGGAAATATGAAGCAGCAGATCAAATTGCACTATTGAACATTGCTCAGCCTATGTGAGAAACCATGGTTTTGAAATCTATCCAAGATTTATATGGAGTTGTAAGTAGTCAGATACTCTCTGAAATCCACAATGTCATCTTGCTTTTACTAAAAACAGTTGACATTTAAAAGGGAATTGGTTCCTTTTCTATTTTTGGAAAGCATTATTGGTTGCAATGGTATATAATTATGGCCCTAAACCAGTCTTGTCACATATACAATTAAAGCAGAAATAGTACTTGTGTCATTACAAGGCTGAAGATGAGAGACTTCTGATGAGAGTTTTATGGTAGCACATTTCCTCCCTACACCATGGCAAGTTTTCAGATCCTCCTCTAACCACTGTTCATTTGTAAACACTACCTTAGACTGGATTCAACTCAAAACCTAAATTGTCTGGATGCAGCTACTTTTCCTACATCTCAAGGAAACATTTTGTGGTTTGTCACTTGGGACATAATGGATAATTACATGTGGGATTCTAGTGCTGCCTATTATTAAGCCCCTGTTCCATGCTGTTTATCATATTGCCAAATCAAATTAACCATTTAGGCTTACATTTTCCATGGTGGCTGTCTGCTCCAGACCAATTTTTATTTTCAAGAGGGAAAGAAGAAGAAAAAAGTCCAAGGTAAACACATTACTCTGTGAGCAGTAAAGCCCCTTGAAGTATTGTGGTTTGTAACTCAAATGCATCCTCAGACCTTTTGCAAGAATTGAATGAACATTGATCCTTTTTCCCTTATGTGCATTAAGAATGCCTCTCTTCTGAACAGATGGTTTTATGAAACTTGTAGTAGCTTTATACCTCTGGGGCTCCTACCCTCCTGTGGAATTCCTGAAACAAGGTCCTACAGAAGCTACAGCAGAGTGGAGGGCTGCCTGATATGCACATGGGTCCACACATTCTTTCCTTTATGAAAGAAGGTTAAAAATCTGGGTGGAAGGCACTTTTTAAAAAAACATGCCAACTTCCCCCACCCCAAACACAGGGAGAGGGATATTTTGCTTCCCAGTCATGCAGAGAGTAGGAGTCTGAAATTGGATAAGCAGCCCACAGGAAGGCTGACAGTGAGGAAGAGTAGCTTCTCTAAGCATGGAACACAGCCTGTTTGGACAAAGAATGCAGTCAAAGAATCAGAACAGGAACACCTAAGGGAACAAAGGAAAAGGAAGGATGACAGTTGGGACAGATTAAATTAAGGGCAGCATCCTAAAATGCATTCACAAAAACCTGATTAAGATTGCATAACTAACTTTCGCGTCAAGCACATCCCATTTTTTATGTCCTTGACTTTGTAATTTTAAGCTACTCTTAATGTAGTATTTTTAGATGTATTTTAATTGATACACCTGAAAATAGGCCATCTTAGTCATTTGGGCCTTGTAATACTGAGCTGACCCCAAAAGCTTTAAGATTCAGGGTGCAAAATCCAGGCTCTGTGATGAAGATGGTTCACGTGGTACAACATCAAACCTAGCAAGCTCTAGCTTTGAAGTAAAAACACAAATTCAAAATCTTGGCAATTCTCAGTGACACCTGAACTTTGAACTGGAGATTGCTTATATTTATCAGTTTTTACACAAAAAAGCTGTTTATTCACTTTACATTTACCAGTTGTTACCAAAAAGCCTTAGAAGTATTCACGAGAGGTGAGAAAAATAAACTCTCTTCCCCATGCCGTGAATGAATGCTTTAGGCACTTGTTTAAATGATTCTTCTCTTTTTGAGTATTTCTACCCTAATTAACTTTGAATTCTGAATTTTATTTTGAAGGCTCTTAGCCCTCTCCGCTTTCTTTTTCCTCTCTTTCTTCYTTTACCCTAGAAAAGTCTAATGTAGCCTTATTTCATATTGAAGGCAAATTTCTAAGAAATATTTATTAGTCTTTCAAGTGTAATCATATTATGTGGGAAAAGGTGGATGCTATTAAAATTACTGATTTTATAGGGAAATAGCCACAATCTATATGTACTGTGAGTGGCCTGATCTTTTTACTGTGCTTCAAATGATCCTGTTAGGAAGAAATATGTGAAGAACCTGCAGCTTAGGGCTGATTCTTCCTAGTTTTGGATCTAATGGTGCTTGTGTGGAACTGTGGCATTGGTCTGCTCAAGAGAACTCTTGTGTCAGGCATGCTCACATACGAACAGTTTTGAAATCAAAAAGCAAATTTAAAGTACTTTCCATGCTAAGAAAGAGATTTTGGGTTTCTACTGTTTACACTTATATGTAAACAAATTCTTTTTCGGGTCTGATGCCAGCTGTCATAAATCAACACTGTCCAGCCATCTTCTGTTAGTGTGGTTAACATGATGCATCTCTGTTTTTCTTAGAGCTGACGGATTCAGAGCTAATGGTTTCTCTCTTTACAGAGAGTCCTCAGAATCCCCCACAGAGGTCCTTATGTCTCTCTTCCATCACTTCAGGGCCAGCTGTTGGATCAGACCAGGTTTATCACAGCTTTACCAAGTCAGGTATTGGAAAACTTCCAAAGACAGGCTTCCAACCTCCCTGGCAGTCTGTTCCACTGCCTGCCTGCTGTGTTAGCAAAAAATAGTTTTCCTTATATGTATTGAGAACATCTCTTACTTCAGCTTATTGCTGTTGCCTGACATCTCTCTGAAGAGCCTGACTGCTTCCTCTTAGTCCTTTCCTTATAGGCAGCAGGGTGGCTGTGAGGTGCCTCCAAAACTGTCCCTGTACCAGGCTGGACAAGTCTCACTGCCCCAGCCCCTATGCACAGGGCAAGGCTCCAGCCCTCATCATCCTGGTGGCCTCTGCTGAACTTGCTCCAGTCTGCTGAGGGCTCTGCTGAAGTGGRGCCACAAAAGTGCATGCAAAGCTCTGGGGGGTCTGTGAAGTGCCAGCTGGGGTGGTCCACCATTTCCCTTGAGCTGGGTTACTTGCCAAGTAGAAATCCTATGAAAACCCAAGAATATGGTTTCTGTTAGTAAAAGAGAAGAAGAATTTACATATTCTGTTTTATTCCTTTCATGGTTTTGTTTTTATTTTTCTTAACTGCTTTTATCCTCCTGTCCTCGTACGATTTCACTGCATGGACTTCATAATGATGATATACACAAAACTAAGACAGCTTCTGTATGCTGAAGATTGCCTGTTTCACTGTGGTATAATTCCTGTATAATCAATTATTTGTAGTCGTCTTCCCATGTCAGTGCTATTGACATTCTGCTAAACAGTATTCTCATCCTGTAATTTTCCTTTGAGAAGTCGAATCCTCTGTACCATCGTTTTGTTAATGGTACTGTTTCTATAAGGACACCACAGAAGAATGTGCAGCCTATTGCAAATTTAGGTATGTTATAGTATTGAGCCATTCTGAGATTTGATTGAAGTTATTGGCATATTCATTGTTAAACTTCAAAAGCTATCCAGTGTACATAAAGATGCAAGCATGTGGGAATGCTTACCAACCTGCTATTCTGAATTTAAAATTAAAACAAATTAGGTCCTGTGCCACTGTCACCATTGCATATTCCTTATGTATATTCCTTACCTTACGTACTTTTAAATAGACTATGAATAAAAGCATAGAACACAACTGCTTTATTTCTATACAGTTTATTTTTCTAAGCTTTCCTGGGGAACAGAAAATTACTCTGAATGTGTCAAAAAGACATTCAATGGCTTACAGGTCAGAGTAAAACTTATTGTCAAAGTGAAATCAAAATAACCAATGCTTAATCTTCCTGTTGGGCTTTCATTGCCTGCAGTTTTATACCTTTCAGTGGAAATAAGAATGTTTGCCAAGTTAAATGCAGGCAGATTCAGGTGTTTTAAAGGTTCTGAATTCAGAAATGGTCACAGCACAGCAGTATAAAATAATGAACACAGATGGGACAACCAGCAGCAAATGTCATTTCACACCACATAACCTGATGGAAAAGCTTAAACTCTTAAAGGCTCTAGGTCCCCTCTTCTGCCAATTAACTAATACTTGTAAAAGGAAGGGGGAAATAATAGTATATGCATAAGTATTAGGCAAATTGAGAAATCAGACCTTGATGAACATAGATGAAATTCAGAAATTTCTAAACACAGAAATAAAGGTATACATGTATTTACTCATATACTAAGTATAGATATAGGTATAAAGTCTTTAAAATGCAGATATGGAAAAATACATATGAATGTACTTATTGGAAGGATCCAACAGCAATTGACTTATTGTTGCATTTGAAAGTAAACATGCCCACCATAATAATATGAGGGTAATCTAAGAGTAAATCATGAAACCTACACCTCCTTCTTTGCATTCCCAGAATTACAAAAAAATAAATCTGTGTGTCCTCATTACAAAATCAGGGGTAGCCATTCTTTAACGGCAGATAGGAATTTTAGCTTTTTTTCCTGATTACAGTGTTCCTATTGTAGCAGCTGAAAACATGTTCCTGTTGTCCTCTAGAACAAAACTTTCCTTGCTCTTGGAGATAAAAAGTACTTTCTCTTCCATTCTTCTTATTTATCCTTCCCATCAAAATAATATAGCCCTTTTTAATGTTTTCTTTTAGAATATGCACAATCTCTACTCTTCTTTTTGCACATTCAATTATTTATTTTTGGTTATTGTTGCCTGAATTAATGTTACAAACTGCCTGTGGAACTTGGAGTACTTCACTTATTCACCTCTTCTGACACCACTTTTGTGTTTATTTCTGGGCTAAATGCTTCTTCATAAGTTATTTTAATTGTATATGAGGTTGCTTTTTTTCCTTGTTCCAAGAAGGAACCAAACTTAGCTCTTTTTATGACATATTACAACTAAGTAGGCCTTCTTTCTGAGATGCATTATTCTGTTTTTGTTTATATGACATTTTACTTGCAACTATGTTATTTTATTACCTTATTTTGCTGGTATTCCCCATAATACCTTATAATATTTAATAAAGGTAACACTGTAAATTTATTTTCCGAAAATAATTTAATTTAATCATAAAAAATATTAAAGAAAATTAGATTGATGAGCTAACATCTTAACATTTCTTTACAGTAAGTGGGCTTTTTAAAAAATTTTTCAAGTCTTTTAAATAGTTTTTAATTTCTGAATGGTCATCATCTCTTTCCACATTGGCTTTGAATAAAKGCAAAGGAGTTTCAGACAAAAAAAGGTTTTGCAAAACTTCTTCAGTTATAGCAAATAGATTACTGAGTTTTAGTTCTTCCCTTCATAGGAAAAGTTAGTCACAATAAAGTTTTAAGCTGTGATCTTCTCTTTCTCTGATATAATTTAAAATAAGAAATGTTGAAATATATGCCTCTGGTTACTATTAATCCACTTTTGTCATATTCATGATATCATACAAAGCTGTGATTGAACATATGAATTCCTTGACCTTGAATGACCTTGACACTATTTATGAACCTGTATTAGAAAAACTTGTGAATGAAGTAGCTTCAAGTTACTCAAAACTTTGAAGTACAGTAATGTTATAATTCCGTACCCACCTTGCACTTGCATATTTGAAATCATTTTTGTTTAGACGGCTTAATTTTTTTTTTGGCTATTTTTTCATTTATTGTTTCCAGTGAGGCTTATGGTTGTTCTTCTGCCTCCTCAGTTGCAATATCATCTTTAAATAGATCTACTCAGAAGCTATTTTGACATTGCTAATTTTGGAATAAAGAAACAGCATGAGTTAAGAAAGCTAGTGAAATGCTGACTCTTTCTGAGTATGCACTTTTGAGAAGAGCATCTGGCTGAAAATATTAGTGCAGAAATCATAGAATAATCTATGACATTGAATGTAGAGAAATTCTGGTGAGTTGCTTAGTAGAAAGCTTGAAGTGAAGGTGGTTCACTTTAATAAGAAACAAAAGGAGATAATCATAATGTACATAAAGTTATAATTTCTGAGATTAACAGTCTAGAGCATTGTTTGAAATTAGAAGCAATGGCATGATGCAAAGGTATCTTTATACTGGGGGAAAATGTTTAAGTCTTCAAAATTTTCTTGCCAAAAGGCTGAGAGATGAGAAACATAACTGGTCTTCATAAGCAATCTTTATGTGCCAGTAGGTGGAAGTAAGTATTTCATAAGCCTTCTGTCTTCTTCCCTGCAATGCAGGTGTTACTGTCAAAGGAGTAACAGTGAGGAAGTTTACTGCAGACTTTCTCCGAAGTATTCCAGAATTTGTGAGGGTTTGCCATGAACTTTGTGTGTTTTGTATGTGTATATAAATTAGAGGACTTTAAACCAGAAATCAGAAAAAAGAAATCTCATATCCTCATAGGTTAGAGGCTCACATATTGTTTTAAACAGCAAGTTTTGGGTCTTATTAAATAAAATTGAATATTTTCTAAAAGAAAGATATAACATGTTTACATCCAGGTGGCAGTATTATTCTGAGAGGCAGAAAACATGAGTTTAACTATCCTTTGGGAAGGAGAGTCAGTAGATTTATGTATGCAACTAACTGAACAAGCACTCTGGTTGTTTGATTATGGGAACAGACTTCCTAGAGGGAAGCTGACAGTGTTTAAGGGGCATTCAGACACTGCACTTAATAATGTGCTTTAGCATTTTCCCAGGCAGTTGGACTAGATTATCATTGTAGGTCCCTTCCAGCTGTAACTATTTTACTCTTTTCTTTTCGGCAGTAGATTTTTCCAAAGTAACCTTCCATATTTAATCTCTCACTTTGGAAAGTGAAAAGATATTTAGCAGAGAATTAATTACACTTAAATTTTTACGTTATAGCACATRTCAGAGGTGGCTACATAAGGCTCTTTTAGGAACTGGTAAAAAAACCCAAATGAATCAGATGAAGTAGACAAACATCTTGAAGTAGACATGCAAACCATGTCAGAAAAAATATTCTCTGTGAATATCTACAAACTGTGGAAAAAAAAAAAATTCAAAGTTAGAGGTAGACAGGAAGCTTACAAACATATATTAAGGAAAAAAAAAAGCAACAAACAGGCCTAGTTCTGGTGTTCTACAGAAATTTAGGCCTGGTCAAATCACTCAACTTCTTGACTCTTCCAGGGTTATCAGAAGCAGAACTTAGAAAATCTGGTATGCCTTGAAATCTAAATTATTTGTTTAGATTAAGTCAGATTAGACTGGCTGCTTTCTTGGAGAATAACTTTTCTTTGCAGTAAAAAAGGATCTTTCCACATCTGGCAAGAAACATTGCAGCAGATGCTACTGTTCAGGTGTTCACCTCACTTGGACTTTTTATGTACAGGCAAGCAAGGCAGGGAGAGCTGAAAGCAAGGTGTCAATCAGAAACTACAAGAAGTCACTGATGGAAAGGATAAACAAAGATTCTTGATCCAAAACACAGTGAAGCCTATTAAAGTACTCCTGCTTGACCTCGTTTAGTTCTGGGACTGTTCCCAGATGTACTGACAGATTTAATGCTGTTTCTACCTTTTCTGATTTTCAGGGACCATTTTTTGTAGTTTTCCTTCTAGTATTAATTCAGGCTGAAAACCAGCTCATTTTAATTCGTCCTTTTTGGCAGAATAGTGTTTGATGTAAATTGAATATTCTATTTGATGTATACAACCATAAAAATCCGTGACCTTATAATTAAAGAGGTTCAGCATAAATAAGCCACTATACAAGACTTTTTGGAGTGTGAACAGGAAATCTGGAGTTTCATTTTTCTACAGACCAAGTTTTAACAGGTTTTTTACGGCAGAATCTCAAGACCTTGTGAGTAATTCAGTAACTTAATCCTTTAGGCATTTAAAAATATTCAAATTGGCCCACTTATTTTTTCAGCATCAGCAAAAGTTTGCTGCTTTTTCACTTGTATAATTAAAACTTACCAGGCAAACTGTGTGTCAGTCCAGTTCCGATGTAATTTCATAGCAAATCAAAGTGATCAAGAGAGCAATTCTAACTCCAACTATGCTCTCATGCTGCCATGATTCATTAGTTACAGTACCAATATTCACAGAAGCTGCATATGCAGCACAGATATGGGTAGAAAGAGAATTTAGATTCAGGTTGCAACACTCAGAATCACTTGAAACTTTACATTTAGAAAAATTAATCTCAGGAATGGAGCAAAGTACACTCTTGCAAGTTGTCATAGCTCAGTAGTTCACTCTCATATCTCATATCCTGTACTACAAGGAGTTGGCTTAATCCATTTTGCTATTAAATATTTCAGACTGTTGGTAATGGAAATAAGATCAAAGTATATAAACCTTTCTTGGAAGATACAAAATATTYCTTACAGGTCTTTACAATAACAATACATCTTGGTAAATTTCCCACTGTCGCTACTTACATTGGCTAAAACTCTGTGGCTGCTTTTCTGGTGTACTCCAACAGTAAAAACCTGAAACCTCTGGGTAATTCAGAGTGCTTTGTGTGGTAATTCTTTTTTTTTTGCCTTTTCTTTTTATCTTGCCTTTGCCGTTTCAGTAGCATAATTCATGTTTGTGTTTTACATCCTCATAAACCATTTGTACTTTTATGTTTATCTCCTTTTTTCAGAAACCTAAATCAAAATCCAAAAGCTTTCAGTGTTGCTCAGCCAAGAGCATGCAAGAACAGCAATCAAGGCCCTCACACTTCATTGGAAAGGGCAGGTTATGCAGTGGCTTGCTTGTGCACCTCAATAGGCATTCATGTCAATTTTATTTAAGAGTAAAGTAATTCTACAAAAGCATCTCACTTTTATTGGAAAGCACTGACTAGGAAAATATTTTTATTCACAAATGCCAGACTAGACCAAAGTTTCTTGTCTTGAATAGTATTTGATTCAAGCAAAATTTTCATATTTCATTTGGCATCCTGACTCAGTTTATGTTGCATATTCAGGGTTAATATACTCTTACAGAAGATACTTCATGACACTTTCAAGAGACATRGTGAGTTATTACCATTAACCTTAGCTAAAAGCAAGAAATTTTAAAAACTGTTTTGTTCTTTGTTCTAGGTTCTGCCAGCTTCTGCAAGAGCTTTCCTCACATATCTTATAGCCTTCAGCATTTAACTCTGATTTAATAGCAATAAAAATAGACTGGGCATCAGTATTTAAAGAAGCTTTTGTCTTGTCTCCTGCTCCTTTTTGAGGTGTTGCTGAAAAAAATTTGAGTTTTCTCTTCCCTGGTGCTGTGTAGCCAATGCAGAGAGCTGGAGAGCTGCTACACTGCCTCAGGGCAGCCAGGACTATGAGCTACACACCAGCTAACTCCTGTGCACCAGGCATATTGGAAAAAATATTTTCCTGTTCCTGGTCAGAAGCATTAACAATCAGTAGAAGACTGGAAAAGCTCTAACTTACTTTAATCTTTCCATTTCTTGTAGGGGAACCATAGTACAGAAATAAAGAGTAGGTTTTCGGTTAAAACTATGGGGAAAATCAAAAGGCTGTCCCTAGGTGCCATGAGCTATATTATATATTTTACCCATTCTTGCTTCAGCAATGGAATAGTAAAGACAAGATTTTTCTCATTCCAATTAAAGTGATTTCAAAACAAAGTTTGGATTGCCATTTCTATGTACCAAATCTCAGTCAGAAGGATAATAATAATGTAGTCAGACACTGGTTATGTTAAATTCCAGAGAAGAAAGCATGAGGAAGATGAGGAGAGGATAAAGAAGAAAGGTGTGTGTTGAGCATACAAAGATTGTAAAGTTACATTTATAATTTAAGCCTGCACAATGGGCATGATTTTAAATTCTATACCATTTGTTTGTAAAGGAAATTAGCCTTTATATTAATCATCACAAAACTCCTTCCAAACGCAGAGGTGATCAGACTGAGGACAGACCAAGATCGGTGATCTCTGKCATTTCTCAGTACCAGTGGATKTTGTTTGTTACCCYATTGTCGCAGACATCTTTTTATGAAAATCCTTTCTTAGGATTTTTTCTTCCTGAGAAGCTGAGAGGCTCCAGGAACAAAATGTAAACAATGGTTATCTGCTGCTGTGGAATGCAACAGGTGTGTCTGTGATTGGTCTCGTGTGGATGTTTGGATTTAGTGACCAGTCATGGCAGACTGGCTCTCTCTCTCTGTCCAAGCCAGCTGCCTTTGTTTTCATTCCTTTCTATTCTTAGCTGAGCTAGCCTTCTGAGATGCAACTTTTCCTTCTATTCTTTTTACTATAGTTATAATGTAATATATATATCATAAAATAATAAATCAAGCCTTCTGAAATATGGAGTCAGATCTACATCTTCCCTCATCCTGAAAGCCCCTGTGACCACTGTCACATCCTATAACTTGTATATTTTTTTGTTAGCTCCTTGGAAACCTCTGGATAACCTAGGAAGTAGAATATCCTTGAATTTAATTTGAAACCCTTTTTTTATCCATCACCTATTTTTCACAGGTATTAAAACACCACGTAAATAAGAAGCAGAAGACCATCAACAAGGAAACACTGGCAGAGATTAGAATTTTATKCAGTGAAATTCCCTTTTGAAGGAATTTCCACTAAACCAAAAATTTGTCTCCAGATAAATTAAATGGAGTCTAGCTGTGCATTTCTATATTATAGAACAAAAGTCATTGGCAGTTTCAGTGAAGTTAGATTAACAAAGAAAAATTCAAAGTTACTGAAATAGACCAAATTRCCTTGAAAAAATAAACATGAATTGTATGTTGTATCTGTAAGTTTAAATAAAATCATGTCTCTAACTCCAGTGGGAGTTAGAGTATGTTGTATTTGTAAAGGGTTTTTGTGGAGAAATRGCTRYATGACAGAGGTCATACGTAGACATTCGCTTGTTAGCCGACCAGGGKCTGGGAAAGTACCGAACATAGCTGGTTGAGTTTTTGCACCTGCAAGATAGCGTGTCCTTGGGCCTAGCTGGGTRTGATAACAAGTAGACAGAGAGACGTGGGAAAAAGGGAATGTTAGKCCTGAAARAATGAGGAAGAGTTGATGGGTTAACCAATGGGTTGCTTGGCTTGCMGAATATTCATGAGCTTATTAGTTGTGTGTATAAATGTTTGATGCTTTACCGAAATAAACGGAGCTTGCTGATCTCATATYGAGTGTCCGAGTCTTCCCTCACCCGACAGGTTTTTATCAAGKAATGTTTGTATCCATTATAGGTTACAAAGCAAAATTCAGTGCTTTAAATTTTATTTGTTGTTTATAAGAAAATAGTTAGAAGTCTTTAGTTTGTAGTGGGAGTCTGATGCAGATTTATGGCCTGACCATGGGCCAGGAAATGTTAATGTATATGTGACAGTCTTAATATCTGAAATCTTCGGAGACTTTTAGAAATAAGTATGCAAAGTTCCTTCTTCTTAAGCAAAATAATGCAGAACCTGYTTTGAATGCAAGATTGTAGTGTAAACTGGTTTAATATGGCCAGTGTGGCATTGTCATGAAAAACAAAGACTGAGTATGTCTTCCTAAATCCAACGCAATACTCAAGCWGATATTATTTTTACCTTCATGGGACAAATCCTCTAAGAATTTATTTTAAAAACTGTAGGATCATGTGTCAAAAATCTTACTAAAGCATGACAATGAATGATGAAAAATACACATTTTTCAAAGTKTAAAAAGTGAGTTATCGTAGCAGATATATTAGAGTGCACTCAGCTTAAACATGATTCTTTATACTGATAGCATAAATGTCAAACTGTCAAATAAAATTACTTGGGATACTTCTTGTTTAAAGGAATGGTCTTTAATCTTCTATCACAGAAAAAATGGAGATCTGTGGAATAGTGACCAATAAAATATGCACTTATTTGCTGATACGTTTAATTTATATTTTTAAAACATCATAACATTGTCTGAGGCAGTTTTTCTTCAAGACAGAGGACTACCGGATAATGAAAATTCTGATTGCAGGTGTTATTGTATGTCRCCTACAAAAGAATCTTCATTCAGTTCAGCATTTAAAATTATATTCAAATTTGAGTATTGTATGTGTTTTGGACACTTTTGYTCCAGTTAATGCTAACATTATTTTGTCCAGTAGACCCTGTGTTTTTCAAAACTCTACAATGTTTTATTTCAACACAGCACATTGGAAGTTTTGCTTTGGTATTGAAAACACAGATTTAGTTAACCATTAGGGTTTCTTTGGTAGGAATATAGAAATGTTTTGAAAGATTGACATTTAAAAGAAAAAAAAATGCTTTCTCTGAGAAGATTTGGAATACGTTTCATGACAGATTGCCTTACAAAAKCATTGGAGACTAAATCAGCCTGTGGATATAATACAGAAGGAAAAAGATTTAAAGAACATTGTGGGTTTTAAAAAAAGCTCATATCCAGGGAAGAAAAGGCCAAATAAAGGCATGAAAACAAAAAAAAGAAAAAAAGTTTAAAATATGTGAAAGAGATATATTCACATAAAATATGTGAAATATCTAATTTCCTTCCTCACACTGAATTTGGATACCTCTTCTGCATAACAGATGCAATTTCAAATTTAGCTTTAAGCAACACATGAAAATYCAGAAGATTCTGAGAAATAGTGTACTATGCCTGCTAGGAAAAAGGTAAAAATTTGTTTGAATCATCCCTCAAAGTTCAAGAAATCTACAGCAGTTACACAGTGATGCACACAACATGACATTATTTTGTGGCTTGCTTTTGCATGTCAAACAATGCATGTTTCAGTCTTCTTCAGGTTGATATATGGAAGTTTGTTTTGCAAAAGAAAATCCGGTTACTGGTAATTAAACATTGCTTTTGTTTCATTTTCTCATAAGTAAATATWTTCTATAATTCTGGAATGCTGTACATAGAAATGCTGTTTGTGAGCCAGATATGCAGCTTCTACCACATGCCTCTGTCAAGCTGGATTGTGAAAGGAGGTGTCTTATCATAGAACTATCAGTGAGGCAAAGCTAAATAGCCTTGTGCAGATAAAACATATCTGTTGATATACCTTGTGTTGATAAACCAACATTAGCAAATTGTTGCTGAATTACAGGGAAGAATATATACAGATGCATAGCTTTTATCATAATAGCTTTCAAAGACCATAACTGTCAATAGATAAGATAAACTTTAATAAATTATTAGCACAAAATTTGATTRGGCAACTTTATCTAAATCCCACATTAGCAAAGATAAACACAGATATTATGATTTATGTCTGACATCAGATTCCTTCAGCTGCTGATATAAATTCTTCCATGCACCCTAAAGGCAAGCTACTAGATAAGGTAATGCAGCAGAAGCAGATTCTCATACTTGTGCATGATTTAGACAGTGCTTTAAAGGAASCTGATGTAGCTCTGTAACTGAAGAAATAATGAAGTTTATCAATGTTTTCTTCTTGAATTACTACAAARAAATCCCTGTTACATTTGTAGTAATTAATTTTTTCCTCCTGTTTCCTTCTTGCACCTTCCAGATCCTTCATTTTAAAAAATTTGGAAGACCTCACATATTTGGGGAGTTATAAAAAATATGTGTGTGTCTTTTTCCATGCTTTAGGAATCTGGAAGAGTATGTGGTCATTATTACTAAAAGATGCACTAAGAGCCAATATCTGGAATTCTTCTGGCATACTGCCACAAATTTGAGGTAGTTCGTAATTTCTCTTCCTCAAACAAGGCTCTGGTGAGATTGTGAGGTTAAACACTCTGTTGTGGAGTTAGTAGATGCAAATGCTGTGCTAGCTCAGATGTCAGTCATTGCTTTAGGGGCCTTCCAAGCACCCCAGGGGATAGTTGCAGAGATAGAGGTTTTACCTTGCACTCAGGGTTGTTGGTACCCAGCAGCCACCACACCTGGATGTCACTGCAAAATGCTTCCAAGGTCTGCAGTGCTCTTTGGAGCTCTGAGGAGACTCTTTCTTCTTCCCCCTCCCATTTATTTCTTCTTTCCACYCTTCAAGTTTTGGTTCATGCAGCAGTCCTCACTTTTGCTATTCATAAAAATTTTCCTCTTATATTTACCTGACATCAATGCATGGAAAAACAAAGTCAGTGACTTAGATTATTAGACTGAGTCAACATTCAGGAGTCATGTGCACAGTAGGAGCAGACAGGAAGAAAATAATAACAAAGCTCATATTMCAACATTTGCTTTGGACTAGCACTTGTGACCGTGTTCACAGGGTCTGAGGATGAGGGAAGAGACGAGGAACTGACTCCATGTTTCAGAAGGCTTGATTTCTTATTTTATGATATATATTATATTAAAACYATACTAAAAGAATAGAAGAAAGGATTTCATCAGAAGGCTAGCTAAGAATAGAATAGGAAAGAATGATAACAAAGGCTTGTTATCATTCTTTGATAACAGAGAGTCCGAGTCAGCTCACTGTGATTGGCCATTAATTAGAAACACCCAACATGGGCCAATCACAGATTCACCTGTTACATTCCRCARCTGCAGATAATMAATRTKTACATTTTGTTCCTGAGGCCTCTCAGCTTCTCAGGAGGAAAAATCCTAAGAAAAGGATTTTTTATAAATAATGTCTGTGACAAGCACAAGTACAATCCTGGGCACGAGAGGCTCACTACTGTTTGGCACACGTTCAGAGTACGTCTTTTGATTTAATTTCAGAAAATTAGTTTCCAAAAGGAATCCAGTTTGTGTGCTCTGTCTCAGAGCTCTGTGGCATGACTCAAGACACAGTRAGTGGGGGATGACTGGGAAATTTACTTGAATATCACCTCTCACCTGAAATCAAACACTAATACAAATTCATCCATAGACTTTCTATCCTAGGTCCAAAAATTAAACAGTGGGGTTTGAACTTGCCAAACTGAAATTTTAGGCTTGTAGAAACTATTTGGCTTTTAATCCAAATCTGGAACTCAAGATTATAAAATCTGAAATTTTTAATTSAAGAAAAACTTGTTTTCTAGCTAGTTCTGTCCTGGTCTGCCAGCTATGTGGAAGTGGGACAATTACTGAGAGTATCCACACCAGCTACAGCAAGTCACACTCAAGGCGTTTTATACGCATGCTTTTTTTTTTTAATTTTTGGAGGTTTTGTCATCTGTTCTGCTCTTCTCTGAAGTCTTTCATCTTTGTTCAGAATGAAATCTCCACTGGCACTTAAAATCTTTGGAGAGAGAMTGAACAGTGAAGCATTAATTTACACTGTTAATTGGTGTATAAATTAAACCATGTTCCCTTGAGAGTAGCTGCTTCACAAGTCAGATACTCACAAGGAAGATTGCACTGGCAATTCTGCAGCAATATGSCTTTCCCTGAAATCTTCTGTAGCAAAAATGAGGCAAAATTACTTAGCAAAATGGGATTCAGACAGGAGGAAAAGCGGGATAGAAGAAGACAGGGATTATTTTACTACAAGTAACTTAGTTTCTKATAAAATTTTTTGCTTTGTCAAAGAAAAAATTTCTGATTTCTGAATCAGAAAGTTGCTATTTGTCAGAGTTTCTTGAATTTTTAATGTGAGTCTGTGTCCTCATATTCCCCAGTGCTTGTCCCTAAGTCCTAATCCCATGGTTTTCTGTGCCAATTCTAGCAAACACTGTAATAAAACTGTTCTTACCTTATCTTACCTTACCTTCTTCTTGTACTGTTGGGTGGGATTGTTTATCCTCACTGTGTACTTTTTCTAAATGKGTATTTAGGAAATATTCTGGGAAAAAAAATCTTATCACTACCTCCCACAGATTTTATTCTGRGATGTTCTAAAACACTGGTGAACCAAATTCCCTTTAACTCATTGCATGTCCCCATACTGAAAAAACATACTGAAAGGGATGTTTCTTCATGATTCTTTCCATAGCACTTGAATGCACAAAGATCACCACACCAAACTTATTATTTTCCCTCAGTTCGGCCCTAGTGTCTTCTTGCCATAGTGAGGAAGCACCTGGAGTTCCCGTGACAATGACCATGATCCTCTCAATGGATCATCCTACCTGCCAAACTAACCTGCAGCCTGTCTGCCAGTAGCTGACACACATGATACTGGCTCAGTCTGGTCAGAGGTCTGGCTAGGACACTTCCCACTGAAAATACCAACTCATAGGAACTGGATCACTCCTCAGAAATATTCTCCTCTTGAAAAATTGTTGGAAAAAGCAGAAASAGGTTTCCACTGAAGTCAATCTGATTCTGGCTAGCCTGTCAGGGGTTAGAGAAGGTTTTAACAAGATTGCTTAAAGCYCTAAAAATTCAGCACCTTTTTGACTTTGCATTGCTTATTTACTTCTGCTAGCCTCATGTAGRCAGAAATAATTTCCAAACTTGAAATCATAAGCAAAGTAGAGTTTCATCTTAGACCAGTTCTAACCAATGGGGGTTTGGAGCTGGATGTGTAGTAAGCAGAGGCTAATAAAAAGTCATAGTTGGTTTGTACCCCCAATCATAGACCTACTCCTTTTCTGAACTGTTTGACTGAAAATAATTATTCTATAGAAGCAACCTAGTGCTGGAGTTTGCCTGACTCCACAGAAATGGGAGACTTATGCTGTGACCCTAAAGGTTTGTACAGGAAAGCACACCAGAACTCATACATAATTYATAGGGGAATAATTTCTAAGATGCAGCACTATTAGTCAGACTATTCAGGGGAAGCCTGTGGAGGATCCCTGCTGAAAACTTCTCTATGTCCATCGAAGATAGTCTACAAAACTTTTCCAAATTTGTGGCTGTTGCACAGCTAGGAGTAGAATGGAAGTTATGTTAGCATATATTTCTCATAGTTATTGTTTAGCCCATGTTTGTTGTTAGCATCTTGTGGRCCTGAGAGGCTTAAAAGATCTTTTCATCTCTAGTGTATCTGAGTAATCTGATCAAGGTTCATTTTTTTCTTGGAGGAACAGAATAATCAGGAATAAGTCMTTCCATCTAGATTTGTCAAGGTTCCCCATTCAGTAAGAAACAGAAATTTGCTCTATCATCTCCTTCCTGGGAGAGATGGGAGGCAGCTTTGTGAATAGTCTTGCTGAACCACAYAGAGCTGCAGGGCTCTGACAAATCCTGCCAGGAGTTACTTCCTCAGTCAATTCCATGGGTAGAAGACAATGCAGATAGGCAGATACTTTGCCCTGTGCCTATGCATGGCTCAACCCAAAACAACAAGCAGCTACTGCTCTCATCACCTTGGTACAATTCAATAACCTTCCTACTGAAATTCGAGAAGGTACAGTTTAGAAAGTGAACATGACAGTAAAGCCMAGTTTACTCTGTGTGCTATGTGTGGCATTTGGCTTCCTGACCAAATATCTGCATTTACCTGTCTAAAATGCAGGTGTCTACATATGTGTTCAGTATACAAGTGTCCAATAAAGTCAAGTAAGACTAATGCGCTATTTAGATGATCATGAGGTCATTTGAGTAACTCTCAACATGCCCAAGTTTTCTGATTAGACATCCACTGACTACAAAGGGAGCTTACACAGCTGTCTTGCATGAAGTTACCTGTATGTGTAGTGTCTTGAATTTATGTTTTGAATCTAACACTGAAATCAACAAAACATGTCATCCTAGATTTTTTAAAAGTACATAAAAATGCCCCAAATGTGATTGCWTGCAAAGGGTATGTCTATAATTTGTTCTCTTTTTGAAGATGAAAAGGAAAAAAAACCCACCAAAATTGGGTTTAGACAAAGGCTTTGGTCTCAGTCTCATGGATGATCATGGCAACTGAAAGATGAGCCTTCAATTAATTAATTTTAGTACCAGTTTCCAGAGTCTTTCTATCTTCTGCATAACCTATCACTTTCATATTAAGATACACCCACAGTACATAAAAAAGTTATTTCCCATTGACACAAACTTTACCAAAACATTSAGGAAAATATAGCCTGAGAATAAATTCACAGCTAACTCAAGTAGTAGCTCAGTGTTCCCAGGGCCTGATTTTCAGTATCATCTGTCATGCCAGAATATATAGGAAGACTTCCTGTATGAGATGTAGGAAAAAGTGAATGCTTACTGCAATATGTGAAGAAAGCTATGTAGCGATTAATTATGTAATCTTTAAAACTTCCATTCAAGTAAAACTACACCCAGAACCTGCTTTGACTTGCCATCTAACAATGAATGGCATTTTTATCAAGTACCACCTTCTACAAATAAATGGTTTCATCCAGTATACAGTGCATATKGAAAGAGTATACAATGAAAAATTCCTTATTTCCCTCTGTGTTGTCCTTCCCCAKTCTCCTTTTGGGAATTTGTTCTGTCCTTCTTCATCATATAGAACGAAGAAGAACRTACAGCACTAGATCAACATGGATACAATCCACCACAAGGAAGTGTTTTGACCAGAAAAATCACCAGTTATTCTTTTACTGAGGCGTGGTAAAGAAATGTACACAGCACTGTGGTTTTTTGGGTGCTGGGGAAGCATTAAGATTTTAAGTGCCTCTCCCATTTTCACTTTGGCAGTTTGCAAGGGCATTGTTGTGGTTTAASCCCAGCCAGCTGCAAAGCCCCAGGCAGCTGTTCAGTCACTGTCACCAGCAGGATTGGAGAGAGAACTGGAAGGGTAAAAGTAAGAAAACCCATGGGAGATAAAGATGGTTTAATAGGGAAAGCAAAGGCCACACACATAAACAAAGAAAAAAAAAGAATCAATTCAGTGCTTCCCGTGGCTGGGCAGGTGTTCAGCCATCTTCTCATCACRTGTAATGGTGACTTGAAAAGACAAATGCCATCATTCCAAATGTCTCTCCTGTCCTCCTTCTTCCCTCCATTTTTTACACTGATCATGACATCCTGTGGTCTGGAACATCCCTTTGGTCAGTTGGGGTCACCTGTCCTGGCTGTGTCTCCTCCCAACCTCCCATGCACCAACAACTTGCTCAGTGTGGAGTATGAAAAGCAGAAAAGGCCCTGGYTCTGTGTTAGCCCTGCTCAGCAATAACAAAAATATCTCTGTACTATCAACTCTGTGTTCAGCATGAATCCAAAACACAACYTCATACCAGCCACAGAATTCACAGAATGACTAGCTTGGAAGAGACCTTAAAGGTCATCAAGTCTAACTCATGCCCTAACACCTCAACTAAACCATGGCACTGAGTGACACATCCAGTCTTTTCTTAAACACATCCAGGGATGYGTTTAAGAGCCACCTCCCCAGGCAGACCATTCCAGAACTTTATCACCCTTTCTGTAAAAAACTTCYTCCTAATATCCAACCTACATAGCCACTGTGAAGACAATTAATCCAACCCCAGCCAAATTCAGCAAAAGCATCAAACTAGAAACCAACATTAATACAAAAAGAAGATAATTCAACAAATTTGCTTGTAGGACTCCCAGAAAATAGACCTTTCCATTGTAAGAATTGTAATTTATTTATGGTAAATTCTTGCCTAGATACTTTCTCCACATCTTTAAACATGTATGTGAAGACTGGGACAAATASTGCCAGTTGAGTTAAGGAGCTATGATTTGTATTGCTATACATAAAGTGAGCTCCAAAACAAAAGCAACATTTAGATTTTGAATTGGAAGAGATCATCATGTTAATTTTGGCCTTTTATTCCTCTGCATGAAATTAGAAAGTACTTAGCAAGTCTGCCAGGAAAAACAAGCTCGAGTTATTTACTATGCAATGCACATTCTCACAGAAGTACTGTATCACACACTATACTGGATTTGCAATGCTGAACATAATTTGCTAGAAATTACACAGTTCCTATATTAGTTTGAAATGGTGTCATTTTATCCACAGTGGTCCACTTCCCTGGATTGAATTGATGTGTGCATTWATGGAAGACTGAAACTTTGGGTGTTTGTTTTGCTTGAAGGAGGAATCATCAGCTTGTTTGTATTAAGATATCATGTCCATGAGCATTTATACAATTTTTTTTTTTAAGTCATGGTCTATGCAGCATGAAAATTTCATGTATGTCAAAAAGGAAACTAAAACTGATTTCTGCATCTTAGATTTAATCATAGTTGCAAACCAATAACAAAGTCCCCACCTGCTGAAGGAGTATTWTAAAGCGTACTCTTTAAAGGAAGTGGGGTTTATACTACTGCATTTTTTGACCTTGTMCATTTTGAACCTGCTGGCCAACTTCAAACACACTTGATAAAAAGTGCAGAAATGTCAATCTCATTCAGAACTTTAAAGTTTGTTGAAAATGGGCAACAGTCTGCTGGGTTACTGCTGGCCACACAGGGTGAAAGGCTTACAAACTTATTCTTAGATGCTAAAGAATCTGTGCATACAAGATATGAAGGAAAGCAAATATGATTAGTTTGGCTGCTGACAGAACTATCTTTTGAAGTAAACTTTCCAGGCTGACTTACAGTTGAGGATGCTGAAGAGAAAGTGATGCTGTCAGGAGGAATGAGGAATTGTCCAAGAACAAATTATTGCTATGGCTATCAAGATCATAATTACTTATTTAATAATTATAATTATTTATTTCCTAAGTATTAGCAAAAAATTATATTTCACCTTACRAATTTGAATCGTGTTGACAAAAAATAAACACTATGTAATGTCAGAATTTTTCAAATAAAATTTCACSTATATTCACTTTAGTAGTGAAATATCAGCCACTATTTGTTTTTCATCAAGTTTAAACTATAGGAAAAAAAAAAAGGTGTATTCTACTTAAACAAGTACATATTAACTTTGTCTACTGTCTATGCTCATCAATATGTCATGTGTGAATTGTGTGAATTCTTTGTGTGGTAAAATCTCTATGCATGAAAACACATATGAAGTGAGTCTTAATATGCATGCAAATAAATTACAGCAAGTGTTTTAATTGCATTTTTTAATGTGACCTTCATGCATTTGTACTCACATGATATTTATTTCTAAAATATTTAATTTTCATTAGGCTTTTCATATTAAACATTTCATTTACAGATCTGAAAACACATTACAAAGGCAAGCAATATCATTATCCTTGTTTCACTGCAAATTAATAAAACTCAGCAGGAAGGACTTGCTTCACATAGTGTGGCTAGTTAAAACATCTTTAGATATTTTCATAGCTAGATAATGATTAAAGGTTGGGAAATAATAAATGGTCTTTCATTATTTTTTCCAACAAATGAAAAAATGGGCACAGAGTAATAACATTTTAATCACAGTCTCATGGGATAGCCATGGTGGAGCTGTGGAGGAAGAGACCAGAGCAACATTTTGGCCCCAGTGTAGTTAAAATATGTGCTGGCTTTTCTTTCTGTGGGCAGAGCAACGTGCCAGGTCTTCTGATTTCTGTGCTCTGGGGCTGCTCACACTGCCTCTCAGAGTTAGGTATTACTGCAGCTCTCTAGGTCATTTTGAAAAGACAGTCTCACTGTACTTTGTGGATTGCAGATCCTCTTTCAAGGATTTTCCTTTTCTTTTCTTATTTTCTTTTTCTTGTTTTTTCTTTTCAGATGCACGTATTTATGTTTGGTGCAAAATAACCTCTCCATACAAAAGAAATCAATATTACCTCAAAGCCCATGCTGGTTCTGTTTGTTTGAAACTACAGAAAAAAATAACAACTGTCACTAAATACAAAAAAATATCTTGCTGGTTAATACACTTCTAAATGAATTGTGGTCCCAAGCAACATGAGCATCCTCCACATTTTGCTATTTATATGTAAGTATCCATCTGTCTGCTGAAGAGTTGTAGGAGAGTAACAAATCTACAGGAAAGCCTTTCATTTACAATTGCCTTATTTAGACTGGGTGGATTAATTTTCTCTACTGCTGAGAAGCAGGTTAATAGGTCCTCCTACTTAAATCTGAGAACAAAGTGAGTATTGCAAGCAAATACATTGCAAAGATTAGCTCTTTTACTTTGTGAGGAACATTTGTATTATTTTGTTTCTAATTTTCACTGATTGCCAGCCATGTCCAACCACATACTTTCAGTACAAAACACACAGTTAAGCTACACCAGCAATGTGGGGGCTTTATCTAGAATGTCACATTACTGTKTTAGCACTCTTTCTTCTACATTAAGCACCACAGACTGATTTTTTTTTTYCTATTTGCAAATATWAGCCTTGGCAGAAATAATTTAGTATTACTATTGTGTCTTTACTCTTCTGTGCATGAATGGCTGTTGTATGCAACCCAAATCATTGTGACAAAACTACAATAACCCTATGTCCACCACCCAGGAAGAATTTCTTCCCTGCAAGAAACTACAGCATAATTAGTGAAGAAATCCCAGTGAAACCTAAATGACATGTAGGGTTAAGTACCACGATGAATTAGCTGGCAACTTTACCACAGGCAGTCTCCAAATTGTTTTTGAAATGACAGACATTCTGAAAACAAGTGCTGGTATTTGAGCAAGTAGGAAATTTTAGTATAATTTGTAAGTCTTTTCAGTTGAAGAAAGTCCTAGATTTGTAGCTAACACCTCTCTTCTCTCAAGCAAGGAAATATGCTTCCTTGCTTAATAACAAGGAAATCATATTTCACTGAATTCCAGCACCAACCACTCTCTGTCAGATTGAACCCTAGGAAACAAAAGTGGAACAATATGGTTTTTCCCTAGTTTTTTTACAGCATTTGATTAACGGTATCRTTAACATAGAGCATTTACAAACTTTTCTCTTAAATAAAAGGCTGGGTTTCTTAAAGGAGAAATTAGACACTCCACAGGAGATTAAAAACTAAAAGTTGAGAAATTTCTGCACTGAAAGAGATTTGAGAAGTTTCTGCATTGAAAGAGATTTGATTCCCTTTGTGTTTGTGTCATTCTTCCACTGCAGAACCTAGAGAGAAGTTTGTATCATCTCACAATGGCTCTCATCCCTGAGACTGAATAACTCCCCCAGAAGAGAACCTGGTGGCTACATTTTATTCTTTGCTGCTGGTAATATTATGGAACATTGCACAGTCTGAATWATTTCAGGGGAATTGAATTATTTTGCAGGGAAAAAAATCTACTTTGTTAAATCCAGAATCAATTTCTATATGATATTGTAATTGCATGTATGTGAAAGGTACCTTTAGTGCTTTTTTYACTGCTGAACTTTCTCTCTTTTTTGAAATGTAAAATTCAATCCATGTAATTGAAAAATCAGTTTTTAATTAAGTCAAGTGGCTCGCAATATTATTTTGTTTCATTCCAGCCCTAATTCAGTGATTTTAATGGCTTCTAGTCAGGCTTGATGACAGCCACCTGGCCTGTTCCTGAACACCAGGGACACTTCATCTCTGCAAAGAGCAGGAATTTATAAGACAAGAAAAAATAATCTGAGGAGGACCCGCTATAAATGTCTCCTATTAMAATGGCAGACTTTCCAGGGTGACCTCAGACCTGTCTTGTCACTGTGACCTTGCCACATACCTGGGGCTGGGGATGCCCAGGCTGCTCAACACGGTCCAGACAGAACCCACGGTGATCCCGTGCAGCTCCAGGTCCCRTGAGAACCCCACTCCTGACAGCATCCTGGCACTGTCCTGCCTGAAAGAGCCTGCTGCATCCATGCCTGGCAGCACTGCTGGGGTGTGACCTGTCCCATCACAGCTCCACCAGCCCCTGAGATCATGGCCCTGGGTCTGGTTTAACCCCAGCTGCYCATTCCCTCCCACGTGCTGGGGTGGAAGAGAGAATCAGAAGGGCTGAAGTGAGAAAACTCAAGSGTTGAGATAAAGAGAGTTTAATAGGCAAAGCTAAAGACATGAAGGCAGCAAAAGAAGAACAAGGAATTCATTCAACTCTTGCAGAACAAGGCAGTTGTTTCAGGGTGTTGCAGAAGTGCTTAGACAATGCCATTGCTAGTTTTATGCGGTAAAATTTTCTTATTGTGACCTACATGACACTTCATTCATTCTGGCCTGCCCTGCAAAAAATAATTATAGACTTCTATTAATTTCCTGTTTATATATTAATTGTCTAATATCAAAGTTAGGGAGATTCAAAAACATTTTAAAAGCCTCTTACTCTCCGTGTTCCCCGTACAGAAGCACCCAGTAACAATGTTAGGAACCCAGAAAACTGGTTCACTGAGGTGAATTGAAAGATCTTTCTTTTAAGAAAAACATATTAATGAGTTCAAACTGTTGGAAATCTGACTTTCTCTTGAAAGAAGACACAGATCCACGTTGGAACATGATTTCCAAATTAGATGTGGTAGTTGCTAASACTTGGCTCAGCTACAAAACAGTAGCAAGAAGAAAAATACTTGTGGGCACGAAGCTGACATGCTGATTTTGTGTTGTAAAGATTCAAAGGTTGAGGAGGAAGAAGAGACATTTGTCATCCTGATGGCAGAACATAACATTTCATATTCCTGTGGTTATACTTTAATGAAACTTAYCAAAGGGTCTTTTCACAGGCAAAAAACCTGCCAAGACCACAAACAGGYGAGTGACAAAATCCAGTGTCTCAAACAGAGAAATGCAAACTTTAGTGTGCTACTGTGTTACTGATCTGTCTTTGTTACACCAGTTATGCTCTTTCACTCCTTTCACACCAGTGTTAAGCCCTCCTTTTCTCTTCTTTGTCCTGGGCTTTTCTTGATGAGCACATGGAATGGAATACGGTCAGTTTGGGTCTGCCATCCTGGCAGGGTCCTCTGTCAGCCTCTTACCACTCTCACTTTTGGGGTAGAGGAGAGAGACAAAACTTTAATTCCCAGGGTGGGAAWTGAAACCTACTGGATTCTCTCCCACCCCCACCCACCACTACCCACCCCCATCCAGAAGGCCTCAAGCTGGAGGTGCAAGAGTCTGGCAAGGAGCACCACCTGTCCAGTGGACCCAACCTGACAAAAGGGGTGCTCCACACAGAGTGGTGTGCTTCAGCTAGAACAGCTCCAGCCAAGAAGGAGAAAGGGRGGATGTTTGCTGTGATAGTGTTTGTCTGTGCAAGCAAGCGTTATTCATCCTGAGGGTCTGCTGGCCAAGAAGTGGCTGAACATCTCTCTGCCAARGGGTAGTAATGAATGAATTCCTTATTTTGCCTGCCCTATGTGTGCAGCTTTTCCTTTTCCTGTAAAAATGTCACAACAATGATCCACAAGTCTTTTTTTCCTTTCTTATGTCTTCTCCCCACCTGCAAAATGGGAAAAAAAAAAGGCTGAGTGGGTGTCAGCTAGGGTGAGCCCACCACAGATATAGATGACAATTCTTCCCTGGTACACAATATTTATATGGTTTACTTTACTTTTAAGATATACAAAACTCTGCTAAAAGAAATACTTGCATTTATTTAGTAATTTACCCATTTTCAACCAGAACTTAATGTTTTTAATCACACTGACAGATTTTGGCATTAGACCATATAAATTGTGATTCTTCATTGTGTCTATCCCTCTCACAAACACTTGGCGCAGCTTTCAAGACGGTGTAGAGCACTGTTGGAGAAAGAAAAATGTGCCCAGAGAGGCAGTGCTTGAGGGTATGGGAGCAAACACCTCAGGCAGTTTGCAAAGGATTAGTGTGAACCCATGATCACACTCACCAAAGATGTGAAATTTGTTGTCACACTTGAAAGACAAAAGTCACTCAAAATGAGACWCCTTCAGTAAACTCATTTACTGGAATATTATTTGTACTCCTTTTCTGATTAAGGAGAGAAGCTGGATTACAGGGGAAGGGATAATAACCGTTGTCTGGCCAGACAGAGGTACAGMTACAGGGGAAAAAATGCAGTAAAGTTATAGTAAAAAGTGTTCCTGCTGAAGTTATTAGTAGATCTATCACTCTTTTTCTATTAATAGCACGGATTATTCTAGAGCTCCTGTGTCCTGATCATTTGTACATATTACTTCTAATATATACTCTTTTAGAGTGTATATTAGAGTGTGTCTTTTAGAAGACACGTGAATTCATGTTACCAAAAATATGTTGCCTTTCTGATTGCCAGCTAATGCCTGACTTCCAGTCCTCTTTTCCTTATTATCTCATCTGATTTTACAGAGCAAATGTGTTGAACAATTGCTTTAAACATTTCTCCCCCRATTTTTCTGAATTCTGTATTTTTTGAGTTTGGCAAAAAAAAAGTGTAAGTGATAAAAATTAGTTTTTCCAGTATCCCAGTTGACATAGTTCAGATTTATTTATTCTCTTAAAAAAATAAATGGGGGGAGGCAATTTTTCCTGGTTAATAATGTACAGTCTAAAATTAAAGACAAAAGAAGGAAGGCAAGGGAGGGAGGATGGAGCTGCTGCTCTGAGAAATAATTTGGCTTTATAAGTTGAAAACCAGTAAATGTAGGATTTGAAAAGCACCTTATCTTTATGTATTTTTGATACTTGAAAGATCTGTTACAGATCAGGAGACACACATTCTGTTTGCAAGCTGACAGTCTGCTCTACAGCCTGCTCCCAACTACGTGATCAGGTAACGTAAGAGAATTCTGAGGCACTTGGCAGCTGCACTATGTTTACAAATAAGGGCTTTGGTGGAGCTTATCTGCCTTACACAGGATCTTTTTCTTTGACAGCCAAAGGCTTGACGTTACTGAGATTGTTTGAATGGTATAAATGCTCTTAATATAGAACCTAATATGCACAAAATGCAGATTAATACAGCTTCTGGTGAGTTTTTCTCTAAAGACAGTTTATACCTTATGTTTGAACTCTTGTAGGAATTGGAATTTAAAAATAAAGAGCTATGAGTAGTGTACTTACTGGAAAGAGATTGTGCTCTGCAAAATAAATAAATGAATAAATAAATAATTTCAGATTATTTTGGCTCTTGTAGTAGCTATGGGTAGCTCACTGTCAGKATGAACATATTAGTGTGTAGAATATAGCAATCAAGGATAGAGTTTCCAGTAAAGTAAATAAATGTTCAGTTCATTATTTGGCTTTAATATTTAATAGGAAACTGATGCCTCTAAACTTCTTTCTTTTCTTTTTTTTTTTTTTAACTTTTCACAAGGCTTTATTCACTTAATAAAAAGAAAATGTAGAGGGGGATGTGTTCTGATCTGAACAACCTGGTCTAGTGAAAGGTGTCCATGGCGTCCCTGCCCATGGCAGGGGCCCTGGAACTACATGATATTTGAAATCCCTTCCAACCCAAACCATTCTATGATTCTGAGATTTAATGTGGGATCTGTGCCGTTCTGACTCTAGATTTTGAGGCTTAACTTTACCTTTTTCATCACCTCATTCTTTTTAGTGTCATGGATTCATGTATGTTGCCTGCTGTTTTTTTCTAATAATTAGATCTTACTGAGGACTGTTCTGCATTTATGGTCTTACAATGCTCAAACTTCCTATAATTTCCTCACTATATAAAATAACTGTCTGGTTTTATTTTTACAGTCATAAGAAATCTGTGTATCTTTAAAACTGAAAAAAAGTTGACTCACCAGCAGTGTAGGCCCTGTGCTCATGGAGTTCATATAAACCCTAAAATGTTAATCTTGCTCTTTCTCTATCCCAGCAGCTTCATGATAAGGATATTTCATGGTGATTCTAGGACTCCTGTTTTAAAACACAGCAGGCTGAAACACAGATTATAGCACAACAGTACTGTCACTATTTTTAGGAAATGATAATTTAGAAAAGCCCTGAGGGATCTCCTGGAGCTATTTTATGCTGCTCCTTAAAATAAAACAAAATACACATGCCATTTACTTTATATAGACTTTATCTTGTCCTCTGTTGGATCTTCTTTTCAGATGACAGTCTATGTGCTAATTGAAACAATTAGCTGAGACCAGACTTGTCCACATATCTAGAAATAGAACTACAGCTTTTAAAAAAAGTTTMTGTCGGCAATTTGGTTCTGTTGTTGTTGTTGTTTCTCAGCTTATGTTAAGGATTAGTAGATGGTTTCTCATTTTCTGAAACTGATACTCAGGAACAAGGAAATTGTGGGTCTGTATTTAGGTTTGGTTTATTTAAAAAATAAATTGTACAGTAATCTTATTCTTTGCCTTAGGTAGGATGTTGCTTATACATTCAGAAATAATTCAATTCCATTGTAAATAAACTTTCTTGCCCCAGGGTGTCCGAGTTTGTTAGTGGGTGTCAATATGGTTTGAGCATCTGGTCTACTAAAACAATATTTTACAATATTTATCCAGCTCCTTATTGAGACATGACAATGTGTGCTCTGCCTCCTTAGAAATATGGGGATGTTTTTCTTCCCATAGGCAGGACTTGGCTTAGCAAACTGTTTGTGCTTGATGAATGATAGGATCCCTTAATGGATGCCAGTTGCTCCAGGAAAATGTTGTTCTTGTTCTATCATAGYAGGACAAGATAAAGGTCCTCATGTTAGTAGGAAGGGAAGCTTATTTATAATAGTACTTAGTCCAAATGAATCTTTCCTGAGCTTAACAAAGGTTGTAGTGAAAAACACAAGTAATTGAAGATACACATGAAAATTCCAAGGGAAAAATATTGCTGAATATCTTCTGAACTAAATTCCACTTCAAAGAACTCTTTACTGTCTTCAGCCTTGTCTTGAAGGAACAGATTTTTTTATACAACATGGCCTGCCCAAAGCAACAAGCAAAATCAGTCATTGCATAAAATAACAGAGTAGTGTCAGCAGAATGAAAGCATCCATGATTTCTTCATCATATGCAACATTTAATTACATCTTCAAACATTATATTATCTTTTAAAAATATTAAGCTATATGCCAAGTGCCCTTTTCCTTAAAAAGGATCACAGTTGTAGGAGCGAGGGGGTCCGCACAGTCAGAGACGAGAGATCTCTGGAGCCAGGTCGTGGAACTTGCAGTTTATTGCAAAGGGCGTGGGTGCAGGGCCCTGCTGGGAGCTGCCAGCCGCAGCTCAGAGCAGGCCCGGGAGAAGAGAGGGGKAGAGCGTAAGAGAGTCGAAGGCAAGAGCTAAGAGGCAAGACTAAGAGTATGGAAAGTAAGGGGAAGAGAAGTGAAGTGCAGTGAAGTGAAGTGAAGAAGATGCCCGAAGTTCCTGTTACAATACAATAAATCATCTTCTGTGTTGAATATTCTGATTCTYACTAACCAATCTAATACAACATACAAATCCTATAGCATTTCCATACAACCTATAAGAATCACTACATTACCATACTGTGTTACATTTTAAACCCTAAAACCTAYTCTTTAGACCCCTTCTGCCAAGCTGGCAGGGTCTGCTGGACCCTTGGACCTGCCTGCAAGCAGAGGGTTTTGTTTCATCAAAAGGGGATTACCTTCAGCTGGCAAAGCCATTGTTTTCCCGTTGTTCAGTAACTCAGGGATCTCAAAGATTGCTTTCATTTCAATCTCGCTTATAGTTTCCATATTCTCAAAATCTTTTGCCAGGCAACCATATTTATAAGGCTTTCTTGTTTCATCCTCCCCAACACCAGTGACTTTTTTCTGGATTGTCTTCTGAGTTTTACTTCACTTCCCATTTGAGTCTTCAGGYATACATTGTCCTGCAGTTCTCCTGTGACCAGTGTTACCACTCCAGGATGCTGTTTTTCATGGACACTGTGAGAAATCTTCATTTTCTACACAGGCAATGACATAGAAGGATTAAGGCAAAAGCCTCTAGCTATGCAGAGACTTTCATGCAGGAGATCTAGAGCACCATGCCTGGAAGAAGTTCATCAACAGGTTAGTATGTCTAAAGGTGTTGCTCCTCTCCAGAAGGATTAACTKAGTAAGAAGTTGCTTTTCCCCAGCAGTAAGAAAACAGGAGATGGGGATGTCATACTGCTGGACAGACATCTGTTACCATACCATTTGATTCTCCTTTGTTAAGTCAACATGTCCATAAATGACTTGGATACTCAAAAGTACTCTGAGGAAGTTTGCTGATGATAGTGAACTGGAAGTTCACTTCTGACTTCCTCAAAGGCAGAGGGACCCTGCAGAGAGACCTAGAAAAATTAGAGATCTGGGCAATCACAAACTGTATGAAATTTAACAAAAGACAAGTCCCAGATTCTGTACCTGGGTTGGGGCAACCCGGAATGTACAAACAGAGTGGGGACTGAGATGTTGGAAAGCAGTGCCACAAAATGGACCTGGGGTGCTGGTTGATGGCAAGTTGACCATGAGTCAGCAGTGCTCTGGTGGACAGGAGGGCCAACCCTGTCCTGGGGAGCATCAGGCACAGCATGGCCAGCTGGGCAAGGGAGGGGATTGTCCTGCTCTGCTCTGAGCTGGGGCAGCCTCACCTCAAGTTTTGGGTGTCACAATATAAGAAAGATATTGAACTATTAAAGAATATCCAAAGAAGGGCCACAAGGATGGTGAAGGGTCTGAATGGGAAGCCATATGGGCTGAGCTCACTTGGTCAGTTCAGCCTGGAGAAGAGGAAACTGACAGGAAGTCTCATTGCAGCTTCCTCATGAGGAAAAGAGGAAGGGCAGGTGYTGATCTCTTCTCTGTGGTGATCAGTGACAGGACACGAGAGACTGGCCTGAATTGTGTCAGCGAAGGTTTAGGTTGGATATCAGGAGAAAGGTTCCTCATCCAGAAGGTAGCTGAACACTGGAAAGGGCTCCTCAGGGAAGTGGCCACAGCACTAAGCCTGACAGAGTTCAAAAAGCATTTAAACAATGCTCTCAGGAACGTGGGGTGATTCTTGAGGCTATCCTGTGCAGGGCCAGGAGTTGAACTTGATGAACCTTGTGGGTCCCTTCCAATTWAGCATATTCTATGATTCTACATTCTTACCACCTTTCAGTTCCATTTGCCCTGATAACCGTACTGCCCCCATCCCTTGTACTACCTTGGTCACTATGCAAATACATTTCTGCTCTCCTGCTACAGTTAAAACTCGTTGCAGACAAAATTGACTATTACGCATCCTTGTAAACCTGATTTTCTAAGGGTTGCTTGATGACAGGACTCTGCTGTTGCCCCTTTTCATTGTAGATTAGAAAAATTATACCAGCAACTGAATGAAATTACCTGAATGTCTTCTTTTGTACTACTCTTCATCCTCACTGTTTTCTTTTGGATATAGTTCCTAAGTTAACCCAGTTGGGATGGGGGTAGGTTGATTTTCCTCGTATAAGCTGGGTTAGAAAAATTCCTCAGAACTCCAAGGTATTCTCCTCAGGAAGCCTTTTGTCTACTATGGGAGAGTGAGTGACTTCATTTCTTCAAGGTCATTACTGTCCCAGGTAGCTAAAGCTTTCAAAGTGATTATAAAGAACAATTTCCTTTCAAAGAATAAAATGAGTAAAAYAGGTTGATTTAAACAGAGGTGATAATAAAGTCTTCTTTTCCACATAACTTTCTTCAGCTGRAAGCCATAACTCACCAATAAATTGCTATTATTAATAAGACTTTTCCATTCCAAACTGTTGCTAGATCCTTAATTTGTGAATATAGCATTTTACACCATTTAAAAGTGCAAAATGCTTTCCTCCTTGGTTAATTAACACTAGCTAGATACCCACAAGAGCATAACCCTGTAATGCATACAAATAACAAGATTTAATTGATTCTTCTATGGCCTATTAAAAATGCATTGAGGGCCTAAAGGATTTAAATGGGTAAAATAGAAGAACTCCCAGACTGGCCTCCATCTGACACTGAGACTGCATCTGAAAATTCTAATAAATGGAAAAACCATTCCACATGCAATTTTCTAACCAATGTCTAACTGCACAGAAATAACAATTTGGAAGTTAAAACAAGAAATTGTTACTTAATGCTAAGTGTAGTCCTTTATTTTATGGGGGTTTTAGACTGAATGCAAGATGAGGCAAATAAGTTGAATTCAGCCTCATACATTATTCACAGGGACTGAGCTAACATGATCATTCCTTTTCGTTAAAGCCCCTGCAAATAACACAGCTATTCATTCTAGCACTGTTAATACAATGACGACATGTTAATATGGAATGTCAGTGTCTTAAATCTCTGTTACTATTCTACCAATTCTATGTATCTTTAAACTATTTTTTCTCTATATCCTAATCATTTCCAATTTTGATGTTTTCCACTTAATTGTTAATAATTCAAAATACATGAAAATGCAGCACAAACTGAAAAAGTTTACATTTAGGCAGTAAACTCATTAAACCATGTTAGTTGCTTTYTATTTCTTGTGCCAGTCTTGTATTGAGAGGAAATAATTAATGGTGAAATCCCTGTTAATGGGTGGCCTGATGACAGGTCTTCTTAGTTCATGTTGACCTCTGTTTGCTTGCAGGCCAAAAACCTCCCATTTTTAATGTCTGTAGCCTTCCTGACCAATTTGGATACTATGGATCTGATTAATTGTTTGGAATGCAGTAGCCCCAGAGGATCTAATCAGACACTAATGTTCTCTGGGACAAGTGTATTCCTTTTTCACTTGTGAATAATTGTGCCTGTATACATAGTAGCAGTACTCAGCAGTGTTACAATAAAATTAACTCACTAAAGGATATTCCATTTCCTTATTTTTTACATGTCTTATGAAAACAAGGAGCAGAGTGGGGAAAAGACAGCATGACACAAAACCTGTAGCAGACCTTGATATGTAGCTCAAAGTCTGAGATTTATTCCATTGCCCTGCTTGCAAACCCAGCATACAACATAAGCCTGCAAATTTTTTTCTACTTTGTTGAATTTTTTAACTCCTTTGTGCAACTATGAAGCAGTAAAACAGTGTTTTACAACATCCTTGAAAACACAGCCATGTTGTTAGTTCCTCACATGCAGACTTCATAATGTGGTTGTAATATTTCACACCTTCCTGTGTGAATGCCTATACCTCAAGAAGTGTGCGAAACCTATGCGGAGTTTGGATTTTTGTAGCTAAACATGGAAACCTCTCTGTATGGGTTTGTGTAAATCTAGAGCTTAGAATAACCCTATGCCAACTCCAAGAAATGGATTATCAGAATAAATATATTGCACTACCATTTTATGATTCTTGCAAGCAATATCCCAGCCTATTCTGTAAGTAAAAGAAGCTATTGAAACATCACCCACAACAAATGTTCTGTCTTAGTCACTTTTTGCCCCCTCTTTGGGAGATGTTATTCTGGCTTCCTCCTTAGTTTCAATRGTGTTGTATGGCAGTCTAGCCCTGTAACCTCTAGGAAATGCTTAATTCAGTTTTTTCAATTCATCTTTGATTTTAGCCCAGTGTTATTGCCGAGGTTCATCTGAATGAGGTGTAAATGTGCAAGGAATCATTCCAGATGGGAACACATGGGTGCCCTCTTGACATGAAAGTATGCAATCCTAACTGGCATGGACTTGGSAGCAGTTAGTTACGTGGCTGATTAACTTGTGGGGCTAGGTTGTGATCTCGTGAGCCAGACTGTCAGGCTTAATCATCTTATAAAATGGAAGGCCTCATTAACCCTTCCGTATCTAACAAGAGCCACCATTCCTGGGGCAGTCTTCAGTAGCCAGAGGTGGTCAGCAGAACAAGRGGATTTTGTGAGTTTGAAGCAACAATGACTCTGAGAAAAAAAGGAAAAGCAAAGAAGAGAAGTTTCAACCTATGAAGAATGAAAACTAGTCTAATGGCTTGGATCCCTAATAGCAGATATAAATTTAAATTCACTCAGCCAAAAGAAGTATTGAAGCTGCATCTCCCAGAACCTTGATGAAGCCACAAACCACAGAATTCTTGCTTTCATTTGAATGAGAGACATCACAAGAAATGAAACTTAAAAATCTCTTAAAGTATAGAAAACCAAGGTGGTGGAAGGTCATGTCATTTTTTCCCTCTCTAGTAATTTGCTTTATCTATTTAGGTAAAACATATTTTTTTAAAAAAGTTCCCATTGACAGGGTCAGGCTGCTAATGTGGATGTGGAGGGGGGGCTGTTATCTAGAGAAAGACAATGGTAGAGATAGGTCCAGGATGTCTTTCCAAACATTTTTACCATTTTTGTCAATCTTTCTCCTTTTTCTTTTCTCTCATACCTGCAGAGGAAGAATCACAGACTAGGTTTTCCTGTTACTGCTTGAGCTTAAATTCCAAATACTATATATAGCTTGAGACTGCTTTCTTGTTTCATTATAACTGAAAGCTGGCAGATAATTCCTATTTAAAACTCAAACTAGGGCATAGATGCAGTACAGTGTAGCGGCAAGCTCTTTGCCAGAGTTTTGAAGTCTGGCACTCAATCAGCCATGTGAAATGTGGCTTCCAAGTCCTCTGTTACTTGCTTACTAAACCTACTTTTTAGTCATCACTGAAAGATCTGACATTTTGCTACATCCCTAGTAAAAGCCACGTCTAAGAAACTTCAGAACCACACTATTCCTATTCTGTAGGTGATACTTGGCAGCTGAACGCAATTCTACAAATAGAAAGGTGGTCAAGAGTATCTCAAAATTCAGGTAGAGAGGAAAAAGACAAAGAAGATACAGATGTCCTGAATATTTTGGCTGGGAATAGCTACCTCCAATGTGGCACCCAGAAGTGGTAAAAGGATAACAATACTAAAATTAATGAACCAGAATAAAGTCAGAATAGAAAGACCAGGGTTTGCCTTCTGATTGTTCAAGAGAAGGGCAGGTCCATTTCTCCTTCCTTACCATTTTTCTTTTCCAGCTCTTGTCTTACTACCAGTTTTTCACCAGTCAGTACTCTAGTACTCTATTTCCCTCTCTTGCCCAGACTCTGCCTTTTCTTTAAATTCTACTCTGCTGAAACCCTGAGTGCCAGCCGTTCAGGATTCGTCTCTTCCTGCTCTGGACTCCATTCACAGCTCCGCTGTCTGCCTAGCAGTTGCACAGTGGATCCCTTCACCCTGCACATTACTTATAAGATAATTGTCAGTCTCAAGACACATTCACAGACTGAATCCCACATTCATCTTTGCTTTCCTCTCTGACACTCTAATACACAATGATTTGTCTTCTGCTGAAGGCACAAACTGTTTGAAATACTGTGGGATTTCACAGCCAGCCTCTGTTGCCTCTCTTTTTCCCCAGCTATTCACTTACCTGGCACCTTGTTCATCTAATGTCAAGYCGTCTAATGTCATCTCATTTGCACGCTGCTTCAACAAGAAAAGTGGATTCAGAAGCAAGATAAGAATACCTGAGGTCTGTATGCATTTCTGTGTATTGCTCAAATGTGCCATGCATTTGGGTTATGGTGGAAAGAGGAGACTGTGGGCAGAAGGGGAGATTTGAAGATGGCACAACAGGAATGAGTGAAATTGTAGGTGAATGTGTTGAGATTTTGAGGCCTTTAATGCAGTGTCAGTGTTACAAGCATCCAAACAGCAGATTTAAATCAGAYGATTGCAGGAGGAAGAATTATGGCTAGAGCAGGGTAAGGGAACTTAAAATTACTCCAAAATTATCTCTGAAATTCCCAAATTCCCATTCAGGTATAATGACTTCTTTAGTTAGCTTAGAGCACTGTCCAAGCTACAAAATTCTGTAGTCATTAAGGGACTGTTTTAGTAGGCATCAGAGAGAGTTGAGGGATGAGAAAATGGYACTGTTCTCAACTGCATGAATTCAAAACTGTCCCAGGATTCCAAACACTCAAAAAATCTAGCAAGTCACATTTCCAGATATTTTATGCTATGTAAATGAAGCAACAGAAGACACAAAAATGCAGGTTCACAACCATAAGTAGTAGAAAAATAACTGAGGGCAGTAGAAGATTACCATCATTATCATTGTTACATTTTGTCACCTGTGTGTAGTTGTGAATGAGACTGATTCTASTTKCTCAGTCAGTATAAATAATTCATGCTGGTAAAGCTGATGAGGGAACAAGAAATAATGATGTGATATTTGATACTATATCTTCCTCTGCACATTCATTTTTATTCTGTCAACGTAGAGGTAGAGTCATGCTGTTTTGAACTTGTCTTTTTAAATGCTATAAATTGTTTTGGTAGATCTTGGTGGTGTAATTGCAACTGTCTATATAGCAGAAAGTATTTAATTTGGGTTTTTTAATTTAAAACTATCTATGTGGTTTTGGTTTGTTTTGTAATTTTTTTTTTTAATGTAACAGTCCTGAGCAAAGGGATGTAGAAAATCTGAAACATTAATTTTTTTTTTGCCATAGAGGTGTACCTTTGATTTCAAATAAAGTAGAAAAAAATTGGTTTTSGGCTTTAAGCCAGAAAAACTGTTATTTCAAACAGTGCCAATGATAAATAACCATCATGGCACAGGAGAATGATGGAGTGTGAGGAGTTCTTTCTTGTATTCACCATTAGAATTCTCTTTCAGCTTGACTTATTATTTTGGTCATTGTTGTTTCTTTCTATATAAATACAACACAGAAAATAAATTGCTGTCACATTAAACAAAAATTATTGTAGGCATCCTTTGAAAAATAGGAAAATGAAAAAATAACTTCCTGTTCATAAAACTGTTTGGCAAGTGGCTATTTTCAGTGYCAGGTACTCTATTCATCATTACCCTGAATTTGTGCTTAACCTTCTAAAATTTGTGAAGCAGAGAATAAAGTTTTGTGTCATGATTCTGTTGAGTATATAAAATATCTATAAGTGTTGCAGCTCAACTGAGATCCCAATGAGAGGGAAATCTGTGCCCAATGAGAGGGAAATCTGTGTGAAGAATTTGCAGGTGCAAGGTTGTGGTCAGTTCTCCTACTCCAGCTTCCTTAAATCATAACCAGGAGAACATGGGTGATGCAGAATGGGTTTCCAATGCCTTGTCCCCAGGGCTGTGGGAGAGAATGGAAGGATTGCTGACTCCAAACATTTCTTTGGGTGTGTGTGGGTGAGGAGGCAGACCTGGCCTTACTCACACACCCACCCACCCCCTCCTGTATTCCAACCCAGGCCTGTATTCCAGCCCTGTAGTGGCTGCTCATCCCATGCACAGCAGGGGCAATGCTCCTCACCCCAACCCTGGCGCCCCTAACCCAGCCTCTGAGTACCCAAATTACTAGAGTCCCACCTTAGGGGAAGAGCCCAGGMTGGCCAAGGGGTATTTAAGGCTGAACATGCCTCAAGGACACAACTTGACCCTGCCTCCTCTTGGAATTTCTATCAGCTAAACACTGCTGGCACCCAGGAATGGTAGTTGTGTAATGTAGGCAGTTGTGTCAGGTAGTTTGTGGTAATTGGGAGCGGGGCTGCAGCCGAGCCTYATCCCCAATGGCTACAGCTGTGAAAAGCAGGTGAGCAGCATTGACAGCAATGAGCCATGGAGAGCCCAGGTGCACTGACAAATCCCAAAGGAAACAGAGGGCACACAGGTGAAATGCATGAACATGAGGGGTATAAAAGATTAAAGAACAAGGAGAGCAGATACTTGAAGTCTTCTGAAGTGGTGTGGTGTAACTCTGTATGAGGCTTTCTGCTGTTGTATGATGATACTCTGTGCATTGTGGCCACCTCAACTGTGACAATGTAAGTCCTTTGCTATATGTTTTCTCTCTTTCTCTTTGTTCTTCTAATTCCYTATTCTTGGAATTTTTGCATAACCTAAAATCAAATGGGCTTAGAGTTTGCTAAATTGAATGGACTATGTTAATGTATTAAGAAGTCTTGTTTACATTGCTTGAATACTGCTCTTAATTTTTGCCAAAGCTCTTTGATTTTTCTGAAGTTTCCAGTAAAGTTTCTTTTGATCTTTTGGGAGCATCTTGTTAGTATTTCTCCTGTGTCTAACTCAAAAGACACGAACGACTGTAAGGCCTTTCAGAAGTCTTACTGAGCAAGTTTTCTGGGGACTAACARGCTGTCAGGTGCTGCTTTCCTGTATATCCAAAGGAAGGAAATACCTTCAATGATGAATGTAGGTGGTGAGTAATTTGTAAGATGTCTTCATCTTCCTAGTTAGTGCAGTGCCTCTGGGGAAGCAGCTGAATATCAGTACTAAGGCCAATGTTCACATGAAAGAAGATGGACATCTAACCATCTTTGAGTACAGATCTAACAAGCTTTGTTTCATAAAACAGCAGATCAGATCTTCTCAGGATTATGTGGTGGTAGTACTTGAAAGAGTACTGGGGTTTGGTTTTTYTCTTTAATGAAAGTTAGCGCTACCTCTGAGATGGTGTTAGTACATTAAATAATTTGCTACAAAGAAGAAACTTAGTTATGTTCCTCCCCGAGATGCAAAAAGTATGACCAGAGGAAAAAAAAACAAGATTTTCAAAATACAGGTMAAGTTGTATGAGCTGTATGGTAGAATACTGACAAATACAGGTATTTCTATACAGTATATCATAAAGCTGTATGGAAAAGCACTCCCCAAAGGATCATCTCTGATCTTTATTGCATTTCCTGAAAATACTAAGAAACAGGAGAACACTCCTGCTCAGGAAAGTGGGCTATGTTCTGCCCCCAGTGTCATGCTAGCCCATTAAGACTGGTCAGGCTGCAGGTCTCAGGCCAATATGTATAATATGTGCTGTTGTTGCCTCCATTTCCAAAGACTGGATATATCTTCTTGGAATGGCTGTAGCTCTCAATTACAGAATCACAATTTAACATGAAATATCTTAGAAATGRTAAAGCAAAGCTGTAAAAAATATAGCAATGGAATTTCAGGCAAAACACACAAGATTTTCCTTTATTTTTTCCTGTTTCTTGTTTACCCTTTTGCCAGTATGTGAAACACACGAAAAAGCATTACCAACATATCAACTGGCACAGTAATAAATGAGAGAACAGAGAAGACGCTAAAATGTTAAAACACTATGAAGAAAAGCTTTAAAATATTTAGTTCAAATGTCAAGAATGGAAAATCTTTTAAGTGYCATAGCTTAAAATATAGAGCCAGCAAGATACAAATTTTAAAATACAGAATGTTTTTCTGATTCTCATATTAAGAATACATTAATTTACAGCAGAAGTCATCCAGTAGAAGGTGTTTTAAATTTAAAATCCATTTTTAAACCTCACTTGAAAGGTTGATAAGAAGTGCAGAGGAGTGATTGGAAAAACCTTTAATGTCTCTGAAAACAATGGCAGGTTGAATGACTGGATGATGATACACAGAAAAACTTGGAAAGTGAAGTTTAATTTTGGCAGGATTTTAAATGTATGTATTTGGCAGCATCCTTTGCCAAAATGTATTACATAGGTGGCAGAAGACAGAATCCAAGATCAGTTACTGCTTTTTTCTGGAATTGCATGAAAAGTCATTCACTCTAACTCATTTYTTTGCTTTTTACTCACTTCCTCGTCCTTGGCAAGGGGAATGCAATGGAGAAGCATGGAAAAAGTGCTGTGAGGAAGGTCTTGTCAGATGATACCTCAGTCTATTGGGATAAGGTTTACAATAATTTATATCAGTAGAAAACCCCAGACTTATCTGCTAGCAGACTCCTGGAATCAATGGTCTGTAACTGCTTTCAGATTTCTTCTTTTCTTCRTCTCAATGTCCTGCAAGAAAGAATGGATTTGCAGGACCCCATCCAAAATAAGAAGTTRCTGGGTTGTTTTGGAGTTTTTTTTTTGGAGTGGAAGGAATAAGGAAATAATATCTTGCCTCTGTTTAGAATTAGGGGATATTTATGTGGTTTGACATGGTCTTGATCCATTACTGAAATAATCATATATAAATGCATGGCTATGATTTGAAAGTGTCAGTGTTTTCTGACTTTTGCATATTAGCAAATATACTGTATTGTTTTGTGGATTAAACTCTTATGGAAAAGGTGGTGAGCGAATAAAAAAGAAAAGAAAGTGCCACCTAACAAAGAAGCCATCTGTTCTTATGCCACAAATAAAAAAAATCTATTTTGAATCACTTGCATGGCTTGTACATCTTGCCTTCTCAGTGTGGATATACAGTACATTTAAGCTCAGATCAGAGACCTTCCTGGTTGGCATTAGCTAAAGACTCTGTGAATATGCTGAAGATATGGGCTCTGAGAAAGAAAAAAAACAAGCTGCTGAAAACAAAATGTTAGCACTTTTGTAAATCTGCCAAGTTTTTCAATATAACTGCCAACAGTTTGATGTTCAGAGGAACTCAGCAGAATTGCTAACATGCATGCTGCATAAATGGCTATTCATTAGAAAGATGCTGTAGTTTATATGTGACTGCTTTCTTTGGCTGGCTAATATATCAAGTATGGTGCTTGTTTTGTAYGGTGAAAAACTTTCTCCATTACCATAGTAACCTCTTGCATGTTGGCGGAAGCTGATGTCATTCACGGTATTATTCATTCTTAGTGAATTGGTCCTCAAAGTGCTAACAAGTTCCAGGGAGATAAAGAACACTAAGTATACATTCTGGTTAAACACAATTTAACCCCTTTACCTCACTGGTTTCCTGGAGATAAATAGGTAYATATATTTGATATATACATGTATTTAATTCCTTTAGTATTTCTTTGGTATTGCTGAGGAAAAAGGTTAAAATGGCACATTTGTCTAGCATAATACTGGAATAAAGTGAAAAAAGGCAGTAGTCCTATTTATTCTCGGACATCTCAGCATTGCAGGTCAACTGATTGAAGGAAAAATAATTTAGCAATCCTTTCTATTTAACTATTCACCTAAAGTTCYTTCATTCTTCATCATTACCAATAGTAGCTATTGTAAAATAAAAACTTTTCTCCAAGTATCTTTAACACTGTTATTAACTGTATTCAAATTTTAGATTTGTTTTTCCTTGAACATATTCTTCAGATATTCTGTTATTGAAGTACTAGCACAAAACTGGGCATTTGATTTTGATTGGAGGGGGAGTAGGATCAACTTGTAGAAGAAGGTAACTCTTATCTGTACTTATATATAACCTAGAAACCTTGACATCTTCTCTAAAACCTTTGTCTGTGAACTTCATGTCWCAGGTACTGTAGTGTACCTGAGGGGAGGGGGCTGTGGTAGCAAAGGGCTCTTCAAAACTTTCAGGCCAAGGACAGGAAGGTAGAAAARACTTTATCCTCAAACTTTTTCCTCTCCCTTTCCACAGTATCTACACACAAACATAGGGAGAAGGAGCCTGTCTGTGTCAAAGCGTGAAAGGGCAGAAAAGAAGGAACAGGCCTCTCTTGCTGTGCTGAGTGCAGCTGTGTGACTGCAAGAAGGGGAGACAAGGGTGGCATGGAAATAAACCTGTCAGAGATTTGTTCCACTGGATTTGTTGAAATCCCYTCCAGTACAGCCTTACTTAAAGAAGCATAAATTTTGCTGTACTTTTCTCTTTAGTTCTATAGAACATTTGCTGGTTCTTTACCAAGGTTCTTCTTAGATAAGGGAAATCTGATCTTCTGTGGGCAAAACTCATCCAAAACTTGAGCAAGGCACCACAACAAATTGCATAAAGGTCTATAACTAAAGCAATGTCTCTGGACCTCTTCATTGAAATACCAATGATGGCATCATGTGCTTATCTGACTGAGCTGAACAGGAGGSTTCATTAGTATTGCTCTGTATGGGCTGTCTGATCTCAGTTCCACTCTGCTGGTGCAAGGTGAAGTGCAACACATCTCTGAGTGATTTTGTCAAGGCTGTCGTAAGCTGAGGATTAGAAACACAGGGCTGGAAGGCTGGAAGTGTTTGCCTTTTAATTCAAGGAAATGAGGATAATGGTGGACAAGACCAGTTGACTCAGTCTAAACCCTGTATTTGTTGCCTACTAGTAAAGATGCCTGTAGTTGAAGGGAACGTGAATACCTGAGCTGTGGTGTTGTAATATGAATATTATTAGTAAAATTAATCTTTCTTTGGTCTCTATATATAATAAAGGTATTAGTTTGTTGATCTGAAATGACAATGACCCTTCTTACTTTTCCATTAATATTTTCTTTGCTGTATCTAATATTTAAATATTTAAATTAAGGTCACCTGCTTTGAATCATACAATTTAAATGAATATTGATTTGCTGATTTAAACTCCAACACTACCTCACAGAAGTAAAATATCCATCTTTATCTGTTTTACTGTAAAAATAWGTATTGAATTTTGTACATGGATAAAAGTTTAACTAAATCAGGGTCTGAATTTCCCAGCCTTGCCACTACTGTTTTAATTCCATTAGTAAGACATTTGAACAGGGATTCTTTTAGTTTGTGCGAGGTCAGAGATCTAGTAAAATTAATGGAAATATATATTTTTTTATTATGCCTAATTGCTTGGTTAAGCCATCTGAGGAATTTCTGTTCCTTGTGTAGAAAATTTTCTGTACTGAGGTGTTAATTCAAATAAGAATGTTCTATTTGTATTATTAATGTAAAAAATGAAATGAAAAGCATTCCCTTATCCAGGATGACAGATAAAATTCCATTTGTGCTAGTGGTAACCAGAAAATTTCAGGAACCTGCCAGAAAAATGTGTAAATTACCTTCTTTTTCATTTTTCCCAATGAATGTAAAGGTGGCTAGCAAACACTTTATTTTCTAAAGAAGCTTTAAATTAATATTAAAAAGCAATATTTAGCAGAAATTTAGAGAAAAATTCACATCTGGATAAAAATCAGGACAACTCTCTGTTAAACTATATTTTTCTTTTTCCAAACGAAATGGAGAGTGCTGGTGCAATTCATTTGACTAAATGATACTGGCACTATTGAGAATCACTCACTTTATTCAGATTACCTAGGGTTATGACATGGGTAGATTAATCTAAGAATTTCCTACAAGAAACCCCTTTACTCCCATTCCTTCAGCCCAATTCAAAGGAAACTGGATGCAGATGGTCAAATTTTAATTTTTTTCTGGGATGTATTAATTTCATCCATTACATTTGAGTAGCTTCACAAAACCTGTAAAGCTAGTTTCATCTTATTACTAAAGTGTGAATACCCAGCTGATATTGAGCCATTGCTAGAATGATGGGCAGAGTTCAGGCAGTCTCCTTGAAAGATATTCATCAACAGCCAGGGGAGACTGCCAGGCTGATTTTCCTGTGGAGTGGAGGAATACCACTGCTGACTGAAGGCACTGTCCTCAGCTGTGACTCTGTGCAAGGTGGGTTACTTGCAGAAGAAGAGGAATTTGTCAGGGTTGGTGCTGTTGCCCTGAACAGGGAGATCCTTATCTGTTCATTGAAGATCATGAGGTAGGCCTAAGGTAGAGATAGATATGTGATAGTTAAGCATTGTATTCTTCTCTGGAAAGGATAGGGACAGAAAGAGAAATGTCTTCAAGGATGAAACTCTTTCTGTTATCCATCTCTTCCTTTTCTTCCTCTTGTTCCCCTCTGTTCTCCTTCAGCTTCCTTTGTGATCATGCCCAAGCTGTCAAGCTCYTTTCAGACACCACAGAGCTGCACCTCATACATTTCTTGCCCAGACTATCACAATTTTTTCCCACTACCACTAGAAACACTCTATTTTATCACCAGGATGTAAATAAAATCTTTGGAAATTGTGGAAACAGTGAAGTAAAAGATTAGCTGGCTGACCCACAGAGAATCCAGGAAGTACATAGGACATTGCTTGGTATGTCAGAAAATAATTATTAGTTTGTGGATCTGCCTTATTCAGGGTAGTGGCTAATCYTCATTGGAGTTCAGAGGAACAGACCTCATTCAAACCAGCTACACTGTCCTTTTAGTAACTCTGGTAGTCTATGRGCATGCATGTTATTATTTACTACACTTCACTGATTGCACTTTTGCATGCCCTTCTCTTGAGGAAGATTTTCCTGAAAAAAATGTGGTTTTGAACCAGCATGAAGGAACAGCAACTCAGTATGAAGGAACTGATCCTATGAATAAAAAGTTCCTCTCAAAATACCAGTTTCGAAAAAGGATTCACTAAGAATTTTAAGTAACTGGAGCCACACTGTTCCTGAACTAAAGCTAAATGCAGATTTTCACTGCCTTGAATTGGTGTAACAGACATGAAGTTCATGTGTTTTACCCTTGAACAACAACGTTGAAGAAACAATGTTTTGACCTTAGAAACAAAAAAAAGTTTTGCACTTAACCCCAGCATGTAAATCACTCACACAATCATGAAAATGGTAAGAAGAATCTACAGAACAGTTATCTCAGATTAGGCATTTCACAGAATCATGCTGAAATACTAAATAGAAGTTTTCTGAACAATTACTTCTGCCAACATATCTCCCTCTGTAAAAGCTAATGACACCTAATTCAATATTTTAAATGCAGCAATGACCAAGCAGCTGAAGATCTTGGTAACCCAATCCTTCATTAACACACCAATGATTAGTAGTTTTATGGTTGTGATAGGCCCTTATGGAGTCATAAATTCACATCAGCAGTGGTGCTATTCAGAGGTTAGTAGCTGTTCCAGTATTTAAAATCTTGTACTTCCACAAACTGATTGTCAAGAAGATATGTGGCATATTAAAATACTACGTACCTTGATTAATRCAAACCCATGAATAGAAATCAATGTCTTTGTCAAGCTTAGCATCTGATCCCCTCTGCAGAATAGATSAAGATACAGGGAAAGTCCACAGCAGAACTGTTATGTGTTCTTGTGTTGTGCTTTGCACTGTGGCCTCAAAGTGAGCCTTACAATACAAAATGTGAGAAACTTTGACACTTTCTTTTTAAATTTTCTTACCAGTTTTACAATATCATTTCCTCTACTGTGATTAGCTCACTGGCAGAATAGACAATGACATATGACTCTCCAGGTTAAGTTATAGAAATCTCAACTGGAAAACAAGTCCTTATTGATGAATTTAGATAGTAGAGCWGGAGCCAGAAAGCAATCTGCTCAGGCTATTGTCTTATCTGAAAAAACAAAAAACACAGGTGAGTATAATTTGAAGTGACAGACACAAAAATACTGTGAAATTCATACACACTTGAATGGATACAAAAGTTTTCTCCTTGATTAACTTTCATAATGTTTCATTAACCTTGGTGGAAGACTGTACCAAAGATATTTGTTCAATAGAAGCAAGTCAGGCTGCTGTGTATTGGTAATGTATAAATAAAGATCTYTGTTCTGAAAGGGTGACTCCTTCTCATTTCCCTGGTTCCTTTCTCTGTTCCCTTTTCACTTTTCCTGATGTTTCTATTACACTGCATGACCTCTCCTGTAAAAATAATGGTCTTTAGTGTGAGTATTCTGCAACAAGCAATAGATTTATCCTTTRATGTGTAGATCCTAGGTCACTTTCTTCTCTTCACTTTATATTTTTACATCAGCTGCCATGTCTCTAGCCATAGTAGATTGTTTACTTATCTGTCCATTTATTTTCTTTGACATAATCTGTCCATTTGTGTTCATGCAGCAAAACTGGAATGCATTCAGAGTTATAAAATTAGATGTGTTGGGCTTGATTAAAAATGTCTTCTCCCTTTCCCTGATCAAATCTTCTCTTACCCACTTTTCCTTTCTGAGACCACTTTGGTTCTGGCTGCCTAGAAACCTTTTACTGTCCTTACTTCACCCCATGCAATTTGCATGAACAAGTGTCTCCCAGCTTTCAGGCAATGATTCACACCTCCTACCTAAGCTTTTAGCTGTCAAACTAGAGATGTTTTTCTTCTACAACTGACTACTCCACTAAAATGCCACCAACACAGCTCCAGAGGGTGTGTTGTATCTGCCTGGGACAAGCGGAGACAGTCTCCTGACTCTGTACTCTCCRAGGTACACAGCTGAAATTATATTTCTGGTGAAAATCATTAAGTCTAATAAAATCATAGAATGGCTTGTGTTGGAAGGGTCCTTAAAGATCTTCCAGTTCCCAGACTCCTGCAATGGGTAAGGACACCTTCCATTAGAGCAGGTTGCTCAGAGCTCCACACAGTGCGGCTTTGAATACTTGCAGGGGTGAGATATTCACAAGATGAACACATCTTGAGGAAAATGAAGAGTTGGCATGAAAATATTATTTACTTTAAAAAAGGGGAAAAAGTGAACAACAATCCACTTTAACTTAGGAAGGCAGCTTTAAAATGACCACAGAGGTTCAGTTCCATTTCCTGTGAAATAGGAATTTCTGAGCTGCAGAAGGAATGCTGCTCTTAGTCATGTTATTCCAGTGGCATGCTTGGCATTTTGGTAGAGCTCAGGCTGTGGGAATGACCATGCTTTCTTCTGGAATCTCTCTAAGCTTCCACTTGTAAAAATACTGTGTTGGACCCACACTAGAATTTCTTACCAACAGCAGCTTACAGAAATGAACTGATTATTTCAAACTACTTCAAATTCTTTCTGATTCTGAATTTCATCCCCTGATGATATATAATGACTGTGCTCTGGGGGAGAAGCAAGGAGTGATGATTTGTTTGAAGGTTAGTGTCAAATGTGACAGCAATTTAGATTCATAACTATCAATACAAGAATGAATGAACTGCAATATAATTCTTTGTGGAATACACAAAGATTGGAAATTATGCTTAAGTAATTTTCTGCTCATATTGGGGTTTGAATAGATACARTTAACATCAGTGGGTCGTTAGCTCACCATTACAAAGATTTTATCCAAATTTTGGGTTTTTTAATCTGCCAAATTATTTTTACAGTGAACATCACTAACTTCAAATATCAATGTGGGGAATTTTTGTTGCCTTCCTTCTAATTTTTGACATTTCAAAAAAAGAGTTGGGCATGTTTCTATGTCAGCAAACTAGTGAAAACTAAAAAACTGGGAAGCTTTATATGCATCAGATGATAAACTGATCTTTGAGGCCTTCTAATAGAAGAATCAGCTTTGGAAACAGAATCAATATTGCTATTTTAATTAAATGTTGCTAGTTTAGTGGAATAATTCAATATTTTATTAACTGTTAGAATTGTATTTTCATATGGTTTGCCTGCTGGAAAACAGTACATCTACCCAGTAGAATTCTGTGTCCTGCRGAGCCAGCAGTGGTAGCTTGGGTACAGGAACCACACAGAGCAGCTCTGATGCAGATGATAGCAGTGCCAATGTGTTGAGAGTTGGGCATGCATTTCTATGTGGCACTGGAATTTGGAGCTAGAGAATTTGATGCAGGAGGAATGACTGAGGATGCTGGGGAAACAGGGACACCTTTGTTGATGCCTTATTTGAGTATCTATAATCAATTCTTCAAGGAAGCACCAGAAGTGAGGTCTTCCCTCAGCCTGATAGTGTGCCCTAACCACAAAAGAACAAAATCTTTCTTTCTCTTCAGCAACTCATTGAGCCAGAATTATGTAAACTAATACCATAGGAAGAGAAGATTTAATGTACAGTCTGTTCTGAGCTCTTCCTATGAAGGTGAATTTCACAAGACAGCTCAGTCAAACTGGGGGCTGCCTGCTGCAGTCCCAGGGCAATCCTCATCTCTTTTTGCAGGCCCTACAGCTGCTTGCTCTCTGCTTCCTTCTCATCCACCCAGCAGTGACTCTTGGAACATTTTCAAGCATCTAAACTAGCTATGAAGAAAYGTTTAGCTTTCTTCAAATTTTGCTCCAACAGAGGAAGCATTAGGAGCGGGACTGCCACCTTTAGGACAACAAATAGCTCCCAAACCATCTTAGCTGCATTGAAAATGTACACCCACAGGGGAAACAGCAAGCTAATTTAGTGCTGGAGTTGCCTTCTGTGGCATCTAAACATTTCTTTCTCTTAAGTGAAGTAGGCACCAGCAAACACTGAGATATAAACATTTGTTTTCATACCAGTGTTCCCCTTTCTCTTCTTCCAAGAACAAAAAAATGAACTGCTTGCTCATTTCTAGATACATAGTTGTGCTTATTTTGTAACTTTTTCAGCTTTTGCTTTTGAGAAGGTCTTTCAGCTTGCAGGGRTTTTCCTCTATGTTTTGTCTCGTGCGACACACCTCAATGATTTGAAACACAATTGGCCTTGTAAAGAAACTTTTGGATGTCAGTGTTTGCAATAATGGGGCTCACCTCAGTACAACTGGGAACAATTTCACTTTGACATGAAATACTGGCTTTAAAGTACTTTACTGAGGTACTTTACACAACTACTACTTCATTTCCATTTTAGATGTTTAGCTCCTAGTCCCTCAAACAGAAGGTGTTGCTAGAATAAATCTGCATTACAGAAAAAGTCAAAAGAAAAAAATAGACATCACAAATCTAGGAGATCCTTTCTACCTGAGACATTGGTCTTTCTGTACTGAGTTAAAATCAGTAGGAAATGACAGATCTTATACATGAAAGTTGCTTACAGAGCACAAGGAAGAAATTACCTTACTTTTGCATAACTGTTGATTATTTAGAGGGCTTGGTAAACAAACAAAGAGCCATTGAAGGTTTTCCTTAGCCCCAGAAGGTTTCAATACACTTTTGAAGGAAAATGCTTCAGACAGAAGGCAGCCAGAATTCAAAGTCAAGGAACCAGAAGGCACCATTCAAGGATTTAACCTGCAGGAGTCTGAATGAAGGTCTAAATTCTGATACCTATAGTGTGCAAACCCAGAATAAAAATTATTCTGGGAGGATATTTCCTAACTGATTATCCAACCACAAAGTTAAAGACTAGGCTCTCCTTTCTTTTGGTCCTCATAGCTTGTGTGCTGGTGGAGGATATTTCCTAACTGATTATCCAACCACAAAGTTAAAGACTAGGCTCTCCTTTCTTTTGGTCCTCATAGCTTGTGTGCTGGTCCACACACTCTTGTGTGCTGGTTTGATAGTGGGGCACTGGAAAATGCTAAAGATAGACTCTGAAAATGTTAGGCTTTGTGTTTACCCAGATCACTGCACCTGTGCAAGCAGTATGATAAACGATATAATTGTTAGATGTGATGATTGTTTAGTAATTCAATATAATTATTGTAGAATCATATGAAGAATCATGAGAAACTATGTTAGAAATTTAAAAAGGGGCCATGAGGAGCCATGCTTGGTTGAAATCTATGTATACAATAGAACAATACAAGTTTAATAATTAACATGAAAGTTATATAATGATAGAATATAAAAATGTGTTCATCCCGAATGCATATAACAGTCAGATTTGGGTTGAATACCCCTGACACCCAGAGCTCTTCAATAAAAGCACCTACATGGAATTGCTCTTGTGATTATGTGTTTTTGAACACTAACAGGTTCAGCTTCCAGATGTAGGGAAGTGTGTGCTCTGCCCCCAACACTGCATTCCACACCCCCTGCTGCCTGTATCTATGCTGGCTGCAGGGACACTGACTGTTCAGTTGCATATCAGGTCCCTAGAATTTCATGTGAAGAATTCTGTGGTCAGATCCATGATTCATAGCTTGAGCTTCTCTGGAAAACTTTGAGTGTGTTTCAGATGTGGACTGGATACMTGTGGATCACAACTGGGCTTTAAATGAGGGACAGCTACCCTACTCAAATGAACTTGAGTCAGCAGCACATGTGCCATSATCAGGCAAGCAGGGACCATTCAAGACCAAGTGAAGGGTAATCTAATATTTAGTTATTTATATTCTATAGCATTTAATAGTGTGCAGGTATCTGGATATTCTGATATTTGTTGGCATGCCAGCTAGGTCTAGAAAGGGTTGTGGGAGCAGGCAGTGCTTTCTTCTGTAACTACAATCCTGAGGTGACTTTTGGCCCATGTGGGATGCAGGCTATACCTTGAAAACAGAGGAAACCAGTGCATGAATCCTGCTAGGAATTGATGGCTCCTAYTGAGAGGATGTAGTGGAAGACTCCATAGCGTGTGTTGTGAAGGGCAGTGTCCAGTGAGGACTTCGCTAGGATGCTTCCTGTTAAGCCTTCATTGAAAAACGATGCTCTGATGTGTACTTTAGCTAGAAGTTAGGCAGGATTCTCATCTGTGGGTGAAAGATCTTAACAGCCAGTCTCCTTACTCAATAAGGTGGCAAAAGACTGTCACTGAGGCTTGTAACTTCCCTGCCTTTTTGTTTTTGCAAGATTTCTACCTACAGTGCCAGGAAACACAGCTCTAAAGCAGTAGGGCGTGACCAAGCTGCTCATAGTACCAGGACAGAAACAGATACATCCAAGCTGCCATTTGTTCTGTAAGTACAACCACGTAAGAAGTGTTGATTGTGCATCCATCTCACGGGGTGATAATTATGACATTCCCAGCGATTCTCTTTTGTTGGGCATTAGGTGCCAGTAGGGAATCAAGTGGGTCGTTGTTGTGTTGAAGTACATGTAGACTGCTCCTACACACACAGCCTTCCCGGACCTTTTCGTTCGAGCAATTTGCCGAAGGAGAGGGGTGGACAAAGCCCGTCAAACCCCGAAAAAGCAGCAGCCCTTTGCGGCGTGCCCGAGTGAGCTCCGAGCACGGCAGGTGAGCGCTGCAAAGGAAGGCAGAGGGATGCAAGCGGGGTTCGGCGGGGTGGCTGCGGGGTGCGGGGTGTCTCCTCGGCACCGCCCCGTCGCCCCCGGGCTGCCCGGGCAGGTAGCGGGGCGGGGCGGTGCCGGCAGAGCCGCCCCCGGCCGGCCCGGCCGCTGGGCACCGCTCCGCATCGCTCCCTCCCTTCCTTCGCTTCGCATCGCATCGCGGGGAGGCGGCGGCGAGGGGCGGGCGGGGAGGAGTGCCGGGGGAGGCACAGGCGGCGCGGCTCCGCACGGCTCGGCACGGCAAAGAAAGACCCCCAGAGAAAGTGGAAGTGCGCCTCGCCCCGCCGCGCCGCCGCTGCCCGGCACCGGCAGAGGAGCGGCCCCTCAGCCTGGCCTCGTCCCCCCGAGGTGAGTGCCGCCCTGGRGAGGGAGGGACGAGGGCGGCGGGGCCCGGCAGGAGCGCCCCGCAGCGCGGGGATGCCCCGCAGGTCCCCCGTGCCGGGAGCGGGCTGRTGAGCAGGCGCCTTTTGCGGACGGGTTTGGTTGGTGTTCTCTTGTGAGTATTAGGGCAGCGAGGAGGATGGTGGTGTGTGTGCTTTTTCCTCTGTTCCGTGTTCTTTTTTGTCCGTGTGTCCGTGCCCGGCCCCGGTGGGCTCCGCCAGGGCGGCGGGACCCGCCCGCGCTGCCGGCGGGGGCCGAGCCGGGGGAGCTCGGGGTCAGCGCGGGGCTCAGCCCGCGGTCATTGTGTGCTGGGGGCAGGACACCAGCCCAGGGTCCGTCAGATGGGCACTTGGCTTTAACCAGCCCCTTTGTGGACGCGCCGCTGCCCTTCCCGAGCCCCTGGTTGGGGCGGAGAGGCTGTCGCGGTCCTGCCCCCCCCGCTGGGGAAATCCGTGCTGACAGGCAGCTGGATGGAGATTTTCTGATCAACGTTTTCTCCCATCGGTAGTGTCAGTCGGTTAAATCCCGGTCTTTTGTGGGAGTGTGCCTCCCCAATGGGTGACAGAAGGACTTCAGAGCAGTGTCAGCGCCSGGCTGGTTTCCAGCCCCAGCTCGCCTCAGGTGGCTCCTCAGCCCCTGTCCCCAGCGCCGCCGTGCCGGGCTGGATCTCTTCCTGCTCCTGGCTTTCGCCGTTGGAAACTTGCGGGTACGAGGTTGGATACTGGCAGCCCTGGTCTTACCCCAGGGCTGGGGCTGCTGGCAGTGGGATCCTGATCTGGAGGATCGCCCCGGGGAAAAATGACTTTTCCTTCCCTCTGGCAAGATAGAGAACWGCGTGTCAGGATAATCCCGTATGCTTCAGGAGCAGAGGTATGATGCAATTTAGGTGTTTACACAGCGAGTGTAGGAACTTCGTCTCCTGCTGTGGATTGTTCCTGGGCAGAGTCTCAGGCAGACCGTGTTTTCCCTCGACTCCTGTTCCCACAACTTTATAAGAGACTATTCTCCTGTTGAGCTTTTTATTCTCCTATGTATTCCACTTATAGTCGTTACCACTTTTATCAGTACGTTACACCAAAATTGAGGGGACAGTGCTGAAGTAGTAGCCCTTTTAGGTGGTGTTTTGCTTCGGGAATGATTTTGTGAATGTAAAAACATTCTAGATTCCATTGTCAGTATCTAAGATGCTCCTGAATGTAAAAAAAAAAGGGTGTTATGTAAGAAGTACATGTATATATGTGTGCATTTACAGTAGATTCAAAGTGATGGGACAAGYTCTCTTGAGTGGGCTATTGTTCTGTAACAGCAGGGGTGCCATTAAAAGTACCAATAAAGACTGGGATTAGGGTGATTGGTAGAGCAGAGCTCTGAACCGTTGCAGTAATTTTGTGTTGTAGCAGCWTTCAGAAATCCCAGCTGCAAATCACATTACACAAAGAGAATGCCAGTCCTTGGGCTCAAAAGATGACACAGGTACAGCAAGYAATTTGTAAGAGGAAGGAACAGAGAGGAAGCCAATTGTCTAGTATTACATAGGTTAGGCCAGAGCTCAGTTTCCAGACAGCAACTGGCTTTATATATTTTGGATCTGTTATAACAAGTTTTCATTATGAATTGAATCTTTCCTGATTATGGAATAATTTAAGTACTAGCAAAAATGTTTATAGTATGYAGAACCTGTATTTAATGTGTAACAAGAATAAACATCAAAATATTTTGAAGTGGGAAATCTAAATMATTCCAGCTGGAATGTGTCTACACAGGGTATCATATATTCTGTAATTGTACAGTGGGAATTAAATGGAGCTTGATTTGCTTGGAATTTGTAGTGCTGGTTGARGCAACTGACCATCATGGTTTATTTCACTGCTTTGAAAGAGCTTTTGCATTTTACATTGTCATTATGTTACTTTTAAGTGGTACTGTTATTTCAAGCCAGCATAATGAGATGAAAAGCATTTGGCATTCCCCCCCATAAAATAAGGTCTTATGCTAAATTCAGATCCCTGCTTGAAGGTATCTATAAAATACTGTGCTTATGCAAGGTGTCATATCAAGGAAAATGGACATCCAGGTTAAAGCTGCCTTAAAATATTTTTGTCGTGAAACAGCRGACTCAACCACATTTTTACTCTTTTGGAAGGGAATGATTTCTTACCTTAGACAATGGAGCTCTGACAAAGTGAACATAAGGTAAATGACCATTATAAATGGGACACTTCAATGAGATTAATTACAGATTTGATCATCACCCTCTTCTGTTTCACTCAATTTTCCTAACCAACAAGTTACTTCAGGCTGATTTCTTTAAATATGGAGTTTCAATATACATTTACACAGAAAAGGGTTTTTTGTTCAATTGAGAGATGCAGCAGAAAAAAAATACTCTTCCACTCTGAATACTGCTTTTATTCAGGTTTTCATGATCATGATTTCTTTGTCCAGTTCTATAAAAAGTGACAAAATGGAGATTTTATCATCTGAGTTGATCTCAACAAAACATAACAAAAAACTAAGCAATACCAACAATGAAAAAACTCAACCTCAATAAAGCAGCACGGTCCACTTTGTATAGTCTGTCAGTAACATCTCAGTTCTCTATGTTGACTATTAACGCCTTTCTGGTCAAAGTCTAGCAAACCTCACTTGCACATTCTTTGTGGTTTTGCCACCTCACCTTCTTTCTGCTACTGACTGTTATTAAAATAATTGTAGCTAGTGAACATAGAAAAATGTTGTGATCCTGCACAAAATTAGCAATAGCTGGGGATGCAGCTGATGGTACCTAGGTATATATTGTATTGTGACATGTTGGCAACAACAGCAGGCACTGGAGATACTTGTCATTTTTGGGACAGACTCTGCCAAGTTCATATGAATTACAGTTTTTTTGCATCTTTGTGAAAAAGATGACAAATATTTTTTGTCTCAATAAGATGAAAAAAMCATCCTGGCAGGCATCTAACTCTAACCTTTGCACTTAGATGTGTTAATCATCCCTAAGGTGTGTGTTTCATGTGGTGTCAAGCATAGCTGTTAATACATTTAGCTTTTTTGAGACATTTCACAGCAATCAAATAAACATTAATATTTGTGTATATATGGAGGTACTCACACAGCCTTTTTGTGGCACAATTATTAATAAATCATGTTCTGATTCATGGCTATAAGTGTGTATATTCCTGGTATGTCTTATTACACATGCAGAAGAGAAGGGTTGGATAATGGATTTTAGCTTTTGTTCATTCTAAATGTTTCACTATAAAATATCAGTTTCTTATTCCTGGAAGTATTAATGCAAAAACTATATCAGTGTGGTCAGGGAAAGATTTTTCTCTTCCTTAAAATATTTGGGATCATAAAAGCAAGGTGTGTAACCTGATGTGTTGGACCTGGCTTCAGGTCTTGATGGTGTCAATGTGAAGACTCAGCTACTGAGTAATGTAGCTGAAATCTGTGATCATTACATTTTCCCCCAAAATTACATACTAGGTTTATATTACCATTTGCAGAAAGGCTTTTGTTTCAGCAAAACCTTTTCTTTCTGAAAAAACACCCAACCWGCTTTCAGTCAGAACATCTCCATCAGCCTGAATCAATATTTTAATACAAAGGGTTGAATGTATCCACTGCAAAACAATTGAGTTTATTGTAAGTTGCAATAGCAGGAAAAYATTGCCAAAAATATAGTTTGCTGCCTTGTGCTGTAGGAAGAGATGACTAAGGTTTTCTTCTAAGGGATATAGCAAATATGTATCTTTTCAATGGGCTTGTTACTGTGGCGTTACATAAAAAGGGATGCTTAAAGTTGGACTAAAAATTAATTAAACAGTCTCAACAATAAAGCCTCACAGGCACTATGGTAGCCATGCKAATTTTTCTGGTGCTTCTAGGCTTAAGTTCCTCTCAGCTGAGTTGCCAAGAGAAAAAGTTCTGCAGCATGAGCATAGAACAGAACCACTTCAGACAGTAAAATCCAGATAATTGAAAGATACTACTTGTGGTTCGGAAGACATTAGTTTTTAGGATGGTCAATGTCAAACTGGGGGTGAATGTTTCTTGCAAATAGGAATTTTGTGGTCATGTGACAAGATATTCAGTGGACTTGAAATAAACTGGTGGAAACCTAAATGTTCTGATACCTAAAAATCTGTGCRTGTGCTTTTCTGAGAAAACGGATTATTTTGTTTTGAAATTAGAAAAAGGTAGAAAAAGTTTGGAAAGACTGCCTGCAGGATGTGTGGAATGTCAGTGTAATTGTGGGGCTTGTTTTGAAGCAGTTAAGCACCTTTGGTGTAAAGGGGCTGTAAAAAAAACTTGTAACTGGCTGTTCGTGTTGCACTAGTTTATTGTGGATCAATTCTCAGTTGAGATGTGTTTGTGTCAGGTGGTGTTTTAGTAGGTGTAATAAAACAAAAGCATCTATCCAACTGCATTTATCTTAGAGTCTGAGAAATACCTGGAAGGTGGGATTGTGTTGATAGATTTACATTTTTATGGTATCAGCAGCTAAATTCCATCACAGAAGCTTAATTTGAGCAAGTGCCCAGACTTTGTGTGCCATCAGAAGAAAAGGATGAATACTTTTGTGTTGGTAGGTATCTGGATTTACAGCCATGACTCTCTCTACTAAGCCAGTCTGCTTTGGTATCAAAGTGGAGGGGCATAGGCATCCTTGCCTCTAGTTGTGCAAGTCAAATGAGCCTTCCTGGAGGGAGTATTRTGAGTGTCTGGTGCTACCCTGGCAGTGTCCTGGATATCAGCTAGAAAAGGAAAGTTTTTGCTGTTTGTCAGATCTAGGTTGTAGATAAATATGCGGTGTGTCCTAATTAGGAGTTTTATTTAAGGAACATTCATGATTTAACACCCCAATCTAATTACTTGTAAGCTTCTTGCTAATTTTGCAATTAGTGCTGGAACAAAAGACTTTTTATGGAAAACTCACCCTTAAGGATATCAGAACCACTAACTTCTAATGTTCATAGAACTTTATTTCTATGACAATGTTTTATAGACAATGTCTATAAGGAAATAGTAGTACTTTTACATGATGGCAAAGACAAAATGTGTCAAGTGCTTTCCTAAAAAAGTTATAGTCATGTTTTGAAACTCAAATTACTCTGGCTTTAGAATGTGCATCTGTAGGATCAAATTCTGCTCAGATATTACCTAGTGGAGAAGGCATTCTTGAATCAGGGTTTACTGGYTGTATTCTCTTGCAGTTTACAGCCAAGGCAGATTTTTATAAACACAGATGATRAGGTGCAACCTGGAGCAGCCAAGGCTGCTCTGAAATGTAGCGTGGCCTCACAAGGATAAAGATGTTCTTGGTAGCTTGTTTCCAGGTAATCCATGTAGTGTTTCAGTTGGACAGAGAACCTGGTGGAGAATATCTTGGCCCATCAAGCAGGTGTCCATAACAGTTTTCTCCTCAGAGAAAGTCTCTCGAGTGTTGTCTCAGTTTTGATGAGCAAMCTGGTTCTTCCCAGAGATTGATAAATTTGACTAATTCTTAGTACTGGAACGCAGTTCATGTTTTGCAGAATTAAGACTTAATAATCTTCTCTCTTTAAATGCTAGGTTTTTAATGTTTTGGAAGATGGGGAGMTTTGTATCCACACTGGAATAATGTAATATAAATAAGGTCTGGAGAGAGATCTGCTTATTATTTAAATAGATGTAACTGGAAAAGAAACAGACAAGCTCTCAGGCTCAGAATACCTTATTCTCTGACTGAACTGATGAAGCAATTAAGCCTAAAAGCTTGCCACTTGTTTTTATTGTGCCACAGTTGTAGCAGGCTTTTAAACTAATCTTTTGCTTATTTGTCTTTGTAAAAGAAAATGGTTCATCTGTAGGCAGAGCTGCTGTGTGCCTGGTAGTGTGGACATGTGCGTTTAATGCAAAACAGCCAGAGCCGCTTCAGCATGCGAGATCGAGCCCTGGGCTCACCATTCCTCAGTCCTGTCACATCTCTTCCTTTCCCAGCAGGACATGCTCGTCTACATCCCAGTGTGCCAACACAGCCATATAAAGGAAAGGATATAAAAACACTGCAAGCTACTCTGCTCTGCTTCCACTTCCTACCACAGATACTGTTTTTGATGTCAAGTGGCCCAGTACTTCCTCRAGCCCTTTCACTATTCCTCACTGAGTGTGTTTTAGCATCAAATAATTTGGCTCTCTGTTTAGTCCCAGGTTCAAGTCTCCTGATTGTTCACACCACATATATGCTAATGAATTCAGTATCCCTACCAGCATTGGAGAACGTTCCTTGTGAAGGGGGACGGGGGTAAATAAGGCATTGCTGGCTGGCTAATTTGCTTCAGGGTCTGCTCTGTACCAATGATACAGGCACAGACCCTGCCAAGCTTGGCTTGCTCTGCCTGGAACATTTCTCCAGCCCTCTCACAGGAGGTCTTCTGCCTTTAACTAACCCCTCCTTCCTGATAGAAATGGCTTTGAACGGCTCCTGAATATCAGATCTAGCTGGGCTTTAATATGAGCACTACCAGTAAAGAGACTCTAGCCCTGATGGTKACTAGACCTTTATATGCAGAGGGGTAAGTGGATGGTGACAGCCATCAGTAGTTTTACTCCAAATCTGTGTCAACTGAGATTTCGGTATCTAATCATCTTATTTATGTTTCCAGACATATACTTTCTCCTCCTGTGAAAGAAARTGAGTGTACAAACAGCACACAGGACCTACAGGGCAGTGTAATAGACAGCTGGTGCCTTGAGACCAAAATTGTTCATCAGGGTGGGGAATCCTATCCCAGTGAGTTAAGGCTGGCTTATGGTAACTTTCATCCACAGGGTAAAATTTTTGTGTGTTTCAACTTTTGGTACAACTACTAATGAGGCTTTCTGAATTTGTGTGCATTAATACTCAGTTGCTGCAGCTATTTCCTTCCAGAATCCAGAGGGATTTTTTTGTTTGTTTGTTTCCTCCAAAAAAGTGAATTTTTTTCCTTGGTACAGGACTGGTAGCTTTTGTATTGGTGATGTTCTCCATGTCCCACCATCGTATTTCCTCAACTTCTAGTCAAACAGAGAGTGTCTGAGGTTGATGTAACATTTCCCTTCCAAAGCTTTAATAAAAGGCCCTGGATTAGGGGAGCTGTGCAGTTGCTGCAGATAGAGGAATCCTGGGCACGCAAAGGCAGAGCCCCCAGCAGCTGGGCAGCGTCCTGCTGGCTGTGGCATTCGCTGCTGCTGCTGAAGCTCCCCGTGGGCCAGAGGGAAGTTGTGTTCCAGTGGACCYGAGTACCTGATCAGTAATTAATCTGGCTCCCAACAGTGCAATAGGGCAGAGCGAGATGGTCTATGGAAAGCACTACTTTCAAATAGTCTTATCATTATTAGTTTTAAATACAGCTTCTGCAAATTGTGTCYGCTAGAAAGAGCAAAGATCCTCATTATTTGGTGTGGACATTGAAATTTRGTAGCGCTTCAAAACCTTTGGGCTTTGGTGGCCTAGGTCCTTTACAGACATACAATAAATGGCTCCAAAAGCTTTTAGTCTATCAGATGAGAAGAGTGAGGGGAAACTAAGTAGTGTCCACAGGGACAAATAAGATAGAAAACAAAAGTTAAGTCAGAAGAGTTTCATTAGTTAAGAACGGACTTCATTTCTGTTTTATATAGTAAGCCATCATTATACTAGCTAGGTCTTATTATTTTAAATACTGTAATTCAAGAGAAATCCATAGGATTCATAAAAGTCAGTTCAGTTCCAGTTAGTAGGACTGAATTTGTCAGCAATTCAAGAGCAAGTACCACAGAACATACTGTGCCCTGGAAAGAGGATGAAAGGAAAATATTGGTCTATTTTGAAGGGACAAAGCCACTTATTCAGTACTTCAGGTTGTCTGTAGGTGTGTCAGACCATGCATGGCCATACCCATTTGTGTAATGCAGTGGCTGCATGGCAGGTAAATTCTACTGGTCTGGTTTGTGATGCACAATGAGGATGATGGGCCACAGCAGTGTGCTGTAGCTGTTTGCACCAGTTGTCTGGTCTAGAAATCCAGAAAATGTACACACAAAGACAAGCATAGGCACTTATGACATCTACCCTTGGCTCTTGACCCAATGCMAGCATCCTCTTCCACACTGGGAATGAGAATGTTTGAGAGGCCAGTGCAAGGTGGTGGAGTGTGGTGGCACTGGCAGGCTGGCTGTGTGCATTCCAGAAGGTTTCAATCAGTGCTGATTAAAGAAGCTGGCACTTAGGAATGCCTAAGGGTGGGCCTGGGTGTCTTCCATGCTTAAATGTTAGCTCATCTTCTCAGAAAGGACAGCAGTGTTGTGGCTGCTATTGAAGGATATTTGCTGAACTCACAGTTGTGGAGGAAACATATCCTCTTCTTTTTTGGGTCCTGCTAGTGGGCTGGGTGTGTGTATGTGAATTCCTTCTCATTTTAAGCACATACTGTTCTCAYAGGGTGCCTGCTGCTGGGAAAGACATCCATTTTACAAAAGTTACAGTTTTGTATATAAAGCATGAGATTGGACCCAAAGCCAGAAAATATTTGTGTAGTTTTGCTACACTGTCAGCTGCTTTGTGACTCCTGCATCTTTCYAGTATTGTTTCTACATTTTTATCTTTCATTGCTAGTAAGACATTGGCAAGTCATGTATACCATTGGAAGAATATATTATTTAGTCTCCTTTTATTGATGATGTCTACTTTCACAAGACTTAGCAGCTGCAGAGAAAAGGCATTCAGGGTTTTTTAAGGGGGAGTGGATCAAGTGTGATACAGAATGCTGTTTTGCTTTGGTGTTTAAGCACAGAACATGGGTGGGAGTTCTGCTAACCTGGGAACCAGTGAGACTGAACAACTTGCAATACTTTATGTATAACTATAATAATATAACAGACTTCCAATTTCTTTCTCAAAATCCTTCATTTTTTCTTGCTAATTTTAAAAAAGCTACAGATTTGCAGATAATTTCATATTGGCACTTACTACATTTTAGCCAACATTTGACAGCTGAAAACTACAAGCCATTTCCAGCTCCCAGCTGGTGCTGCCACTGGCCACTGTTGACCTTTCCTTTTCTCTTCTGCAGACAWAATGGTTCACAAGTGATAAGATATATTAAAGGAAAACAGAAAAAAGAAACCCTTAACACTCTCATCCCTTACCACCTGGTTTTTGTTTTGTGACTCCATTGGCTATTTTGTGTAAATTTGGGAAGTCATGAGTTGTGGTCCTTCTCTTTTAAATGGCATTTAAATTCCTTTTCAATACTGTTCTTTTAAAACACTATCATGACTAATGAAAATGAAGGTTAAAGTGCCTGTCAATAAATGAAAAATACATTATTTTTACTGAGATAAATGCTTTAAATTATTCCCTGATAAATGTTATTTCTAGTATCATTTTTTACTATTATCACGGTAGTTAGCCTAGGATCAAGGACTTCCATAGATGAGTATGCTGCCTTTCTTCTTCCCCCACCCCCTAAATAGTGTAGCTTCTTCCTTCAGGGACTTGATGACAAATTATCAAAAGTTAATTTGTTAGTATCCTAAACAGTGCTGAGCAGAATATAGCTGTTCTCATTAGCTCTCTCATTGCCTAAGTGTCAGCACAAAACTCTTGAGGATCTGTTTGTAACATGAGTATGTCTTGATTTGTGTAATACACGTTTTTATCCAATCAAGGAGATGGCATTTAGCTGTGTTGTGACTTCCGAAGCCTTTGTGAATTAGTCTTAAGTGACCAAAATCAATTGAAAATGTCTAAAGACTTAGTGTGATTGATGGACATGCGGTTTTGTTTGCAGAGTGACTAGGTTTTAAAATAGTTGAAGGTTTACTTAAGCATCAGGCTCCAGAGTTATTTACTTTTAAGGGAGGAATTTCTGGTAGCTGTGTACTATTAGCACATACCTTCTTGTGATGGGTACTTTTTGTGTTTGTGGGGTTAGTATGATGCGRTGCTGTCATAGCAATGCAAAGTATTTTATGTGATCCAAGATTAATATTGTAGCTTTCTCTGATGCTGCTTTGGTTGCTGATTTCCTCTGRATTTTGTTTCAAAAGTGTTTTAATGCTGACAGCTGATACTGAGATCTTTCTTCTGTGGATTGGTCATGCTGGAGGATATTGAAAAATGCTTTGGTGTGTGTATGTATGTAATAATAGGCATTGAAATTTGCTAGATATTGCTGATGATTCTCAAGGAATCARGAATTAGGCACACTTATATCCTGGAAAGAGGAGCATAATCCAAGGTATGAGAATCCCTGAAAAGAACTGACAGTCTTTGTTCAGAATACTACTTTATCTGTTTATTGTCCCTACAAAGAAGGATTAGATTACTTTGCTTAACTTTTAAGGAGTTAAAAAAATTAATTTAAGGGTTGAAAATTTGGATTAATATCCCAAGGTTATCTGGGAAATGTATTCTCCTGCAATGGTCAAAGATTGCTTTAAATATTTTATCAAGGTTGCACTGGTAGTTTCACTGTGAATGGTGGGTGTCCTGGGAAGGTGAGAGGACTGTGTTTTGAAACATTCACTGAATTATCCTTAGTTAATGCATCGATAATTTGCATATGTTATATTTTACTTTAAAATAAAGGCATTTATAATATCAATATGACTAATGCATTCTGGGATGCAGTTTGCCTTCTTCTCAATTTTGGCATGGGAAAAGAACAAAAGAAAWATGGGTATTGTGGCTTTTTTTTTGTTTTGTTTAAATCACAAGATAGAACATGGCACTTTGAGCCTTTGTGCTGTAGAAAATGAGAGCATAAACAGTCTATATCTGTGACATGACAAATGGGGCCACTAAGTCTTCCATAGCATGTTAATAACACAGCTATGCTGGAATGCTCATACCCTATCACAAATTGGTGTTGGTGTTGCATGTGACTTCCTCCAGTGCTGCCCGGCCTCTTTCCAGTTTGTGACTGTGGCAAGGCATTTACATGTTCTTCATTCTCAAGCAATGAGAGGCMGCAAAAGCCTGAGTATAATTCTCAAATGTGGCAATATATTCCTATTTTGTGTGTATCTGTGTGTGCACATACATATGCGTATGTGGATATATATATTTCTGATTAGTATTTCCCAAGAAGCTCTAAGTTGTCCTGTAATACAAATTAATTTGTACAAAATTAATTTTAAGGATGGGGTGATTTCTGAAACTTAGTAAAAGTACTTTCAGCAATCAAACTTTGTAAAGTTGATGCTTTTCTGACAGATTYAAAACTTGTGGCAGAAGGCGCTTGCTCATGAAGACTAGAAGATAAAGTGACCACCTTGCATAAATGTTACCAGCCTGTATCCAGAGCTACCATGCTGCTTTATTAAAAAAAGAAATCCTCTGCATGCACTTTTGCAATTTGTCATTGCTTTTCAAGCTTGTTAACTCATTAAGCAGCATTTAATGAGGATAAGCACAAAGTAATTAATTTATGCATTATGTTTATTGCTTCCCTAATGAATTTATGTATTAGAGTTCCTCAATGAATACATTAAGTTACTTCTATATTTTGTATACATTTTGTTCTCTAAATAAACAAAAACATTTCTTTGTAGTCTTTATTCCAGTCTGAAGATTGTCTGTATAATATCACCTGGTTTAAGCATGGTGTGGAATTTTCTTAGCATGAGCCTTGCCAACATCAAGGCTTGTGAATCTCTTTGTCCTGTTTGATGTGTTCTGTAGTGGCTTGCATCAGGGAAAAGTTGTCCCCAGTTATACTGGGAACTTAGTTTATTGTTTTTCCTAGTAAATGTAGGTGTTGTACATTCGGTTCTTGCTTTGGGAGAGTGAGGAATTGAGTAGACTGGTGTGATGTATGGAAATAACCTATTTGTCAGTAAAKAAGTGGACTGGGTGGGTATCTGGGTGTTGGTAGTGGTGGGGCTGCCAGGGATGTTGGGTATGGGGAGAGAACAGGAGCTGCCCTGTGATAAACATTGYTCCAGGTGACTCCACAGACCCTCTGTACCCACATCTGAGCCCCTCAGCTGGGCACTGGTGGGGCCTCCATGAAAATATATTTTGGAAAGGAGAATACAGAAAACAGCMGTGAGGGCAAAAAGATGTGAAAAACAACCTTGTGAGCACTCAGGTCAGAGGAAAAAAGGGGAGGAAGTGTGCAGTGACAGAGCAGGTACTTCCCTGCATCCTGTGGCAGGAGTGGTGGTGGAGCAGGTGTTTCCCTGCAGCCCATGGAGAACTGTGTCAGAGCAGCTTGGTGTCCAGACTGCAGCTGTGGAATAACCCATACTGGAGTGGGCAGACCTGGCCTTAAGGAACTTAAGCAGCCAGTGAGGGCCCACATGGGCCTTCAGCCTCTGAGAAGGGCCCATGTTGGAGCCATTTATGAGAACTCACATTGGATCACTGGAAAAGCTTCAGGAGGAGGGACGGATGCAGAGAAACTGGTTGTGGTCCATGGWCTAACCACAAGCCCCATTCACCCATCTTCCTGCAGGGGTGAGGAAAGGAACCAGAAGAATCATAATGAAGGAGGGAAATGGAAGGCCTGGGAAGAAGGGCTAGGTTCATTTTTGTCTTTTTTTCCCCTCACCATTCTACTCTAATTTGAAAATATTTAAAATAATTTTCCCTAAGTCAAGTCTCTTTTGTCCATTTTGATAATTGGTAAGTGACCTCCCCGTCTTTATCAGGATCCATGACCTTTTCCATCTTAYTGTCTGCTTGTTGAGGAAGAAGGATGAGAGAGCAGCTGGGTGGGTGCCTGAAAGCTGGCCAACATCAACCTTCAGCAACAACCTCTACTATTATTTGCATATGGACTACCAAATCATAAATATGAAATCCTGTAATCTACAACTGAACTGTCAGATTGTTAATCTCTAATAAATTTTATGGGTTGTGATCTACAATATTTGTGAAAATAATGGACTGAAGTATATGCAGGATTTTTCTTTTTCTCAGTTTTGGAGACTAAGTACTGAACCCATGCTATTGTGCAACTCTTGGGCTCACCTTTTAAAGAATTAATTGTGATAATTTGTGGCTCTAAGTGGCATAGTTAACCACAAGGCTCTTTCTGCCTTCCAGGTAACTCACCATACTTTTACATAATTCACATTTAGAGCACTGAATGTGGAAATTATGGATTAATGCATGGGCATCTGTCTTTTTTATGATGATGTGTTTGGGCAGTAAAAGAGAACAGGCAGTTTATTAAAGTATGTTTGGGGGAGGGGATGGCAAATTTATTTGTAAAAGGAATAAAACTGTTTTAAGAATATATAGCRAAACTAAATGCATTGTGCATATTATCATGTGGCAAAAATAACTATGCTAGAGCTTAAGGAGAAAAATTTATCAATTGGCAACACAAACTAATTAAGGGCTGGTTTTGAAATTGAAACAATCCTCCAAATTGCAACCTCTGTAGGCAAAGTAGGAACTATAATCTCTGGCACTGAATGTAGTGCAGTTGAAATGATCTTGCATCTTCATGGACATATATGTTTAATGCATCTTTTTCCCTTGAAATAATGAGTTACTACATATATAAATTGTGTGAGAGATTGACGTGCAGCACTAAAACATTGTTCTGGAAAGAAAGGAATGCTTTTTTCTTGCTGTAGTCTGAGATTTAAGGCTGTATGTGTAATGGTTTCAGAATAAATGGGAACTCCAGCTATCTGGTTAAGAAAAATTTTCTGTAAGCCTGTGTTTTTGTATACATTGCACCTAAAAATTACTTGTCCTTTAATGGACATCACACTGATCTTGATTTAGTCTATTATACTGTCTGTGAATATAGTATATTAATTGAGTTTAGATTAATTTAATCTAAAAAGCACATCACTAGTATAATTTATTCAGTGTCTTTAACCAAGAAAATTGCATTTATTTAAAGTAATTCAAAAGAAGCAGACTTCTCCCTCATTAGATAATATCTTGCTTCTTCTCTAAGCACAAAGAAGACTGCAGTTTATTGTTTAATACTTTATTTTGTAGCAGTGTGGAAATACTGCCTTTTTAATTGCAACCACTGTAACACAACAAATGCAGTTAATTTCTGCCAAAGGACTTTATGAACTGTTTCATGAACTATTATATGATAGAAAGCAAGCAAAATCCATTAAAATAAGATGAACTGCAGAGTTCTGTGACAAAACCTCTTCATTTGAGGGGAAGGCATCCCTTTTTATGTAGGTATTAATATTCTATAATGCCCATATTATTATTCTTATTGCTAAAATTCCCCTTTTGCTGTCTTTCTTTCATGTACACATTCCCCTGTACTGCATGTCTACTAAAACCAGCAGAGTTGACAGAAATGTATGTGAACAATTGCAAACACCATAGACTGAACTGGCTTTCACAGCCTTATGGYCTTGGCTTCTAGTGACAGCTCTCTCTGTTTTGACCAGGTTTTGAGCTGTAGAGGTTTGCATTCTTGATTTTCTTCTTGTGCTAGTGATGAGATTAGGGATTTAATTCTCTCTTTGGATGCAAGGTAAATGCTATTTATTTCTGCCCAGAGAAGGGCAGCAAAAGTTGTGAAGGGTCTGGAGCACATATCCTATGAGGAGCAGCTAAGGGAGCCGGGGGTGTTAAGCCTGGAGAAAAGGGGGCTYRGGGCTGGCCTTGTCACTCCCTATAAATACCTGAAGGGAGGCTCTAGCCACATGGGATCAACCTCTCTCCCAGGCAGCCAGTGACAGGACMAGAGGACACAGCCTCAAGCTGCACTAGGGGARGTGTAGGTTGGACAGCAGGAGGAATTTCTTCCCAGAAAGGCTGATTAGAGATTGGAATGGGCTGCCCAGGGAGGTGGTGAAGTCACATTCCCTGGAGGTGTTCAAGGAAAGACTGAATGTGGCACTGAGTGCCATGGTCTAGGYGTGGTGGTGATGTTGGAGTCCATCATCTCAGAGGKGTTTTCCAACCCAGCTGCTTGTGTGTTTCTGTGTATCAGCTCTGCAAAGCTAGAGTGAATTATGCTGTTCCTGGTGTAACTCGGTTTAGCTCCAGGGTAAATCAGTGCTGTCTTACSAATTTGTAGAAGAAAAGGCAGGATCTCAAAAATGCATTTACTGTAATACTAATGTAATAAATAGTAATGTTTATTAGTAATAAATATAGTACAAATATAGTTAAATTCTATATGAGGAAATCCTGTAGGAGTGTGCTGAAATSGAGTAAATATTTTTTGTTATAGACTCCCAAATTTTCTGTTTGGTTTAAAAGTGTAAAGAACCATTTGTAAGAAAAACACCCTGTATCTTGTACCAAATTAAGATGGGCTCCTTGCTTCTGCCTTTCAGGTAGGTCACCATACCTCTACATAATTCACATTTAGAGCATTAAATGTAGAAATTATGGATTACTGGTTAGACTTTTTTTTTTGGTGATGTGTTTTGGTAGTAAAAGAGAATAGGCAGGTTATTAAAATAGGTTTGAGGKAGGGGTGGCAAAATAATCTTATTACTGAAGGAGCAGAAGTTGGATTCATAGGTAAGATATCTAATAATTCCAAAGCTGTCATACCACAGGTGTGACATACCAGGTCCTCAAAGACAGAATTTTGGTCAGATCATTTTGTAGGTGGGAAATTTTGTCCTCAGAAGAGGAGGCAAAGTAAATCTTTTAAGATAGCATGGGTTGGCTGTAAAATAACTGTCTTGCTTACATAAAAACATGCACTAGAAAAGCACCATTGATCAATTACACTCCTTAGAGTGTGTAGAAAAGAAAAACTGTGTCTATTCTATTTGGTCTGTGCTTTGTTTTATAAGTCGCTATTTTCTAAAATTTCCTTTTGTGCATACTTAAAACAGAAAATAGCAAAGTTCTCATTAAAGATTTGTGAGAATGAATAAATGCACTTAGTAAATGTGTATAAGATATTTCCTCTCTCTAGAACAGACCTCTTAGCAGYCATTCATCAGACTTCTATATGCATGTAAGAACCAGTCTGTGAATTAATTTATTATTCACAGTTATTAGCAATACATACTTGAAGTCTGATTAAGCATTAGCCAAAAAGACAATCTTGCACTTCCACAGTGATGACTCTATCTGCTTAATGAAGCCAGAGTTGAATCTCAGCAGGTATTTTAGCAGTATTGCTACCTCAGCATTTCAAAGTGATAGTCATTTAATCATCATGTGTTCAGTCTGGCAGTCCYTAAATGAATATTTTTAGATTTCAAAGGATGCTTCTGTTTGTGCATGTATATATAAAAGACGTACATGTATATCTAGCAAATAAGTGTTAGTGAATTCGATTGCATGAGATGTTTTGCAGAAACTTTCAAAAAAGAATCCCCTTTTAACTACCAATTTTCTGAKGGTTACTCAAGTAGTTTTACCAGGAGTGTTTGCCAGCTGTCTTTTGAAAGAACAAGTGTTGGCCATGGATGCCATACTTGAGGGAAAATAGGGATAGATTGTATCAATGTTACTGATAAATCAAAAATAAGACACTGGCAGAAATTGCACTATATTGTACAATGCACATGTTTGTATTGTAATATGCAATGTAAAAGGATTAAGGACAGATTAATTTGTTTGGGTTCCTTGTTGAATATGYGGAGAAAAGTGGTTTTTCCATTTTGCATACACTGAAAGTGGCCGAAGAATGGAAAATGGGAAGAGTTCTTCAACAAAACAGTCATTTTGTGTCATGCCCAATAATAAATGAGAAAACCTATTGCAGTAGGGTTTGAAAACCTGTTTGTAGGGTTTTTCTGTGTTTATGAAAATTCTGTTGTAAGATTTCTGTGAGACATTGTGCATCTGGGGCTTCTCTGTGGACACAGAGATAACATTTTCAAGCTGATGAAATTTATTCTTGCRGATAGCCTAAATGATGCGACCTGTCAAGGTAATGAATGAAATATTATATTTAGGAAAAATACAATGGCTACTCTGTGACAAGATGATGTTTCCTAAATTGAAAAACAGATTTATTAATGGTGCTCTTATAAAGGCAGGACTAATCTAGAATTCTGCTACCGTATTTAATTAACAAGTCAGCTACTAATGATTCATGCAGTTCAGATTGCAAAATGAGTGATGATCAATTTTTTGCAGTGCTGTGTTCACAGCTGTGAAAAGGTGGTTGCACACCTCGGWAAGCTAATCCAGAAATATAGATCAATATTTGATTCTGTCTTTTGCTGATGTTAATCTAGTTGAAAGAAGTTTTCACATATTCTTATCTATCTTTATGATTTAGGCTTCCTGCTTATTTATTTATTTGAAAATGCATTTTTTTTTTTTATGTGAAAAAAGTTTAATCTGATAATGTTGTGTCCGGGGAATTTCTTGGGAGTAAACAGGCCATTCAAAATACAACATGTTGCTTCTCCCATCTTGAAATCTGTGTATTGTAAATTACTTAGTACAAACCAGGGGATGAGTCTCCAGGTCTCCTTAGGAGAAGGGCATGAACTTCTAGTGCTGGGTGAACTTCTAGTGCTGGTAACTCAGCTGTGTGCCCCCAGTTTTGGTGACTGGGAGCTGTCTTTGCAGATGAACACGTGAAGGTAACAGCAGAAGTACTGAACTGTGGCAATCACAGCAGCAGACACGAGTGGCTGGAGTGTGGAGTGTGACCCTGTGGTATTGTCTGCAAGCACATGTAGTGCTGTGGCAGCCAGCACAGATGGCAGGAGTGTGGAAGGGAAACCTGATGGGAAGTTGGGCTGATTTATCTGCAATTGCCTCCTCTCCTTTTGTTGTGTTATTAGTGGTATGCTGAGGAAATGGGACAATAAAGACRTGCTCTGGGAGGGTATAATGGTTCAGCAGTGAAAAATGTTAATGAAGTGTAGGAAAAAAAGCTTTTGGGAGTGGAGTGTTCATATGTCAATATATACTGCCTTTTTAATGGGAAAGGTTCCCTAATGTTAATGGCCTGGTCATGATTTAATGCAAAAGGTGCTGTCTTTCAGCTCTAAACAAGCAGGAAGGGAAATGAGAAGAAAAACATGTGATTCTTCTGTATTTAAAGGATACATTACTAGATTTTATGAGCTGTGAGTAGAGAACAAAAGAAGGATGTATGAAGTGATATAAAATAGATCTCAAGAGAACAACTTAATGTTTGAATCCTAGGCAAAAAAACCTCAAATTCTTTAAAATTGCATAGTTGCAAATTTTCCAGTGAAATGACACAAAGGATAAGCAGGGAGAAAACTTTGGAGTACAGTGTGAAGCTCTGTTTGTGCTGGAGCTGTTGTTCAAGGCTGGTGCCTGGCCAGTTTTAGTCAGAGCTGACTAAAAGCTCTGACATTTGGCCAGAGCTCATTGCTGGATGTAGCTGAGATTATCTGAACTACTTTATCACTAGGTTGCTGATCCAATGAGCTGCTTTAGGGTCCTAAATATTGTAGTAGCCTCTAAAAGGTCATCCTTTCCTCCAGACTGGCTACCCATGGCTTAATATGGCAGACACAGTTTTGTTTGCAAGAGAGGTAAGAGAGAGACATTAAACCCCTTCAGTTAGCTGACACTTTCTTCTTCTGTGACAGTCTGCACTGTCTATCCCTGCAGAGGTAAAACTATAGACAGTATTGTTSTCTCACTTTGCTGGGCCATACATGYAAGAACAAATGCATGATAGTGCAGAAGAAATGAGTTACTTCATATCCTAAAGTTACGTATCTTACTTCAGTCTCCTTGTAGATTTGTAATGGTATATAAGGAAAAATTATTTAAAAGGATTTTCCATAATAAAGGGCTCTTTCCCTTCAGTAGGCATTAAATTATTCTGTAGATCAGCCCCTGTTTTTATTTAATTCCTTAAAATACTAGTACAAATTTTCTTTTTTTAAGTGCATCATCATGATGTGGCTATATCTGTAACTAAAAGCAAGACCACACATTTTGCTTGGGGAAGGGATCTGTAGCTGCCTTTCTTCTTTCCCTTCGCATTACACAACATACTAAAAAACTTGCACCCTTCAGGCTGTATTCTCTTTTGCAAATATCTGTGAATGGAGATGAGACTGTRCCCTGGAGTAGATGTTTGAGCCACCCTTAGGCTGCACAGAGGTGTCTAATACTGCAGAACTCAGCTGATGGCTCGAGCAGGCTGTCTGTTGTTTATTTTAGGAGATAATAGGCTGTAGCAGCTAAAAGGTAGAATACTTGCTACATGGTGCATTCAAATGTAATCTTCTCCTTATTGTCATTCTGGGCCTTGAATAGTTCAGCTAAGCATATGGAATTTGCAATGAAATTCTGYCCAAAATAGTCTATAAATGTTTTATGGTGCCTAGGCTGGTAAGRGGTAAGAAATCTTTAAAGCACAATATGCTGTCTTGTCTGTGCCTCCTGGCCAACTGGCAAGCAAATAGAAATGGGTGCAGCTGCAGCAGCATATATTTTTTATGRCTGTCAAGTTGTTGGATGCAGATTCTGTCCAAAACAAAGCTGTCCTGGAGCAAGGTGCTACATAGAGTAACACAAGGTATGTGTAGTAGGCTTCAGTCAAAGCATACTGGCTCATCATGCTGGAAAATCAATTGATTACTGGTTTTAAAACTAAGTTTTCACTTTTGCTCTTCCCTGTGATGCTCTGGTGAGGGAGTGAGCAGCAGCTATGTGGTGCTTAGTGTCTGGCTGGGGTTAAACCCTGACAGTTATTTGGTGCCTGAACAGGAACAGTTGGAGATGGTAAAAGACCGGCCATAGCATATTAGAAGGGATTTRTATCTGTTAACATTTGCGAGTCATGATATTGATTCATCTGCTATTGATATTAATTTGYCTGATCTGTGCCATGCTCTTTTTTATTGGCTGTATATGTTAAAGCTTGGTGTTGGCTTTTGCTGTTTGCTGTGCTCTGTAGCAATTAGTGATGTTTTACCTGCGAGATTCGTTACTAAAACACCGATCTTACTCTTAATCTGGCATTTGGGCTCTGTATAGAGCCATTACTGTTCTTTGAGTACCATCTCATGGAGACAATTAACAAATATATTTCTTCCTCTGAGAGGTATTTTTTGGGGAGGAAATACAGAAATACAGAAAAAACTACAAAGGWTGTAAATCTGAAGCTATTAACACTTGTTAACAGCAGCAAGAAGGATGTAAAGTTAACATCAGGCCCGATGCAAAAAAGTGATAGGAGATACTGTGGATTAGTTTTCAAATGGACGTTCTGACTCAGAACTAGCACCTTYTAGCACTTTTTCTTTAGTGGTTTCCTGTGTCAAGTTGTTCAGGTGTCACCAGCAATGGGCTTAGAGCCAGCTCTGGCAGCAGGTGCCATCAGCTCAGTGTCAGACTGGTGTGCATCTGGGACTGTCTCCATCCCAAGGGAAAACCCTCCCATGGGATTGGCAGTCCTACCCTCCTCTTGCTGCTCCTCTCATCCCCASCCTCCTTCACAGAGGGAAGCTGAGTCTGTATGGATGCCTTGCCTTCGACCCCATGCCAGAAGTGGGAACTTTGTCTTGGTTGGGTTCATGGGCCAGATTCTGTGTGTAGGGCAAACTTGGAGAATCTGGACCTATGAGTTCTGGGACTCCACTGCAAAATCAGCACATCAGCTCATCATCAGCAGATGATAATGATTCTTTTTGCTGCTTAGTTAAGCATCTCCATGTGTTCAAAGGGAAGTCTTGCTGCAGGTGCATGATGTTTTTTGTGAAATTAATTCCTGCGTATTCTGTGAATGCTACATCTTAGAATATGAAAAATTATATTAATATGGGAGTCTCTTTTGTTTTTCCAATCTCTTATGGGAGACTATGGGACCATGTGTCATTTGCATTTTTAAATTTTCGCTCTCTTGTTTTATCAAGGATTTTCTTAGTTATTGTTTGAATATCTAATCCTCTTTATTGTTTCCTGAATATGTTCACATAACTGAATTTTTTCATGTTGGTGCTGAAGTAGATGCCACTAATGTAATGGTTATGTTTGTCTTCTTGTTTTCCGTTTCAAAATTCTTGTTTTTAAGACTTTAAATTGTACCTCCTGGATTTGTAATGYGCTGCTCTTGCCTTAAAGTTTTTGGATGAGGAGGAAATATGGGGAAATTAGTTTGCAGTATGAYTTCCATAAAGAAATTTTGAGAAGGAAAGATGTAAAAAGAGGTCTTGCATATATTTTGGYCACTTCAGTGGTACACAAAGCCAGAAATGGAGGCAGGAGTAGGCAGGACAAAACCACACAAGAACTGTAATATACAGCTCTGTATCAGAGAACTGTGGTGTCTTCATAATAAAGTTTTTCTCATGTGGCTCTGAATCCAATGGAGTGATGAACTGCCCTCAGTGCTAAGTAGCCTTTTTAGGAAATGATGGTGATGTACGGCGGCTCATTTCATCATTGTTCTTCACAACACCTTTTATGAGGTGTAGACAGCAATGTAGGAGAGCTCATAATTCCTGACATAATGCTTCTCTAATCTACCTATTACCATGTTTTCCACATGGGAAACCCTCCCGCCTCCAACCTCAAAAACAACTGACTTTTCCATTAATCTTTGCTTAATGACTGCTCTAGGTTTACATTTGAACTCTATTTTTAAGTATCTGACTGGTCTCTTACTGAGTTTTGATCTGTTATTTTAGTATAATATTGCTTTCTTCCATTTCGCTCAGATCTCAAAGCACCATGCCAGCTTCCCTTTCTTGGGGCATTGWAATTATACGTTTTTGCCAGAAACAAAGCAGCATTGCATTTTCATTTAGCTGTGTTTAAAAAGATCTTTCAGTGAAGGTGTTGTTGTATTTTAAGAGTTACACAGAACCTCACACCAGGCCTAAGTTTGTATGCTCTTAGCCTGAGGTAATCTTATAAAAGTCAATGTTAAACCTCTTACTGATTTCAGCACAACCAGGATAAGCTGATGTGCTGAAGGGTAATGAATAAAAATGCACAAAAATATCCACAGTATTTTTGTTTGATCAGCCTAATAACCTACTAATGAAGAGTTTGCAGGCATGTCTTATTCCAAAAGGTCATATAACATACTTAATTTATGCCCAAGGGGATAAATGTTTATAAAGAAAACTCACCATTGTCCATTTTTTTCTTGAAAGCCATTTTGTTCAATTCTTGCAAGTAATTTCAATTAAATGTCTACCTTCATGCAGCATAAAACTGGTTATAATCCTCGATGAACTTGAAATTGGTCCTTTCTCCACAGCCTTCAGAGTAATGTAGTCATATTGAGTTCCACAGCAGCTTTTTTTCAAACAGATTTGTCCTTTCCATGCCAAATCTATTAACAGTACTTGCTTGTGCTGCTGTAATTTATAACGAGGAATAAYCTGTTTACTCATAATTAAAGTTTCTCTATACAATAAAGTCCATTTTYCATGACACCCTTGTTAGCAAAATGTGTTGAACTCCGTTCTCATGCATCCTGAAAGGATTGGTGAAYGGAGATTGGGAAGGCTTACAGAGCCAGTATAGTGCTGGGCTGGTAGTGACTTCTTTCCCTGCTCAGTTCTGGTGCCCTTTCACTTGCCCCCTGGGAAGCAGCAAGGTCTACAAGAAGCAGTGTTACTCCTTTCTTGGGGTCCCTTTTGGTGGTCTGGATTTCTTCTGTGAGCTTCCTTTCCTCAAAGGAAGCAAGCAGTCCTTGCTGTTGATGTGTGGGCACAGCTCTTCCACGCACTGTACCTTGGAGCGAGCACGCAGCAGAGCACTTTGCTTGTCCTGCTTCAAATAAACRTGTCATTCATCTTCTTTCTATTTTCAGCCTTTTTTAGTATTCTTGAACAGCTGCTTCAGGTCCCTTAGTGTGAAGCACTAACGTGTGGCTGTAGTGCACTACACTGTACATATTGCTAATGGGAGTCTGCTGTGCAGTGCCTGCCCCCAGGATCTCTGCCTGAGCTTTGTGCTGTAGTATTTATGGCTAAACTGAGCAAACTTCAGAAGTTTTTGAGTRACCTGAGGATATTCAGGCTCTTGCCTGGTCAGGCTATCTTTCTGAGTACTGGATGCTCTGGCAAGAGAAAGGTTCAGGTATGTATTGCATAAGGAAAAGGTGCAAAAACAAGAAAGACTCTGCTTGAGCTAAGTTAATAAAAACCAGGAAGGTAAGTGGTACTGACAATGTGTGAAGCAACTGAAACTAAAGCCTGGAACCACAAYAGAATGTTCACTAACTGTCTAGTAGGCATAAGTCTCTCTTGAATTAGGATTAATTTATATGCTAGATAACTGAATAAAATTTGATCTGTCAGGATAAGGTTATGTGAGCCTGGTGATTAGTGCTACACAACCATTTTGCTGTTCATTCAGTGTTTGGGCTGCAAAACCAGGAATTGCCTTGTTGTGGTCTCCAGAGATCTGAGTTTAACCTTGGCTGTACTCCAGGGGTTCTGTTGCCACTGTCTGTAAGTTCTTAATTTTTCCCGGTAATTTTTGAATCAGAGAAGTTACTATCTTGAGGGAGGTAAGATCTATATAACAGAAACCCATATATAGGTACAATGTGGGCAAGGAAAACTGAAAAGACATTTMTGGAGCCATTTCCTCAACTCATTAAACCCAAAAGAGAGTCATATGCTTCGGCTTCCCTGGTTTTAGCAACCTAAAAGAAGGTGATCCATCAGCACACCCTGTTACRTGATTACTATTTGTCCAAAATCAATCTTTTAGTAATGAGATCTAGATAATGATAAGCTGCATRAGTTGCCTTGGTAACCTACTGCCTCAAAAGTCTTATGTATTGCTTTAGGACTTGCAGGGGTGTGGAGTGGGAAAAAAAATACCCAGTATGCAGAGAAATGTCCATGTTTTTCTGAGGGACAGATCTTGCAGATAGCTTTTCTGTCTTACCAAAATTCAGGAGAAATTTTTTCATTAAAGTGGGCTGCCTCAACTATGGTGATGCTGATCTGGCTCATGTGAAATTAGCTGKTTTTTTCTTTCAGACAAACTCAGAATCTGTCCCTAATTAAAACAAAAAATGCAGCACAAGTGTGATCTCCTTTAGTTACCATATAAAGGCCAGATCCAGAATCAAGATCTAGTCTTTCTTTTGTGTAAGCGAGGTGAAGAAGGGAAAATGATTAATTCTGTTGTATTTTTGTGAAGAGGAGCACTATGTCCTTAAAACACAAGAACWAATGGTTTTATCAATAGCAAAAAATGCTAATTTTTAGACAGTTAAATCACTAAGTTTGTGGTGACCAACTGTGTGCTCTGATTTAACAGCATTTCAGGGACTCTAGCACTTCATGGGCACATTGCCTGGAGGGCCTTGTGYGCATGGTTTCACAAAAAGTTTTTTTTCATTGGTTATGAGTTTTTAGGAAGAGAGAAATACAAGACTTTTGTGGAATTCTCTCTGTCTCCTAAAGAAACTCAGCAGTTCATTCAGTTAAGAGGCTGAATCCAAAACAAGTATATCTCCACTACCTTTCCTGTAAATAATGATGCATTAAGGATTGTGTTGTGTGGCTCTTAAAGATTTACTCCTGCCATGAGGTTAGGATATAAGGAGTTGGCTGGAGCTTACAGGGAGGGTAGAGTTTCTGAGTAAATGAAACTGTACATAAGAATGAAAGAAGCTAATTAAATCCAGGTTGTGCTTTAAATGAGACTTGTGCAATTTTGGCAATGTGAATTTTGTTTCTTTTCTCGTCACTCCCTTCTCAATTTTAGAAGAAAAAAATAAAACTCTTCACTTAAATGGAAAATAGAGATGAGACAATGGAGCAAAACATCTTTCCTAATCMGTGTAATGGAAATAAGATACACCAGCTGAAAACCACTTTTTAGTGACTGCACAAGTCACAACCAAGTCCCTGTGTTGTGAATTTAATATAGTTTGATGGTTTTATGAAGCACCTGACATTTCTGTCAAAATACTCTGATTTTTTGCTGCTCTTCATAAAGAACTTGAATCTATCTACCTAATTAATTTTAGGTATTTATAGATTTGTATATAATATTTATATTATAGGTATCACTTAAGCAAGGCTGAAATTAGTGAAATGACAAAAGCTTCATTAATGCAAGGAATCAGACCTGGCAAGTATTTTTGATTCCAGGGCTTTGTTCTGTGTAGACACCAAACAGATACAAAACCCCTGCATATGTTAGTTAAAGAATGATGCAAGATTTAAACTACTCCTGTGTGTGGTAAAGCAGTCACAAAGTTACCATCAAAATCAAACTAATGAAAAGAGTGCATATGAAAAAGAGTCCTATTGCTTTTCTTTTTTTTTCTCTGTTAGAAAAAAAATCATAATTATAATGGTCTCTTATTTATCAACATCTWGCTCAAACAGCTAGAAAACCAGAGAATTGGTRTAAATTCATATTTTACAGTGCCTCTCTTTTTATTAACAGATCTGTAGCTTCACTTCTGCAGAGAGTATAATAACTTTTGAGTCAGGAATTTATCTGATAGCATTACTCTTATCAGTCCCTCCAATTGCTCAGCTGCTAGTGTGTATTTAACAATTTCTTCTTTGCCTGTTATTCRCCTTGTGTATTTTCTGCCTGGCTTTGGTTGCCCTGTCTTTCAGCTGYCTGCCACTATGAGGGCATAATGTGTCTATTATGAAATGCAAATAATTATACACTCATCTTCTCAAAGCAACTCCAATGAATATCTGCTTTCAGTCTGGTATAGCTATTTCCAAACAACATGTATGTATTACCAGAATCTTCTTTTTGGGCTAAAATTATTTGTGGAATAAAGTAAATTCTAGTTTTGCCCATATTGGGTAAGTATTCCACAAGTAAACTCCTTGTTTTCTGTAGTCATGCTCAGAGCMGATTCATTACTTGAAATAAGACAGGATATGAGGTGTGGTGATTTTTGGAAGTTGATTTCAGCATATTTCATCTGTAAATATTGATGAAGTCCTGGGTAGGTTTAAGAGATGCTGGGCACACTCAGTAGGTTATGAGGGTCAGTCAAAATCTTGCAGCTTTAGCATGGTGAGTAAAATTATATTAATTGTGCCAGAGCAAAGCTGGATAAGTTTGTATCATTTTATTGCAATCAAAGTAGCAACTTTGCTACATCAAAACACAAATAAAACATATATTTGAGAAACAACACTAATAAATAGAGCCACTGAAAGAAACAGAAGGAGTAAAGCTGTGAAAGACCCAGAAACAATATAAACCAGGATGTTGTTACATTATCTGTTTCATTATCTTGTTGAATGCCTGAAGAAAATTGGGCTTTGTTTTAAYGGCTCTTGCTTTTCATACATGTTTTCATAATTGTAACAGCAACTAGTAACTCTTCTAATGTTTAGTCAGCACTAGATGCCAAACACAATAACCTAATTATTCCTTTCAAGTGTGACTCTATGAGGAGGTATATTTTTTCAGACTCATTTTGCTTTAATTTAGCATATAAACAAATTATACAGTACTAATTGATTTTTTGGGAAAAGTACTCTTATTTTAAAGGCCTATGTAATGTTGCTGACAATGACATAAATGTGAAACAGTATGGCCTTTTCTTCATTTGCTTTCTTTATAACACTGTTCTGCTGTTAGCATGCATAGATAAGGGAATAAAGATATGAAAGTAAAAATTTCGAAAGAACTGATGTGGCAAGGAAGGATGAGTATGATTTTAGATAGTAATACCTAAAATTAATATGACTGCAATTTGAAACATGAAAGTAAGCAGTGTGCGCTCCAATTCTGACTAGTTAACTTGCTGATACAATGACTGTCCCACACAGGCAATTATTATTTTATACTTACTGTTAGAAGTAGTAGTAGYATTAAACCACCTAAATGTGTTAATGTAATCATTAAAACTAACAGTGTGATGGGCATAGGACTTTCCCTATCTGAAGAAAATGAAGGTGCTAAAACCCTTGTAAGAGTAGACAGCATTTATTTTGATTGAGCCTTTGTAAAAGTTCTCATTAAAAATCTCTGTAAGGCTTTACCTAATCCTTGTGATGCAACTGACTTCATTACAGGAGATGCATTTTTATTTCTTTCTTCCCTCTGAAATCAGTTTCACCTAGGAGACTGTTTAAAAAAAAGAGTCTATGAGATATTAAACAAGACCRCATTATGAAGTGATGGTAATTTTTGATGATACCATAAATACTTGTTTGCCATTAAAGACAGTCCATTGCATGTTAGTGTTGGTTCATCTTAATGGAAAGAGAATGGTGCAATCAGTCAAAACCAATATAATGTCATAGCAATACATGTCAGGCCTAAAATAGCAATGCTAATAAAAATCTTGAAATACAAATAAAGATATCACCAGTTCTACYGTGTAGGGACTAACTTGCAGTCTCTTTGTTTTCTGCTTGCATCAGCTTATGTGACCTGATGATTGCTTATGTTGGATTCAGTTTATTTGCTGACAACCCCTTTTGTCTGTTTGAATCACCCATTTTGTCAAGATGATTTTCTGTTGTGATAGTGTCCACTGATTTAATAAAAAAATAAATCAGAAGAAAAGGCCGCTCAGTTTGTGAATGCTTTTCATCTAGGSCATTTTACAAGTCTCAAGGGTATATTTGCTGGTTTTTACAGACTGAATTCCTGAGAGTCTCAGCAAGTTAAAATTCCACTTGTATAGAGCTGCATCTCTGCTAGAAGAATATAGGAGTACCCATGGGTGCATTTTAAGGAAATTATACATAGGGATTGGAAATATTATGTAAAATCAGAGTTATCATTCCTTTTATTTGATCTAAATCAACAAATAACTGAAATTGAAGCCAAAATCATGTTGTATGACCTTTTGTTTTACTTCAGAACAGTCTGATTGGCAGCCCATGGGGCAGATGTGACTGGATGTAAAATGGGTTTTGAGATGTGGCCTTGCTCAGAGGATGGAGAAAAAAAAAAAAAAAAAAAAAGGATTCCTGGCATTTTCTGAAGCCCAAAGCTGTCAAACCATTCTAGTGTGACCATGTAGCCCTTGACACTAAGGTCTGTGGAGCACCCACTACGTCTGTGGGTTTGTGGCCCTGGGAAATGCCAAGTCTGGAGAGGAGCCCATGATAGTTCCCCCAAGGTGACATCTGCCCTTAGCAAAAGCAGGACTAATGTTGTTGCAATTTAGTGGCCGTGTGTGACAGTTCTCTGACTTGAAATAAGTGTTACAGTCTGGTAAGTACAATGTTGCTTTTATTCTAGGAGCTGGATTCTGTTTGCATAGCCAGGATTTGCTAGCTGGTAGAAGACAGAGGCAGCTTCTGTGAGAACCTTCTCCAGAAGGCTGCCCCTTGTCCAACAGAGCTAGCATCAGCTGGCTCCACGGTGGGGCTGCAGGCTGAGCCCATCAGTGATGGTGGTACTACCTCTGGGGTAACTTAGATAAGAAAAGGAAAGAAAAAAAAAAAAAAAGCAAAGCAGGCTGCTGTGGGGCAACAGCCAAAAGAGTGAGAATACACAGCCCTTCAGAGACCAAATCAGTGTAAAAGGAGGAGCAGGAGGTGCTTGAGGAGCTGTGCAGAGATTCCCCTGCAGCCCGTGGTGCAGACAGATCATGGTGAGCAGCTGTGCCCCTCCAGCACATGGGGGTACATGCTGAAGCAAATATCCTCCTGTAGACCATAGAGGACCCCATGCTGGAGCAGGTGGGTTCCCAAAGGAGGCTGTGACCCCATGTGAAGCCTGGGGTGGGGCAGGCTCCTGGTGAGACCTGTTGCCCCATGAAGAGAGGATTCCACACTGGAGCAGGTTTGCTGGCAGGACCTGTGACCCCATGGGAGACCCATGCTGGAGCAGTCCTCCTGAAGGACTGCATGTACCCTGTGGAAGGGATCCCTGCTGGAGCAGTTCTCCAAGGAAGGACTGCATGTACCCTGTGGAAGGGATCCCTGCTGGAGCAGTCTCCTGAAGGACTGCATGTACCCTGTGGAAGGGATCCCTGCTGGAGCAGTCTCCTGAAGGACTGCAATCCGCGGGAAGGACTCACTTGGAAGAAGATTGTGCTGTTGTTGAGATCTGGGAAGTGAAAGGGAAGTGAGGGTGGTGCTTTTCAGTGTTCTTTTTGAACCTTCATACAGATATAGAGTAGCTGCTAGTGACTTTKACATTTGGTGTTAATGAGTAGGATTTGGTTTTGTTTTGCAGATTCCTAATTTTGGGATTATGTAAAGGCTGAGTGTTCATAGGGAAGCTGTACTACTGCTACTGTACTATTCCTTGTTTTCAAGAATCACACATGCCTGTGGGAATGATGCTGATAACTTCACATATTCATGCCCTGGTTTTGGCCATGARTTTTTAGTCCATATATGTAAAGATAGCTCCCATCTGCCCCCTGCTTGAAGTCCKTCAGATGGAAGCAGATAACAGCTCTGAGGTCAAAGATCCAAATACTTTTAGAAAGGATGATGGGGACAGAAGACACCAGACCAATTGCTAATGTTTTATTTTACTTAGATGCCTTTGCAGTGTGATACCTGTAAGAGTTTCAGCAAAGGTCATTATAAATTGAATGTGTACTTAGATGAAATAACATCTCACATTAAGAAGAATAAAATATTTCTTTATAACACTTTTTCAGAGCTCCTTATTTGTCAAAGAGAAAACTAAATATATTAAGAKAATTAATATTCCAAATTACCTAGAAGTGTAGAGCATCACAAATTTTGTTAGGGCAGCAGAGCAATCACCTACCTTTTCACCATAAGKTGAAAGTTGTTATTTCCTAGCACTGTTGATATGAATTAATTGTTTTCCTGTTTAGTACCCCCAATTCCTCCTATCTCCCTATTTAACCTGGTTCCCTCCTCACCTCCCATTTCCTCTCCTGAAGCTGGCCTCCTAGTGCTCTCAGTGGAAACACCAATTGTAGGATCATTACTGAGTGTATAGCATATACCTCCCCTGGAATCTGCAATAACTTTTTCTGGTTGAGAAAAAAATCAAAGCCAAGTAATAGAAAATAGTAATAAAAACSCATTTTCCTATTCTGAACAAGTAATTATTCTTTTGCTGTGCTGAGGCACAATGGAATTMATCTTACAGCAGTTTCGTAACTCTCGCTTGTTTGTTGGAAAGCACAGTCAGGAACTGAAGCAACTTTTACTCAAAAATRCTTTCCTTCATCTTCCCTTCGTTCCACCATTTTCTTGAACAAGCCTGCTTAAATCCCAGACCAAAAYGCTGGTTTCAGTTCTGCTGGGGAAGAAATGAAAGTCCTTGCTTTCTAGTCCCTACAGATGTGTTGTGGTATGTCTCAGATCACAAACTGTGGYGTGTTACACCAATGTGGCAGTAACTTGAATTTCAACTGGGARCTCCATACTGTCTCACAGATGTGTTTTACACTTGGTCTAAGGCCTCCCAATAAGTTTAACTTTTGGCTTAAGCCCAGTGAGATCTGAAACAGTCGTGATGTATTAAGTGGGCAGAAAGRACTGTCCTGGTACATAACTGTTCAGAGATGTTTTGAGTCCTAAGGTATTGCTGGTCTTCATGCAGCTTTTCTGTGTTAAGAGTGGTCAGAATCTCAGTGTTTTATGCGGCTTATCAAGTGTCTGAGGGCAGATAAATAGCTTTTCTTATAAACCATTTAGGTCAAGCTGTGGTGCAACCCAGTTCAAACAGAAGTATGTTTCCTCTGTGAGTAAGCCCAGTTGTGAAGCAGTTGCCAGCTTGTGAAGATAAAGACTCAGTCAATGAGACAGTTTCAGCTCCCACTCATACTACTGCCCTGGATGATTGCCTAGTCTCCTCACTATGATCCAAATCTGTGTTTGGGGATGCCCTGATTTACATAGCATTGATGCTATGTTAGACTTTGGAGCTTTAAAGACTCTGTTGCTTGCTGCACCAGAGATCCTGCTTTTGTTYTCACTTGTTGTTTCATTTGGAATTTCATTTGATATGAATGCAGAAGACATACTGCCTCCTTTTAATGATTCAGAGCACGCTGCAAGCCCCCACTGATTGTGGGGAGGCTGTGGAAGCAGAATCTGCTGGAGCATCCCTGCCTGCCTCGTGACAGGCTCACCCAGTGCTGTATCTCTTCTCAAGACAAAGCCCCATCCCTCTCACTAGCCACCATCCACTTTGTTGGTGTGTTCCTGGGGGGCATGGTGGGGCAGAGAGGGTCCCCACTCCCTCCAGGCACCAAAGGARAAGCTTCTTAAATGGAGCATGTGTGCACAGCCATGCTAACACAGTCTGATCTGTGATTTGAATGCGCTTGTTTACATGGGGCAAAAATGCAAGAATGTTGGGGAAGCCCTGAATTTAGGGATTGTGAACAGTGTTGGTTTTTTTTTGGATTCTTTAAGTGTTCCAATGAAGTAGTTTGACTTGTAGTCAAAATGTATCCTGTTTTTAAATTTGAAAAAATAGATAATTTTTGTAATTAAGACTACTACAAGTCAAAAAYTGTGGAAGTCATGACCAAAGATTGCTAAATGCAGAGTTAAAATGGTGATGTTAAACCAGTAGCCTAATAGTAAGAAGCAGAGATCAATATACACTAAAATATGCTGTATGTACGAAGCAGCAATTCACCATATAGTGTGAGGTGAGCAGCACTGCTTGGCTAACATGTTTCCATGTTGCTGAGTTGCTATGGCAATATCAAACCAATGAATAAACCACATCACAGAGACAGAGAGGTGAGTAAGTGTGAAATTGATTCAGTGGAACACAGGAATATGTGGGAGCAAATCTGGTCAAGATAAAATTTCTGGTAGGAATATCTAATTCTTTTCACATTTTCAACAATATATTATAGTTACTTTTTAAGACATTGAAATCTTGTAGGTATTTTTTCCACCATAAACTCTTTTGTGTTTTTTATCTGATGTTATGTGTGTGTTTCAACATATATAAGGCATTTAATCCATTAATAATGAATATAACTAAATATTAAAAGTACATAATTTTTGATAGAAAATAATTTAGTTGTTAGTTGTATAAAGTCTCGGTAAGATAAAATAAGTTGACTACAAGTTTCGTTACCAGCTGTAAGCTAATATTGTAGTAGACGTGTTTGAAAACATGMTTTTATATACACCAGGCTTAAACTTGTTCTTTATTTCTCAGTGTGCATTATAGYGATAGAGTCCAAAGAAATGTCCTAGAAACACTGCATTTTGGATAGCACATTGATGTAACAAAAGACAGATATCTGTGCTTATRAATAGATTGCAAATATTGATCATGCTTCACTGCCCCATTTTGTGATTTATGTGACCAGTGTTTGAAATGTCTTAGGAAGAGAATATTTTGGATTTTTTCTCCATTTGTTTTAAAACATTTTGTGAAAATRCAATTACATTAAAGTGTGCTATCAGCAGTATATTTTTATTCTCTATGGAAAATAAAATATGTATCAAGTATGTTTTTAATTAGGATTTTACTTTTACTAATTTGTCTCAGTTCAGTTGGATGATCAGATAATGATAAAGGTTTGATTTCTGGAAAAGATCCTGCTATAGAGGAATAGAAGGTTATTATTTTGTATGTGAGTTATTAATGTTAGAAATTGATATTTTTCTAAGACATAAATCTATTTTTAGAATGTATTTAGGCTTTCTGGCAGGAAGCATACATCCATGAGTTTCAGTGCTTTTAGTTCATACACTATTTATTTGATCTAAACTTGCATATTTATAGCTTAAAAAAAATCTTACTTTTCTTTTGTTTCATTCCGTCTCTCCCTGTGAGTATATCTCCATGTTGAAGCCCTCTTTATTTGTTCCTGAAGAAAAACATGTATGATAACAATACTAAGTTAAACAGCATTAAATGAGATTTGTTTTCTTTTTCTAAAAGTCTAAATAGTCTTATCAGCTACAGTCAATAAAATAAAGACTGTAGTTTGTCTGAAGTCCTACTCTSTCACATAAAAGCCACTGTGGTCCTGCCTTACTTGGTTTCTTCAGTTCAAAGTAGAACTTTAGTTTATTCACAGAGCAGAAGCCAGTATTTGTTTGCACTTAACCTAGTTTGACTTAGTTTTTGGAGAACAACATTTGCCAAATTATTGGCAAAGAATTTGCTGACTGATGCTTTTTACATAGGGATGGAATGATAAGGCAAAGACAAACACCATGGATGTTGTCTGAACACTGAAGCTTTTATGATTTGGAGTTTTGAAGATGGAAATAAAACTCTTTTGTGATACAACAACATCTTGAAAAACTCCTTCAGTTCCATTTCCTTGCTAGTGTTAAGTTCTGACTACATAATATTTCTAAACTCAGTTCATGTGCTGATAAGCAGCTGGATCTCAAGAGTGTTCATTTGTGTTGTTTTCATATGTGAATGAAATCCCTAAATTAATTGATCAAACCTAGATAAATCAAGGTTAAACAGATGCAAAAGGAAAGAGTATAGACCAGGATCTAGTTTTTGTTGTATACCATTTGCATATGAAGTGTCTTTCTTCATTTGCCACTGACCATTTTAGTGAGACAGGTCCAGCCTGGTGATATCCAGCAGGGACCTGGCAAAGGCAGAGTTGTCACTGTTGAAGCTTCTGTCTCAGCCCATTGGTGAGCTCTCCTTGAGCTATGTCAGTTATCAAGCTGGCCTGGATGAGGACAAGCACAGAACTGAAATAGGGGAAATGTTTTCTTTGAGGAGAGGTGCTTTCAGAAAAGTTTCAATTTTCCACTTGCTGCTTTGACTTTCTYACTTTTGGTGCATAAAGTGCCAAAATTGCAGAGACTTCTTGCTACTTTGAAAGCAAAGGAACATCTCTTTCAAGGGGTATCTGAATGTCTCCTTATCAGCAGAGCTTGGTAAGGAGCCCAGTGTGTGCATAACCCCTGAACCATTGCTCACAGAATGCTTGAAAGCTTTTTTTAAAGCCCAAGATCTTTGCAAGACAGATATGGCTAAGAAGCAAGACTTTGGGGTAGGGAAGGAAGAAGTTTGTCTTCAGCAGCCCGGAGGAACCCTCCAGACCAAGGGCTTCTTTTCCCAGCAATGCATACTGCTACACCTYCAGCTTTTTTATCTCCTGTAAAATGAAGTCACTTAGGTTATCTTCCCTGAGTAGGCAAGCCAAGAGAGATTTCTGTCCTCCTTTGCAAGTGGACAAAACTCTGTCCAACTACTGGTGCCTCCTGTTCCTGCCCTCTGAAGCAGATGGTGACAAGGGCTCGTTTTAACAGAAGCCTGTGTCCATTCTTGTATCATCTCAAGTGCTCCTGATGTGATGAGTGCCTTATGGTCCCTCAGCAGCACCAGTGTGCCCTTGCTGGCAGCTCTCATGGCTGCTGTGCAATGCCCAGAGGGATACCTGTAACAGCACATGCAGAAACAGAAGGATGCATTTTAGGAGAAATGCATCCAGGCATCCACTTCAGGTAAGCAGTGGAGCTGGACACAATGTGGCTCTGGAAATGTTCTCCTTTCTGAGCTGTTTTTGGGTGGGTGATGCTCTGCACTGTCAATTAACTTCATGTCAGTCCATCCAATTAAAATCATGGAGATGAGAATAATGAATGCATGGAAAAAAGTGCTGCCTTTACCCCAGTAGCTAACTACATATACAGTCCAGTAAATTCTGATCCATACACTTTTCAAGACTCAACAGGATGGAAGTTGCATTTTGAGTAAATTTCTTTTCTTATACATTTTCTGTATTTGAGGTTGGTTTCAGCTTTCTTCACACAATCCAATGTGCCAGCAACGGGGCACTGGAAGCAGCAGCAGCAAGAGCCTATCTGCCTCCACAGCACCCACAGTTTACCTCAGCCTGGGGGTGAAAAGGATGGAGACAAGCTCAGTGCAAGCAGAATGTTACCAGGCACTAATTCCTCTGAGTAATATGGCTGCATAAAGTCAATTTCTTTCACAGCATTTTAACCTCACTTGATATGTAGTTTTGTGCAAGAGCAAAACCACTTTTTTCTGTGTCATAATTCAACATCACATCTGCTAACAGCCCTTACTTATGTACAAGTCATTGTTTCTTAAACAGTTAGTCTGYGTATTTTCAGTGGGTTTTATTTTTTGGTATAAAGAAAAGGGAGGAAAAACCAGAGTCTGACAGTAAGATTTTTTTTTTAATAGAAAGTATCCTTTGGATTAATTTCTACTGAAACATCAGCTTGCTGCTTCATAAGTTACTGAGGTAAATTTTCTGTGTTCTTTCATTTCACTTCTTTCTTTCTTTCAAAATGGGGATTAATCTCCTTAGGAATTTTTTAATACAAATTATTTTATTTGAGCACCTCAGCAAACTTTTTGGTGTTCAAAAGATTCAAGAGCAGCTTTTTAGGATTAAAGAAGATACTCAAGTGAAGGCAATTTTCARTTCACTTCAGTGCAGGATGAGACACCCAGCTGTGCCCATGAATAAGAACTGTACCTGTGACCCAGTCTCCACCATTCTTTTTCTTGGAGCAATCTGGTCACATCTGATCAGAGCTGTCTGATGTGGGCAGAGGGCACAGGGCAGAAGTTGGAAGGCTTCTGAGGAAGGCTGAGAAGCTTTTTATTTTGCTTCACTGGGAAATGTGTTTTCTGGAATCTACTGAGCAGTTCTGGGAGAGTCCTTAGTCACTAATCYCCTTTGTACTTGCTTTGGGGCTGGTCACAGAAGTTGCAGAAGCCTCAACCCTGGACCTGTCTGAAGTCAGGTTGGATGGTGCTTTGAGCAGTCTGACTTAAAAATACCCCTGCTCATGGAAGTGAGGTTGCTCTGGGTGATCTCTAAAGTTTCCTTGCAACCTAAACCCTTCCACGATTCTGTGATCCTGGGCCCTGATTATTTTAGCTATGGATAAAGCATAAAAGTTACTTCTAATTATTGTGAAAGATACTGAGGGTGTAGTTCAGAAATTGGGACAGCTGAATCAGCCACTGTGTAAGTTGCTCAGTGCGTCTGGGAGAAAAGGCTTCTCCAAGGAGGTGGCAATACCACAATGGGGAAGGTGCAGAGATCAAGCACCCRCTGAGGATATTTATCAGTGCTTTATGTTGCTCTGGAGGCATGGGAGGGATAAAATTCCTTTACAAGATTCTTTTTTGTTGTTGTTGATAGTGAAGAACAGCATTGTTTTATTCTGTAAAACTCTATTTYATATGTGCATTTTTAATTCTCCCTCTTCCTTCTGTTCTCTTAGGGCATTGATTTTTTTTCTGCACAAACTGTTGATACTGTGAAAAATCAGATGATATRTACTTACAGATGAAGAAAGTGGGCATTTTAGTTTTGAAGCTGAAATAATGCAGCAGAACACAACAGTTATTTCTTTTTCCCCAAAGAGACAAATCAAAATTGATGCCAATTTTTCTCTCTGAAGGTTGAATGAAAAAACACTCAGGAGATTTSTTCTTCCATCTTCCCTTTCTTCCACCAAAACCAGGCTCCCTATGAACTCCCCTCCCCCGATCTTACATCCTGGGAGACCTAGTTTAAATAGGAAATTTTATTCAGAACTGAATAAAATATAAGATCCTAATCATATTTCCCTACAGCCTTTCCTTTTACCCTGAGGAGAGTAAGATTGGGCCTTCTTAAAATGAGAGAATTAATAATACTCCTCTTTCACAGACATGCTGTCAAGAGAGATCTGTTGTGACTTAGAAGTATAGGCTGGCAGGCTGCCCTCTGAGCTCAGGAAGGCATGGCACCATGCCCAGACTCTTTTTCTCTGGGCTTCAGCTTTTTCACTTGGCTGTGCAAAAACCAGTCAAGACTTTCTCCTAAYCTTGCCTCTCCTGCTGAAGACCCATCTGTACTACCCAGAGGTTTCTGTTCTGTTCACTTTGACTTRCAATTCGCTTCTGCTCCTCGTTGTCAGCTTTCTGCCTGTAGCTGATGCATCTTAACTTTCTTACACAGGCTGACTTAATTCAGCTCAGCTGTTGGATGGCTTTTCCAACCTCATAATACTTTTTGATGAGCCTCAGGTACGGGATAGCTAATCCTTTGGATATTGCTCTAATGATGATCTGACTTGCTTTACTATGAGTTCAACCATTCTGGAAAAAGCTAAATTATTGGATGTTTTGTTAATGCATACTATATAAATACCTTGAATCAGATATTTTTTRAATGGGTTCAATTTCCTGTTAAGTGATTGGATTGTAAGAAGTTATAATAACACTGTAAACAGTGACCTTTTAAAGACATGATTTTTCTTTTCACTCTATTTAAAGGAATTMATTTGTCTTGGTATTCTGTTCCTAATGAAGAAGAAGGAATAACTTGCAAGCAAGGAGGTGACACTAAGGAGGGAGAACACTATGCCATTGACATTTTAGAGTGATCCAAAGTTAATACTTAGTCAATCTGAATGACAGTGAGAAGGCAGAAATTTTAAATGTAATTTTAGTTTTATTTATTTGTAATTCAAAACAAAACACTGAAAATATTTTACAGTATTGAAATTTGAAATAGCATTATTATCCTCAATCTCTACAGATGGTAACTTTAAAACTCTTATGATATATGGTGTGTGCTATATTAATACATGAGTTGTGCTCAGTAATTCAAAGAGGAAAATGCAGAAAGCTGATGGCAGTTCATGAAAGGGCTATCATAGACTGTTAAGCCTGCGTCATCTAGACCTGCATCATCAAGACCTTCCTACCTSATGCTGCCAGTCCTGAAGGACTTTGTTTCAGCTTTCTGCGCCTGCATGGCGTGTCTTGCTAGCTCTAGGCAGGGTACAAAGGCAGGTGACACTGCAGCTGCCTCTCCTGACAGCATCACTGTGTCAGGAATCACATTTTCATTTGAATTTGTTTGTCTGGCAAGGAAAACCAGAGCCAAAGAGAACACAGGCTGCTATTCCACTTACAGACTACTACAAACATGAACTATCTCATATATGTCACCCTGGGAGAATTCTACTAGGATTTTGGCAGCTGCCCTTTTAAAGGTCCTGGAGTCATCATCAACAATTCCCTAATATGATTAGCTTTGTTTGTAACAGCTCCAGTCAAAAAAGTTGTTAAAATGTTTGGCATCATCCTGAAGGGTGTTGAGAACAAGACAGAGTGTCTGCTCTGTGCTTTGCTGTGCTGTACAATATTAATGTGCCCTAATCCTGGTTGTTGTGTGCAGGTCTGATTTCACACCCCAGGAAGGGCAGTAGAGGAACAGAGAGGGGCCACTAAATTGATGAAGGGGAAGCAGCTGTCTTTAGACAGCTAGACTAGAGTCACAGGGAGAAGATGAGTGAAGTTTAACATCATAGGGCTATTACTGGAGCTGTATGGCATTTGAACTTTGGAGGAAATAGGCTTAAAACAGATAAAAATAACTTTTTTTTTTCCTTACTGTAAGAGCTTGTGAATGCAGATGATGAAACATTATAAAAGAAGAAAACCAAAGAAACAGAAAATCAGCAAATTAATGGGCAGTAGGCCAACAGATACTGAAAGGAATAGACAGAAGTACACTTTAGTAATTTTAGATATGTGATGGCCAATGCAGGAGGTTTTTTAGGGAGTAAGCTGAAGTAGGTGTGAGAAAGGAAGGCAGGAGGCCAAAACAGCTCCTCAGTTGTCAGTGGCAGAGACAAAGCGGTGTGCTAGGTGGTCTGAACTTTTTTTGATTTTTTGTTTTGTTTGCTTACAGTGGTCACAAGGGTTTTATGATAAGTTTTTTTGAATGAAAAAARGGCTTTGAAACGAAATACTGCTGAGAGAATATGGTAAGACATGGTGATCTTCCTTTTAGCTGCCTAGGAAGATGCCAAGACTTCTTCTAGATGGTTCCTGTGGTGCTAACCTTTTACAATAGTTGAGGAGAGAGGTTTTGCAAATTCAGAACTTCCCAACTGGCACAGGAGACTGACATTTACTACAGGCATTTGGGGGGCTTTCAYAGACATCATGATTACTCTGTAAGGGAATCTCAGCCTAAAACCTTTCAGCTTAACTCACACTCTTTACTGATTCACAAAGCTAAAAAATAAACAACTGATATTGCTTTTGGCCAAAATAGCCATTGCCTTTCGTAGTGAAACACTGTGATTTATAAACCTTCTGTATTCCAGACACTAAAGGAAATCACCTTAGATTCCCTGCTTGCAGTCTATATACCTACCTCAAAATGTCAATCCTTCTGTTCCCRAGCAAGCTAGACAAAGAAAGATGCTTTTATGTTAAATTGTCAGCAGTTGTCAGCATGCAGTTTCAAGTGATTCAATTGCAGTAATATAGAAAGGCACCATCAGCCAAAAATCGGTGTATGTACTTCTAGGCCTTCTAAATGCAGAGTAAAATGCATTGGGAGTCAGTGTGAAGGGCTGAAACTGCACATCCWGCTACCTAGGTGACAAGCATCAGGTTACAGTAACTTAATAATTTTGATCACATGTTCATGCCAGAATAAGATATTAATTTTTTTTTTGAAGGCTTTTGATGGTTTTTTGCTTCTTTTTGAGGGAGTGAGTTTTTGTTTTGCTTTATTTCTGCTGTGTACCAGAGGCAGCTACCTCTGTTCTATAGTGAATTGTGATGACAATTCACACTGCTGACCATGAGATGTCTACTTTTCAAATGTGTGTATGAGAGTATTGGGATCTAAACAAAATTCTGGTTAATGTATTCCTTCCCTGGAAGGGAATATAGAACAAGGAGCTGTGAATTCCTTCAGCTGTGGAGCTGCTTAAGAGCAGGTTTTCCCCTGGATACCTTTTGGTATCACTTGACAACAAAGACTTCAGCAACACAAAACTCTAAACAAGGGTTCTTTGCTCTATGTGATTTTGGTTGAACCGGTGTTTTTGGTGTCTTATTATTGATTAAAATAATTTCATAAGTGGAGAACAGTCATTTGAAACTAAATCCACAGGTGTTTTTTTAGAGGAAGAAAAAAAAAAAGTGGTTTGCAGCATTTGAATTCATGGCATATTCCTTCATGTGGAAGAAATATCCCCAGAAATGTGACCAAGTGTATGCCTTTGTTAAAATAGACTGTTATAAATGTCTCAGACTAACATCCATCCTATTGGTTTGCAGAGACTTCAGTCATCCTAGGATATTTATGTTCAGGGTGCTTCTTTGGACTGAGACTATTGGGTCTTTAGGGTGAATATGATAGGTGTGTGTACCCACTGTTTACCATAATTTTGTTCAATAAATTTGAAAATTGTTGTCATCAGAGTGTATGTGTATGGGAAATTGAAGTCCCAATATGATGTGAAGTACCTAGAGATCTGAAAGCCATCAAAAACTAGATCATCTTTCTTGATCCATGTTTGGGAGCTCCTGTACAGTAGAACACACAGAGTACAGTCAAGAGCCAACCTCACCTCTATTTCACTGACTTAAAAAGAAGCAGGCTGTTGAGGCTGCTATGTTTTCTTTGTATCACTAAGACAATTTCCTTATTACTGCCTCCTTTCTATATTCTTCTTCCCCACACAGCCTAAGTTTTGTTATTAAATTATTTTTGAATGCAATATCTGCATATTTTCCCAATGTGATCATTTGATTCTCTTGAGGTCTGTGTTTTACTTCCAAGTTTTTATGAAAGACAATAAATAAATTTTGAAAAAACTAACTGAATAGAATTTTACTTATGAGACACAGAACTGCAATTCTATCCCTCACTATTTTGTTTTACTCTCTCCTTTGAGACATGTTTCAAGGTATTAACCATCTACCTGGGTTCCATATATAGTAAAAAATAYAATCTATAGTGTCCACTGAGCAGTGAGATTATAACTTTATCTACCTGCTTTAAACCAAGTGCAAAAAGAGTTAGTTTTTTTGATAACACTATTCACTGAGTGCGCTGCTATCCTGTTACAGAAGGACTAATGGTGCATAAGGGTCTTCTTGCTAGTTTTGATGGAGGTTTGTATAATACTTTTGTTTTCTAACTTTCCCATGTCTTTTATTCACCAATAGTTATTGGTGAACAATAATAGTAATAACCAAGTTATTACTAGGTTGCTGTAGACAAAAAAAAAAAAAATCCTCCTTCCTGGTTTGAAAAGGACAGTTTTAAAATTCTTCTTCTTTCCCTGTGTTGTTTTATGCTTAACTTGCTTGAAATTGAAGGAAGTGCAAGAAAAAAGGCTTGGGTTATGTAGGAACAAACCTGAAAGCATGTTGAGAGATGCAAAGAAAGCGCAGACAACTAAACCAGATTGTCACTTAAGAAAAGGGTACTTTTGAACTTTGAATTCTCCATGCAAAACCATAGGGTACAGTGGTCTGTGACTGCCATTCTTGTAGGAAACTGGGAAAAGGAGAGATGTGTAAAACTAACAAGATGCTGGTTTTTAGTAGGAACTAAGTAAGTACAACTGAGAGGAAAATAAGGCTCATTTTAGTATTAGCATGAGCATTTTTCATCAAAGTCTTCATAGAGTTATGTTAAGGTATCACTAATATGCATGTGTCTCTGCTGGGAGATGAAGGATATCCTACAGGGTCCTGTATGGGAGCTTGAAACAAGATCAATGTTTATGAGGCTGTGGGGAAAAGGAGCTGACCAATACTGATGTAATACAGTCTGCAGAGACAGATCCTGACTTTACTCCTTCATGGGRGTAAATGAACTTTATCACAAAACCCGCTTTTGGTTGGTGTCAAGCCGGTGGCCAAAGGAAGTGCTGGAAGCAGGACAGCCCCTAACTCCAGGAATTGTTCTCCCCTGCCCTGGTTTGCACAGGCTGCACACAGATGGCAGCATCCCCACTGGTGCTCCCACCAGTGAAAGCAGATGGCAATGGGCAGCTCTGCCTGCTCCCAGCCTGATGGACCTGCTGTCCACTTCACTGAAGCTCTCTGCCATCATTCCTCTTTTTTGCCTTTCACCTGCATAAAATCTGTTTGCTCATTTATCATGGAGATGTATTTTATCCTGCAGACCGGGAAAATGACTGGATGCACTCCTGCAGTTCATGCAATTTGGGAGATGGCTTTGCCARTTACACCAGACACTGCTCACTGCCAAAATGCCAGCTGTAGCTAGTTTCATGCTTTCAGACGTGTAGCCAGTTGTTTGTTGAATTTTGTCAAGGTGGTCTAGACCACTTTTTGCAACTTTTTTTCAAAATCTTTATAAAATAGCCTGTTTGACTGCCTTGTATGACAGGTAGCAACCCCTCCAGTTATGTTGGTTAAGGGTATAATAATGAAGATCTGGGAAAGGAGCCACCCCTTAAATAGGGAAAAGCAGCRGTGGAAGATGGGGGAGATTGTTGCACAGTCCATTTTCCATATTCACAGCATCTATTTCTAAAAACAAGCATCTTACCCTGTTTTACTCGATCTCAGTATTGGATTTGCATTGTGCTTGGACTATATGTACCTTTTTAAAATATTGTGCAGCTATGATATGTTTGTGTGGTTGTGGCGATCCAATTTCATGGAGTATACAAGGTGTGCACAAAAAATAATAAGTAAYTCACAATTTAAACAGAGTGATTTAGGTGTAAGCCCAGAACATTCAGTTGAAATAATAGCATAACACTCAAGTGCAAGAGCCTATACAGGCATGAATAAAGCCTCAATCCTGTGATTATGCCCACATGGTCCTCAAGGTCTTTTAGCTTCTCAGTCAGTGGATGCCAGCAGCTGGAGCCAGCTACTCTATGCAGCAAAATGAGTTCTGGCTCTTGAAACTCTTTGCACATCTGAACCAGATGCAAGAATAGACTTAGAGAAATATTTAGTAGTCTTGGATTTGATATTCTTATGTGGGTCTATTTCAAAATGAATGAGTATTGCATTGGGTGTATAATTYATGTTAGGTACTTCATGTATTACAKTTTTTTTTCAATGTATACTCTAGAAACTGGGTTTCCTACRCAACTGTGGCCACCTTGTGGATTCTTCAAAAGAAAATTATATCTTATATTATAAAAAAAATAGCTAGGACAATTTTGATAATTAAAAACTGTTCTTTTGTGTTGYTAGTCCTGGTTAATAGCTTTCAGTCATCACTTTTTACTTGTTARAAAWTWAMYWWTYYTTKKWAAWKKTAATAGTTGATTGTTGTTAGTAAATATAGGCACTTCTTCTACTAGGACTGTTAAATATATGCTTTCCACTATAAAGTTACCATTTTTCGTGAAAAGATGATTGAAATTGGTGAAGTTTAGCTGTGAAGGAGGAGAGAAGAAAAATTTCAGTCATGCTGTATGTCTCTCTTGGAATTGGGGTTCTTTAACAACTCCCTCACTTCTTAAAAATTGATTTTTGGGAAAGAACACACTGAAGATGGGGTGAGATGACCCTGTTTGCCTGCTGGATGCCCACCCAGCTGCTCTCTCCCTTGCCTTTTTCAGCAGGAAATGAAGAAAATAAGATAAATCTAGTAGGTCCAGATAAGGGATATCTGTTACCATCATGGGTTAAAATAGAGCAGTAGCCTGCCCCACTGATCTCATCTTGCCATGTAAATCCAGTAAAGAAGGCAGATGAAGAAAACCAGGATACTGCCTTTTAGCCTGCTTGCCAGGCCTGCTCTGTAGCAACTTTTAATTCTGTATGAACATCACCAGCATGTGTGAAACTACTTGGCCTGGCAAATGGAGCTTCAAGCGGCTYAGGCTGTGCAGCCAGAACAGGTTTCTCATGGTGTGAGAGGCTCCCGAGCTGTCAGAGCTCTGGACACCTGCAGTCAAGATAATTAGAAGCTTCAGGATCTCTGGCACCTCTGGTGCAGGTTAAGTAATGGGGATGTCCAAAGTGCCTCCTCATGGCTGGCTACTCCAACTTTGGACATGTTGATACTCAGGACTTCCAGCCACCTACTGGGAAGTCAGGCAAGATTTCATTTCAGTTCTTTGAAAGGTGGTTCATTAAATCAGGTTAGAATCAGCTGATGGCTCTTTCTGGTGTGACTGTTGTTTTGCCAGAGAGTTTCTCAGTAGCTCCATTTCTGAATGGAGCTGAATGGAGGAGWGAATATTCCTCAAGCTACTCTGAAGTGGCTGCCAAAATAGAGTAGTGGAGGAAAAAGGTTGGAAGAAGTGATTTGATACTATAATAAAGCCTGTTCCAAAAGATATTGGACAAGGTGATACATGTGTCATGTATGTTATTCCCTTGTGTCATTACTTCTCTCAAGGTTGCACAACAGCAATGGGCTGTTATCATATGACACTGTAGTGGTGGAGAACTGTGTCTTGGTAAGGTCAGACAGATACAAAGCAACTCAAATAGAATGCTACAGTAGAGATACACCAGGAAAAGGCATTCAGGCTTTAAAAAAACAAAATTGCATTGCATTGTAAATTGAAAAAAACCCCAAGCCCAACATTTTTTTCTTCATTCCTTCCTTTTATGATYATCCTGCAATATGGTGTTGTAAACTAGATATTTTTTTCTTTTGTTTCTTCATTTTACTTCTGTATGTTCTGCTCTAATTAATTTAGATTCTTAATTATTTTAAAAACACTTGCGGTCTAGAGGTGATTCTGTAACTGCAACACTGCTTTTTTCGTTTTTAAATCAAAAGACCTTTTTTCCTACCTTTCACACATGAGCCCATCAGCCATAACTGCTACACATTGTATACAACTCCCATAGAGGATAATTTTATATCTTTTTGGATGCCCAAGATTCTTTGTGTTTGCTGACATGTTAAAAAGTTCTTAATTGATTACCTTTAATAGATTTTTTATGCATTATTATACTTCCTAAAAACTTTTTATTGGTTTTACTTCCTGAATTCTCTTTRAATAAAATTCTTTCTTTCTCCTTCTATTGACATTTAGTTAACTCATGAAATATAAATCCGGCTTACACATTTTCCTTGAGTCTTGGTTACAAGGAATAGCTCAAGATGCAATTGATGGCTTAAACAGCATATCTGTAAGTTGTTTTCACAGTAGAAAGAGAACTTATTTATCAGACTGGCAATATATAAATKACAATATTCCATGGAAATACCCCTTTCTTAAGACTTCTTGACTTTCAATAAGAACTTTAGTTAACAAAAGAAAAATGTGGGTTTTTTTATTTTTGATACATTTGTGCTCTATATCCAATGACTTTTTAAAAAGGTTGAAAAGTTAACCTTAGAATCATGCCTATACCCTGATCCTGCTGAATCAAGCAGATACCATTTACATTATATTAACTGAATTTGAACCTATGTCACTGTAAGAAGATAAATCATGAAGGGGGATTCTTCTTAATCAGAACTTTCTTCTGATAGATCAGTGATGTGAGATGTGAGGCACTTAACAATTATGCAAAATACCAGTTGGTTTTCTGGTACAATTTAGCCTTCAAGAAAGTTTGTTATAATGCCAAGCAGCCAGCAGTGCTAGGAAGAACATTTGGAGAATGGTGTGAGATTGTAATTGTAAACAATATTGCAATCTGCTTCGTGAACAATCCATCATTTGTCTGTGTGTTTTTGTTCCCACTGTTTAATACTGTGGGAGTGTTTCTGTTGCTTTGTTCATTGTACTTTAACACTATGCCAAGTTTTCTGTCATAGTAGTACTGAAGTGTTTCTAATGACTTACCATGGCTTTAACTATGGTGTTATTATCTTTTGTTCAGGAGGTTTTGGAGTTTTGGGTCCAGCACTGAATACTTGGGGCTTTAGTCTTCTCTCTAGAGCACTATGGTCAGGAGCATAAAGAAATTGGCAATTAAGTGGAAAAACTCAGAACAGTCTCCTGAGGCAGGGCATGTGCTTGCACAATGTGTTTGAAATAACTTATTTCTTTTTGAGGGGAGGAGGCAAGAGGAGTAGATCCCTCCCACCTTTGAACTGCATGACTTTAAAGGGAGGCAGATCAAGTGCTCTGAAGAGGAATCTCTAGAGGTTACTCAGTAGCCATAAGAGAGATCATATGAGGTTCAGGAAGTTATTTGAAAACAGCCAGACATAAGGTAAGTATCAGGTGAAGAATGAGTGCCTGCAATGTTTTTATTTTTTCTTAGACTAATGGCCCCAGCTGGAGCTAAATGGGCTGAATAGATCAATACAGTGACAGTGTTTTGGGGAAACTTGTGTTTCCCCAAAAGAAGTAAAGGATAATTATGACAGGGTGGGGGATAATGATTCTTCTCATTTGTCAGAGCATACTTTGTCTTGTRTGGGTTGTTCAGAATACAAATTTTTGATGAAAATTATCCACTGAAGTTGTTCTTCAATAGAATTTTCTCAGAAGCATTATTAAAATAATCCCTGAAGCTGCCTCAGAGCACTTAACTCTGGGCTTCTGCTGCATGTGTAACTCCTACGTAGAAGGCTTGTGTAAGTATTTCAATTTTGTGGAAGATGTCTAAGGTATAGTGAAATAACTCGCCTGAAGTCATTCAAGGGGTTTGCAGCACTTTGAAGGAATTTGGATATTTAAGATGTAGAGAGTCCAAGTCTAGCTGGAACTCCATTACTTTTGTGCTTCRTGTTGCTGATAGTCTGGTATTCAGGTGCTGGCTGAAGCAGGCTTCTGGGAATGAGTCCTGATGAATAAAACAAGGATGGCCAGTTTAGTCTCAGGCAAAACAGGAACTGCAATCAATAGAAYTAGATCTTTAGATGATGTTTCCTGAAAAAGCAAGCATTGTGGAAAATACACTCCCAATCCTAAAGTTAATTTAAAGGGGAGCTTTCAAACAAGTAAGATCTCCTTTAGAACCATGGAGGTGGCAATTTCTAAGATATTATCCAGAAGAACTGATTTTAGAGGATGCAGGAGTGTTAAAATGTCCAAACTTACTTTGTATGCTGGTCTTSAGAGAAGTCTTTTGCTCAAAATTTTAGGTGTACAATCTTTCCTCCAGAAGTACATGCTTTTTGGGTATGAGGCAAATACCAGCTTGGGAGCAAAGTAGTTTTCTGTAAAATTGTCAGTGGAGAATAAAATGTATGTAATTTATATAAACTGCTTAAATTTCTGTCCACTGAAATGTGGCTGAAGACAGGACATGAATCAATTTGGACCTCAGGTGTACTTGTGCCACTTTGGATTCTTWCTTTTACAGGAGAATTGATCAGTGAAAAACAGCATGACAATAATGAAGGTCTCAGTCAGACTGTGGAGTCAAATGTTGATCCTTATTTATCATTGTTAAATAACAGAATGGAAGCAGTAAAGCACAAATTCCCAGCAGAATACTTTTTTTTTTGACAGCTGAAAAGAAAGATGCCTGTGCCATTAGAAATTGATGCTGCAGTCCCTAGAAACTTGATGGGGTTTTATGTGAAAAACAGAAAAGGGAAAAAAWAAAAGATGTCTCTGGCTTGGAATCCCAGGTGTTATGACCATAGGATCAAAATGATGCTCTCTGTAATTGCAAAACTGGGATTGAAACAGCAGTGAGATGGCATTAAGTCGTCCTTTTGTCTCAGTGCTCTCTAACTTTGTCTCACCTGGGTGCTCCTACATATCTTTGGATATAGCTGTCCTCACAAGCACTTTGGCTGTGAGGAAAGATTGGGTGAAAAGGAGCAAAAGTGCAACGAGGCATGGCTTGTCAAGCTGTTGATGTTGTGTTTAAGTGAATACTCTTGTGTTGTAATATGTCTACAGTTCTGCTCTCTTAACTTTTTTGTTTAGTGACCTGGCYACAATACACTGTCATTCCCATGCAGGCAATGGCCTTGAGTTTATTCCTGAGGGCAAGGATTATTGTACACTCAGGTTTTATCCCATTGCATAGTAATGATGTGGCAGAGATTCTTGCCCAGACTTAAGTGCCATGACATGCTTTGATATTCTGCAGTTCTGACATAGTTTATTTGCTTTGATAATTTAATCATTCCTTAATACTTGAATCATGTCTGTTGCCTATGATTAAGAAAGGAAGGGGCAATGGTAACTGTGGAAGAGAAGCACAGACAGTAAGACCCTTGTTCATTTSTTGGATTCTTTCTCTGGAGCTGTTGTGAGAAAGTTTTTCTTGGGAGTTTTGGATGATTGAAYAATAGAAGCTAATGTGGGGGGAGGAAGGGAGGAGAGCAAGGAGTGAGTTACACTGTGTGCTGTTAAATTATAGTGGAAACTCTCAGGAAGGAAGAGTTTTAAGTTGCTCCCTACAAATTTCTTTTTATTTTCCCTGTAAAAGTGCTATGCTGTTTCTTTACTAATCGGACTAGGTCACATCCCAGGTCATCAGCTTTCCATAAGCTTTCTTTTGTCMCCAACACTCATGTATCCCAAGTTCTTCTGGCTAGTTAAAGGCTTAATCAATCAACTGTGTGTCATGAGTTTAATGATGTTTAGCTTTCAGTATTACAGTTTTGCAATCATCTTATCGAGATGTCCTGGACTAAGTAAACTAGAGACCCAGACCTCATGTCAGCATCCAAAAAGCAGTCAGTCTTTATTCTATACCCCACTTTCCTACTATACAAGGTCAGTTTCCGTTTTCCCTATTAAGACTAAACTGGTTTATACTATTTGGATAGAAAGCAATCAATGTTTCATATAATTAATTTGTTTCCAGTATTCATATTCTCCTCTGTTTGCTTGGAGGTCAAAAGAGGGCTATGAAGARCTGTGCCTTTAAAGTGGCTTTTATTAGAGCTAATTAGGATATGTTATTGTCTTGTACAGAGGCTTTTGAGTACAATTCAGCTGTAATCTAGGCACTGCATCAATTCTGTCAGGTTTGCTGTATCAGAGTAACTATTGGCACGTAAAAAATTATAGCCAATACTCTTTCCTATTGCATATAGTTTTCTTTTAAGCACCTATAGTAAACATTATAAAATGCAGGCTAAGCTGTCCATGCCCTTTTCCTTTCATTTTCCCTTTGTGTGTGACAAATGAATGCTACTTTCATGATTTTTTCTTCCTAAGGTACACTGGGATTCTTTCAGTCTTTGTTAGAAGCCAACAGGGAGTGTTTCACTCCCAAGCAAAGCACTTGGGCTCATAGTTTTGAAAGAGGAAAAACAGATTTAAAGATGCTTCCCATAAGCTTGCCTGCTGCCATTTTCCATGGCAATTCATTAGCTGCTAGGAAAATGTAAATGGGCCCTTTGGAGCTATTATTCTGRCAGCCTTATGCTGGAGTTTTGTCTTAGAAGTCCTACACAATGCAAAGTTATCTTACGTGGATGTTGTTTGGCATATTTTAAGACTTTGTGTTTGCTTTCTATGTTAATAATACTTGTAGAAAAATAGCAGAGAAAAAGGACATTTGTCACATTTTTGGCAAACACTTTCCTCCGTTTTCTGTGCTTTAGATAGCAAGCTGAAAAGCTTGTTTTGTTACATTGGCTTATGATGTTCATTGTTATTTAATAAATTCACATYTAGATGAGTAATTGTGTATGTAACTGGATTTTTAAGCTCATAAAAGAATATTCTTGGTAGTTGTAAAACTGTGGACCAGTAATACAGTACATGCAAGTTTTACTACTGTGTAAACAGAAAGAGCTTTGAAGTAAGACTATTTCTGCAAGACTGTTTTTAATGAGGGAAAAKATTTAGGTTTTTGGGTTWTTTTTTTTATCAAATCAAGTATTTCTTACCTGTTCTATTACTTTATCTTCCTGTGGTGGCACTTCTCAAAAAAAAAGTGATTACGTGTGTATTTCAGTCACCTTAAAGAGTTAGTTCATCTCCTGGTCCATTTTTTTTTTTAGCAGACTTCTAATGCAGGTATAATTGTGTTTGCAGTGTTCTTCATGCTATAGCTCAGTTTGGGACTCACAGCCATGTTTTCAAAGCCAAAACTTCTTTCTCTTCTTCTTTTGACACAATTGAACAAAAAAAAATAGTATTGTCTCGTTAATGAAAGGTGTTAGAACTTTATGTCACAGTGTGACTGTAGAATGCTGTGAAACTGTCACTGGGGCAGTCCATGGGTCATGCTGGGTGTCTTTGTTTTGTTTTATTTTTAAATTCTCTTTTCTTTTGCGTACTCTTGACTTTGGTCTATTTTTTTCTTTAACAARATTCAGGCATTGGACTCTTTCAAGCTAAGCCAGGAAAGTGGTTCCCAATGGGAATATTTGTGTTCTGTTTAAATCTACTCACCCAGAACACAGTAAGCAGGTCACTTCTAGTCCAGTTTTTTTTTTCAGAGTGCTGTGATGTTCATAGTAGGCTCGTACCAGTGCTTCAAGATTGCATCAAAAAGAAACAAACTCAAAATAATAAAATACCCACAAACACATACAAGTGCATAATATATTTTTAATGCATGMATATTTGTTATATAAGGAGGAAGTATTGAAGTGTGCCATTCTCAAACAACTCCATTCTGATTATAGAGTCATACCTTGTTGCTCAAATTGTATATAAGGAGAAATCACTCACCTTAGTTGCTTAGCTGATGTGTTTCCTTCCTGCCAAGTACTTCTGCAACACCTGAATCAAAAGCTGTTAATTCAGTATGGCCTTCCTGTTAATATTTGATCTTATCCAGAGAAAATTTTGTTAATTTGGAGGGTATCCCAAAGCGAGAGAAAAAAAAAAAAGAACACTGATTTTTATTTTTTGTTCCTCACATTTTCTACTTTTCTRCTCTTACCCTTCACTGTTGCTGTTTGCTGTCTGTGACACAGGAAGATTCAGTAGGGTTAAATGATTGCTATACTTTGAAGCACTGTGGGGATTTTTCTTCTTCATTTCCAGAATAGCCTTTCAGACCCTTGGGAGTGGCAGTCAGTCACCAGGAGAGCAGGAGCTGGTGCTGTATCAGGCAATGGAAGGGAGGTGGGCACCAGGCTACCCAGTGGATGCAGGGTGTCCCAGGGGTGCTGGGCACCAGCTTTGTGAATGAGGCCTGGAAGAGCGTGAGTGGGGCAAGGTTCTGTTTCTGGGCAAGTGGAGAGCAGAGATGCTGGAGCAGGTGCCAAAGCAGCTGCTAATGTTGCAGGGAGCTAAAGGCCCTGACCTCCATATGTAGTCAGATGCAAAGCATTTCAATGAGAGTCATAAAAAATATGAGCCCTGAGAGGCCTGAACATGCATCTGGGTATTTCCTTTGTGGAATTCAGAATTGGTTAGGTATGGGTATGGTCCCACTTCTTCCCTCCACTGATTTGTACCACTGTCATGGTTTCTGCTTGGTCCAGCTGAACAGAAAGCTAAGTCTTGACATTTACACCCTACCTGTTTCTTTGCACAAATCTAGAGTAGGTGAAATTAGAAGTATTCAGRGAAGTGAATTGAAGCATACAGTTACATTATACCATGGTCCTCTAAGGATTGAGATAATCGAACAACTTTGCCCCAAGAACTGAGGATTTTAGTGTTTATTTCTGTGCTGCTGTAAGGAGTGTWGCCTAGGGGTCCTTGAGGGCAGTCATCTGTGTATGTAAYGTGCCTCCTAGGAATTGCACTTAAGGATGCTATTTAGTGTGTGTCACARAAGGTTTTCAGTCACCTCTAGTTAACAACACCTTGCAGAGGACACTTGGCAGAAGAAAGAACAGACTTTGTGTTTCCTGCAGCATCCAGTTGCTCAGTGTGTCAGAATAGAGTTGGTGGTGATGACAGTGAAAGGAAACAACTCACAGTCTTTTCTTTTGGGGCTGTTGCTGTACAGGCTATAATGTCTTCTGCACTGGGGAATTGGGGATTTTTAAGAGTGGCAGCGTAAGAGTGATGTGATTACTGGGTACCAAGTGATCATATTATTACTAGGCACTGATGTGAAATAGGAAGCAGTCTCAAGAGCACTCTAGAAGTAAATATAAAGCAGGTCATTCTAGGAATATTTTAATGTGGTAATACCATTGGGTTTTCTCCTGCTGGTGCTGTTTTGGAAAGGGGGATCAAGGAGACTGTTTCTCAGCATCCTAGATGTTTTGAACAGAATTTACCTGCTGTGAATCCAAATATTCAATATATGCCATAATGATCCTTTAATTTGAGTGTGATGACTGTGTAATGCTGACAGTAGCTTAAGTAGGTAACCCAAAGGAACCTCTGTAAAGATTTCATCATGATTAACTCATTTGTCATTAACTGTGGTATAGAATTAATGTGGATTGAGAATTACATTGCAATTTACCATACACAAGATGGAAAATAGCTAGTAAGCCATCTGACAAGGAATATCTGTCACTGCATGAGAATTAAAATCAGCAGAGCAAATGACATGACTTGTTATAGCTGCTGACCTAACGTTCCATCAAGCGTCTCYGAAGCATGATAATTCCAGTGCAAATATAAGTGTGTGTGGTTCTGCATTATGTATAGTTTTAAATCACCCCTCCCACATTTTAAAAATACTTGAATAGTTAACTCACTAGCAGTAGAGTTTCAAATGCTGTTTGCCATGGCAGCTGTTTGGCAACTGGCTCTATAGCAGGGATGAAACAGCCGGCTTCTGGCAGGGTGGCAGCAGGTCCTGGCAAAGAAAATGAGCTAAAAAGGGGCAATGGCCATGTCAGTTCAGAGGATCCCACGTGCTAAACCTTCATAGCTGTGCAGTAGTTAACACTTGATGTCTGTCAGCTGAAGGAGTCAAAAATGCAGGTTAATTTTATAGAAACAGGCAGAGGCCCAAAGTTGATTTCTTTTKGGGCATGTAGCAGTTGGAAGCAGCTGCTGTGCTGTGGTTTAAGATTTTYATGTTCAATTTCACTGTTTTGCCCTTTGGACTTGGTTATATCTAGCACACTGTCATGTCTTTGGACACCCAACACATCAGGGTAAAAGACTGCTCTCCCATCCGTGCTTGCAGTCTTCCATACACTGTGGCTTTGATCACTTCTTGAGGCTCCATTTGAAATGGATATCTTCACAGGTGTTTAATAATAATCAATTTTGTGATGCTGGAGTATATTTTTCTTGTTCTTCTGCTACTTTTTGTTTGCTCTTTCTGCATATTCTTTCATGAAAGCAGGAGGATCTTTTTATAATCTTGAACATACTTTTCGAGGCCCATGTATGTGGGGACATCATTACCAGCCAAAAATAAAATTTTAATGGGTGTGCAAACAGACTGCAAACTTAAGCATCTGATGGGATACAGTGTGAAAAAAAGGCCTCAGGCAGCTTGCAGAAGGGATATGTACATGCTCCCAAGTTTCAATTAAACCCTGTCTCTGATTTTGCAGTGATTTTCATTTGAATGTGTGATTTCACTTGAGTCTGAAAGTGATATAAATCTGAAAATAAGCATGTCATCTTCTAGTTTGAACAGGATTGAATGTTTTGTGTGAGAAAATGCCATAGGGATTCACATATTTATTATCTTGGTCAGGTAATGAGTAAGAGAAGGAAAAGCAGCCGGCCAGAGATAATTTCTAAAGGCACAAGGTGGCTACCAAAGTTTTTTATTTCCTCGATAGACATTAACGCTAAAAAGCTGGGCTTGGGATACTTTAACAAAAATGATCACTAGATTTTGAAAAAGAGAGAAACCCAAGCCACATTACAGTGAAGATTTGTCCATTTTGCAGCCATCCTACAGAAAAGCATCTTTTTCCTGGGAAAAGAACCTTTGACTGTGATGCTTTGCCCTAAACGGGAGAGGGGTGGTAGTGGTAGRCTATAGTGAATTGTAGTAAAAAGGAAGAATCTGATTGTCAGACAGTTTTCTAAATTGTTTTTGTATTGTGGTCTTGGCATAATTTCCTCTTGTTCCATTAAATGAAGAATAAAAGTATTCTTCACACAAATAGAATTTCTTTGCCACTCTGTCATGATCTTCCATCTTTTTCACAATGGAAATTTTTCACTGGTGGAAAGCAGTGGCTGCAGAAAGGGACCTGGGGGTCCTGGTCAGTGGCAAGTTGACCATGAGCCAGCAGTGCCCTGGCAGCCAGGAGGGCCAACCCTGTCCTGGGGGCATCAGGCACAGCATGGCCAGCTGGGCAAGGGAGGGGATTGTCCTGCTCTGCTCTGAGCTGGGGCAGCCTCACCTCGAGTGCTGGGGCAGTTTTGGGTGTCACAGTATAAAAAAGATACTGAACTATTGGAGAGTGTCCAAAGAAGGGTAACAAGGATGGTGAAGAGCCTTGAGGGGAAGCTGAGTGAGGAGCAGCTGAGGTCACTTGGTCTGTTCAGMATGGAGGAGGCTGAGGGGAGAAGACATCATTGCAGTTACAGCTCTCTCCTAAGGAAAAGTGCAGGGGTAGGCACTGATCTCTTCTCTGTGGTAATCAGTGACAGGACCCAAGGAAATGGCTTGGAGCTGTGTCAGGGGGGATTTAGGTTGGATATTAGAAAAAGGTTCTTCACCCAGAGGGTGGTTGGGCACTGGAACAGTTTCCCCAGGGAAGAGGTCACAGCACCAAGCCTGACAGAGTTCAAGAAGTGTTTGGACAATGCCCTCAGGCACAGGATGTGATTCTTGGAGATGTGGCTGTACAGAGCCAGGAGTTGGACTTGATGATCCTTGAGGATCCCTTCCAACCCAGCATATTCTGTGATTTAGTGATGCTGTTAGGGATACAGTMTGGATATTTAATACAATATTTAGGTTGGATAAGATATAATAATCCATTGGAACTTTTATTTTCCACAAAATTCTTCTTTAAAAAGGGCACATTTCAGAAGCAAGCCTTCCGCAGAGGGGATAAAATTACTTAGGAATAAGATCATTTGTCGAGTTTCTGTAGGAAGCTTGAAGCCCAAGACTAAGTTTCTTGGCTCAGCCCTTGTCTTCTTATTCTCCCAGGCCTCTTGCTCATTGTCATGTCTAGTGGGAGTCAGTCYTGGGAGCCAGGACGTCCAGCACAGGGAATTCTTGAAACAGTGACCTGCAAGATGCCTCTGTGGGAGGGCTTTCCTGGAACTGCAGTCACTAGAGACCTCAGGATTCATGATGTGGAGGCAGTCCAGATGGCAGGACTGCCTGGAGACACTGCAGCCTTTGTTCCCTTTCAGGTCACCAGCCAAGCTGGCAGGAAACCTGGCAGGCTTTTGATGGGACTTGCCCCTCTTGCAGCCAAGTCATATATTGATCATTGCCCCATTGTCTGTTCTGGTGTTGTGTTGTTTTTTGACCGGGAGATCTATTTTGGGACTTGAAATCCTTTCCAAAAAAGAGGTTTCTTTATATTTGGAAGTTTCCACAAAATGTTCTGGTTTTTGTGAATTGGCATTGTACCCAAACCCTACCAGACTCCTTTTTATCCTGTTCCTAAAATGGATATATAARTGACCATCAGCTACAGTTCTCAACAGGGAAAAGCCAGTTTCAAAAATTCACATTTGATCAATCTGGAAATTAAGCAGAAAGTAATCTCTGGATCTGCTGCTGTCTGTACAGATGTGTGTGTCTGTCTGACATCAAAATAGTGACCTTTCCTGGTGAGGCTTCTTTCTTATGCCACCTTAAATTTTCATATGAAAACCAGCCCTCAATTTTCTTAATTTAGCTTTCATATCTACTTTTCCCCTCCACTTCCATGTATTTATAGTGTTACACACAGGGTCACACATTTTTTTTTCAAAGACTTAACACTACTTCTACTTGAAGTTAGAGGTCGGACTTCTAGCTGTATAAACAGTCTCCAAGACATGAATTTCAGGAAAGCCATAGACTTGGGTTTTTTTGTTTGTTTTCATGAGTGCTAATGAAGTTTTAAAGGTGATACAGAAGTCCAGTTACTGATATGAGAGTGCCAGGGACTGATATTTTCCTTTTGCAAAATTGTCTTTATAGAGGTGGCTTCTAGCCCAAAAGCAAACCATATCTGATGCTTAGTGGTACTGTGATGGTTGCTAGAATGGATGTTGGAAATGGATTTTGTTGATTGCCGGGGCGAAAAAACACCTAACTGACATTTAACTGAAACTTGTGCTGCTGCAAAAAAAATCGTGATTGGCAACATGTTTTAAACAAACTCCATAAAGATCAATATTTGATAATGAAAATTTGTTTCTGTAAGTCCTTACTGTGCTGGAGTAACATTAGGACATTAGAAATTGTTTTGGAAGCTATATTTAAATCCATTCTTACTTCCTTCTTAATCTTTACCTTATGTATACTTTGTAATGAGGAATCAGGATTCTGGGTATTTTTTTTACTGTATTTATAGAGAATATCTATTTATATAGACATTGTTACTATCTTGATTTTTATATTCCTTTTAAATAATTTCTTGCTGTCTTTTAGACCACATAAAAGTCTTAACAGGATCAAGAATCACTTTCTTGCCAACATAGCCAGCAAAGATTTGAATGTACAGTCTCATAAATTGGTTTATAAASCTCTTTCTAATTGGGCAGATGGACTTTACTGTTTTACGTTGTTATATGTATTTTTAGGTTTTTTCAATGGTTTGCTTGTGGGCATCCTAAAATCTCTGCAGTGCTTCTTTAACTGAGCATATTCCTCTTGGATTTATTTTTAATTACAATTTTCTGAGCAGCATAGTGGCATGAAAGAGCTTGTGCTGCAGATTTTCCTGTCAGACTTAAAGAAAAGCATGTGACATGTGCCTTGGAAAACTGACCAAATGCCGTAAATTCCCTCAGTGCTGTTTCCATTAATATCTTTATTGCCCTTGGGCTCAGGAGAACATCCTTATGTAAGCCCACCTGCCAACAGCTTCATTTTGCTAAGACAGTTTTGGGTGGTCTTGGGACTGCTGAAGTAACCTTCAGAGCATCTTTCCAGAAAAACTTATACCTAGTGCAGCAGCTCTTACTGATTTGGCAAATCTCAAGCTTTGAAGAGCAAAAGCACACTAGTAGTTCCTGTTTCATTTTCCTTCTTGTGGTACCTGTGTTCCAGATTTTAGCAGCATCAGTCTCCCTTTGTCCTAGRAATGGATTTCCTCTATCAGACTCTGCTGGGGCTATTTCATTTGCCAGGTTTGCCTGGTGTACAGGATCCCAGAACTGCAGAAAGGCTATGACATAAGGTCAGGTACCAGAAGGCAAAATACATTAAGTATGTCACAGCTACCATCACTGATCACCACAGAGTCCAGGGCACACATTTTCATTTTCTTGCTAAAATGAAGACTTTGTTCTTCCTTTTGAGATTATAACACCTTTAGGAACGCATTTTCTATCATTTAGCACCATCCTTTCAATCTCCCTCACTGAGACAATGTTACTGGTCAGGAAAGGTGATGGTAAAGGACTTGAGGAGAAAAGTACTAATGCCACTGCAAGATGGCATCCAGACAGTAACCAAGTCAGTAACCAAACTCATCAGCCTGTCTYGTGTCCTGGGTGTAAAACAATTTTAGGTGCCATTTGCAGAGATTCACATGGTCTGGAAAGGTGATTTCACAATATGTTTCAGGTGGCTGTCRCCTGTACCAAGCGTAGCAAGTGGAAGAGTGTAACTGCTGTGGATACACATAATCTGTTCCATGAAGCATGAAGGTTGTGCCCTGTGCAGATCCGGAGACCAAACTGTTCATCTAACTCCATATATCTCTATGTTCTCAGACCAAGAGTAGGTTCTCCATCTCAGGAACCTTTTATCTACCTACTTAGAGACCAGTTTCCCAATCCAAGTTGTGTCTTTCACCATGACCTTTAGTTCTGTGTTAGATCTCAGCACCCTGATCTTAACCTAACTTTTAATTTTACATATCCCTAATGACAGTATCTGTGCTTGCTAAGCTTGCTTAATATATTAGGAGTGGCACTGTCTTCAGTAAGACATTTGAGAAACCTTGCACTGGATCTAACACCCACTAGTCAGTGGAAACATTTTCATGACGCTTTACTTGACACTGATTCAGGCTTTTAGTAATTATGTTTTAAAACAAAATGTCTATTTAAAAATTCAATAAGCCACAAGGTTATGTTGTAGGAGTTCCTGTTTGTTTCACCAAAAAGTTAAATGTTTTCATTTTAAGACCAATTATCTAATATAATTTGTACACTGCACAGCTGGTGTCCTGGTGATATCTCTGTCCTTTTGATTACACAGCCTGACCTTGCTCCCCTCACAACCCCAGATCTCTCATTATATCTGTGGGAATTTCACACTAGAGACGAACACAGTAAGGCCATTCTTGAATATACATTCCATTGTAATCTTTGGCTGTAAAAAGATTTTGATTTAAAAAACAAGCAAATAAATAAGAAACTGTTTTTATAAGAGCAAATAGTGAGGATTAATTTGATCTGTAAAACAACTTCTCAAGATTTTTTGTGTMATGCAGGCTGTACCTAATCCCCTCAGCAGTAGCAGTACATGTTAGCATTCTTGCCTTATGTTTGCTGTTATGACTTATTGAATTTAATATTATCCTGACTCCAGTCTACTGTACATAACAATTCCAGGCATGCTTTCCAAGGTAATATACTCCAAATGAAATAATTGCCTATGTATTTTCAGTATATGAACTTTTCTTTAAAATTTTTGCTGTTATTTCATATTCTAATAATAAGATGGTCTTACAGAGAAAAAACTAGAAATAACTCCTTCACTTTTACAAAAATGGCATCCTAGAAAGTCTGAGTTTAATGATCTGAGGTAGAGAATCTTTCCCCATACATGGACCCACTATAGACAGGATTACTCTRAAGCCTTTTCTTTCCTGAAGGTCTCTTTCTAGTCTTTGCAGACACACCTCTTTCTCTTTAATGGCCTGATCCCAGTTCTGATGAAGTGTATTGAAAAGAAATTTTCACTCATATGCCTTTTTCCCCTTTATTCTCAGAATTTTTCACATCTTTCCTTCTTAGATCTCTCCTAATGCTCTCTGAGCACCATTCATGATTTTTATCAAGGGTTGCTAATAATCTCCTGTCAGGTAGAAAATCTCTCTCTGATATCATTGCCTTGTCCTTCAGATTATGAACATTTCCTTTCTTCATGCGGTAATGACTTCTATCCCATCAGATAAAACACTCTTCATCAACACTGTAAACAACAACAATTCATGAAAGCAAATTAATTTATGCAGGTTTAAAGATATTGGCAACGTCAGACATGAGGTGAAAAGAAAAGAAATGCAAATATACTGTTTTTTATGGTGGTTTGTGTTTTTCTCCTAGTCTTTGTGAATTGAAGGGAGCTAAGCATGTGAGCAATAAGCAGGGGATGCTGAATGAAAGACTTGTTTCCAGAAGGAGGTGGCTTCGATTCTTGCATTTAAGAACATACAAAGCAGGCTGACGACACTTGAAGGGCAGAGCTGAAAGTGTCAAATAAACTGAAGCTGCTCCAAGCTGGACTCATGCCTGGTGCTTTCTGTACAAAATGGAATATAGCAAATAATCTGAACGTCATGTTATAAAATATTTTAATTTTTACAGCAATGGGTAAAACATACCTAATATTTTAGATTTGTGGCAAATAAGTGACGGTGGTAATCCACTGACAAAGCTGTTTGTATATTTTATAGGAACAGATCATATGTTGGACTCATAAAGTGACTTTTGAAATAGGAAATGATTTTTTTATTCATTTTAAAATAAAAATAATAAAGCTAGAAAATCAAGTTACAGAATTTACATGTGCTTTCTTTGATTTCATACATAAGGGATTTTGCTTAAGAGCACTTGGGTGTTCAAAAACCTGTGTGTTATCAGAAAATTAAAGCTTCTTTAAAGCTCTTCAAGTTTTTCAGATATTCAAAGATACTATAGGAGCTGAATGGAACCCCATTTTTTCGGCAAATGTATAGGTGCTTATGCTTTTCATGTTTTGTGCATGTCCTTGTGCTTCTGATTTTTGTGTTTTGTGCCAAGGTTATTGTGGAGTGAGATATTCCCACTGACGACATTTCTCATATTACGGCAAGTGTTCATACCTGCACCAGGAGAAGCTGTACTCAATTCACAGCAGTCTTCTCTAAGCAGAAATAACTAACTTTTTATTGGTCTGTGTTCTTTCTTCATGGTCAAACAGATTAAAGGGCTTGAAGATGAATTAATCTGGTGCCCCATCCTTATGTATGGTTGTTCATATGTCTCAGGTGATTTTTTATACAGCCTTTTCAGTGAAACATGAGGGACAGGATGGGCTGACCACTGGGGTGGCTGCTCCCTTGTCCGGGTGTAGCCAGAGCACCCGCGTGCAGAAYCAGAGGGGAGGTTGTGGTGCTGTACTCAAGGGCAGAGATGTAAAACTCTCTGATGGAGCTCTGAATTCAACAGGCTCTTGGGACATTGGGACAGGGTGGGTTGCAACACTATGTCATTCTTTAAAGCCCATCAGTTTGGGAGTTCAGCTGAAGCTCTGGCAGCACGACAACAAAATGAATCCTCCCTTGCTCTTTGGAGGCTGCAGATACTCGACTGCATGTGGCAAGGCAGAGGGACTGTAGGGGAACAACACCCGGTATCATCCCCACACCAGTAAAATTCCCCTAAATATTTCCATTGTTCCTTAAGGATAGAAGCAAAAAATTTCATCATARATTCTGTGGAAGACGCACGAAGAGACGTGTAAGTTTCAGAGAAGGGGTGAGAAAGATTGTACCACCAAAAGTTTCAAGATCAGTGTGCTTTTCCTGTGGATCAGATCATATCCATGAAATGAAAAATATCAATCATGGTAAGTGAGACAAATAATAATTAAAATAATAATTTAAAATTCCACATAAATTCAGGGTAACTACTTTTTTTTTTTTTCCCAGTCATGTGTCTAATACGGGAGAGAAATTTTCAGTGGATTAGCAGCAYCACAATTTTTTTGGTACACCTTTCCATTGCTTATGATTCATATATTAATTTCCGTGATGACCAATATTTCTTCTATATGTAGCTCTCTATTAATTTTTTTTCTTTTCAGCTTCTTGAAAATAATTTCCTGTTGATAATATTTGATCCCTGTAAAATGTGATTTAGTTCTGCAGTACTTCTCTTGAAATCTCCATATATTTTAACACCATTTTCATATAAAACTTTGATGTCAGTTATTTGTGTTGTAAAGCCAACCCTTGAAATGTAAATCTTATTTGTGAACCATCTGTCCTTCATCTCTCAGGTATAGTTAAATCATAGATCATCTGAAAAAATATAAGCTTTCCTTACCTAGTTTATCAACAGAGAAGTTGCAATGCCATAGAGAGTCTTTATGCTGCCTTTCAAAACTTCAGTATTGTCATAGTTAAATTGTCTTCCTTGATGGGTTATTATTCCTTTCAGATGTAGATCTAAACAGAAACTGAAAGGAATATAGTCTAGCTCCCACACTGATTTTCTTCTTGAATACTTCATACTCTATAAAAATGAACACTGATGTTCTTTGTGGTGTTCCTACAGGGAAATGAGTACAATTGGGTCATCCAAGAGCAGTAGATGGACCATGACATTACCTATTCAAACAGTAGCCTGTGTGTATTTGCCAGCAAATCCTCTCTACACAACAACCTACTGTTTGAGCAAGTTACACAAGAGATTTTGTCCTCAGGTTTTGTATAAGAGTTTCCTTTTAATTTATGTATATGAATATTTATAAAAAGGCCCAAAAAGATAAAGGAAATGTGCTGTAGAGATGCTCATTTTTAGAAAAGTATGTTATTAACTTAACATTGTAATCTGCAGGAATATTCCATGAATGACTGTGGGACGTAGTCACACAGTGAGCGGCCAAAACAGCTAAGCACAGAAGTGTTGTGTTCATTACCAAGGAGGAGCTGCCTCCTTCTTTGGCTAAGAGGGATACTAGGATGAAAATAAAACTAAAAACTCAGTGACATCAAACCACTGAAAGATGAGAGTGCAGGCATCAAGGTCAGGGATTTTGGAAGACTTTAAGAGACATTTTGGAAAATGAAGCTTGGACAGGAAAATGCTATTAACCTTTAGGCAATATCATGCAAAGTCAAAGACATTGTCTCAGGCTGATATATGTTTAAGCAGCATTTTCCTCACCTTACTGCAGTAAAATATCTGGTCTTGTCTCTCCCAGATTTTCTCTGGAGAGAAAAAAAAAATCCAATCAGGATAGAAACTGCTGCTGCAGCTCCCCAGCTGTGGCACTGCTGTGCTGTCCAGCTCTGATCTCATTTCAGTCAGGCACAGCTCCGCCCCTCCTTATCCACCAAGGCTTTTTGCTGTCACTCAGTCTTGTCTACTCCTATGTTTCAGCCTCCCACTGCCCTAGGAGGTCCTGGTAGGGACAGGAGTCTGCTCCTCTGTCTTTCAGCAAGATTCCCATCAAACATCATTGTCAAGAACTGATAAGCTATTACCAGTCTGCAATACGCAGAGCTGCACTGTGAGCCATGAGCCTGCGGATCTCAGTTGTACCTCTCTGCCTGCCCTCCCCGTGCTGCTGCTGTGTTGGGAGTCCCTGTGTGTGGGCTGAGCCAGCACCTGAGGGCTGCTGTCTCTGACATTGCAGTCCTGGGGCAGCCCTCCCAGACTGTGTCACAGGGGTGGCSAACTGGAGCTGGACTGATGATGTGCTTGTGAGAGCCCTACAGCTGACAGCAGCTGCTCACCCTTCTCTCTGGTTTCTCTACCCTTGATGTGTTTGGAGCAGCTGGTGGGAGGGCAGAGCGAGCAGCTGTGGATTTGCCTTTCTCTTCCATTGTGACTGACTGAGGGCATACTCACCAGGAGRACTGGAAGCAGTGCACCTTGAGTGCCCTCTCATTTTCTTGCCTTCAGTTCTCCAATACTCATCCTCACTGCTGCCAGCATTCTCCTCTATCRCCATTTCTTGGTATCCTGCTGATAAAAGACGAAAAAAGAACTGTCGACTCTCCAGGACATGATTGTATGAAAAAAAGCCAGAGGAGTACAATAACTGCCTCAAATCAGAGAATAGCTAAAACCCCCAACACTGGTTGTTTAAAAGCAGGACTTGAAAAAGCCATAACTGGGGATGAAAGCATTTCTTTCTCCACTGTGCAGTGTGAGGAAAATTAAGAGAAAGAAAAAGGTCTGTGAAGAAGGTGGTAGCTTCCAGCTGTTTATCACTGGCTTATTAGCTGGAGAAGAGTAGTAGGATCTCTGTGTTTAGTAGCTGAGACAATCTGGATGCACCTTGCTCCTTTCATGCACCTGTTTCAAGGAAAGCATTTTTGAACTCCTTGGTCTTTTCCCACTCATTGTTATTGTTTGCAACATGTCMGAGAGCACCTTGGGCAGCTGTAGGGCTCTCAGTTCACAGGTGGAGGATCACTGGGGAGCCAGGGGCTGCAGCTCCTCTGAGGAACAATGTGAGGTAGCCATCATGGCTTGTAGTGGTGTGCTTGCCTGTGCTGGCAACTTAGGTGCTCTCAACAGAGACCTTTACCTCCTGTGCTAAAGTCATAATCATTGCTGACTAAWGTGAAGTTCTTTGATGTTGGCTAACTACCATGAACTTGCTTTTAGTTTCAGATAATTGTAAACAGAAATATAACATGCAAAAAGGGGTTTTAGCTTCAAAAAAAAAGAGGAAACAACAAACAATAAAAATTAGTTATTAATAGTTTTCTCAAAAAAGTTGAAATCTGAAAACCTTCCTTCCTTCTATCCAGTTCATTTGCTGCAGATTTCCTGAGCTACATTGTTAAGGGTGCTACTTTTTTACATAATGTCTCAGATTGTATTAATGAAATTAATTTTGATTAAGTACCAGCTTTTAGGGGGGTTTTGTTTTGTTTCTGGTGAGGTTTTTTTTTGGTTGGTTTTTTGCGTTTTTTTGGTTGATTTTTTTTTGTCCCTGCAGGRGTCACAGTCAGATTTATAATTCTTTGGGGTATATTAATGTCACTTATGCAGGTTGTAGTTCCTCAACCCTCCCGAGACAGCGTCCCTTTGGTAGATCAGGAGTTGTCTTTCATATGTCCATCAGCARCACCTTAATGCAGTGAAGAAAATCTTCTCACCTGCCTTGTCACCCCCAGGCTCACTGTGAAATAATCTGTATCGAGTGAATAATGTTTTTCTATCATCCTTTATATGGATTATATGATCTCCTTATTTAGTCTCTGAAGGACCCTGTTAACTCACTCTTTAGCTATGCCAATTTTGAAATCTTCTAAATGTGGTTGTGCATTTCAGATCGAACCTCAAAAAATTGTCTATAACTCATCTTCTGTATTTTGTATACTATTYGAATCAAAAGGAGAAAAAAGTCAGAAACACACAATAAAAAAATGTGTTAMTATCACAAAGCATTCAAACTTTTCATCTTATTGTTTGTGTGCATGCGTGCTAAGCCTGTATAGCTGTTTTCATATGTTCAAAGTCCATTWTTGAAATTTGCTTCTGATGATTTGAATGCATTCTAATTCAAAACTGTCCTTAGSAAATACTCTGAATGTGTGTTACATTCAGACACTATAATTATGTTTAGCAAATGTTGATATTTTTTAGCAAATGTAATTTTTTTCTCCTTAAGACATACAGAACAGAACTCAATAAAGCTATGCCAACTAAATGTTTAATTTATGTAGATGGACTGTCCATAAGGATTGATAGTAAAAGGTATTGATCCTCTCTTGACTTTGGCCAAGGCAATAGGAGGTTGAACCTAGATTTGGTGAAAAAAATCCCACTGATTTCTCTAGCCAAATCAGCATAACCTACTGCTATGTTGTCCTCAAATATGACAGAAATATGCTGGTAATGATAAGGAAAAGTGGTTTTGAAATGACAAAGACACTGAGAAATGGATAAATGCATGGTCTGCAGTTAACACCAACTGTAACAGGAGCATTTGGGAGATGTTAAGCAAATTAGTCTTGGTGTGCTATGCATAATTGCTAATTATTTCTTCCAAGATAGCTCATTTATGTCATTTTCCAATAATCTTAGGTCATTCGCTTTTTAAGTGTTTCACTTTGCGTCCTTTGAAGGCAGTGACAGAAGCCCTGCTGGTTTTGAGGTCAAAGTCTAAGAATCAAAGAGTGGTTTATAGCCAACACCAACTTGTGTGGCTTTCTCTTCTAAGAATTTACAGCCTAGAAATAGCAATCCATGGAGATTTCAGCATAAGGTATTTTGCCTAATGAGTGAAGGAAATTATTTCTTGTGCAGTTTTGCCCTCTGCCAGGATGGCAAGGTAGTAATGCTTCTTTTCTTTCTGAGGGAAAACTCTGCTATAAATTAAAGCAAAAAACCCAATCAAACAAAAAAGCCTTATAAATTGGTTGGGATGACATGATTTACCTTGCTGGATAATACCTTGCTTACCTTCTTTTTTATAGATGTGTTTTACCTTATTATACTTGTACATTTCTTTTTCTTACCTTCTCATGTGTCTTTTCCWGTTTGAAATTAAAGGTAATTACTTCTGTATTTTCAAAAAAAACAAAATTAAAATAATAACTACTTCTGTAATATAGTGTTTGATTAAAAGAGTAAGTTCATTTGAGAGCAAAGATATAAATCTTCTTCTTGTTATGAACAGCCAGCCATTGGAGAAAAAAGTGAATGTACTCTAAGAATAAGTTCCACAGGTTTTCAGACCATGGGGAATGAAATATACACAGTATATTATTATAAAATAGGAAAACAGTGTTTCAGCTATCTGAATTTTAACAAAGTGCAGYTCAAAATGTGCTGATGATTGTTGATGCTCTAGGGGTATGTGCAGTAACTGCAAAAAGGTGCCTTACTCTTTACTGGGTCATGTRTAAACCAGCTGTTTGCTGACTTGATGGCTTTTGCCTTTATTATTCATGTTTGTACAAAACAGAGATCTGAACTGAGTACTTCATTTTTTTTCTGTTTGGAGGAACTGATTATTAAGCATCTGGTGTTTATTGATTAATCCTCAATGCTCTTCACATCATTCTTAATCTGTGTTTGGGGAATCCTCCCTTTTATTGTTCTTGATCACTGGCATCTCAACTGTGACTTGTCCACTGCTCACATGAAAGAAGYTCTTTTCCACTATCTTTCTGACTGCCTTTGTTTGTAATTTGCCTCACTGAATGCCCTTTTTTTGACCTCAGATAATATAATTAAAATTATATGGATTTAATTCTTTCTCACTGTTGCATGGACATCTATAAATCAGTGCCTTTAGTAGCCATCTTACTATACCTCCATTTCCTTGCTTCTTCATATTTTTTTCTTATTACCCTTTTCTYTCCAAAGCAACTGCCTAGTTCTTGTTAACTCCTTATCTATTCTTTGCTAGTTTGAGAATGAGATGTAGTTCTATTCTGTTCAAGCAGAGTGCAGTAGATTCTTCATCTCTCACTTGAGCAGAGTGCAGTAAATCCTGCATGCCTCTCTTGTTCAGTGAGCTTATGGACTTCTCCATATTATCTTCAAGCAATATCCTGTTATATTTTGTCATGTCAAAAGCTCTTACCATCTTACTGTTTGATTTGATTATTGTTCTTAATCAAGTTGGACTCTCACCTGGGCTTTGTGGTCAGGATGGTGAATTCTTTACATGTTGACACAGACAAAGAAAAAAAGAGGAAATAAGTAAATATGTGCATTAGAAACTGAAGAAAGTGAAGAAGCAGAGACCACCCAGCTGCATGTTGCWACACTGCGCACATATGGCAGCACAGTAAATTTAATAAAAGTTATGTGTAGTTTTCTGTACCTTACACCCCTTCTCTCCCATTTTCTCTGTGCTACATAAGAAAAAACTGTAAGACAAATATGCATTAACAACCTGTGCTGAGTTACATTAAAAGTGCAGAAAGGCTGGGGAAAAGAAGTGGTATTATTCTGGTCTTGGTCTACAGCACGTGGTACAGCATATGGTACATGTGGTTTTGTTTTGGTGGGTTTTTTGAATGACATGGTTGACAAATATAAAATACTATCACTTCACCACCCCTTACAAATCTTCAACATCAGTTCTTTTTTTCCCCTTTTGGGACWCTGAATAGTAGAGTAATTTCTAAAATTTTTGAAATTGCCTGCCTGTCCTCTGTGCTGTCCTACAGTCCCAGAAGAGTCTTATTCTATCACTTCTTTGGCTTTTGCAGCTGTCCAAGTTAATTTTTTCCTAAACTACAAATACCTTCTATCTCAAGGGCTCCTTCTGCAGTCCTTTCAGGTTTTCCCTAATTATACTTCAAGATTTATGTTGTAGTAACATTTGCTCTGATAAAGGATACACAATTCCTCTGCTCTACTCTTGACATCTAATAGTATTGTAATTATTTGTCCCGTGGTTTTAAAATTRTCAAAATAATTAGAAAAGAAAAAAATTAGGGATACAATGCAGGGTCATCACATTTGCTAATTATCAAGAAGAGATCAGTACATTTTTCATGTTGAATTGAATTAGTCTTCTTGCCTATTCCTTTCTCAAATGTTCTAAACTTAAAAGAAATCTATCTGACCACTTTTTACATGGAAATTCATGGATTTTTTTTCATTTTTTTCTTATGTCTGGGCATTGCAATGGCTGTCATGTTTTTCTGCTTATCATTTTAACATGTCTTGGTGGTGTCTTTTCAGTCTCATAAGGGGCTTTGCATATAAAATGGTGGCAGCTTCTCTCTGTAGCAGTCTTTCATCAAATCTATTAACAAATCCAAATTAAAAAGCATAWTCACACATTGTAATGAAGAAGTTAATTATCGAGTCAGTACTGGTGCCAAACATAAGCCTAACCATATAGGAGACTTTTGGGATTTCTTCTTGTATTTGGCCTTGTTATTGCCCCTGTTCTAGGCTCTCCCACAACAAGTGAGAGCTTCTTCATTTCATCCAGTAAAGGGACTGCTAGACAGACAGACCTACTCACAGTCTGAAAACTGTAATTTTGGGTGTGGCAGGAAGAGAGACTTTCATGTGGTTTCTACTGGTAATTTTGCAAACTTCAGTAGTGGGTAATAATATCCTGTGACTTTAACCTCCTGTTTTCAGTACATTAAAGAACAGTTACAGATTAGGCCACCTGTATGCATTCAGTTACAGCAGTACATGGGTAAGAAGAAAAAGGATTTTTTCCCTTTTCTCAGTCTCTAGGTAGAATAATGGGAGGAAGATTGCCAGCTTCCTGAAAAATCGATGCATTTCCAGTGAAATGGGAAAACAAGGAAAGGGTGCAAAAGTTGCAGGAAGGGAAGAGGGAAGAGAAAAATAAAGTCATCTGGTCCTCTAGAGGTCAACCATGCTGAGTGATTGATTGAGTGATTAGAATTGATTTGTTGCTGCAATCTCTGTAGCAAACCTCACATCCATCTGACATGCAAGTTCATAGAAAAATTTATTTGGAGAAACTGCTGTGTTTTGTTCTGCTGTGACTCATGTAGAGAAAATTAGTRCAGAGTCCTTCTTGCTAAGTATCTACATCTGCTAGGGCTCATCCCTGCTTCCTGATAAAGCACAGAGCTACCAGATGCTATCTGAAGAGTGGCTTGTTGGCAGCTGGATAGAATGGCCAAGGTTYGATTGCTAAGCAGTATCACTTGTCATAACATATGAGCCATGTCAATGTTGCTCTGCATTCCACTTTTTTTGTCTGCAGTCTTAAACCCCTAAGTAGTGCAATGAAGTTATAACATCTGAAGGAATATAACAAGCTTTGCTGCACTGAGCAAAAATGGCATAAATGGGGAGCATCTGTCATGTATTTAAAACCAGTAGTCACGGTGCTTTTCTCATTATTCAAATTGCCTTTGGATAGTTCTGCRTACCTCTATCAAATCTTTCAGTTATATGTGAATTGCAAAATACTAAGATGATAAAATGATTAAATATTCAATTGTTTGTGACACCAGGAGACACTGGAAGAGTAACAAGATATTTACATGACATGAGTACGATACAGTGTGTCAGTTCTTGACAGCAAAACCTTATTTTAAAATGATCTTGTTTGCTCAGTTGTTTTAGGAAGCACTTCATAGGTACATTTCTAAGTCAAGGTCTGAGCCTTGGAAACTGAGATCTGAAAGCAGTGTCTACTCTGAGATGGTGATCCCAGATGGGTGTTTATCCTAAGAAATAGAACTATCCTAGTGATGGTTGACCTGTTCCAAGATTCTCTTTAATTAACTCTGCAATTTCATGGAATGCTGAATTTCTACAAAGAACAAAATTGGCTGTTTGCTCTCTATAGGGAGAGGGKGCAAGGAATTTTTCTAGAAGAGCTMAATAGATCTTGTTTTCTGACCTTGACTCTATTTTATCTATATTTTTGCTGAGCTGGACAAAATCAAATACGTTGTTTTATCACCAGATTTAGTACCAGCTCAGTCTTYGTCCCCAGCTCAAAAGCATTTGTGCCTTTTTGTAGACTTAAACACTGGTGTAGTCTTTAGAGAAMCACTGAAGGTGTGATAGAAAACCTGCCAATGTTACCTTTACTTTAGAGAAAGTAGGTATATAATGCCATCAGAGCCTGTCTATGTATAATTCCATAGTTTATATGGTCAAATTGTAAGTGTTGTTTAAATATTTTTCTCTTTTGAATTTTTGCTGTAGTTCAGTCAGGAGAGAAYACCTAACATGGCTAATATCTCTTTCTTGTGAATAAACAAATTGTATGATTTCTTTTGTAAAATCCCTGACAATGAAGTATTCCCTCCTTCAGACTCATTCCAAAAGACAAGGTCTTTCTTTTATTTTCTTACACTTGAAATGTTTGTTTATGTCATGGACAAGGCACCACCATGGTTTCTTCTCTGTTCTTCCTCTTCTCTCCARCCTAGCAAAAGAGTGCACTGGAAATAATGTCTTTCCAGCAGGTGAAACAGATTTTGACTTCTTAGGTATTCCTATTGTGGTCCCCTTTTACGTCAAGTTTAGCTGCCCCTTCTCCTGAAGGKTCATCCTGTCTCTGCATTTGCAATTATCTATTCTTAATTCTCTTTGATGCTGCCCTTCAATATGTCAGAACTTCTTGCTGATAGCAATATACATTGCTTTCTATGTTTTCTTTCTATTTATGCTTTCGCTTCTGTTGTCATTATAGTGCAAGAGTTCTATTGTCATTACATTGCAAGKGTTCCATATTACTAGAGTTTCATATCTCCTYAATGTTTCTCGTAGGCAGCTCCTCTAGGCACTGACTCTTCCWTKTCCTCACAGCAGCYAACTGACTCCAGTTCCCCCTCAGCCAACCAATCCACTCTTTTATAACRCTCTTCTTATTGGCTACAGGTGTGGCCTGTAAAAATCAGGCCTGTTCCTAAGCTTTACTAATTAACCCAGCTGCAGGTCTTTAGGGGATAAGATTACTTTYTATACTACCTTTATTCTATCCCCTTTTTCAAAACCCATTAATGATAATTACCCACATAATAAAATGAGTTATGTTAGAAAATTAAAAAAAAACCAAACCAACACAGTTTTCTAAAATCAAAAGGCTGTTGAGGTTGCCATATGCCAGGTGCCACCTCTTGAAAAGTTTGTGCCTTTTTTCCATTCATTATTCACACTTTACTTGAGTAACTGGCCATATATTTTTGGCATACAGACTCCTGGAGAATGGGAAGGGGCACAGTGCCCTGCTGCAGGTGGGTACATGCTGCTCATGGACTTGCTTAGAGCAGCAGTCCRACTGAAGGGCCCAGACCCAAGTTATGGTGTAGCAGTGCAACCCTCCTTTGTCAAACAGTCCCACATTCTTCCCTGATGACATGGACCAGCACACGTTAGAAGAAATCAGAGCATATAGAGAACAGCTCTGCTCCCAGTTTGTCTGATGCAAATATCAAGTCAACAGCTTGCTGCATTCAAGAGTCTGTCCTGTACCTAAATGCTCTCTGTAAAGGATGTAGAATCATAGAACATTTTGGATAGAAAGGGATCTTTAAATTCATCTAATCCAACCCTCTTCTGCAATGAGCAGTGTCATCTTCAACTCGATCAGGCTGCTCAGAGTCCCGTCTGTCCTGACCTGGAATTTTTCCAGGGTTGGGGGGTCTCATAAGGGCGGAGGAGAGGGGCAGGATCACCTCTCTTGACCGGCCATGCTTTTTTTGAAGCTGGCCAGTGTAGCATCTCATGAAMTCTCTTCCCTTGGACAATCCCTAAGCCCTCAGCCSTGGAAACAGCAGTAACTACTCACCATAGAGTTAGCCCTCCCAGGGGGAAAAACAGACTCCCCCATGGACTTGTGTCACAATTTCCTCTAGTTTCTCCTTCCCTTGTCACTGGCTTGGCATCCCTGGTGGCCACCCCCTCCCCTGGAGGCCAGTCCCCCTGCCCAGCCCTCAGCTCTGCACCCCACCCCTTCCCATTCTTAAGCTGCCTGCTYCACCTGSTTCCTCCTCTTTCTAGCCTGGTTACCCTTTAGCTRCTGTGTTACCCTGCTGGAATAAAACCTTRCAAAAGAGCCTTTCTTGCCTCTATTGCTGAGCCAGCTYTGGTGAGTGTTGAGTAGAGGTTTGGCTGCATTGCCTGAATGTTCACCCACCCTGATTTTCAACAGGAGGGGCTTGTTGGGGACGAGGGATAGGCAGCAGCACCTACCATTCTAACACCTGCACTTTTAGCCCAGGACACAGTTGGCTTTCTGGGCTGCAAGCACACGTTGCTGGCTCTTGTCCAGCCTTTCATGAGTAACTCCCAGCCCTTCTCAACAGGGCTGCTCCCAGTCCCTTCATCCCTYAGACTGTATTGATACTAGGGGCTGCCTCAATGCAGGTGCAGGATCTTGAGCTTAGCATTGTTGAATTCTCTCCCTCATTCCTTGCAGCATGGAGGATGTAGTCTAGTCTGTCACATAGATTCTACCAAGTTCCACCATCCTAAATTTTTACTATGGCAATTCAATACATAATCACTTACATTACAATCTAAAATGAGACAGATCCAAATACTTTTTCTTCACATTCTGTTCAAGCCAAAATCAGGTACTTTTTCTTCCTTTCATGTCTGTCTGCTTAAAGGCATCATTTGTCCATTTCTCTCACTCACCATTGTTTCATTGCTTACCAAGGTGCTCCTGGTTTTAACCAGTGTGGGATGGGGAAGTGTGATGTTATTAGACACAGCAGCCTGTTTGCCTGACAGTGCCACCAGAGATGAACCTGTCAGGAATGTCTCCACCAAAAAGTATTGCTCAAAGGCCTTTTTGTCAGATTACTTGACACTTGCTCATGAACTATGACTAACATTGCCTCTTAAAACACTCTGCATGTTTATTTTATAAGCCATATAGCCCAAACCGGCCTAGTGCTGTATAGGTGTGAAAGACAGTCTGAATAGATTTAATTACTTTGGACTTCTGAGCTTTACAGCAAAAAAAGTTTCCATGGTAATGTAATTACTGTATTGTGTTTTATATAATTTATCCCTATGTTCCCCTGGTTATTTCTTGATGTTTTTTCATTTTCTTGTGGAAAACTATGTTTTCAGGGAGAAAACTAAAACACCTAAATAATTAGTTCTGCAAAAGAATTGCTGTGCTTATTTAACTTAAAACCAGATGTGAAATATGTGGCTATTAGGAGCTGAGAGATTTCACCTAAGGGTTTTGCTAATGGATCACTGGAAGTCTGTGAATATATATCTTTCTGCTCTTGTGGGAACTTTGCAGAATAGTTAATAGAATCTGAATTAGTGATCCTCACTAATTAGTTAGACCCTTTTTCCTTTCCTTTCCTTTGTAGTCCTTTTAACACTTTGTAGCTGTTAAAATGTTATGTTGACAAAATAGTAGGTGAGAACCCTTTCAGATGAATAAAAGATTTAAATATGGTTGGGCTATCAGTTTTCCCTTACAAGAGCTCTCACTCAGTGAAGTGTTGGCTGTGGCAAGCATGATGCATGGTAAGCAAATGGAGGTCTTCACTGAGTACAATTTTCTTAAATTATTTTTTGATGCTATAAAAATATTTTACTGCAGTTCAGCTGTAGGTTTCTCACAGAAGTAGTAGCCAAATTCATGGATAACTGTTCCTGGCAAAATAATGCAGAAATTGTTCTCAGAGGATGCTGCAGCCTGGGTGTTTAAAATACAATGCAGGTCTGCCTTTTGTGTGCCCTTAATCTGAAACCGGGAAATGCGTCAGTGTACATTGACTTGTTATTCTACAGTGTGATAAATAATTGTATGGACTTGTTCCTAGTGATGCATTTTCTTAGGCTTTTTCTCTTACAATCAGTGATTTAAATGTCATTAGATAACATGCGCATAATCATGATACAAACCATGCAGAGCTTGCAGTTTTTGTCTCCTGACATAAATATTCCATCTGTGAAAAAGATGCATTGCAATACAAAGAAATGATAGAACAGGAACATACCAAGAAATGTACACACAAGCATGTTTTTAGCTCAATGCGAATTAATCCATGCATAAACCATGAGACTCTGAAGATGGCTGTAAGCTCTATCCTGATTTTTTACCTTACAATATACTTGAAAAATGATCTGTGATGCTAAAAGATGGTTATTCTTGGAAACCTATATCAATTTCCTATTCACACAGCAACTGGTGGCAACTAAAAATAATCCTGGTTTAGTACTAGCTAAAAATCTGGTCGCATTTGGCTCACGAACAACATGCACAAATAAAATTTAAGATCCCCTGTTCTGCTATTTCATTCGAGCCCACTCATCAAGCTTAGTTTGCTGCCATTTGAAAGCTATTGAAAAGCCATTAACTGGCAGGACTGTGAAAGCCGCAGTGCAGCAGCACACCTCAGTGCTGGAAGAATGTGGCTGCAAGTGCACACCAATTAAATCTTTCTATTCCTGGGGATGTGGGATTAGGAGCGCTGTCAGTCAATTGTGCTACAATAGCACGTGCAGTAGTCATGGTTCAAGACGCACAGAGGTTTATCGTAACTCCAGCAGCTGGGTGAGGGTGACTTGGAAGCCTCTGCAAGATCCTGGAACAGAAACTGCACTGAATAATGTATTCTGAGGTGTACTGGATACCTGAGGAAGGGCTTTAAATAATGCATTTTCTGGGCATGACAGTTGTAGCAGAAGAGAATGCTGAAACCTGTAGCGAGACTACAGCCTGAGATGAAAGAATGTCTCATTACCATTTTATCAAATGCTGTAAGTATCAAAATGGTTATTTTGCTTTTAAAACTGTCTTTATTTTCTGAGGTGTGTCTTTTCATTACATATGCAAAAAGTCGAATGCAGATGCTGCATGATGTCAACATAGTAGTGGGGAAGGGGAGTTGTTACTTTGCATGTGAATATACAGGCAGAGCTCAGTGTTTCTTTCTCTCCTCTGTTCAGAGATAACTTCATTGTGTGTGTAATAATGCTCTCATTCTGAACTTCSTAATGATCRGCTTTTAAAACTTTTGTTTAAATTAATCACCAAAGAATGTAATGTCCGAAAAGAAGAAACGTCATTGACAGCATTATGTTAAGGACGCCTTTAAGGACAACCTTGGAACATGGCTCTCACACTTTGCAAGGATATACAAATGAGAATAGCTTTATAATTGCCAGCCCAGCTCATCATCTACTGTAGATCAAATGCTTGTATCCCCTCCTTGTCAGAATATTTAGCTATTTGGTGTGACAGACTTAAAAAAATAACAATGAACTTTTAACCTTGAATCATGCAAGCTTGCCTCCTTAAAGACATCCTGAAATTGGGATCTGTGYTAAATGTATTTGATTCATTGCAGAGGAAATTCCTAACAGATTTTTTTTCCAAGGTTGCTTGTCTTTCTAGCTGCACATTTTTCAGTCTTATAGGATTTGCCTTTGAAAGCACACAGGGTCTGAGTGGAAATTKCTGGGTTTACACCAGAGAAATGAATTATTCTTTAAATACTTGTTTTGAATAGCCAGCAGTAGTTCAATAGCCATAGATATTTTTTTACTGAAGGACTTAGAAAACTTCARACTTCAGTGATTATGGCACAGTTTTTACATGTCAAATAGCAGACTGCTGTAAAAGGTTTTTCTCTCTAGATCATGGTCTTTGATGACTTAAGTGTACCAAGGACACTTTGAAACWATTTTAAAACACTGTGTTATAGTTAATAAACAAGTAATGTGGTTCTTTGCTGTCTTAATATGAAATTAAGGTGCCCTGGAAGTATTTGAGTAATTCAAGTAAAAATAATTTATATGGGTTTCCYCTTGTCTGCATTCAATGGGACTGTTGTATGGACTGCTTTTAATACTAGTGGGAGCTACAATTCCCTCTTCATGCAGAGAAGCAGAGATTAGTTTGCACAGTTTTAGAGGTGCATTCTAGGAATAAATCTTTGAGCTTGTACTGAGATTTGATAAATGCAAATGAGGAATTTGCAATATAACTATCTTGAAGATCTCAAAAAAGTATTGTTTGGGTTTTTTCACTTTATAATTACTCTTACAGTGAAATTGTAGCAAATCTAGATAGGCATGTGAAAGTCAATAGCATATTAAATAAGTAACTCTTCAGTGAAACTACAGGAAAGATATGAGGATGACCCTGAGGTTCTTCTGTTAAAAGGAAGCAAATGATGACTAATTGGGATGTTCATTGCATTGATTGCAGAGATGAAGGACTAAAACACAGCAGAGGGAAAGGTGAATGCACAGCATCAATTTTGTCAATAATATTTGTTTCCTGTTTTTCAGATTTGGAGTTTTGATTAGTGAATTCTCAGTTAATTGGAGTGGTTTACCACATAGCTCTTTTCTTTCCAAATAGTGTCCTTTAGGAGACAACGGATGCTGGCTGGAGCCTGACAGGAGTTTTTTTCACTGCCCACGCTTCTCAGAATTGGCAGAAGTGCTTCCATTTCCACCTGTAATTAGTGAAGGAGAAACACTTCCTCTGCAATGCTCCCCTGAGCATTATTATCTGACTTCACATGCCAATATGTTGCAGATATTTGTGTTTGGCAGACAGCTGGGACCAAAGATGGGCCAGGGCTGCGTGCGCAGTTGCAGCACCAGCAGTGCTCTGAGATCTGCTGAGAACAGCTGAATCTCACAGTGCTTGGAACGTGGCTCTTCACACTCCACTTTGCTTTTAACTCATTTCACCAATGATTTCTGAGAGGGAAAAGACACTGATCCAGAGGAAGCATGGTGGCAGAGCACTGTCTCTTGGACTACTTTGGGTAGAGAGGAAATATCTAAAAGGCACAAACTAATGACAATTAAAAACTGGTGGTTTATGAACTACAGTGCTATGTACCTGGCTTTTGTATATGTTTGCATCTTGTTTTTTGTTAATCTTTGCAGAAGTTGGGTGTGGGAATCTGAGCTGAGAAGGGCAATAGCTATTCTCCAATGATGTTAGTACAATTTTAATAATAGTCTTTCATTTTTTTCATGGCATTGCTCCCATTAGAAGGCTGTTAAAATCAGATATGCTTCATCATAAAAGTCACCATCTAGTCACRAGCATTTTCTGCCTGGAAAGCTCCAGCTTTGAGAGCTCTTCAGTCCACCACAGACTCATAAAATCATTAATGTTGGAAAAGACCTCTAAGATAGATCATGGAGTCCACCCATTATACTAGYACTGCCATATCCACCACTAAACCACAAACCCAAGCACCATATCTACACGTTTTTTGAACAGTTCCAGGGATTGCAGTTTGACCAATTCCCTGGGCAGACTGTTCCAGTTTTGGCCACACTTTCAATGAAGTAATTTTTTCCTAATAGCCAATCTAAACCTCCTCTGACACAACTTGAGGCMATTTCTTCTTGTCCTATCTCTTGTTACCTGGGAGARGAGACTCATCTAAGACAATTGCAGAGAGTGATAAGGTGTCCCCTGGGCATCCTTTTCTCCAAGTTAGATGCCTCCAGCTCCCTCARCTGATCCTCATAACACTTGTGCTCCTGACCCTTCTGCAGCTCTATTGCCATTCTCTGGATACTCCCTCCTGCTCTGAGCAGGGGTAGCTGTGTGGTCAAACCRGATTCTCTGGGGCCATGCCCAGTGAGGTCTTTCATCCCAGTAATGCTCTGGAAGTGTGCCTGCTGCAGCCATCATGTTGTTTTTAGCTGGCACCTGCAGCATTTAACGCTAAGCTGAATGAGTGTCTGCCTGCTGGAGCAGCTCATGTTGTCACTACTCGTGCCCATCTCCTTTTTGCAGCCAAGTATTGCTGCTGCTCAGAGCTGTCCCTGTCTGTGCTGGTAGCTTATCCTTGGCAATCTGTGAGTGTGAATATTTAGAAAAGAGAACAGTGGTTTGTAGGAGAGTATCACATATTATCTGCCAGCTGCAGGGTACCATTTTATCTTGATGATTTGTGTGACAGATTGTACATATGAATGTAATTTTGCATATTAGGCAGCACCTTGCTGCTGTCTTCTGTCCCTTTTATATCTAGTTATGATATAAATATCATCATTTACATGTTATGGCAGTGGTTTTCTACCTTTGCTCTGGACTTCCTCTGAGGGWTCTGCAAAGGGGACTAAGAAAAACAGTACTTTAGCAAGGAGGCTTAAGTTTGTTACTCCAGAATCTGATTTCTACTGCAAATGCTGTAGAGGTGCATACGTGCAAACAGAATAAAAGCCTTGATAGAAGGAGTTATAGTCATGCCTGGTGGAAATCCAAGCCAAGTGAATTTTTCCAAATATTAGGAACATAAAATCTGAACATCAGCTTCTACTTCTTTCTGTTTTATCTGTTTCCAATTCCTTTAAATCCTTTGTATGAATGAAAACCCACGGGATTGTGATATGTGACAGACCAATACCTACAGTGATCTGGGATGGAAATACTAATTAGATGTTTATTGATAAACTTAATTCAGGATTTGAAACAAGATAGAAAATAATCATAATCATTTTCTTCAATATCTGTCCCTTATTACCTTCAGGACCTGATTACGTGGCAARGATTGTCCATGAAGGGGTAGCTCTACCTGAAGCTTATGGGGCTTGGACAGGGTGGGAGAAAGATGTGATATGATACATTAGTTTCAGTTTTCAAAGGATGGAGACTTGAACTTGATTCTCCCATGGATGAAGAAGTAATACTGGGGGTAAAACACATGATACCTTCATATCAGCTTTCTWACTGTGAGACAGCCTGTGAAACTTTGATCTGTGCCTCAGTAGAGTGAGTTACTGTTTAGACCAAACAAGAGAAGAGGAGCCTGAAAAGAAGAATTGGAGACCCGTAGTCAGTCTGTGACACTGGAACCCTTTACCTCTGTGGCAGCATGGGCAGGATGTGTGATGACCCAAGCAACAATGACACATAGGTGTGTTCTGTCACACTGGATGGYTGGTGACATAAGAGAACTAGAAAATTTTTTGAAGTATTTTCTCCTTCCCACGAGCAGGATTTCTTCTATTCCAGGGTTAGGCAGGAGGTTGTAATAATTTATTTATTGTATATTCTGGTGTCTCAGAGAATTCTCACATYTTCTTGGGCATGTCTTCTGCCTCCAATGAGAAGCTCAAGGGACAAAATAGTAAAAATATGCAGGAGGTGGAAATGAGAGCYGTAAACAGAAACAGGATGTCTATGACAGTCCTTATTCAACACCTATCCCATTTATCTAGGTTGATAGTTCATGATAGCGTCTGCTAACTCTTGTGTCATGGTTTATTTCTGCAATAACAGAGCTAAGTACTCCATGGCTGCAGGGAAAAATTCCTTTTTCTTGTACATGCTTTATAACACTGTGACCTGTGGCRTGAGGTTAAGATTGTTACTGAAATGAGATGCTTAGCATGGCTGAGTGATCCTGCCTGCTGGAAATGAAACTGGGAGGCAGAGTCAGGAGTCATCTGCCCTGCAAATCCTGAATGAGCAGGAGGAGTGGCTCTGTGAAATGAACCACTGCTTGGGAGTTTCAAGGTCTYGTGAAGGCACATAAAGCAAGTCTGGGGGAGTAAAGAGATTTTGATGAAAGGTATTTGTTTGAGAAGCTTATACTGTAAAAATGTATAAGAGGATGCTAATGCAATACATGATATTTTGTATTCCATTTTGACAGACTGAATGTGTCTGATGTATCAGTGATGTGCGGTGCAAACTTTTAAAAATAGTTATATGATAATTCAGGTGTCRTGAAAGATATCTAAAAAACTAGGTTTCTAATTACTCAGTTGAGAACAAATGGATTTTGTCTCACTAACCTTAATACAAGTAGAGCTGCAGCTAGAATAGTTTTTGCTTCTATTATGCTTTTTAGCTCCATGTCTCTCACTGTCATCACAGGATAAGTGCAGGCCAACAGGAAAATAGGATATTATTTACCACCTATGAATGCCAGTATGTCTTTACCAGTTAGATGTTTCTCTTTTTTTATTCTCCAGTTCCTGAGCTCATGTGACAATGACAGAAATGCAACATGAATTTTTAAATTTTAACTAATTTTTTACCTAATCTAAATATTGAAAAATTTGAGATTCATGACACTGAGTGCAAGGAAAGAGATAAAAAATAAATATTTATATCAGTATGTAGACATAGGAAGTTTTACTTAGAAAAATGTATTTTGAGCTCTCAATTAGCCAATTAGCTTSGYRYATTTGTAGTAGTAGTCTAATAATTTGCTTAGTGTGTTTCCAGTAAAAAAAACCTACCTTACAGTAACAACTTTCCCAACCACATAGAATAGTAATTATTAATTTTATAAAGATGCATTTTTATATTAAGTTTATATTAAATTTGGAAAAATACACTTTGAAATAATAGGAAAAGGAGCATTATTAACTTGGACAACTGAAGACTATAACATTTCCAACTTTGTATTCAACTAAGAATAGTTTCTATTTAKAGTAGTTTAGTGGAAATCACAGTCATCCACCAATTATTTTTGTCATTATTTTGTTTGCTACTCTAAAAATCTGTCAGTAAAGAGAAGAATCAGCACTTTCTGTGGAAAACTTTACTGAGRGCTTCTAAGAAATTCCTTATAATTCTGGTATTTAGAGAACTTTTTTCTTCTAGTTATTCTGCAAACAGCAAAGAAAGATATCCACCGTAAAAATCAGATGAAAGAAGATTATAAAGGTCAAAGTATCGTATTTTCTCCCTATATTGGCACAGCCTGTGTGACGCTTCAGACTCTGATATTACATTTTTGAGAAGRTTGCTGCAGGAACAGAGCAGAAAAACACCCCACACCAACAACACAACCCTCCCAACCTCTTTATTTCCATTTATGAAATTATGGCAATATAGCCGCTTTTCAATCCTTATGTAGCTTCTTGCTCCAAATAATCAMATTTATTTATTTTTCTTGTTTCATATAAATGAATATACTGCATCATGCTGATTTTTGCACAGTTTTTAAGTTATAAAGCCAAACAGAAAATATTTTTAGATAATTCAATTAACACCTCAATCAAAATTGCAACAGTATAAACATGATTATTTTAAAGCCAGTGAAATCTGAGATGGAACTCATTCTAATTYGTTCTTAAACAAATAAAAATAATTAATTCAACAAAAGCTTAGTTTGATTTGGAGCAAGTAGAGAATTGTCCCAATGCAAGTTTTTTAATATATTATAGAAGAACACCACCAATTAAAGAAAATTGCTGTTTGTTTATTACAAGAGATACTTTCCATTTGTTTGCTTTTGAGCAAATGCCTTCAGTGAAAACAACAGCAATATAAGACCTACTAAGAGAAATCTGCAAGTYTTGACTGCTGCACATCCCTTCAGCCAACAGCTGGGTCAGTGTGGTATCCCTTGCAGAAACACAAGTGCAAGTAGCACGGCCAGAACTGGTTTTCATGCCAGTGCCATTCTTGTACATTGAAAGACAACAGTCCCTGACAACTTCCCCCATCTATAAGGTGATTCAGAGAGCCCTGACTTAGTCCTCTTTRAACTCTTTTTAATGTAAGGATGGGACCTGGCAAGGAGTGTGGACAGAAGGGTGCCATATGCAGTGGAAGAGCRCTTGGTCATTTATTACTAGCTTTTTAGGCAGCTAGAATATGGACATTTGTGTTGGAAGTGTACTTTACTCTCTTTCATTTCATAGTGGATTTTAAAACAAAAAAATCTTATTCTCAGAAAAAAAGAGATAAAACCTGATATCTTTTCTTGCAAATGCCACTGTGAATGTCTGTCATGCAATATGTCATTTTAGAGGAGGTGGAAGCCGTATTCAGAGCACACAGACAGGCAGGAGATCTGGGCCATACCACCTCAGGCTGGTGGACTCCTGCTGTGGTCTCATTCACTGCAAATCCTGTTATGAAGTGCAACATATAAAATATATATGGGACCCTGTAAAGGCATCTACAGAAAATAGAGCAACATATTAAGGTCATATTTGGAGAGTTAATTGATAGCTTTCAAGTGTGATCTCTTTCCCATAAGAGGAATCAAAGCTTTCTCCTGTGAAAAGTTTTGTAAATGTTGACATCTAAACTGAGAAAGGAAGGAARCAGGCATGTAGAAATTTCCTCTTTTTTTCTGTCTTTGTGGGAAGAATAGTAATTTTATTTGTAGRTAGCTTATTGCAGAAAGCTCTAAAAAATGTTAGAACAATATACTCCTTACTCAACAATCATTTTATGTGAAAGGAGAGACATTTTATATTCAGATTGCACATGAACTGAACAGCTTGTTTTTCAGTTGCTTTTCTTTCAACACAATTATTTGATTATGTTAGCTGCAGTACTAATGTTAGTTGCAGAAGTGRCATGTGTAAATCATATAGACATAGTTATGAAAAGTAAAGCTTTTAAGGCAAACTAAATGACTTAATTCCTTTTAATCAGCAATGAATATATAGATTTATTTTGTCTTGGAGTGAAATTTTTCTTTCTTGTGAGCAGTAATGTCAGAGTTGCAATAATAATTTCTGTTTAATTTTTACTTCAGTTTCTTCAACATCTCTAAAACCTGTTTATGTTATCCAGTTATTTCTTCAGTAAAGGTGCCTGAAGATATGTGTAGACTAGGAGTCCATCCTTTGATACTGCTTTTTCTCAGTTGGTCAAGTGAGATCAAGCTGTTCAGTTCCTTCTTCTTCCTCTTCCTCCTCTTCTTCCTCTTCCTCCTCTTCCTCTTCTTTGAATTATCAACCATATTTCCCCATTTTAATTTAACCCATAAAGGATATTTCTGCACATGTTCACAATCAAATATTATAATGCTTATCTTCACTTCTGTTTCCATCCCCCTTCAGCTGTCCTATATATGGCCACAAGTGTAGTGCTTGATGGTAGATGTGGAAGGTGACCTTAGAGACTGTTGTAAACACTGGTGTCAGGAAGCCACTAAATTTGCTTTCATTTTCATTCTTACCCATGAAGATCCAGCTCTCAGCAATTACCCTTGCTCTTCTAGCCTTAGCCAGCCTTACCTAGGACATACCCAGTAATTACCCTGCCAGTGCAAGGGAGAGAAGCCTTTCAGATGCCACTGGTGTGGCTTTACACACTAGAAATTCTCATGGCTCAGGTCTTCACTTTACTGAGAGGTTCTCCTTATGGAGCTTTACAGAGTCATTTGGAGATTTCAGAACTGAGTGAAGGAGCTGACCTGAGTGTCAGAAACACAGAGCTGCTGTGCCTGTGTTGTTGCTTTTGTGTGGCTGTCCACTCAGTACACCAAACAAGGAATTTTGTGATCTTACCTGTTAATCTCATCCATARATATTATTTTTGTCTTGGTACTCTGCCTAAATTTGCACTGTATTAAATTCATTTTATTGCTCCATCTTTTCTTCATTTTTATGGTATATAACCTTTTTTTTCCCTTTCACTCTTTAAATTTCTGTTAACTTTTCTCTCCTTAGTCACTGCTTAGCTAAGCTATGCATATTKAATTCTTTTCATCTTTCTTCAAAAATCAGTCCCTCGGGCCTCAAAACTATTTGTGGTAGTTTCTTTTGAACTGCTCCAATTTGACTGTCTAGAATTGAATGCAATATTCCAGATAAGTTGCCTTTCTGCAGAATGGAGGAGGGCCAGTTTCCAATCCTCTTGCTATTTGAAAACTGAGATGGCAGCCCCTTGATGTGCACAGAACAGTGACCGAAGACATACATACTAGCTCTGCTGCAGAATTTTTGTTAGCTCCACTGTGTGGTAAACTACTTTTCCATCTGCTTTTACTTTACAGTAATCTCTTTAAATTATTAGATTTCATGTAGAACCACAGTTCGCTTGGCATAGGATTTCCTTTCCTAAGTGCTTGCCAGTCCTTATGGCTGGGTCTGTGAACCACTGCTTCCTTTTTGACTTTTAGCTCCCTATGATGTATGATACTCAATATCCTCTTTGTTTTGATTCACATCATGCGTAACTAGCTTTTATATATGCAGGTTTTTGCAAATTTTGATTGATGTGTTTTTCTCCTATGGTTTCTGTAATTCTTATATGCTGTATGACTCTTGAGCCCTGGCATATTTACTGAGTAAAATAGTGATATCTGAGAATGTCTGTGATAAAAGAATAGCCCCAGGTTTTTAAATAATTTTTTGTTTCTTTATTCAAGGAGWTGGTTGTTGCTGCTGCTGTTAAACTTTTCCAGTACCCTTGCGGTATAGCGACTGTAATTCTGGCTTCCTCTCACTGTGCACTAATGTGTTAATTCACTTTCCCAAATTTCAGATTTACACGTATTAACAACAGTCTTAGTGTTTTTCACTGTCTACTTTGTTAAATACCTGTGTAACAAAGCTTTTATATTATGCTGTGATGGCAGAAAGAATTTTCCAGTGCATCTCTTCCTGGGTGCACGTGCTTCCCTTCTCTCTATCCTATACCTGACGGTGTGGGCTAGAGATCCATGTATTATTACATCTCCATTTAATGTACTGTAAGGAAATAACTATTATTGCCAAAAGTTAATTGTCACTTCRTAAGTCTTGTATTGCTGTCAGATAAAGACAGCTAGGTCTGTGCAAGGACTAGAAGGAGTTATATTTTCTGGAGGACTTCTCATCTATTCTTTCTTATYTTTCTTCATTGTCATTTGGCAAACCCAATTCTTCTTTGTGCTCATTCTACCTTCTGATTTAGAGCTTCTGGAGTTTTACTTGCTCTTGGTGTGATTTACAGCAATTTGGATTCTTCAAGTACAACCATATATATACCAATGCTATTTCCTCACAGGCTTTGTAAGTGACAAGCATTAATTAGTATATTATTCTAACAAGTATACATTGCTTGCTTCTGAAAAYGCCAAATAAAAAGTGACATAAATTCATAGATGCAAAAGTTGTAAGAGTTAGTGCAAAGAGCCAATTTATTTTCTCTTCTGAGTTGTGTATATATAGATATATATTAAAAATAAAAATGTGTTAGTGCAGCCAGTGTTAATCAGATGACTGTTKTTTTCTGATTGTTTTAAATTCTCTCTTCAGATCCTGACATAGGGACTTGGACTATTTCTTAAAAAAAAAAAATTAGCTGCTTTACCATTAAGCTTTGGGAAACACATAAGCATATTTTGCTTTGATCTTTTTTAAGGAAACAAAGTCTTTGTGATTATGTTACTAGTGTGTATGCATCTTGTAGGTTTTCTCCCCATGATAATTTCCAAATCCATTACCCAGTTGCAGGAAAATGTTTCAAAACCAGGTTATTCATGACATKATTTATTCAAGCGAGTACTACATTGCCTGGTAGTGTTGTACTACTATTTCATTATGGTTAGAAATTATMATGTGACTTTTCTACCATATGGGTGTCAGGTTTAGCTTACAAGCCATTATCTCTTGTCACACAAGGTACCAAGTAATGTCAAATCTTGCAAGGAAATTTAAGCATGCTACAAATAAGTTTCTTCTTGTTGTGCTGGTTTCAGGTGGGGTAGAGTTAATTTTCTTCCCAGTGTCTAGTACAGGGCWTTGTTTTGGATTTGTGCTGATWATATAGAGATGTTTTTGTTATTGCTGAGGAGGGCTAACAGAGCCAAGGGCTTTTCTGCTTTTCATACAACCATGGTGGRGAGGAAGTTGTTGGTGCATGGGAGGTTGGGAGGAGACACAGCCAGGACAGGYGGCCAGCCCTGACCAGAGGGATATTCCAGACCACAGGACCTCATGCTTATTACAGAAAGCATGAGGAAGAAGGAGGAAGGGAGTGCATTTGGGGTGATGGTGCTTGTCTTCCCAAATAACCATTGCACATGATGCGGTCCTGCTCTCCTGGAGATGCTGAACACCTGACAAACCATGGGAAGCAGTGAATTAATTCCTTTTTGCTTTGCTTCTGTGTGCAGCTTTAGCTTTCCCTGTTAAACTGTATTTCAACCCATGAGTTCTCTTTTACTCTGCCTATTCTCTCCCCAGTCCTGCTGGTGGGGCAGTGRCTGAGCTGCTGTGTGGGGTTTGGTGGCARGAGTCGAACCACAGTGCTTGGGTGAAAAGCAATGCCTTGGACACTTTGCACCACTTACCTTGCTGCAAGAAAAAGATAAGGTGTTGGCTGGATAGGCTTCAGAGGGTGTGTCTACATTTTATAAACAATGAAAGGCATTGGAGTGCTGATGCTCTACGGCATTGCTATTTAGCTCGCTGGATCATTTTTGAAGTGTCCCTACAAGTTCTATCTATGGTAAAGGCTATGGATGATATCTAGAGGCTCCTCCCAAAAGACAAGGCAGATGAAACACCCCCAGACTGTGTGTTCTATCTCCTGTGCAATCTTTCATCTATTTCAGAAAGCTTTTATCCTCAAATACTGTTCCCTGCCTACATATACCCTCCTACTACTTACTTGAGCATWTATAAACACCTTTGGGTTTGTGTTGTAAAATACCTTTCTCCTATGTTGCAGTGCAGTTTTCATTTTAGACACTGTGAAATTTGGGAGCCACAAAAATAGATAATTATATCTTAGAGCACAAGAGCTCAGCAAAGTCAAAGGAGAACTAGGACTATATGCTGTGCTGTCTAGATGTGTTTTATTTTTTCTGCATGAACCTTCACTAGTAAACATGAGCTGCATTTAATTGACAAGTTTGGGGATATTTTTGCCTTCTCATTTTCTTTTTTTTTTYYCTTTTTTTTTTTCCTCATATCCTAAGTTTTGTGACTGCTTAAAAAACTTACTTGAATTCCAAAAGAGCAGTGTTTCGACCTATTGTCTGAATACTTATTATTTAAAGAGGTTACAATAAAACCTTGAATTCACCTTGAGCACAGACTTTCATGTCCAAAAAGCCCACTTGAGATATGCTATGAGGTCAATGGGTGAATGTTTTTGACTCAGACTGTGCAGTCTTTCTGGTTGGAAACTCCTGTGCTCCAGAGCAGACAATGCTGTCTTAGTTTGTTTCACAAAAGGTTCTGATGTTTGCAAGAGAAATTACTTGGTTTTGCTGGAAATTGCTTTGGTTTGTGGGAATCCAGACTGCACCTTTGCTTTATCCTCCAAGGGACTACAGAAGGATAATGGCAGTTGAGAGAAGATGGAGGTAGCAGCTTTACCAAAATAAACAGTATGAGCTTGACCAGATAATGTATGTTTATTCTGCTTGCATTCCTGTAGTTTCTGGATGTGATCTATAGAAGAGGACTGCTGCTCTGGGGCAAACAGACTTTCTTTCAGACCATTCATACTTGTGAATTCCCTGTGCATCAAAAACAGACAAAAGAAAATGATTTTTTTTGTGTTTCTAAAAAATGAGAAGAACCCCATMCATATGTATTTGAAACTTGTGTTTTATTACACTGAAGGCTAATGTGCAGGCAAGCAGTTTGGCTGCATTTTTGAATAAGCTGGCAAACAGTTAATGAATTTTACCTAGAACATAAAATCTCCATATGTCACGGATTGCTACATGGCATAAATCACAAATGACTGTGCAGAGCCCTCTGTTATATTTAATTAGGTATTATTCAGACTCTCTTCTATCACTACAATGGCAAGATCCCGAACTGGTGGATTCTTTGATTTAAATATAATAAATTTTTAGAAAATGCCAGTGTAACTTCACTGAATTGCTGATGGATAGATAATAGAGTCTATTAGGAAGCTTGTAGAGTTGATAAATAACATCTGATAAGTAACTTTTCCTTGGTATCAAGCTGGAAATTGATTGCAGTTCCTACTTACCAGTCTAGTCACATCGAAAGGCTCTTGAAGAGCAGCGTACAGGAGTGGGGTTTTATAAGAGAGTGGCTGCTTGAATGTGCTCARGATTGCTCTTCAGCAAAGACAGAATTGAGTGTTAAGCAGAAATTGAGGAAGCTTTGTATATCGTGTCACTTAAGAGCCCTAACTTTCTAATTACATCAAAAAGAAGCTCTGTGGAGCCAAGAATAGGAGAAGCACATCAGCTCCTTTACTGCAATGTAATTTATTCTCAGAGGACTTGGCATTAATTGAATTCTTTACATTCTTTACAAGGTAAATAGTGATACTGCTCCCTCATGATTATCTGCGTTTCGGGTGGGAAGGGAAACCAAAAAAAAGAAAAAGGATGAAGTCCATTGCTACAGTGAGCAGATCTGTACTGACCTGATGGAAGGGTTTCAGCTGTGGAAGTCAGGCTGAGGGATTACAAGCACCACACTTTACTCACAGCTTAATAAATGTAATGGAGAGGCTGTTCAAATGGTAATTTTCCTGTGCTGAACAAAGAATTTTCAAATCCAAGTATTTTGATGCTGACCTTAATGTTTCAATTTGAGATGGATATAATCTAAGTCAGCCTTTCCTGTGGCTGTTCTTAGCCGCATTTCTTTTGGAAACTGTAAGATCAGTAGAAAATACATAATAACTTCTGATTCCTGAAGACAGCACCTGTAAAAAATGCGTTGCTCTGCGGTTCAGATACAATGACTTCAGTTACACTACAGTATTTATATCACTAATTTCATATCAAATTCATCTCAGCTTCATAAATACTCATATATTGTTATTTCTAATCCAACATAATCRATTTAAATAATATGCATTGTTGGTAGAAGAAAAAAAACCTCTTGTATAATAATGTCATTATGTATAACAGCAAAGTGCGTTACTGGAAGGACCAGTGCTTTAATTTCTGGTCTGACTTCTGTTAGCAAACATGGAGAGCACATTAATGCAGCTTTTTGAACTGGATGAAGCTGCACTGCTTTACACCATCCATATCTGAATGTGTGAGTGCCAAAGCACTTGCTGCTCATTGCATACCTTTCCCACATATCTTTGTTAGTAGTGGTTATGGTTAGCTAGCCAGCTTTAAAAGTGTTGTACAACAGTACTGCCTTTATGAAAAAATGCCTTTTTTAATTTGTTGAATGAATGCTAATCTATTTAAACATTTATTGACGTTGTTGAAATTTTGATATATTTTATCTTCCTGCAATTCAGGACAATTTCAGTTATCTAAATTAGAATGCAGATGTTTAATTTCAGTTGTGAAAATGGGCTGATATTGTATCTTTGGCAAGAATAGACCAAGATGGGGGCTAAGTGTCAGAGGATCCAAACTAAACACAGTATATATTTTGGAGGGTCTTTTTACTCTTTTTCCTGTTGTGAGATTAACCTGCTTAAAGACTATTGTTTTGGCTGCAGTATACATTCTCATAATATCAGATTACCATTTTTCCAGCTACTTTAAAACCTATATATTTTGTTTCAATGCTATAAAGACCGTAGTCTTTCAAATACCCAGAACTTTAATTATTCATTGTTTAAAATAKCATAAAAATCAGCATGTTTGCATAAATAAAGATAAACATGTCTCTTATTATTTCAAAATTTGTAATTTTAAGCATTATGCACCCTCAGTCCATGTGACCTTATTTGAGAGGCTTGCTGCATTAAGCAATGTCAACAGTCTGATTGTGTGCTTGCCTTTAATGAAAAGTTACATGCAACGTCAAAAAATGTCTGAGCAGAGAGGTGAGCCTGTGTGTACATGTATGTAGGCATTCAGCTTTGCTTTCTGGAAATGCCTCCTGACCTGTGACATAATCATAAACCCCCAGGGACATAATCACCTCCATGTAATGTGAATTATCATCTGAGGTGCATTTTTTAGAATGACTAGTCTCCTAATTTAAATCCCAGACCAAGTGACTAAAGTCGATAGACATAAAGCCATAAGAAGCAGTTTAAGGGAAAGCTGTATCAATATGATTTCTGAAAAGAGGTATGGCAAAAAATGTCCCTGTATACTATAAAGTTACTTGAGCTCAAATCATCTTCAGAAGAYGGAATAATATTTCTGTAACAGTACCCATTATTCCTCTCTGTTTACATCCCATTACCCTTCCTTTACTCTTCATTTTGTTCAGGAGCTGGTGCTTGTAATGTCACAAAACATTCCTTCTCTCATCTTCGCAGTGAGAACCAGTGACAATTCAAAGCAAACCGTTCCTCTTTACTCAGAAATCTCTTGTTTGTACAGGCAGGATCAAAACTGTAATTTGTCTTGTGATGCAGATGTCATACTTTCCAATTGTGAGTAAATTGCTACAATTTTATGAAGCTGTTGTTTTAAAGCAGTGATTCTTCTCTTTCTTGTGGTTCATGGTGGTCCCAGTCAATGAAGCAGCACTTCGCTAGTAAGCATCATTGAAACATTTTTTTTTCTGTTGGTTACAGTGGTAATGATTTCCTTTGTCCTGTACTAATTAGTAATCAGTGTAACATGGTAAAAGTTTCTCTGGTTTTGATATTTCAGTGTTTTATAGAGGTTTCTACATTGTGTGCTTATAAAGAAGACGCAGACCTTAAAACTATATGCATACTGRCAATCATGTTTAATCTAGTAATTTTTGTCCAGAACATCCCATTAAATAAATAATAACCCAGTAAACCTTGCCAGCTTTTTCATGGGTGACACTGCCAAGGTATTCTCCGGTGCGGTCTGCCATGACCATCACAGTGGCYTGATTGAATCCCTGCACATTAGTGTAATTTGTCATGCACTGAGCCAAGAACTGCATCAAATAATCTTCAAATTTGATATATTATGTCATGAGATACAAACTCTTAAGCAAATATATTCAGAAGGCAACCTTTTCCCCTACACACAAATCTTYACCATACTGCCTCCTGACTAGCACACTCAAAATCAGCTCTGTTTGGGGTCATGTTTTCTTCTGCTGTTGAATGGGGGTCATACAGTGTTCTTGTACCAAATCAGTATGGCAGTTTGTGTCAGTCTTCCCATATATGGGGAAGGAAAAGATGGACAGACTTGCTGCACGTTACCTTTTTAGGAGGCTCTAATAGCTTTTTTTTTGAGTCTAACTGTGGTTGAGTTGTCATTCTCTAAGCAGTAACTGTTTACAKCCGCCTAATAAAGTTGTGGATTTTAGCAGCTATTTTTCCTGGAAGGTTTCTTTACAGCTGAAGCTGTTGTTGRTATTGGCAATGCTCACTTAGGACAGAGTAGTTGGCATACTTCAAATGGGATASCTTAATCCTGGGGATTAGGTTGATAGAAACTTTGGGCAGTTCAAGAGGGGAAGTGATATTTTCGCAACTGAGGCAGACTAACCCTGTACCTTGGTACAGGCTGGGAACTGACTGACTTGAGCTGCAGTCCTGCTGAAGAACGTGCAGGGGTTACAATGGACACAGGGTTGAATGGAAGGCAGCTGTATGTGCTGATGATAAATCTGGCAAACCACACAGGGGGCTCTGTTCAGAGGAGTTTAGCCAGCAGACAGAGGGAACTTATTGTCTGCTGCTGCTTGGGGCTACTGAAGCTGCAACTGCAAATATGTGGTGTTGGTCCCGCCTGTCTGAGATGGACACTGAGGCAATAGAATGAGAGCAATGGGAGGCAACCAGGATAGCTAGCAGAAATGACAAAGCTGAAGTCTTCTCAATAATGACAGTAGTAATAAGGGATAATGGCCACCAAAAGACCTCAAGGCACTTTTGATAGAAGTCAGTGAAGCACTTAAACAGTTTACCCAGATGACTTGTAGAATCTGTTAACAGAGGTTTTCAAGACTGGTAGACAAGACAGTTATCTGATGCAGTGTAAGTGAATTACCCCATGCTTCATGTGTATTAAGCCATCCACAGAATTTCCTCGAGAAGCATGTGTATAATCATCCTGTGTTTGAGGTGAGCTCTCTCGAGGTGTGAAAGAAGCTCTGCCTCTTGTGCCATCATCAGTTCCTCTGCTGAGTGGGACCACAGAGCAGAGCTCTACCTGGTTCTAAAACTGGATGCTGGACTCAATGGTGCATTCCTTAGAGATGAGCACCTGAAAGATTGATTCAGGGAGTTTGCCTTGTCTGTATTTTTACTATGTTTCTTAATCTAGGCTTAATCTAGTGAGGTTGCTGACCTGCAGTTATTACACCCACAGTCAGATACTGATCTCATCTGGGATGTACCAGGTTCCAGATGTGCTTAGGAAAGAAATTTCATCTTCAGTTCATTAATTCTCAGCTGAGACAAGTGACCAAATGGATCAAGAGTCCTTTTCTCAGTTGGCCTGAGCTGCTTTGATTCTGGCCACACACTGGGAACTATGTGAGGCCAGTTGTGGTAGTCAAGCACTGTTCCTCATAGGGCAAATAGACAAAGACTCATTCAAGCTGGAAGTCATTCCAGTGGAGAGGCAGAGGACACTAAGCCAGGAACATGCTTCCTGAAACTGGAATCTGCCTGTGAGAGAGCAACTTTGCTGTGTTGCGTTTGACCAAGACACTGAGCTGATTTGTTTGATTTCCTGCCTTGGAAGAGGAGCGTGGTGTGAGAGCAAAGATGTCCCACAGCTTGCATCAGTCTCAGTTGCGATATGGCAGCAAACACTACGAGTTCCTCCTAAGAACAGAGRCTGCCCATGAGCTAAACTGAGGAAAGGCAAAGATGCTGTTAAAGTCTGTGGTTAGCAGGCAGTGCGGATTTACAGCTATGACTAAGACAGTAGCCACAATTCTCAGCCTCAGGTGAGTTTTCAAAATGTAAACYGCAAGTTCAGTTGCAGCCTGTTGGAGCTCAAGTGCATGCCTCCTCCTTCTTCCCTTCATGAAGGAGAAGGAATGAGCAGAGCAGGGGTGGGCTCCCAGCTGCAGGCAAACACAGTTTAACACTGTGAGCTGGTTTTCCCTCTGTGGCTATGAGCCTTGCTGGCAGGCTTTATAGTCACATTTAGAAGTGTTAGGGTATAAACTTAAGGTGTTACAAGCCAAAAGGCCTGTTAGGCTAAAAGCTTGGCTGCTGAAATATTTTATATACAGCAGAACAATTCTAATAGTGAAGATTTGAAGTTTGCTTATTCTGAAGTCTTATAATGAGAAAAATGAGCCTGAGGAGGATGGTCTGAGTGTAGCTCTTCTATGGGATTGAATGCAATGGACACTGGAATTGAACCCAGGAATAAAGTTACATCTTCTGCAGCTTTACAGAGTTACCCATTCATTTCGTTGTGTCTTCCAACAAGGAAATAAAAGAAATGAAACATATAATTTTTGCTATGGAATGAAACATATAATTTTAGGTCAAGTGGAAAATTTTGTTTTATACAGCAGGAGTTATTGGCTTTGACATGCAAGAAGAAAGGGTTTGTGTTTTGCCTTAATGCAAGCCAATACACATTTCCAGTTTTTAGTTTGACAACTCATTTTCTTCTAACTAGAAGGGCATGCTAAGGAAGGAACAGAAATTATAGGGAGAGAGAAGCCTATGTTAAAAATAATTGACTGAAATTGACCTGTAGTATTGTATTCTGTGTCTGCTTCTGTCATAGTGTTTCCTAACAAGACACTCTCTGGGCACTTTTTGGATAAATGTGGGCTCCTCAATTTTGAGAAGTTGGGTTTGAGACCATGAGTTGAAATTTATAGTTGTAAATTTATAAATTTATAAAATATGTAATATTTTATATAATATATAATATTTGTATTATCTGTAATTTATGAAATTATATAATAAATAATTTAGCAAATAAATATATAATGTTCTAAATAGAATTTATAAAATTATTGGCATGCAGACCTCAGACTACAATTTTATATTTTATTATGCAATTGTGATACATTATAGTTTATAGAATACTATGCTTTTAAAGCAAACCAAAACATGTTAAAAAAAGAACATAGAATTCTTGGATGGGACACCAAAAATCACTGAGTAATTTAAAAAGGAAATCACTTCCTTTATAGAGAATGCAGATAAGCATACTCTGTTGTCTCTTTTTTAAATGAAAATAAATAAATATTTTTGATGCTTTTATGTGCTGTCATGACATRAGCTTTACAAAATCCTATCAGGAGATTGTTAATTGTGGCTTCAGAGCAGGGTTTGAATGGAATTCAATAGATTAAACACATGTCAAACCACAAGGAGAAAACAAAGTGGTCATTTAGTCAGCAGTACTCAGGCATGCCCTCAATGAAGAAGGGATCCTTTGATGATGTGACTATACAAAACAGGTAGAAAAAGCCTGTTTCTTATGTTGCAGAGTAAGGCTAATTTTGGTATTTCTTAACTACTCGAGGTGAATTGAGTCTGCATTTCCTTCAAGAGGTYTTACTTCAAACTGAGGAGAGAAAATCTCCTTCATCTGGGCTGTTGTCTGCCCTTAGAAATTACAAGTTTGAGGCCCTAGCCCCCATTTGAAGTAAATTAATATRCATAAAGTAGGATGTGAGAATCAGAAGTGATGGGGTGGTCTGTAGCCACCACATCAAATYGCCTTAGTGTGGAATGGTAGGCATGTTGTTGATGGATGTGGATTCACACTCAAGAAGCTGGACACTAGAATTATCTGGCAATCCATTCGCCTCCTTTTGCAACATAACAGTAAAAGTAAGTAGCAGCACTCTAGTCTCCTACAGTCTTCTGTCTTCGCTCTCGGTGGAAAAAGAGAAAAAAAACCAGTGAGAAAACAGTGTTATTGTGATGTTAGCAAAAATATCGTATTTAATGGTAAAACCTAAAAAGGAATCTGACTTAAAGGAAGTACTGTGAATGTTAGGAATAACTGATTCAGAGACACATTTGCGATTGTTTCCTCATGAAGATTTTAGTACCTGATGGTTTAATTAGAAGGATCAATTTTGATGTCTCTATACAATCAAAAAATTTTAAAAATTAGAAAAAAGTTATACACATGGTTAGAATCTGAAGTGACTGATGTTTGTAAGAGGTAGTTACCTGAGTGCMCACTGCATGCTAATGAATTCATTASAATTATGATAYGATGACTTTTCTTCTCACTGAATACAGGAATTTGCCAACCTAAAGCAAGAAAAAAATGAATAAAAAAGAGACATGGGCATCAATCTGAAATTAGTCTTCATAGTAGTTTCTTGTTTGTAAGTAATTGCTAGCCACTTTAATTGTATTGAAATATTTAGGTATTTTGCCCATCTCACATTTGAACTTTCCGACTTCTTTCTATTCAAGTTTGTTCACATGACCTGAGCCAGCTTTTTAAAAAAAATGCATCAGTGCTTTAATGGAATGAGTTATGTGTTATTTTCAAAAAGTAAATGACAATGACATAGACTGCAGTCTATGAGTTATGTGTTATTTTCAAAAAGTAAATGATACTGACATAAACTGTAGTCAGTCTTGGTCGAGTAGGAGGAGCTTACATGATGGACTTGCACACGGTTAGAGCAACAAAGTAATTGGTGGAGATTTCATGGCACATTTGAAAGCAAGATCTAAATTTGCTTGTGTTTAATTCCTTGCAGGCTGTTTCCAGCTATGTAATGTTTTTCGGACCCATGAGATGGAAATTGAGCAGTGCTTGCTGGAGTCCCTCCCCCTGGGCCAGCGGCAGCGGCTGGTCAAGCGCATGCGCTGTGACCAAATCAAGGCGTACTACGAGCGGGAAAAAGCTTTCCAGAAACGGGAGGGCCACGGGAAGAAGCTGAAACATGGAAAGAATCAACGAGTTTGCTTTAGTCTTGCTGATATGATACAGGATGCMATCATACGCCATGATGATAAAGAAGGTACTTATTAACATTTACGATACTTTCTTTTGCACAGTAAAAGTTTCAGAAGAAAAGTTTTCTTGTTCTGCTCATCTGTCTTTAAGTAAAATGCAAAATACTGATGATAAAGTGATTGTCTCAGTGAAATATGCAGGCATATATTACACACAACACATTCCAACTTCTTACCAAAATGGATAAGGTGTGGAGAGTAAACCCTCAGAAACCTAATGAATTTATTTTGAGATTAATATAAGCTAATATATTTCAAAACAAGTAAAGACTACGAATCTATGATTATACCTGGTCTCTTACATAACTCCAYGAGCCATAGGATTTAACACAAGTTACATTTTTAGCCAAAATTTGGAGTAAGGGATGCTACTGTTGGTGACATTGGTGTGTCTMGAGCAAGGAGGTGGTGTTGACCCATAGTCACACTAGATTGAAGATCATCTTTCTGCTTGTGAAGTTATGTTTATGTCCTTTTGAATTATGTAACCACACTTTAGTGTTGTGGTTTTAGTTTCTTGGCATTGTGTGAATCCCTGGGGCAGCTGATAGTAACCGGAGGAATTTGTAATTTACTCCTCAGAAGTGAACCAAACCTTGCAACTTTTAGAAGTCCCCAGAAATCCCCATAATGTTGTGTGGTCAGAAGGGATATAAGAAAAGAACTGATGCATTGTTGTTGGCAACTCCTTTGCAAGCAGAGTTTATGTCAGTTCRTTGTAATCACATTAGTGTAAAAAGGGGAGACTCTGAGACAGACACACATCATGCAAAGAACTTGGCAAGATTCTCCTAATTTTTATCAGTTTGATTAGCTATGCCTTTTTTACTCACTCCTGAATCTTCATTTTAATGTGCATTTGCTCCATCATTGCTTATCACTCAGGTATAGTCCTATACATTTAGATCTTTAGTAGAAATGAATCAAAAAACTGTCATGGTTTGACACTGGCACAATGCCAGTGCCCTCATGAAAATACTCTTTCTTTGGTGTCTGCTGTGAGATGTGACCAGGAATAAGCAAAGCAGGCTTMTACTTAGAAATAAAGAAAACTTTATTAGRTAAACTACAAGAAAATAACTAAACTACAAGAGAGGAAAAAAAACACACAAGGAAAATGAAAACTTTACAAAAGCATTTTCCTCCTCCCCCCACCGCTACCACATTCCTAATACAATACATCTTCCAAATCACCAACTCTTGGTCCAGCACCACTCTTTAGAATACTCAATCCTCAGTTCATCAGGAGTACCATAGGCTTCCCCTGGAAACACTGTTGAAACCTTGTGTGTTTCTATGTCACTCATAGCACTGCCTGGAGATCTTTTGCTATAGTGACATCTTCTTTCTGTGCTCATTGCTCTCACCACTGTGCATGGACCAGAGCTGCTTCTAGGGCTGTCTTTCAAGGATGCATTGTCTCATTCTAAAAAAGGCACAGTCTCTCTTTCGGGACACCTGTCCTCCTCTACATTTTTTGCACTCCCTGGGGCCAAGGGGTATCTACACTGAACTTTCCTGGTTTTGAGGCCTGTCTCTTTCTAAATGCAGTCTCTGTGTCACAGGAAAAAAAAAATGGTTCTGTCTATGGCCACACAAGAAAGGTCTAGCCAAAAGGCCACTCCATCATCTCCCTGCCCCCCACTCAAGAGTCTTCTCTACTTCCTTCGTTGCCCATCCTCTCTTATCTCATCTCTTATTTCTCTTCTCATTCAGCCCTAGGAGGATCAGCATTTGCAAGGTTTCTATCATGCAAGAAAAGGGTTAAAAATTTCAGTCTGTGCCTGTCCGGAGCTCTGGTGCTCCCACGCTGCCCTGCCGGGCACCTCCTCACCGCACCTCCTGCCTTCTCCTTCTCAGCCGGCCGCTATCACATTCAGACGCCGGCTCTCCCTCTCTCTCTTCCCTGGGTCGGGGGGGGTGGCTGCCCGATGTCTCTTGGTGCTCCTCCACCTCCTCCACCCTTCCATCCTCAAGGGCCACTTCACCTCCCATCTCTGTCCAGGCCCAGGCCCACCGTGTGGCTGCTCCTCCCCTGCCCAGCAGCAGCAGCTGGACAGGGGAGGGAGACGTGCCCTCCTTCCCRCCGAAGTCCCAAGAGAGCTTCCCAAGGGAGCAGCTCTGTTTTGAACCCCTGTGTGTTCTCAGAGGCGTATCTAAATTTCAGTGGACAAAAGAGATGCCAATATTAAAATCTGAGCACCCATTGGTGACTACAGCATATCTCAGAAAACCTGTTTCCTGTGAAACCACGTCAAAAACTCTTCAAAAAGTGAGTGCACAGGGCATCATTTATAACTAAATAATGCATAAATTTCACAACCTTTCATTCCACTCTCCTGCTTCTTCCTAGCAGGAGTTATAAACAAAGATCTTCCTCCATGTTCCCATAGCTCCAGCTTTCTTTGAAAACCAAGTAGAATRCTAGATATGACTCGTAACATTCTGTAAAATTCAGACAATTGAGGCTATTTTTGACATTCACACTGAAGAAATGTAGTTTGCTTATTGCAGTGGTGGAAGGGCATCAACGATTTGTGTTACCTATACTTGGCCTTGAGTTGCGCCTGAATCAAAATATAAAGTTCAGCAAGTGCTGAGACTGAATAACGTAAGCAGAAAGGGAAAATATCTCAGGCAGAGGGAAGTAAAATGGAGGAAAACCATGAATGTTGTCCTGCACTTGAAACAGATAAAACAGGTCCCCAGAAGCAAGGAGATCAAATAGCTCACAGATAACATAGTCCTGAATTTGTTGCCTCTGGTTCTTTCCCAGGCAACAAATTCATGAAAATGTGTGATTGTTATCTTTAGGCAGCTCAGGGACCTGCAAGTGCCTGTCTATTGTGTTTTTRGCCAAATGTTCCCAGAGCCTCTTTGCTTTGGGGTGAAAAATGTTATATTAAGAAGTTTATCATAAAAAAAACCTCTAAACCAGAACAACACCAACAAAGTTTAAACTCACAGACATGAAAGCTGCTTTCCTACTCTTGTTGCTGAGTGGAACATACAACCATGACTCTAGTGAATATATCTGCATTAGAATTTCTGTTCAAATTAGACATATTACTTTTGTAATAATATCACGTCCATTTACTGTGTTTGGTCGTATTTTATGGAGCATTAACGTAGATTCTTTTCAGGCAAATCTGTACTGGAAGATGTGGKCTGGAAGTACAGCTAGTGCCCCAAAACAGCAATGAGCTTTCAGTCCATAAGGCTCAGCTAGACAGTGCCTGGAGTAATCCCATGGAAGTAATKGGATATAGTTGGGGAAGTTGGGTTTTTGCTACAACCTGTTTCTCTTCTCTATTTAATCATATTTTACAATGTACTCAGCAAACAACAGCATTGGATAGGTGTAAAAGACAGCTAAGAAAGTTGTTTTGCTGTTCTATGAATGAAGTGGAAAAACAATGTCGTTTAGGAAGTGGAAAGAGGGCACAAGGGGATAAAGTAGTTGTCCAAGTGAAGTCCAGGGGTTCAGTTTTTCTGAAGTATCATAAATTATATAGACTGGWCAGCACGTTTTGAAGTGGTGAGTTGTAGTTCTGGTTTGGCACATGAGATAAATTGGATACCATTAATATCTATGGAAAGATTAATTTATAATGTGGCTAGTGCRGAGACATTTCACAATTGAGTCTGGTCAGAATTTCACTTTTACAAATTAATTGTCTTTGTTATTCATGAAAAATCTTCTCCAAAATTACTATACCAGCTGCTACTGAGCACAAAAACCGTTTCTGTTACTGCATGCTAACAGGAGTGACCATTACTACATTAATTTTAAGTGACAAAACTAAAAGTAATTTTAGTTTGCTCTAAAATTAATTTTAGAATTGACTTTGAGAAATTGTTACTAGTGACCTGCTTTGTATCAAATTTATAAATTAAAAATATGCTCATTTGATTTCTCAATAAGTTAAAAATTAGTGAAATCATGTATCTTTGATCGCTTTTATTATTTTTTATTAGTAGTAGTAACTGTTCTTTAGTATTTTATCTGACTCAGGGAGATTGAAGGGGAATCCTCATTCTCTGTCTCCTTGCAGCATCCTGTAGTTTCTCTGTTTTAAAGCAATATGTTTTTTACTGCTGTTGATGGGCCACATCCACCCACACTACTAGCAGTGAGCATTTTGGGAGATTCTGCAACTGCTATTCCCAGTGAGGACATGTATAGAAGCAAAAGCTGATGAATAAGTGAGTGCACTGTTTTTTGACACTGATTTTGTACATCTTTACTGCTGGCAAGGGAATACCTCTTGTTAATTTTCCTTTAAATACTATATACCTTTCTTCTGTGAGATATTAAATCCCTAATAAAAATGGACAGCAGGCAATTTGTCTTCCTGGCATCAGTCATATAAATGTACTGAAAAGTGGGAGGGGTAGCCAAGGAGGCTTCTGCAACCCATTCCTTCCCATTGCAAACTAGGCTTGCTCGCACCTGCATGTGGCATCACCATGTGGACTCAGATCTTTTCTAGCACACACAAAATCCACACACAGGTATTGGCTGAGCCTGCTCATCAGCTGAGACCCATCTACAAAAGATTAGGAAACGAACCCAGCACTCAGGRAATAAACTGAGCCGGCCTCAATCTGAGTTTCTGCTTCTAATACCAGGTAGTCAAATGGATTCTTAGCATTTGGGCCTCTTGAGGATAAGGGGTGTGCATCCCTCCTGAGGCAAAGGTGCAGTTATTGGCACTAACAGCACTGAAAAACCGTGGCTGCTTTGGAAGGTGTGATTTTTGGAACATGAGCTGACAGATGATCTTGCTACAATGAAAACAGTAGCTGAAAGTGGATGTGAGAGTCCTGTACCTGAAATCTAACACAGAGGAAACCAAAGGACTGGCTTTAGTTTCTATCACCTTTTGGTATGTTCTGTAACCCACCTTCTCAGTCATCCTGCAGAATTACTCAAAATCTAGGATGGTCAGACAATCTTTGTATGTAGTAGCTATCTTTTGTTGTAAAACCTCTCAGTTTCGATGCAGTCATGATGTGTACCATGAAGTCTGCRGGGCTGGCAGGTGGTGCTGGGTCGGGGTACAAAGTGCAGAGAGCCATCAAATTCAGCCTGGAGACAAAAGAGGTACTCCTGTGAAAATCAGCATTACAAAAGGGAAATGCAGATTCCCTAAACCTATTTAAAGCCCATTTCATCCTTCTGATGAGCAATATGCTGATTCTGTGACAGCATTGTGATTCTAAATAGCAGGGTGAGTGTGTGTTAGCATAATGCTGAGTCTCTAGTAATGATTCTTTGTTCTTTTGTAGTGACTCCCTGTTTTAGTCAGTCCTTCTCAATCCTCCCAGAGCTTCTTCCGAACCCCACGGAGTTGCAGGTGTGACTTTGTCTTCAGCGATAGAATGCTGGGATAAGGTGGCTGGGACAGCCTTACTCTCCCTTCTCTCACCACAGTATGTCAGGAAAAGGTGATTTAAAAAGGAGATTATATCAGTATCCTACTTTTCCCGCAGTGTTCACTGCCAAGGCAGGACTCCCGAGGCTGGGTCCTAGCCCCAGCTGCTTGACTGCTGAGCAGTTTCATAGAGTAGGAAAGAAAACAGAAATCCTGTCTCACTTCCTCTGATGCCAGTATGTCTAGCTGTTTGAAAGATGTAATATTATTGTGAGATTGATAGTATCATGATATTTGAAAGGGCTGGAATAATCAATATATTGGAAGGGTTTAGTWCCATTACTTATTTTAGTGAGCACTGTATAATGTACCATGTTATGATAAATTTCAGTTATATTAATTAAAAGGGTGTGTAAGTGAGCATWAAAGGGGGTACAGGTGGGGCTGGTGCTGAGCTGTAATTTACATCTGAACAACTTTGGGCTATAAAGAGGAAAGAGGGCTCTGGGGAGGGGAAAGAAAATGTATTCAGAAGAAGAATGTATCTTTAAGGTGGCAGATGAGTTGACCATTAGCTTTCGTTAGGAGAATATGTCAGAGATGTTATAAAATCCTTCTTCTTTATGGAAAAAAGACAGAAATACTCTGAAACAGAAAATAGAGGCTGAAACTGAGGAGAAATAAACCAATTTTATATTATTTCCTTGCATTGTTTTCWAATCTTCTAAACAACTTCTTATTTTTGCATTCTATTACATTAGRCTTGGTTATACTTTAATGTCCTTTTTCCAGTAGAAACAGCTTGGTTGGTTACATACAAGATGTTCTGTAAAACAGTGGATTGCACTGACTGTGTCTGGCAAACATCTCGGGGCAAACTTACTGATCCTCAACAATCAGTTTTAACATTGCCAGCAGTCTTTTTTGAAGCTGGAAGAAGCAGGATGTGGGCAGTAGTGACAGGCTGGTGAGAGCATTTGGTGTATTTCCATTTCCATTATGTGAAACCTGATGTCAGGCAACAGTGTGTAACGTAGCCCATTCTTGGCAAACACCTTTATAACTAAGAAGAATGGGAACATATTCAGGTAGCCTGTCTGCTCTTGGGATTCTGACTTTCAGACTACCTTTTTAGATGTTTGATGATATTTCCTCTTGTCAAACTGATTTCAGGCAGCTTTTCTGATTTTTTGTGTGTTCCACGATCAGGTATGAATGGTGAGAAAGCAAGGCTCCAAGCATGGCGATGCCTGGGTTTTAAAATTCACCAAACCCTTGGATAAAGATTRCATTTTTGTGTGCCAGGAGTTCAGAGGAATCTTTGCTACTAGAAGAGACTGAAAGATAAAAATATATGTTTACTAAAGACAGAGAATTTTTTWAATACAAGAGTTTTACAGAAAAACAAGGTAATAAAACACAATATTATGCTTAATGTTTAGGAAAGAGGTGAAAAAAGAGGTGTAACAGTGTCTCTCATGTTAGGTCCTTATCATAAAGGCAGAGTTTCCTTAAATTAGGAAAAAATAACTCCATTCTGAGTTTAAAATAAAGGTGATTCTGGAAAAGAAAAGAACCTCTGTGTGAAAGTGTAAAATAATCTTCTGTGCCATCACAGATTACCATAATCCACTTTTATTTGCTTCTACCTTTAAAAATCTTCTTGCCTTGTTTCTTATGATTAATATTTAATATCACCTTCTTTCATTCCATTCTCCTCCCAAAGGTACTTTAATTAGCATTTCTTTTGTATACTGGATGTTGTAGCTATAGCCTTCTGAAGAGGCAGGGCTAAAATYGCAATGAATGATAATAAATAATAATAAATAAGGAAAATTAAATGCATGGGTTTTTATATTATATAGATATAGATAGATATAGATAGATACAGAGATATAGATATTGATTTACACACACTTTTTATACATGCATTATACCAAAGACATAAAGGCCAGAAATATATAAACACAGTTGGCAAATAAGAATTTTGTTGTGCAATCTGAATAACTTTCTCCAGTTTTCCATGCACTCTTGATTTTACATTCTCTTTTGGGAAACCTCACTTTTACCAGTTATTCCAGCTGTGAGAAGGATAAAATGACAAATAGTTGTAGAAATAGTTGTAGTCTGTACAACATGCACAGGTAACCTTCATGAGAAAAGAAAGCTCCCAGATTAAAAAAAAAATAAAAAAAAAGTTAAGCCTTGGGTCAAAACCTGAATTAATAGGAAGAGAGACAACTAACATCAATTAATAAGGTCTTGCATAGTCATGAAGATGGAACCTCCCAAAAAAATCAATTTAATCTAATTTCAGTTTGAGGAAATTAGAACTCTGAATGATCAAGAAAATCCAGGACAGAACTAAAATGTATTTAGTTCTGTTTGAGGAAATTAGAACTCTGAATGATCAAGAAAATCCAGAACAGAACTAAAATGTATTGCATACTCTGTATTACTTTATTTTAGCATGCTCAGTCCTTTTTATAATTTAAATCAAGAATTTCTCACATTTTATAGTGCTTTGTTTCAGATTGCTCTAAGATTATTTAATATACTTTAATTTCAGATTACTATTTACTCTCAATCTAAACTTAATTAAAGCCTATTTTTTATCTTTCTAGGGAAGCAAATGGATTTCATTATGCATGTAATAATAGGGAGATTTCCCCACACAGAGCTATTTTGGATTTTACAGTGTTTCTCTTGAATCAAAGTAGGAAAATGTACATTAGACAGTAATCTAAAACTATTTACAAATGTTGAATTGTTGGGAACAATTGTAGAAGAAATCACAACACAATGTATGATAATTTATACAATTTAATATTYATTGTCCAATCCCTAAGAGATGTGAGCACTAGACACTGAATAGTGGAGTCAAGAGCCTAATCAGAGCATATGAAATTAATGAAGTACACGGAAATGTTGTGAATTCGGGCTTTTGGAAAGAAGGAAAAGTATGTACTGTAAATGAATGCTTTCACAAGACAAATTCCTGCATTCTGGAGAGGGAACCRTGTCTGTAACTCTGGGTGACACTGRTGACTGTCCAACACACTGCTGATGATTGATCTGTCCTCTGAACAGGAAAATGAAGCATCAATCAWCCATCTCAATCCACCCATTGATGAAGAAGCTTTTCCAAAGGCCCAGAAGGTAGAGACATTTCAAACCAGGGCAAGGCTTCAACCCTATAGATTCAGCATGGTTGCTAACTTTCTTTGGCTCCATGTGTTCTGAATTTAGCAACACAGGGCATCTTTTTGTTATGATGCAGAGAAACATAATGCCTTTAGTTATTGGGTAACAGATGTTKAGTAATTAAAGCAGGCCATTTCAAAAGCAATCATAAAATCATAGGGAGATGAAATTTGAATACATCTGAATTCCTACAGGATTCCATATGTGCTTTTTGTTCATGTGTTTACATTTTTAGTAATTTGGTGAAGCTGAGAACTGAATATTAAATGATTTGCTGTTGATAAAAATATGTTTGATTGCTAATATACAGCACTTATTTAATTGGAAAAGGTAAGACTCACCAAAAAAAAAAAAAGACACATCAAAAAGTGAAGAATAGACTTGAGGCTATAGATTTAATCTGTCATTTTGTTCTCCATGTGGACTGTCTAACCACAGGAGTGCTTCTGCTCCATKACTACTTTTCTCTTAGCCATGGAATTTTCCTGGCTTGTTTCAGCTGCAGTTTTTGTCTCTGCACATGTCCAGATTTACCTTGGTTTGAGCAGCTATCCTCTGCCTGTATCWAGTGGGGAAATAAAGAAAAATCATYCATTTTKGGTCACCCTCAGTAGGGAAATTTACACCAACTGTAATTTATCTGTCTTTTGATCAGATGGATTTAAGATGCTGTCCTTCTCTCCATAAAAACTGAGCTTGGAGCTGTGAGCCACCCATTTTTGCTTGCCCACAGGTCTTACCTGTGGGTTGCTTTGAGAGCCATTTTTGGTCTGTGCATTTCTCTGTCCCACTGACTCTTCTGTGCCCTTCTGTCCACACCCCTCAAGTATCTTGAGCAGTGTCCAGCCTGGTGTGGCTTTCTCCTGGGGAAGGACCTGGGAGGCAAATTGGATCTGGCTGGTCTTGGTTACATTACAGCAAACTGTAGAATGTTGAATGAATAGTAAACTGTTGTACAAAAATCTCAATGCCATCRTTATTGCTGCTACTAACTGTGTTTTGAAAACAGGAGTATATTCTGGGCTATTTGCAGTCCTGTTTCACATGCTTAAGCTCTGAAAAAATAAAAACTGAGATATGTGTTTGAACTTCGTGATTCCCTTCTGATGGTTTTGGATGTCTATAAATTCACTCTGAAGGATTTGTTKAAAAGCATGCCTTTTTCTTACTGATATGGAGAGTTTCTAGAAACTCAGCTTTCAGATTTTTCTTTGAATCACAGATTTCTAAAATGTAGGCGCTGAGTTGCTTGTTTTCTATGCAGGTAAGTCCATTCTTGAGCTTTAACCCTACATATCCCAGCAAAACCACATTTGATTAACTAGAAATCATAAATGTTGCTTCAATCACAAGCATAAAACATACTTATGAGAGAACCTTTGTAAAAACACACATTTTTTCCCTAATTTTTTAAATTTACTTCTGAACACATTTTCAAAATTCTCAAATATTTATTTTASTGAACTATGATATGAAGATTTTCTGCAGTTGGAAAAGTCAGAATGTGTATTACTCATGACTTCTAGCCAGACTTATTAGAAGAGYAGAAGAGAACTTGTGGGCTAAGATAAAAACAGTTTAATAGGGAAAGCAAATGCCACACACACAAGCAGTGAAAAACAATGAATTAATTCAATGCTTCCCATGYGCAGGGAGGTGTTCAGCTCTCTCCAGGAGAGCAGGTTCTCATCACACGTAATGGTGACTTGTGAAGACAATCCYGGCACTCTAAACGTACACCCTTCCTCCTTCTTTTCCCCTTTTTATATACTGAGCATTATATCCTATGGTCTGGGACACCCCTTTGGTCAGTTGGGGTCACCTGTCCTGTGTCTCCTCCCAGCCTCCCATGCACCAAAAACTCCCTCCCCAGTGTGGTTGTACAAGAAGCAGAAAAGGCCTTGCTTGGCTCTGTGCAAGCCCTGCTCAGCAGTAACAAAAACATCTCTATGTTATTGACCCTGTGTTCAGCACAAATCCAAAACATGGCCTCCTACCAGCCCCTGTGAAGGAAATTCTCTCTGCCCCAGCTGAAACCAGCGCAGCATGCTCCAGCATTCAAGTATGAAGAAACACAGGACTAATCACTCACAAATTCGCTGTCATGCCAATAAAGGTTCGTTAAGCCATTAGCAGCCAACAAATTGGCACCTGGCAGTTCTTCCTATTCCTTTGAAAGGGGATCCACAGTGGGATGCAAGACTCTAAATTGGCAGCAATCAGAAACCTCTCTGTGAAAGATGCTATCCACTGAGTAGCAGGTACTGCTGACATTCTCTGGTTATTGTTAGAAATCACTGATTTAAAAAAAATATTGCTGTATTCCKAGTCTATTCTTATGAAATAGAAAGAGAACAAGAATAGAGTATTTTCTATGCAATTTGCTTTTGATTTTATCTCCAGTGTAATTATTCTGCTTAATATTGATTTCCAATAATATTTCAGTACAAAGGGAAAACTTTTCTATATCTATCTTTCAATATCCCTTCTAAATGGTTTCATTTCAATCACAAATTACACTATGATAGAAATTAAGATGGAGAGCTACAGAAATAAGTAGAGATAAACCTTTTCTGCTGTTTTTTTGGTTTTTTTTACGTGCAAACCTTTATAGCAATAATGCAGTTCTTTACAAATATGAGTTTAAATAAGTCTTTAAAAATGCTTTCAGTTTTTAAATTCAACTTTACTCACATTTTTCTACCAATGCATATTCAAATTACTACACTRGAACAGAAAATAAAATTGAATCCTTAAGCATAAGACTGGGAAAAGAYCTTATTCAGATCTCTTGCAGACTTTATTTTATAGCTATTAAATTAGTTGCCATCAAACTAATTTAAAAAAAAACCAACTAATTTAAAAGAAAGACATTCCTTCAAAATTTCTAAAAAGTGGAGTTTGTTTGGAGATTTTGTGGAGTGGGATAACTATGTGGAGTATCTTTCTCTAGAACCATTGAAGGMATAACTAAATGAATATAACCAGAGCCACTAAATGCAGCAAATAATTTTTTTTAATTGCTAAATTTTTAGGGCTTTTTTTTTATTCTGCTATTTTTAACAAGAACATGTGCCAAATTGTTCACCTGTGACTGGGCAACCCTGGTTGTAAGTATAGACTGGGGAGTGAGAGGCTGCAGAGCAGTGCTTCAGAAAGGGACCTGGGGTCCTGGTCAATGGCAAATTGACCATGAGCCAGCAGTTCCTTGGCAGCCAGGAGGGCCAACCCTGTCCTGGGGGCATCAGGCACMGCATGGCCAGCTGGGCAAGGGAGGGGATTGTCCTGTCTGCTCTGAGCTGGGGCAGCCTCACATCAAGTGCTGGGGCAGTTTTGGGTGCTGCAATATAAAAAAGATATTGAACTATTGGAGAGTGTCCAAAGGAGGCCCCAAAGATGGTGCAGGGCCTTGAGGGGAAGCCGTGTGAGGAGCAGCTGAGGTCACTTGGTCTGTTCAGCCTGGGGAGACTGAAGACAGACCTCATTGCAGTTACAGCTTCCTCATGAGGGGAAGAGAAGGGGCAGACACTGATCTCTTCTCTGTGGTGGTCAATGACAGCATCCAAGGAACTGGCCTGAAGTTCTGTCGGGAGATTTAGGTTGGATATCAGGAAAAGATTTTTCACTCAGAGAGTGTTTGGACACTGGAACAGTTTCCCCAGGGCAGTGGTCACAGCCTAGCCTGTCATATTGCACGAAGTGTTTGAACCATGCTCTCAGGCACATGGTGGGACTCTTGGGGTGTCCTCTGCAGGGCCAGGAGTTSGACTTGATAATCCTTATGGGCCCTTTCCAACTCACCATATTCCATTATTCTTTTGTTCTGTCTGAATTGTAGTACCTTTTCCAGTAAAATCACAAACGTGTCTGAGAACTAAATAGATTTATTTATATAGTGCCTAGTGGTTTTTCTTCCTTCTTTCCTTTTCTTCCAAATTTAAAGCCGAAAATACATATTCTGCTTATTATTTCAGTCATCTTTTTGTTCTCTGAGGCATGAGTTGGAGGATTCTTCTCAGTGCACTGAGGTATTATTTTAATGACTTAGACTTAGACTGGTCTGCAAGGCTTTTTAGGTGTTAAAATCTTTTGCACTTCAAACTGACAGTGAACAAACTCTATAGCTGTGATAGAAATTAGTAGAAATCTTATRTGGTATAATGTATAGAAAACTGTTTCTTCTTGATTACTGTTAATTGCAACCTTTACAGTATTAGGCTGCAACGGTGGCAGAGTTGAAGGTTTCAAGAATACAGTCAATAAATCTAAGGGAATGGCTAATTTAGGTTGTGTTTCTGTTTGAATGGCATCCAAGAAAGGAAGTGTAAATGTGAATAGTTAAGGTGAAATTCACAATATTTCTAAATGTCCTCCTTTGAACAAGCATATGCATATGCAAAAAGGTTCAAGGTAGAATTCAGTCAGTCTGGAACCACATACTGCTTTCTTACTATGTTTCTTTCTGATGACTCTCTATTACAATGCAGTGTAAAGGTGACCTTGAAGCAGCAAAGATTTTACAGGACAATGAGATGGTTAGAGGAGGTAACTTCTCACACCATGTGCTTTTTAGGGTTTTGATTACATTTGGGCTCAAAGGACAAATATGGCAGCTGTAGCAGTAAATTCTTGAGTTAGGGTTGGTGCTCCAAATTTTAGCAATCACAACTACTGCTGACATAAAATGGTACTTTTTTSCAGACATCTATATTTACCCATTGACAGTACAGAAAATATACCTTGAAGTGCTCTTAAAGCTGGAAGCACTTGTGTGAAATTCTAACTGCTGCTTTGTTTCTTAGTCTACTGAAAGGACATCCTGTAAGAAGGTACCTCTATCCTTTTAATAATGGCCACTTGAACTTCACTGGCTTCTCAGTTCCTGTATGAGGTGAACATTAGATTTCTTTTGCTTTCAAGCTTCTCCCTAAAAAGCCTATGGATCACATATTTAGAATTATACAAGTTGAACAGAAAAGGACAGATGTCAAGTCCAAATATATATAGGTCTACTGATGCTTCTGGATTAGTCGTTATATCTTTTTCTTAACTTAGGCACTTCTTAYGTGGAGTTCTCTCTGGCTTCTCCCTGATTTATCAGATTTATGTGCCAGCTACCTGTCAGATGTATTGATTGAGCAAATGAGAACATGTGGCATTGGGTATCACAGGGGAAGYKTGAGCCTCTGTATTTGTAGCTCATMATYGCATCCCAAACCAACCATGTGGYTCTATATGAACATRGATTCATTGGTATGACTCAGAATTGAGAGCTTCTCTTCTGTCAAGTGATGTTGGTTGCTCGGTCCCCTTGCTGACATCAAGATTGAATTCACAGATTTAAAAGATCAGTCTGGCTAGAAGGACCTCAGAAGGTCCAATTGTCCAATATCATGCTGACTTTGTAGAGGAGTGAGACAACTCGGRTATTGAACTAAGGCAGCTCTTATTGTTGTAGTGCAAGAGCAGACTAAGCAAAGCAGAGAAATTCCTGTGGAGAGCAACCAATAATTCTGCTTCAAAACCATATTAAACCATCAGCTTTTATGTCAGACTTTTGCTTTCCACAAAYTATAAAGAAGAGGTGATTATTCCAAATACTGTGTGAGTGTAATTTTCTCCTCTCTGTGCTGGCCTATGACTCCACACTTCAGCGGCAATCCATACCTGTAAAAAATGAAGTAAAACATAAATAAAGCAAAATTTGCTTTGTGTTGTTTGCTCCAGCTTTGGAATAATAATTTTGCTATTCTAGTGGCTGACTGGTATCAGAGAAGAGGAGGCATCACCTCCTATGTTCCCCAGATGCTCAAATGCTTCACTGGTAACCCCATATAGGTTCACCTTACATATGATTGGTATGTAGATTTAACWGTCTGTAAGCTTGGTGATATTGAATGCAGAATGGTTTGTGCTCCAAGTTTGTCTCTTTTGTTGCACATTTTTTTAGGATGAACCTGTCCTAGGATAAAATAAATCTGTTATGTCAGTTCCCTGTGTCYTGGTGTGGTTTTTGCATTTCATACTGAACTTTGAAATCAAGTGAAATCTACATCACTGCAATCTTCAGATGCCCAAGTCTGACAGCCTTATCTCAAAGCAGATACATGGAGATGTTTTCCTTTGCTTATTCTGAGGTGGTTTAAGTGTCAGCCACAGTTTTCTAGTTTGAGAGYTCTTTCCTTTCGTGCTGGCTTTATACATATGATCTGTTGTTCCTGGGGTGATAATGTATTCATTGCTTATTTTTCAACTGTTTTTTTGTTGTTGGCAGATGGGTAGTGGTGGTTGTTGCTGTTACTGGTGTGGGAAAATGAAGGTGTTAGCCAGAATGCACTGGAGTTGGAAGCCTCCAGAAACAGCTGTAGGATGTGAGGGAGTGGAAGCAGGATGACTTCCAGGAGGCTGCACTTTTACAGTCAGAGCAGCCCTGACTGGAGGAGATTATGTCTCCTGTCTGGACTTTTCTGTGGGCAATTTGCTGTCCTTGCTGGATGTCCYGGCCACCCATTAGTTATCAGGGAGAATAATAATGATTCCAGAATGTATTAAAACAAATTTAGTTAGAACATGACCCTTAGTCCCTTAGTGTTATTAGAACACTTAACAGTTRTCTTTTGGTCGCACCTTTGTTGTAGTCGCTACTGATAGTAGACYTCTAGACTGCACAAAAAAATGCACAGCAGGCAAGTGGGAAAGTTATTATTTGGGTCCTCTTGTCAGAATTGAGCAAGGACTAAAAACGTGTTATATTTTGAATGTTACAAGTTTGCCCTTTGCCAAGTGTGAAAGAATTCCTTGCAGATTGGGAGACAAAACATAAGASAAATTCTAGCTATAACTGTCAGACCCTTCATACCATGCAAAGAGGTGAAAAATTAGAAAAGACTGAAGAAGACTTGGACATCAGCAGGTATATCAGCTTGAAATACCTTTAGTGAAAATATAAATGATTTCAAGAATGCAGCAATTCAGCCAAAYCAGTTTCTGGAAAACAAGTAATGAGAAATTAAATCATCTTTGAGCTAGGTGCACAGGCATAGTTATTTTCTTTGAAGACTTGTGGCACAAGGCTTTCATGTAACCAATATGTGAAAATGTTCATGTCTGCTATATGTAGTGTACAGGTTAAKAGAAGGACTTGGTAACCATCATATTGCAATCAATTCAGTAAGTGCTGAGTAGAATCGTAAGGTAATACTTGATGAGTTTGCCTAAACTGAAGCATTTGTGCAGCATGCATGCTTTTTATGTTTGTGTTTATATGGGAGACTCATGACARAACCCCATATGCTGCTTTCCTGCAGGGACCATGACTGAACAGTGCAGATAATCTCCCCAGATTTCTTGTACCAGTTTCTCAGTCACAAATTCTTAGCAGAGTAGGAGGGGCTTAACACTGCCTCTCAAGGAACTCAATTTTCTGGATGTGGTGATTCCATCTCTGAGTAGACAAAGAATGCCAATCCTATTCCATCACCTCCCATAGGAGATGTCATTCTGTCCATATGTGCAAAGAGTCGTAAGTCTTTGYAAACCTCATGAATTGTGTTAGGAAAAGAAAAAGAAATTGGGAAGTGAGGGTGTGCATGGTGAAGTAGAAAAGAGCCATTAAGAAGTTTAATATGTTATTCTCAGTTGGTTTTGGCAAACCATAAAAGACTGTGACTGAATACTGATATTGTTGAAAAATGTGTGACYTGAACACACCAAAATCCAATTGCTGTCTGTCTATCTTAAAATACTGTAAAAGTGAAGAGGGGAATAATTTCATTTGTGCTTGGGGTTTCTCCATTGCTTCTCACATCTCCTGACCACCTCTGAGATGTCTGACAGAGGATGCTGGTATCAGTATTTTGAAGTGTGTTGAAAGTTCAGAGTTTATCATACAGCAGGACGTGTCTTAAAYAGAAAGTGTTTCACAGCACACCAGTTTTAAAGTGCTGTAAAATGACAAATATCGATAAATAGGATTTTAATCAGAAAAACTTAATTATGTGGACATTCAAAGTGCCAAGGTGAAACAGCAGAGACTTGACTCTGTTCCCATGAAACCTATGGAAGTGTGAAGGGGACTTGAAATCCTGCTGGAAGTGATAGTTTGTTCAAAATTAATTAAATACAAGTAAATGCTGTAAGGGCACCATGAAGGCCAGCTGCTCCCAGCTGCTGTGTGAGCCACTGGGAGCATGGAGGCCACCCCAGGGCAGCTGGACAGGGTCAGGCAGCTGGGGCCTGTCCCACTGCCCCAGCTGGACGTTATGTCAATGTTATATTTTTCCAATTCAGAAAATTTMATTCATGATTTTATGATGCTGTTCCTACCATCATTTTTACTGCAGGCTCCTTGTATCAGATTTAGCAATTGCGTGGCTGCAGAGTGAGTCGGTTCAGCAACCTGATGCAAAAGAAAGCGCATCATCCCCTAGAATCAACAGCTAAATTCTGTGTCACCTCTCTGAACCAATTCACCTTCTGGGTGCACAACTGCTGAGGCTGATGCAGAGAAAGAAAGGAAACATTCAGATGTCTTGGAAACACTGACTTGATTTTAATAGTTCCCTAAGGATATTTCTAATCCCAAATGACACTTAAAAAGTGTGCTTCTAACATAGTCTGAAACTAAGCTAAAATTGGGGCTGTCATTGGCTGCTCTCCTTTCTGTCTGGCTCTGCTTCTGTCCCACCCTTTTGTCCTCCCATCTTTATGCTCATTTTGGAATGAGGMAGGGAGATGAACCATCTGGAAGCTGCCTTTCATAAGGTTTGTCTTCAGCTGGTTTAACTCTCCATCCCAGCAGCGTGACATGTGGMACTGCTATGCAAAGATCAGGGCAGGAGTGTTGTGTGAATTAATGCATGAGCAAAAGAGAAGCAGCTCTGGTTTTCATATGCTGTGAAAGGTGGTGCCTGAGCCACAGATGTCAAGTGGTGAGACATTCCTGGAGCTACACATTTTCTTCATAGTTTTGGTCATTCATATGCCACACACAAAACTGTTTTGGATAAATGCATGGATCAGCAATGCCCCTAGCTTGTTCTATACTGCCTGATTTAAGTTTGCTTTCTTGTGCACTGCACACCCTGGGAATTCCAGGAGACACACGGGATCTAACAGCCAGTGCTCCACAGCTGGTAATTAGTACCATTTAGCAGCTGCTGAGCAGGATAGTAGTCTGTTACCCTTGAAGATCTCTAATGCAAATTGTAATGAGTTGCTTACAAGGCTTCTAAGCCAGCTGGCATAAACTTCCTCTGCATGTTGTGGGAGTTAAAGAGGGGCTGACTTTTGCTTCATAAGGAATATAAGTCAGCAGTAATCTGATTTATGCCAATTAAGTAGCGTTGGCATAGGATCAACATAAATGTTGGTGAAACAGAGGGAGTGTACAGTCTGTTCAGGTAAAAATTTGTATTGTATGCAAATTCTGTAACTGCTAAAACTAAGGAAAAGCTTGGGTATGACAATGGTTTTCAAATTGAGGTACTGACCACAGAATGAGTTATTTTGCTGATGTGTGTTTTAGTGCTTCTCATTTAATGACTATAGAACTGGAAATTTGCAAATTCTAAAATAAATTTAACTTCTTTAGTAAWATGCTGTAAGAGATGAAGTTTTTCCTCAATTGTACAAACATTTGAATGTATGATCAGGTGTTTCTGTAACTGAAAAGTTAGCCTAAAAATTATTCTGGTAATTTAAAGAGYTTTCAAACATATCTCTAAGGTGAACTTAGTGAGTTGTGAGCTTTTGCAATACTTGACTGTAGCCTGATGATAAAGTTCTTATTGGTTTTAGTCACTTTTTATCAGGAACTCTAGGAGAGTCCATACATGGGAGACAGAAAAATTATATGTAAAACATGAAATACATGACCTGAATGCTAAAATATTTAATTCCTTTTTTTTTCCTCATAACCTTGAAATAAATAAAWCTCATTAACTAGCTGGAAGTTAAAGTTTTAAGAAAAGCTATGTTTWGGTTTACTCTATGATCAGCTGCTTTTCCCTAAGGTTAATTTTAGACTGTTCAACTTCCAGTATACAAAGCTTTGTTTTATTTTAATTTTATCTCACTAATAGACATTCTGGATTCAGTCAGGTTTGTGGTACCAGGTTTTGTTGACATAGCTATTTAGTGCTCAGAAGAAGCTGTCCCGGCAAAACCCTGGCTGTGTTATTAGCTGTGATAATAGACCCAGTATTTTTAGCTAAACGTGTTATTTTGTAAGGTGGTGTTGAATGATTATAGCAATACCTCTGTTATATACACAGGTTCTAGGTGCAATGAGATAAAATCACAATTTTATTGGCAATTAAAACCTTACCGCAACAGTGCTCTGCCTCTGGCCTATCCAAAGCTCTAAATGAAGGCAAAACCACAGGTCACCATGATTGCTTTTTGGTCCTGGGTGTGCCCCTTGCAGCAATGTCTTTGGGCYACAGAACTGAATGGCTACTTCCAGTCTTCTCAAAATTACTGATTTACACCACTGTTCTGCCTTCCACATCACAACTCAAGCATGTTACATTTGACTGCTGCCCATTGTCACTTTTGTGTAAGGTAGGTTAATTTGTCACTGCTTGGGCAKTGTAAGAGGCACACACTAGGATTTTTAAACCATTGGGTTTCTGGACTTAATATTTTCCAGTGAAAACACAGACTGCATTATACTTAATGTACACAGAAATGAAAGAGGGGGAATTTGCCTGAAGGAAAAGTTTTAAATGTARCAGTTCTTGAGTAACTGTAGTCCCTAACTCATAAAYTRTTGTGRCTGTGTCTGCMTTGATAGAAATGTCTGTCCCRTGAGAGAAATCTGACTCTCCTCGTGGATCTCATTGGAGTTTAGCTTAGTGAGCGTGTGGCTCAGAGACATAAGCATTATTTTCCATATGGTTTTCCTGTTCAAGATACCGGAGGTGACAGGAGGGCTGTGCCCTCCACCTCCAGCATGATCGTGCATGGCAGGAAGCTGCCAGGGCTGGAGAGTGCCTGGGCACGGACCCACCACAGTTCCACAGTTGATGGCACAAGGCCTGGTGGGAAAGTGGCGCAAGACTGGRCTCAAAAAAGGGACTTGTCACATGCTTGCCTGTGCTGCTGGAAGTTTTCTCCCACACTGATTGATCAAGCCCCTCAGCTGTTCCCAAGGCTGAAGTCCGACTGATTTCTSCACAAAGAGAGTATGGGAAAGAACTACCATGTATTTTGATCTTCCAGCATTAAAGCTGGGAGAGATGCTGAGGGGGCCTGTAGGAGTACCTGGGTCAGTCTGTTTCATTGCTGGCTTGGTTTGTTTCTTTTAAAGGGAATATTTGTCCAGTGGAGCACAGAAAGCAGCCTGATGTTTCTCAACATGCTTTTAATTTCAGAAGAGAATCAATGACCCATTTGCTTTGGGGTCATGGTATTATGATTCCTGGCTACCTGAAAAAAAAAAAAATTGTCAACTAAGGGAACTCTGACAGGGAAGATGGAAATGTCAGCCCTGTCCTTAGCAGTGCTCTGTTCTAGCAGTGGGCATTATAGCTTGGATATGCAAGGCTAGTACTCTCAAATTCAACCAGTATGGAAAGAGTAATTTCCCTCTCTTCATTTCTGAAGTCTGTGAATGGCACACTTATCTGTCCAAATGTGAMTATTTTGTTTATGGTTTGCTGCCTCTAATCTTTGTGCAGCGAAGATGGGAATTTATTTCCAGGAGTTCTCCTGAAAATGAGGAGATCTGAACAAGTCTGACAGATGTTGCCAATGAGCTCTGGATATATTTCATGTAAAAAGCAGTAGGAYTACAAATCAGTTGTTTGCAAAGCTCATTAAGGGCATGACTGCTCTGAATAAACACTGTCAACTGATAAGCTTGCTCTGAAGGAAAGCTTGAGACATTGCACTAGTGATAGCAAATGTCTTTGTTAGGTAAAYAAGACACCATAAGAGAATTATAAAATTACCAATACTGGTACTTGGATTAAAAAACTTTAACTACTCATAGCAAAGGCAAAAGGTAAATATTTTTTCTACTACATTAACCAAACATTTATGACACCTTGCATTATTTCATTTGGTGCTATTATTAAGAAATTACCAGAGACTGGCATTCATCTGTTCTCACATGTAGCTGAATTGTGTAGCAGGTTTCTCATTAACACCTTTTGTACAAGCTGAAAAGTATAGAGTGACTGCTGAGGATTGAGAAAAGAGACCTAAAGAGGTATAAATGTGGAGAGGATTCTAAGTGATTAATCTGTACAGAGTGTAAGATACCAGCTATGGACCAAATATCTGACTGAAATAATGGGAAAAACATGACTCTTAACTGGCGGAAGTTTGGAAGGAGTGGAAGGACACTGTTACACATCTTTCAGTATCACTTCTGTTGTGATTCAATTTCACAGTCAGTTTATGCCCAAACTTCTCTCAGCTGTTGGTGGAAAGCAGTGGCTACCCATTCTCCCTGTTCATACCCATTACCCAGCACCACGTTCCCTGATCCTTGSTCTAGCTGAGAAACTAATCTTTGCTGTGTGCCAAGTGACAAAAACGTGCAGCCTGGGGTAGGAGGAGAATGTGACAATCCATTCCAGAATCACCAGCATTTTAGCTATGCTTCTGCAGCAGTAAGTCATATTTATGCACATCATGAACAAGTAAAGCCTTCCAGCTGGAGTTATTCCTGCTAAACTAAAGAGAACAAATATAGATGTTAACAGAAACAAAGTCTACACTTAGTGACTGCTRTTCCCCAGAGGAACAGTTAATAGGAGCATACACTGGTACTCTATATACAGTACAGCAGATGACCAAATGTTAGGTTTTWCATACATTAGGTGCCTTTTTTTTGTCTGTTCTGTTACTACTAAAGCTGAGTTTGCTGTGAATGCAACACTGCCCAGTGCCTAAGTTTGTGTGTGCCTTCAGTAGCAGATCMCTGGTGAGATACTGATAGCCCTGGGCCCTCTGAATTCATTCACCTTTCAGGCTCTGAAATTCTGATCTGTAACTTCAGATCAGTATTCCTTTTGTCTGCAGCAGACATAAAGTCACAGATAGCTCTTTATGCCAGCATAGCTGGATTATCACCAGTGCACTGGTTATAATGCTAGTTGCTACCGTGTGTATCAAAATCCTTAATRCATTATGCACCACAGTTACAAAAAAGCAAAATGAAACTGTGTTAGGTTATTGTCACCTTGTCATCAGCCAGTTGCTATAACAACTAAAAGCTCAAAGCAAGTCAAGACAAGCCCAGAAAAAGTAGAGCCTAACAGCCCTAGTTCCACAGGCAAAGTTAGTAGAAGACCTGTGCCTGGTAACAGCACAGCAGTAATGTCTGAACTGCATTGTAAGGCTGTGTTATAAGTCATAATCTAGTCAATAAAATCAATGGAAAGTGAAAAGGTATTCAGCTCTCTGGAATAATTTTGTTAAAATTACAACATTGAGGATATGTAAAAAGCTCCATTGATTATTACCTTTCTTTTCTGATGAGACTTCAATGCATCCAATGCTTTTAAAACATCTTTATTAGATGTGAMATTAGGTATGAAATTCTGTTCTACGTTATAAATAATTTTGTGTGTCAATTCTAAAAGATATCAAAGAATGGATGGACCTGTTTATACACACACAGGAAGGGCTTCAGAGTTTGCTGAAAGTTTTTTACTCTGGGGTTGACTTTTTTTCCAGGTAAATGTCAGCTTCCTGCTTTTAAGCCAATTTTTAGTCTCATCTTTTCATCTTTCCTGTAAACTTTCCTTATATGAAAGATTGCAAGTAAAACAAGTTTCAAAAAAAAGTCTTGTGGAAGCTTCCTTAAAATTAAATATCTCTTAATTAATTGCATTAATTAAGAGATATTTAGCATTTCTTGAATAGAGTTTTATATTACTTTCTGTCCTCATTAGAGCATTAAATCCCAAACTACTAGCAGTAGCTAGTATATTAACTATCTAAYTCCTTCTAGGTAGTAGTTCTATCAAAAGGACAATATGAACAAGTGAAGTCTTAAGTAAATGATCTAAGTGAATTGTCTAGTAGGAAGGGGAATTTGTTTCTGTGATCTTCTTTTCTTGATTTTCTTTTTTAATTGTGTTTTGCAAAGGGGATAAATGAAAGGAAATAATTTTTTTTTACTTATTTTTAAGTACAGAGGCATGTAGCACATAATCCTGATTCAGGACACAGACCTTTGCCCAGTTGAAAGGAGATCTTGCCCTGCTAGTCTGTTTGATGGGAATTTCCTGAAGAACTGATCAAGTTGTGTGCAATAATGAGGAAAAAGGCACCAGACCCAAAAAAAAGAAAAAAAGCTACTGATCTTTTATCCACATTCTCTAATGTTTTTGTATGTGACTCAGTAATTTGTTTATGGTCACAATTATTTAATATTCTACTTAAAGATCAGAGTTAACATATTAATTCTTTGTGCTGTAATCATTTCTGCTGCTAGAAAAAAAAATCAAGGCAAACCAGTTAATTCTAATGGATTTCAAACTCAGATCTAGAAATGGTCTGRTGTTCTTTTGGTGTCAACTGCAAGGAGTTGCAAAATGGATCTGGAAAAGCATTACTTTACACAGCTTCTCTATGAGAACCAAGTCTGGGTGTTGGAGGGAAGAAGATATCCAAAAAATTGCCCATATTTTTATACCTGAGTAGCTAGAGTTTCTTTCTGTCTCTTGGTTACRATTTTGGGCTCCAGATGAAATTCTTGTGTAATAGTTAGAAATGCAGTTTCCCAACCCACTGACCTTTCCATGTGTCCTCCTTCTGCCAAAAGGGAGAAGTTTTTGTCCTCTGTCTTTGCATAGAAGGGCCTATCCTAAAGCCTCTTTCGGCAATCCCAAGGCTCAAAATGATGGAGTTCATCTCAGTGACCCAACAAGAAATTCCACATTTGATTTTTGCTGGTGTTATTTAGCCAGAGGTAAAGGTGTGTAAGTCCCTTAGTGAATGGGATAACGGAACAGACTCCTTTGGTTAATGCCTTACCTGTCATATCCCATCTTGCAGAAACACAGACTGTTTCATATCAGTCTCAGTCAATATAAGACTTCTGCCACCAACCCACAGTGTGCTTACTCTGCCACCACATGATGTGCTATTTTTTTTTTTCCCTGGAAAACAGGAGGAAAGGGAACRCTTTGGAGTGTTAATTTCTTCAGGTGAAATTCTGATGGGATCGGGAGAGTGAAATTCCTTTCAGAGCCTTAAGAAATATTCTGTGATATGGAAATAACCTTCTCCGCCTGACTAAGGAAATGGCATAAGATAGGAACATTGGAAATATTAACCCTTGAGGAAGATGTAGTTGCATGCCTGTTTAAGGAAGGAGGATTTATAAGTCTTTACTCACTTTAAACCTGAAGTAGAGAGAGTATCTCCATATTTGGTCAGAAATTTAGGTATTAAAAGAAAGGCTCTTAGTTCTGAGCCTCTATTTTTAATGGTTTCTTTGGATGAGGACAAGTGTGTGCTTCAGCATGTGGTTTGTGRATCTGAGAGAGCAGAAAGGAATGGTTCACTTTTTATTGTTCATTTGCTTTAAATGTACAGTGAAAATGGAGTTTCAATATATCCTTGGGAGAAAGAAAACAGATACAGAAAATGCATAGAGAGGAAAGAGGTGATGGTCATGAGACTGGTGATGGATTCACAGAAGAGCCTTGAGACAGATCCTTGTCCTTCCTGTAGGACAGACATCTCAGTGGAACCCATTCACAACTTAAAATTTCTTTGCAATTGTTTGCACAAGTCCRTCCCAGATCTTAACTAAGAATTAAGCTCAAGATTTCCAGATGATGAAGACAGAGCCACTTGTGCTCCTAGTAAGGAAATAATTTTGGCAGCTATTCTCATGGCGAGAGGCCTTTTAAGAGGGTTTTTCATGCCAGTTTGATAAAGACAGGGTTGCAATGCTATTGTGGAGTCCCCAGGTGCTGCCAGGCATTGCTGCTGCGCAGCTCTGTTCAAGGAATGAGCACTGTGAGTTAGTGAGTGCTTTGATTCAGACTGAAAAGGTTAGAAAGGCAATAAAGACCATGGGGAAAAGTGCTGAATTTTCAYACTTGAGTGAGCACCAATGTGAAGAGCTGTGGGTTTCCCTGCACCTATAAGCCTGTTTTCATTTCAAAGGGGTTTGATACATGTAACTTGGAGTAGAGTGTGGCTCCAAATATCGTTTTAAAGATTATGCTGCATCAGTGATCTGACAATGCACTGGAAAGGTTAAACTGAGTGCAGATCATTTAGCTTTGGTATGATGATTAATTTCAAGTGCTATCAGTTATGGATACTAGTTTCAAGTATTTACTGAAAAAACCAATATATCACATGGGATCTTTAAAAAGTAAAATAAAACCACTTAACTGTGATTTTGCTCCCAAATAACCTAAAGTGATTGTGACCTTGACATGGCTCTTTCCTCCAGCCTCTCATATGGACAAAACTGACGTGCTCATCTGTACACTTTAGAAGTCCTTGATACTGTTGATATTTACTGTTCATTATCAAAGGTCTTTTGCTTTACAGGCTTAGCTATTAAAACAGGTGAGATGGCAAATGCTGACAAGATAGTTTTGCAGTTACATAAGAGATTTGAATATATTATTAAATCCCCTGATAAAGATGATTAAGAATCAGCCTATTAAGAGTTCAGAATTAAGTGCACTGCTGTTATATTAGGTATATTAACTCTTGTTCCTTTTTTCTTTGATATTTCAGTGCTACGGCTGTTGAAGGATGGTGCTGACCCTCATATGCTTCTTTCCTCAGGAGGCTCCTTGCTCCATCTGGTAAGAGTGATTGAAGATTGTTGTTAGTGACTGTGGATAAACAAGGTGGGAAAGTGAGTAGCAGATTTTCATCCAAAAAAGAAAGGATTAGCAGTTTTTTTAATCTGCACTGAGCTCTACCATGGCTGTGATTGCATCCAACTATTCATTTTAAATAAATGGTCATTTTCAAATTGCTTACAAAAGAATGGATCATGTCATAGTGGTAGAATGGTAGCTAACAAAGGAGAATGAAGTGTTTTATTTATAAATTATCTGTGCAGCAAGAAAGAGCAAAGGAAAGACTGCTCGATTCCAAATACAGAATTATATAGCTCAAAGGTTCACAGGTCCTATATAAAAAAATGCCCCATGATTTAGCATTTTTCTTTTGTTTTTTGATACTTTCTTGCACCAGTTTCCTACAKATGGATATTTAACACATTATCTGCATTTAGTTTATCATTATTTGCRTAGCAATTCAGATTAAGTAACAAGAAGATAAAAGAAAAACAATTTGTAAATAATAGTGAAAGTAAAAACAAGAGGTAAGGACATGACAGGCAGACATAAAATACCATAGAATTTTGGTATTGCTGAAGCCAGTAGAAAAACTCATAAATAATTCCTACATTTTAGGATCCTGGGCTGTGATGCTTCAGTTGCAGACATGCTGTCTGTGAATTTTTTTAAGACATTTGGATCCAACTTTGTTGCACACTGTGGCTGAAAGAAATGCAACTGAGCAAAGTAACGAAAAGTCTGCTGGGAGAGTGTTTCATTTTAGAACAGCTGGATTGCATTTCTTATACTATGARTACAAAATACAGTAATTTATTCATGAGAAAGAGCCTCTGTAATATTACTGGACTCCAACACACCTGTGGCCATGATCWTGCAAGATACAGCATTTCCATTATGTAATTAATCTTTGTTTTCCATCCTCCATGGCCATGCTATTTAACCAAGGACTTTAGGAAATAGAGGCCARAGTAAAGGGAAAGTGCAGTACTTATTTGGAGGAGAGAAAATTTTAATTCTCTTCTCTCTTCTCCACCTATTTGTCTGCTGTTTAAATGCTCAACCACTCTTTWAAAATGCAGTCCAAATGAAATGTAATTTTTTGGATTCCCAAAACAGAGGCATCCCTAATCTTAGCCCATGCCAAAAGCCCTAGGAGACAATCTTTATCTTGAATGTAGATGATTTGACATAAGTATCAGGCATTTTAAAATAAAAGAAAGAAAAATTCAAATTCAGGGATTTTAAGTCACTTTATCTAGTTTAGCTRATGCAGAGTTTTTAACTGCAGATAAAATCTGCAGTTGAACTSTGCCATTTTAGGTTTCTGGATCTGCATCACGCCTCAATTCACTGTCACGATCATTATATCTCAACTGGTGCCTGCTGCTTCACAGGCACACATATGCTTCCAAAGGAAGGAAAGCTTTGTGCAGTAAGAAATTTGCAGTAGAGAGCCATGTGTAACCTACTGCCTCAGTTTAGTTAGAGTTACTTGTAAGTACTCACAATTGATTTACAGGAAAATGCTCATCCTACTGGAGATAGAGACAAACCTGAATTCAATGAAATTCAGATTKGACCCTGATTTGGGAGCAGTACAGACAGGAGAGGAGAATCATGATGGAGGGGAACAAGATAAGCCAAATTTATTTTCCAGCAAGAATTGAAACTAGTAATTAASATGCACCTGTGTTACATTCTTAAAGCCCATTTCAGATCCATTCTAAGTGTTAGTTTTACAACTGTGAAGCTGYTTGGTCCAAAGGGGAGCTTGGTTTTTATTCTTTCCACTTGTAGGCTAAATGTTTTTGTGTCAGAATGAATGGAAAATATATGTATCTTGACATTCTTCTTAAAATCTGATTCATTATATATTCAATTTTTCTGTTTTTCATATCTGTTAACTTCCAAAATGTGATATAATTCTAAAAAAAAACCCACAAATGTGACACTTGATAAAGGTTCTGGCTTTGTCTGTGTAGAGATTATCCCAATATGGTTGAATCTAAGCAAGCTATGGGAACTTCAGAAATATTCACTGAACTCTCTTTAGGCTCCATGAGAGGAAAAGTGCAATAAAAAGTGAGTAGGTGCCTGAGCTGCCCCTGCAGTGCAAAGCACATGGTGTCAGGTCAATTCACACAGGCAGTCACCCAGCCCCACCCTTATAACAAAGTATGTGTGTCACAGTTTTATTCTGGAGCCTTAACTGAGCTTRTACAATTATTTCTTAATTATTAAACAAGAATGGAGGAGCAGCAACAAATCTAAGCTGGAACTAATCACCAAAGACTCTATGTCTATTATTAATACACAAAATGGCTCAGTGATACCTGTCATCTCTAGAACTGGTTGGTTTTGGGGTTTTTTTTGTTTGTTTTTCTTTTTNTAGAACTGGTTGGTTTTGGGTTTTTTTTTGTTTGTTTTTCTTTTTCTTTTTTTTTTTTTTGCTTAAAAATGTCTTGAAAATATGGTTGGTGTTAGATTATGCCGGTCTGAAATATAAAATGTCTTACCTCTGATTTGTTAAACTTCAGCACAGAACAGCTCGATTTCAGTTGTACTGATAAATGAATCATACCGATGCAACAAAACAAAACTGTTACTAGAGCTGCTAGATAAGTTACACGAGCTAAAAGAAATACATCAGAATTTAATTTCTGTTCTATAATTTAATGGTCAGTGTATTTGGAAATCATTTAGGATGGGACTGGTTTTTATCCTGATGGAATTTAATATTAATCTTCTGGGTTATCTATATTTATGATTGCAGTGGCACATGCAGCTGCTGCATTCTGCTGAATATCTCAGCTATATCTTGACTTCACAGTAAAATCCAGTYACACTTTTCCTTCTTCCGCACTTCTTTTTGTCTTCTGGCTTCCATGCCAGATTAAAATTAGTCCGCCCATAACCTCTCCCCCATGGGGAAACAGATAGGTTCCTTCTCTAAAGRGTCACTGAGACTGTATGTGAGGCCAGAGTCAGGATCTTAACTTGAGGTGCCCTGACTGCCTTTAAAGGTGTCATCCGTAACCTTATGCATAAAAAGTCATAGATGTGACAGAGGAGTAAGGTCAACATAATGTCTAGGCCATTTTCTTCTTCTCTACCCAAATTGTGACCATGACCAAGGTATAGAAACATGSACACATGCATGCATATACACACRCATGTGCATCCCTCCACCCCACAATAGCACTCTCAGTGTGCAGACTATTCATCTGGCAGAGAGACTCGGACAGGAATCAGTATAGTTAGTGGATTGGAAATAGAAGTGGGTATGAAGAGGGGTGTATATTACCTAGAACTGCATAAAAGGCAGAAATTCATGTATGCATGGACATATGTATGTGTGGGTGTACATATASTTAGATACCACTACCCATGATCCTGCACGGATGCCTGTGCACTGATTTGGAATGGCAGTATTGAACTGGAGAAAAGCCTCATCCTTATAGTAGATTCAGCAGATTTCATAAGGAAATAGGGGATTCTATGAGTCATGCACATGGAACTGGAAATCTCCACACAATTATTTCTATAGATTCCTYAGATGTTCCCTACAAACACAGCAGCTTAACTGCAATGTGTCATCTGCCCAATTTAAATTGTATGTAACAAATTTAGTTACACACAATTTGTACACTGAGGAAAACACCATCCCTAATCTGCTCTTTTTTCTTCCAGTGTGCTCGCTACGATAATGCATTTGCTGCAGAAATTCTAATTGACAGAGGAGTGAATGTAAATCATCAAGATGAGGATTTTTGGACATCAATGCATGTAGCCTGTGCCTGTGATAATCCTGATATTGTCCTGCTACTGCTACTAGTAAGTAGAGCAAGCCAGTTTATTGTGTGCTTGAAAAGAAGACAGAATGGAGCACCCTAAGGTCTGAAACTGCTGTGTGAATGCAACATATTGCTACTAATCATATCAGTGAAAACACGTACAGTGTTTGGTTTTTCTTGACATTGCTTTGGTGCTCAAGACTTTTAGAAGGCGTTTTTAGGACTTCAATGAGAATAAATTGCAAACATCAATGTCAAGTATCTCCTATTTCTCCCCTGTRGTCCAGAGCTTATATCTCTGATAAGCACTCAGTCCCAAATGGGATATTCAGAAAATTTCTTCTCTTTTCTCCTTGTCACTTTCTGTTAAGGGTTTGCTTTTCAGACAATCTTATTAAAAGCTTCCTCTGAAAAGCAAGTATTGGCTCCTTACACTCAGTATTCATAAAAAGTGTTGATGGAACATGGTCAAAATGAGACAAATTTRATATTTATATAAACAACTCTGACTTTTTAATGCTGAATTTGCACAATATAGTAATAGATATGGCATTCAGCCTTTTTAGAGAGCAGTAGGGTGCCAGGTGGCCAAGAAGACCAAAGGCATCCTGGCCTGTATCAACAGTAGTGTGTCCAGCAGGACCAGGACAGTGATTGTCCTCCTGTACTCTGCRTTGGTGAGGCCACACYTCAAATCCTGTGTTCAGTTTTGGGCCCCTCACKACAAGGAAGACACTGAGGRGCTGGAGTGAATCCAGGGAAGTGTAATGGAGCTGGGGRAGGGTCTGGAGCACAAGTCCTATGAGGAGCAGCTGAGGGAGTTGGGGTTATATAGGATAGAGAAGAAAAGGCCCAGAGAAAACCTGAAAGAGGGTTGTAGCAAGGTGGGAGTTGGGCTCTCCCACCAGGTAGCAAGCAACAGGACAAGAAGAAATGGCCTCAAGTTGCACCTGGAGAACTTTAGATTGCGTATTTGGAAAAACTTTGTGCTGAAAGAGTAGTCAACATTGGAATAGGCTGCCTATAGAAGTGGCAGTGTCAACACCCCTGGAAGCATTGGAAAGGTGTGCAGATGTGACAGATATGGACATGGTTTAGTGGTGGACTTGGCAGTGCTGAGTTTATGGTTGGACTYGATGATCTGAAATGTCCTTTCCAACCTAAATTATTCTCTGGTTCTGTTTTGTGCTTCCTTTCCTAGGACCAAAACCGCTGGTTTTATGCAATGRTAATAATGCAGCTCTTTCTGCATTTCTTGCTCTTTAAAACAGTAGTGCAGAAACAGTTCACAGTCTGACTTAAAGCTTTTTAGTCCTTTTATATAATTTTAAAATGTTTATGTTTTAAATAGGTCATTGCAAAGTCAGAGTTTCTTTTCATGCTTATAATTGTATTTCAATGTTACATGTAAAGGGAAGGGAGATRTATTTTTAGACTGTATCCTTGATAATACATTTCACGAATTCTCTTTAGATTATTTAGTCCGTTCCYTCTGCTCAGACAAGAGCTAGGCACACCAGCCTGCCCAGGACCAAATCTTCAAGGATGGAAAGTCCACAAACTCACTGGGCAACTTGTACAGTAAAAAAAAACCAAAAAAACAAACAAACCAAAACAACAAAAAAAGATCAGATACATCTGGTTTTAAACATTGCCATTACTCCTGGCAAATAAAGGATAAAATTTCCAGGTCATGTTTTATCTCTTGTATTACCTCAATCTGTCCAGTGTAGATACCTCTGAAGCCTATGTATCCTTTGTATTCTGCATGTACTCCTAGAGTGATAAACATATTAGAACAGAGCAATTTATAAAAAACTCTTGTACYGTGGGAAACTCTTGTAATGGGGGGAATTTTCAGAAATTCTGATTACAGTGCTGTTGTYATCAATAGGAACAGTTTAGGTTATAGAGGGCATTTGTAAAATTTTCCTTGACCATTTTTTCAAGAAGCTCAATTCAATTAAGCTTCAAGTGTTGCTATACAGGGTTATATCAAAAATAATTTTCCTGTGCCTATCATTTGAATGTTTTTTGACTTGGTCCCTGYTTGTTACAAGCTGCCTTCATCTGAAGGTTATAATTATTTTCTGATAACTTGCTAACTTAATACATTAAAATTCCAATAAGCGGAGGTACACATGTGGATTTTTGMAGATAAAGTTTGAATTGTCCATATTATTTCCAATAACTTCCAGTAAATCTGCCCACATTTAGATGGTCAGAACTTCTAAAGGCAGAGTTTCCTTGACTAGATAAATAATATCTTTACACTCTCCCTTCTAGATTCAAAATAAAGGTTTTAAAATGTTGAGATTTAAMGACTTTTAAAAAGATGGCAGAGGAAGGAAAATATTCTTAGGTAAACAGTAAGTTTTGCACCATCATATTAATGCTCTCTTTGACAACATTTGACAATGTGAAGATGAAAACTGAGGTTGGAGAGACTTATTTTTCACAATTCTGAATTGCCTTTGCATGAGCAATTCATATTAGAAATTACTTTGCCTTGAGGTTAGTGTTTCATGGACCATGTCTAATGTGTAGCATGAACCTCGATAATGCCAATATCAGCTACAGTCAGCTTCTATTATGCCACAGTTTTTCATTGAAAGAAAAAATAATGTTTCTTATAACCTCAGGAATTACTTTTAAATAAATATTTCTTCTGGACTGAATTTATAGCCCAGACAATGCCATATTGTCTCTTTTAAAGATGTGACTTAAAATGTAATGGCATGATCCTTTAATTGCTCAATTCAAATTTCTGGAAAACTGTCATAGAAGCCAGTGAAGATTTCCTCATTAAAAACTTAAAACATTTCTTTAGGGGGAAGTAGGAAAGGAAAAAAAAACGTATATGTAGATCCCAGAAGGCTATCAATGAAGATTTACTCAAACACTCCCAGTTTCYGACTTCACCCCACTTTTGGTGGTCTTCATTTTTCTCTGGCTGAGACAAGATGGTGACTTGTCATTCATCACCTAAACTGCGGTGACTCACAATTTCTTTGCTCTAGTGGCTAGCAATGACAAAATCAAAGCTCATTCACTGCAAACTAGGAGGGGCTGTAGCTGTTTGCAATGTGGTAGTTTTCTGTCCTGTCCTGTTGGAAGGCTATTGGAATTGTAAATACTGYTTTTGAAATGGATGCAGCATGAAATGCTTGAAGCTATTTCTTTCCATAACTCCCAACACTTTACCCTGGGTGCCACAGCATTCCAGGGACGTATTTGTCTCCTCAGTGTCGTWGCTGTCAGCAAGGGGAGGGGGCACTGGACTGAGCAGCCAGGAGAGCCGCCCCGTGTGTGCTGAGCAGTCGGTCAGTAAGGAGCTCAGCCCGGGGCACTGCTGGAGCGTTAGGAGGTGCAGAGATCAGAGGTGGTCCATGGGGGTCTGCTGCCACACACGGCAATGAGGGGGGACAGGTCACCTTCATCAGTCACTGCTCGGCCACAGCAGCATTGCGTGCTCTCCCCGTGGCACAGGGAATTGCTCTTCGTGGATTTTGGATGAAGGAGGCTCCTGTAGCARGTTGAAGGGAATGCTGAAATGTCTTTCATTTAAGAGCAAAGATGTGTAGGCTTATATACATTGTGCCCACGTGAAATCTCGTAAGAGTGTGAACAGCAGTGGGATTTACTGGAAGGATCTGCTCTGTCTTGCCTCACTGCCTTTTGAGGGCTCAGGACTGGTTGCGCTGATAGCAGTTCTGTCCAGTTGGGGTGTGGTCTTTTTCATCATTTGGGGTGCACTGCAACATTATATTTTTTCTTAATTCCCTACACTTGTTCTATATTGAATTGAAACACTAGCCAAGATTTGTACCTTAGTTCTTTGTCCCGTGCTACCAGAGTTGCAGAATGTCCAAGCACCAGCATATTGGACGCTGCTCCYGCTTTGTTAGCTGTAGCAAGTGTTCAATCTTCTCACTGTCCTTTAAATGGCTACAGCTTTAAACTTGTTCCCATCTCTTGCAGTCTAATTGTTCCTCCACGAAAGACARTGTTTTAGTTTCAAGTACTTTTAATTGATACATAAGAGTGGGTAACCTTCACTTGGGCACTGCTCAAACTACCTTTCTGTCATGACAGCTCAGCCCCACACAGTTTCTCATTCACTCCCCCCAGGTCAGAATCACAAGGGAAAAAATGAGAAAACTTGTGGGATGAGATAGAGACAGTTTGATAGGGAAAGCAAAAGCTGCACACATAAGCAAAGCAAAAGAAAAATTAACTCGCCCTGTCCTATCAGCAAGCAGGTGTTCAGCCATCTCCAGGGAAGCTGGGCTCCACCACATGTAACARTGTCTTGGGAGGGCAAATRCCATCACTCTGAACATCCTCCTSCTTCCTCCGTCTTTCSCTGGCTTTATATGCTGAGCATGAGGCCATATGGTGTGGGATATCCCCCTGAAGGGTTGGGGCCAGCTGTCCCAGCTCCTTTGCACCCCCAGCCTACAGCRGYGGGGTGAGGAACAGRAATGGCCTTGGATYTGTGTGAGTGCTGCTCAGCARTAGTTAAAACATCYCAGGGTTATCAACACCCTCTTCAACACAAATCCAAAACACACTCTGGCTACTGGGAGGAAAATTACTCAATCCCAGCCAGAAACTGCACACATGTGGTGGAATACACACTGATACTGTTGCAGTTTTGTATATTAACCTCGGCTACTCGGGCAGTAGGGCAGGTCAATAAAAATACCACTTTGTAGAACCTTGTAATTTTTTAATTATTTTTGTTTACTCTGCGTTATTTTTCATCATGAATTCTGTGTTTTAGAGAATCAGCACTGGTTCACAGTCATAATGAGCTCCTACATTTGGTTCTTTTTCTCAAGATAACTAGGGCTGTGTTGCAAACCAGGTTTCTTTATGACTTGCTGTTTATTACACTGATTTCAGAGCATAGCACAGGTAATCATCATGAAGCTGTACAGTTTGGCTCACACATTTCAGGTTGATAACTATGATTTTTCTTTTCTACTATACCTTTGATTTTGGTTTTGGGTTTTTTTTTTCCCTCCTTACACTCCCAAAGAATTATGAAATACTTTGATGTTGACTGACCTGAGGTTGAGAGCAACAGAGAAGAAGAAAGTTGATGAGTTTGTGTTTTTATAGTGTACTTCACTTCRTTTTACTATGGTCAGGAGGCACCTTTTAGTGGGCAACATGAATGTTAGAGAGTTTCACCATCTTCAAGGCAGATCTTGTCAAATGAAACTAGGAAAGTGGAGATGGTATTTTGGTGTTTGTACAGTATATGGCACAGTAGAGACTTACTCTTTATTTATTCTTTATTTATTCTTTCATAGAACTGAAAGCATTACTGTGATAAACCTGGCACTTAATTAACTAGAAAAGAAGAGATCAGTACTACATCCTCAGAACATTCTTAATACATTTTTTTTAACTGACCTTACTAGGAAAACTAAGTGTACCTTCTGTCTGCTAACTAATTAAATATTTCATCGTGTACTTTTTGGAACCTAGAATTGAAGCACAAAATGCAAATCTGGCATAGAAGGCTAAAAGTACAAATTAAAAAAAAATGAGGCTGAATATTTTTTCACTCCTCTGTTTAAGAATTTAGGAAAATCTGTGCTTGGCAGTGTGCAAAAGGAAGTTACCATAAAATCATTCATTACATTTACAGCAACAATAGATGAGCAATGTCAGGTATATAGTGCTATCCACTGTATGTGTAATCCACTTTTGATTTTGGTGTGAATCCCCTTTCCAAAACCAGATACATTTTTACTGGAAAAAATGTACATGAACTGACTTCCTGGTGGGAGCAGAAAGGAAGTCTTTAYGGGGCTGTAACTGTGTTTTCTGCTCCCCCATGCAGTTGAGAATGGCACATATCTGAAGTCATGTAGTCAGGCAGCAGTTACATAGTTATTTTGCCCTTGTTCTTYGCAACTGCATCAGGCTGTGTTAGCRAGCMGAGATGAATTATCAAAACGCCATTATCTTTAAAACTTAAAGAAAGGTCTTTCTATTTCATAGTTCCAGAAACAATTATTTCCTAGGAGGAAGCAATTCTGCCCTCCCACTCAATCTTGCCCAGTATGACTTCCTCCTTTGAGTCAATATGGGAGGAAGCAGGGAAGGGGAAAGAATGAAGAATAGTTAGAGGTCRTGAGGAGACAGTGGCTAACAGTTTACAGTATAAATGATCATGTAGCCCAAAAGAAAAATGATTCTTCTGTCTTTCTAGAGGCAGTTACCAATATTTGTAGTAAGGAAATTTAAATAGTTTTTTTTTCTGTGAAAGCTGTGGGTATCTATTTGAATTCACTCAGTTTGCAGAGGCTGGTGGATGTGTGAGAAGTGTAGGAGGGAACTTCCAGAGAGTGTSTACTACTGGCTTATAGCTTTTCATCATTGGTAGCTGAGATAACATAAAATTAACCTAGATGAAGGCCACTAATTAACTGATCTAGGTGATGCCTTTTAATKAGTTGCTGAACACCAGATGGCAACACTCTAGGGAAACTGTAGAAATATTAGTCCATCTCCATAAAGACTGGCAAAAAGTGATGAAGCTAGCTAGTTATGCAGTACTAAAGGTGGTTTAAGGAGACATAAGAACAGAAACTTAACTGGATACAGCAAAATGGTCAAAGCATTTAACTTTGAGCACTATCATGAMAGTAATGAGGTAGCCTAGAGAAGAAATGAGGATAATATAAAGAAAAAAGACATAGCATTGAACTTCAATTGACAGRAGAAATAGCCAGTGAAATAGAATCTGCAGTTCACTGTAGAAAGAATGTTAAATCATGGCAGAAATCAAAGCCTTTTTACATGGGAAGTAGATACAGAAAGTAAGATGCAAAAGTCTGTAAATACTTCTTTGATGTCTAGAAATATCACAAACAAACAGACACACTTTTCTCTCTGTCTCCCTTCGTCCCTCTCCCCCTTTCATCCTCCCTCCTCTGTCCAGGTGGAAAAYATTTGGGGTTGGGGATGAGAATTAAGACACAGACCATGGCTATTAAGTAGCAGATCTGTATACTCTGGAGTTCTTAGAGCATTACCAGAAAACAAAAGCTCCTGGAGGTAAAAGAGAGACTTGTTGGAAAAAGTATCAGCCCCAGGTTTGGCTGGAGCAGATCAGGAAAAGTATGCTGAGGGATGGACAACATGCACAAAAATGGGGAATTTTGTATAAACTTCACTCAAATTTTCTTTTTCCCCAGAGAAAGAGGATCAAGGAATGACAAGATAATGAAAATCAACATCTGGCTTTGATCTTCAGTAAACATAGTTTTGTGCTATGAAGAAGATGATCTGGGGGTGTTCCCCCACTGGGGGATATTTGTAGAAGGTGAAATTCATTCTTCATGCCAAGTGGCCTCTACTTGAATCACTGACATAATTATTCTGAGAGTTGCTCATGGAGTAGCTAGGGAATTGAGGAAAACTCTTAGTTAAATTGCAGAAGAGAAAAGCTGCTTGGTAGTGAAGAGCTTGGTAACAAGACAACAGCCTAGCTATTAATAGAGAAATGTGCCTGAGAGTTTCTGAGGTTTCATTAGGTTTGGTCTTGTGACATTATTTAATTTAGAGTTTTCAGTGATAACCTTGAGAGGAAGAATAGAGATATGATGCTGAAATATGTTGAAGACAGTGCTGCAATGTCTTATCTATTGGGGTGAGGATTGTAATGTTGTGCAGAAATCATAAGGTGTCTTTGAATACTTAAGTAAAATAAATGGCTTGAAATTTCAGTGTACAAATAGAAGGTCATGCTCTGAGCAACAGAAATTTCTGTGATATGCTCAGGAACCATCAACTAGAAATTCAGAAAAAGACCTCAGAGCTTCAGTCCATTTTAAGACAATTGTGTGCTGCAMACATGTAACTGCAGGTGGGAAAAACAGATTCTTGGATTTGCCAGAATGAAGATGTTGCCAAGAGAAAGGGAAGAGTGGTTTTGCTGCTGTCCAAGTAATGGCAGCCTGCAGTTAGCTATCTACAGCCACATTCAGGAGTGGGAAACGGTACCAAGGAAAACTGCAAGGATAAGCATGGGAGTAAAAAGYTTATCTTAAGAGAAGGGAATAAGAATAATACGTTGTACTTAAAAAAAAAACAAATCAGGGAGGTTATAAAAATTTCTGTAAATTTATCAGGATGGAGGAAGAAGAAAAAACTTTTAAAACCTGAAGTTACTGCTAGCATGAAAGCAAATGATTGCAAAGGTGTCCAACAATMAAGTTAAGACAGAATGAAATTAAGCTTTCTTAATGCTAGGAAACATATGTTGGAAAGCAGCATTCCATGCAGGAGTAATAGGGATTAAAAAACCCCAAACCTGATGCCTAATTGGCTTTAAAATTGATCTTAAAGTGATGAATGAGATTWTGTGTTATGTGTTACCTGCATTACCAAAGTGATGCTTCAGGAGATCCATTCTAGTATTGTAGTTCCACATGACAGCTTTTCAGAAGGCTGTATGGGTATAATTGTTCTGATTGTGTTGTTAAGACAATTAAGTAACATACAGAGGATATTAAAAACATAATATTGTGAAAAGTATACAGCAAGTAAAGTTATATAGTAGATATCTGATGCCTGTCAGACTATGCKAAATTTCTATAGCCCAAAAACAGACAGGAGAAAAATTCATGGAAGAACATTGTTCAGAAAGAAAAGTTAAGTACTGGGCAAACATACCATTTTCAAGCATTTGAAATATTTCTGTTTGTTTGTTTTTAATACTGTTGCACATATTCAAAAGCAAAATACATACTGGCCAAATAGAAAAAAGTCCTTTTTTTTTTTCTCCTTTGATTTCATGCTTTCTCAAGAAAAGAATTCCCAAGGCCACAAAAGCTAGATGTTTAGTCTCTGGATGTAAGTTGAGAATGGCATTTAGATCAGCAATTAATTGTGTTCCTCAGAAGTATTTATTATTTTWAAAAAATCTGGATTTTCAGTGTGAAGAAGGATGTTTTATTATTTTTWAAAATGTTAGGAAATTCTCTCATCAGTGAGGATGGACATAGCCAAATTTAAATTAAAAGCATGYGTTTAATTTGTATATGGGATTGGAAAGTCGGTAAATTTAGTAATCAGGAGAACAATGCACTTCTTTCATTTAGATCTACATATCTTTGTGAGCAATGTTTTCCAAYTGTGATAGATTTTGACTTGATTTTTGACATCAAGTATTGAAGTAAACTGAACTTAGAACCAGACCTCGAATCACCATATCATTAGGATTTAAACTTCTTTTTTTTAATGAAGTATTCTACCCAATTTTTCTCATTAAAAATATAATAATAATATAATAAAAAAGTTTATACCATTAATGAATAAAATAAAAATTATTATATTATTTAATGTATTATGTATTTGGATAAGAGCTGTCCCTGAATGCTAAAAAAAAATCCCCAAACCACTCAAACCAACAGCCTCCTTCCAGTTGTATGTGGCTTTTTATGTGTTGTCTTTTCAGAAATACTGGAATGAAATATCACTATGGCATAGTTTGTAATGCATAATTTAGAAGGGCTTGGGAGCATGAACGTGTGAAAAAAGAGCCATCAAATGAACGTCCATGAATTCTTGAATTTGTGAGTGAGCCAGTAGGGGAAATTGCAGCACTGATACAATTTATCAAAAGTTCAAGGACAACTTACCTTGATATGCMACCATAAAGATTGATGTGCAAAGTCATTGGAAAGAAAACTGCTGCAGGAAAAACTGGCTTGTACAYTGAAAGCAGATGGTTTAGGTAAATTGTAACAGTGCAGGGTTAGTGGAGCTAATAAATGAGGTGGCAMGAAGGTCATTAAAAGACTCAGGTTTGCACATGTGTTTGAAGACTTTTTAGTTAGAATAGCAAAGGTGGAGCAAAAGCATTGATTTTCCGAATCTAGAATAATTGGTGTGGGCTTTGGGTGGAAAAAGTAGGTAATTCAGTTCAGTATAGAACAATATAAAATAATGAGACTGGGTTGGATAGTGAAGTGTAGGAGTTAAAGTCAGGAAAAGAAAAATAATGGAAAGTTGGATGTACTTTATTTTTTCTGGTTTGATAATGAGTTTGAGCAAGATGTGGTTGCTGCCTGCAAGGATGAAAGGCTAAAGAGATATTGGAAAATGTATAACAGCTGGCTTATGAAAGCACAGGAGAAAACTAGCCTTTATGTTAGTTCTAAATAACAGCTCTATCTTCAGCTATTTGTATGAAACCATTCTTGTTAAATTTCAAATTACTCCCATTAGAACCTGTGATATATTGTGAATTTTTAAAACATGCTAAATATTATTTTTCCAAATGTTAAATAATGGAAAGTATTTGTTGAATTAGTRAATACCGCAAGATTACCAACTTGCATTTTTTTGGGAAGAAGGATGTTCCTTAAAATTATGACAGTACTGGAAGGTGGAAAAACTTATTTTCTGGAATGAAGACCAGAGGATGGTAAGGGATTGATTATGGACAGTTGTTTCTTTGCAAGGTGATAGGCAGTTGATAGAATAATGCCTATTATTTCAACATTGACTGCTAAGATTACACTTCATGGACATCAGGAAAAATAATTGTCTGATAAAACACATMGACAAATCCTTGGATGGCACATCATTATGCCTTTGAAGTATTTATTTCAATTTTGTGTAAAGTTTCATCACTTTTCCTATATATATATTAATYCACAGAGACCAATTATTACAAATAGACCTGGAGTCTTATGTTTGGTTAATATATAAATGTTAGCTGTGGTTATACTTCTGTTGCTAGGATTTATAAGTAAATGTTTTTCTTTTCATACAATCAATTTCAAAGTTTGGCATGGAGCATATATTTCCCCCACAGCTATACTAGGGACTAACTTGCTGCAATCCCACACAGCAAGTTACTATTGACTATGACTGGAAAATTTTCTTATCTACTGCACTTTATTCATTACCCAAGCACAGGAAAATAATAGAGTTTTCTGCTCTTCGGGTGAGTTCTCTAATTACATGCTGATATTCTGAGAAGCCAGGCTTGTGTTAAGGTGACTGGCATACTAAACTCCCTAAATAGGTTTGGTATTTAACATGATGATTTGTTTCTAGAAGATCTAGATTTAATTACTAACCAGCAAGAYAGCATCACCCTGAGTGCAGATTAAGCTACTGTACAGTCCCTTCCCTGTACACTTGGGAGCATGTTGATGTTATCAATCAACACAATTAATCTGTCTCATAACAAAAATGCAAATTAACTGAGTTAAAATAGCAGTTTTGTACTCTTACTTCCTTGCATGATATATTTATCTTTGCAGAAACTCTATGCTGTACACAGCTACCGTTTATTGCATGCTGTTTAATCTCCTGCATTTTACACCAGAGACATGTAATACAGATTTTCTTTCTTTTTACTCTGTGTGTCTATATCCGTTAACGTGAGTTCTGACTTTTTTCTATGCATTAATAAAATTGTAAGGTCTGATGTCACACCTGAAGTAGTGCTATTTATTCATGTRTGCCATTTCAAGTGTATTTAATTTACACACACACAGAGGCACAGACATACACACACACGTGTGTGTGTATGTAACCTCAAAACRGACTGGAGAACAAAAATCAAAACATTCAGCACCTGTATTTCCCAAGTAACATAAATATGTAGACGTGGATATGACAGTGTGCATAGACAGGAAGGGAAAAATTCCCCCAAACTGTGAGGATTGAGGAGAAGACCATCAGGTTAAACAGGGCCTTGAGGTTTGCCCCTCAAGGTTAGTTAGATTTTCTACATTTATGTTATTTACACTGAACTTGTAAAATACAAGCTCTTCAAAAAACAACTTTCAATCTGTACTGAGCCATCAAAATCAATATCCTTTCTTTGCAGCCACGTGGCTGGTTGGTTGGTTGGTTGTTTTTGTTCTGCCCTCTTCTGTGGTGTGCCAGGAGTGGAAATGCTTTCAAGTGAAGCTACCAGGCAGAACTTTCTCCTGCAGTTTTGTTTGGAGAGTGTGTGTGTATAAATATATATGYGTGTATATATATCTATATCTAYCTATCTATCTACATGTATGTGTGTGTGTGACTACTTTCCCATATATATGCATGCATATATACATGTATATACAAACACATGGAACTTTGTAAGGAAATGTACTAGTCAAACGTTAAMCTTGATATCATATATTTTATTTGTGCTTATCAGTACCGTAGTGGATCATCAGAGGATGCTTCTAATCTCCATTTTGCCTACAATAATGCTGCGCCTTGCAAACTGCCCAATTTGGTACACAAGTGACTGCTCTTGCTAACCCCAGGGAATGATCTTTTTAATTCCTAAAGTATGAGATTTTTTTGACCTTATGTAATTACAGGCTTGCTTAATGGCTATAAAGTAACTGTTAACTGTAACTGTGGTGTCAGATTAGAAGACTTTTTGACAGACAATTCTAAAGGCCCATTCCCTGCTGTGTGAAGGAGATTTTCTTTCTATTCGTTCTAAAAATAAAAGGCAATAATTTCAAAAAGTGACCTTTTGTTGGAGTATTATATAAGTATATAAGACAGGGACTGATCATTTTTCTGTGTGCCTGTCATAATTTTTAATGATTACAATTAAAATAAAATTAGAAGAAAGTGTGCTTCTATACTGTTATCAGAGACATTCAGTGCTCAAATAATTCRGTTTTTTTCCATAAGCTCTGCTGCTGATGGGAAGTTTGCAAGTCCCATGTGCASAAACAGATGGGGAAATTTTAGTCTTTAGTCATCAATGCTCTTTGAAGTTTCCTTTCTAATTCCCTTTTCTTGCCAAATAATTTGAGTGCTGGCAATATCAAGTCAAATACCCCTCCTTCTGTACTTCAACTATCCTTTTTTTGACCTCATTCTGATCCTTTGGATTTTTGTTGCAGTGTCTTAATAATAGAACAGAATGAGAATGCTATTCTAGGCAAAAAGAACCTTTCTTTGTGATATTTAACATGCAAGTTGAGTTTTCTATAATTTCTTCAATTCTTTAGTCTACCTCCATTTTCTGTAAAAATACAAAATTTCAGTGAGAAAATGCATTCTGAATTTTTTTTCTTTTTTTCACACTTTCAGATAAATTGGTTTTAAAAGAGTTAAAAGTACATCAACTTATTTTTGTGACATTCAAACAGGTACATCCAATTCATGTAATTTTTGAAAATAAAAATCTTTTTTTGCATACTAAGCTAAAAGGAGGGTCTTCATGCTCTTAGAGACCTTCTGATACCCTAATGCCTCACCTTTTTGTCTCTTTTCTGAGAAGCCCTTACTGAAAAAAGTGCAACATGTGTTTTGAACCAAGAAGTGCCTTCAAAAAGCAGGAAAGTAAGAAAGAAACACCATTATTGTTTTCTTTTTTGTCATACTTGGCTTTGGAGATGAAAATCATAGATATATAATTCTTCATTAGCTGCTCTTTAATGTAACTCTTCTTTTTTTCAATGGAAGGAAAATTTTTGGCAGGTAAAATATTGAAATATTGATATTGTATTAAGACAAGTGCTTATCTTGAGAGTAAGATTGGTTCCTGTAATTTCTGGTTGAATAAAGMGTATGTGCAGAGAATGGAGAATTGGATGTTTAAACTTGTAGTTATGTGAGAGCYCTAGAACTGAAAGTGTCCTGCCCATAGCCTGTCACACCAGAAAGTGTAGATTCATTTGCCCTACACTGTGGCTGAACTAAACTGTCTCATGCCTGAATGCACACCTAGCCTATAAAAGCAAGAGAAAAAGTATTGGTTTTAAGGCCTATTTCCTCATAGTTATAAAACCAGCAGTGATTACATATGAAGACACACTGAGGCTGAGGCAATTAGTGTTCAAATTTTAAGGCAAAATTTAGTCATSCATTTGAGGTGGAGATTTTCATGACATTAAGAATGATCAGTTGAAGTTGTTGAAAAACTTATAAAGTATGGAAGTTAAGAAACACAAATGGATATAACAAAAATAATTCTGTTCTTGCAATTTCTAGTCAAACTAGCTGGATGGTACTCAGCGTTTCCAGATATTTTTGTGGGAAAAGAGAGAAAATAAGAATGATTACTTGAGGCAAAGCTAAGTCAAGGAAATTGAACTATATTTAGCTTAGAAATTAATTCTAAGAAACCTTGTTGGTTTATATTAGGATTCAGAATTTGAAGAACCACCACGAAAGAACTTGCTGTCTGATTAAGATCCAAGTACAAATCTGTACGCCTTTAGAATTAATAGAGTGTTCCCCAATCCTCATGAATTTTGTAGTTCTAGGATGTGGCAGTAGTGGTAACTTGAGACATGTACATTACTTTTTATTTGACTGTTTCTGGATAAGTAGGTTTTAACTTTTTATTTCAGAACTGCATGCTTAGTTGTATTTTACTTTGGAAGATGCTGTTGCAAACATGCTACACTTCTAGAGTGTTTTCAGAAGTGCTCAGGACTGGAACTGAGTGGGATTTTCTTTGCCTTTTTCATGCCTTCCAGCTGATGGGCGGAATTTAAGTCCCCATGGTGCACAAACAGATGGGAAAATGTTGGTCTTTCATTTTCAGTCATCAGTGCTAATTCTTTTATCTTCTGCATGCATTAGTCAAACAGACTATGCCTGTCAAGCAATCTGTAATRTGTGCCATGACAGCCTTTTTTTTTTGACTCTACTGAAAATCTTTTCTGTGAACTGACATTGYCTACATTCTATTAGTTTAAGGAGGAAAATGCTTTATTCATGAACTAAATGGTTGCCAAAATGGTTGTGGAGCTTTGATGGTTTTAAAGTACTATTTTTTTTTACTATTTTGTGAAGTAATTCAACAAGCAAGAAGTACAATTTYAAATACAATTGGGGATTTTTGTAGGCATTGGTGATCCTACATATATATAGAACCATAGGATGTTTTTTTATGAACAGACAATGTATTGGCACATACTTTTATCCCTTTTTACCCAGCATGTCATAGAGATACACGCCTGGGATTTTTGGAACACTATGATGTTCATTATGCATACTGGCATGCACCCATAAATCTTAATTTCTAGACTATACCAAGAAAGTAAGTCTGTTGTGATGAGCAGTTAGGTTGTGTATTCAGATTTTGGTGCCCATTTTTGCAACATAGAACCCAGAAGAGCCATGAATTAAAGAACTTTTATCCACAGTGCAGCTGAAATATTTTACTTATACAAGGATGAGTGAATATCAAACTACATTGATATGATCATTCCTTGACTGGTTTAGCATGTACCTATGATAGAAATAAGTGAGTAATAGTGGCATAACATAAATTTGTGTTAATACAAATGCATCTATTTTAGCATTTACATAAAACTATTAGCATAAAATTTTCAGCACTGCATTCTCTCCTGATTTATTGAGAGTGCTTTTTTGGAGATATGTGTTTTATCCTTTTCAGTTTATTTTATATGCCTGGAGGGCACTTATAAAGCTCTCAATTCAGCTTGGATTCTGTAGGCTGTGTTGTCACAGACATAAGGGATTGAGMTTTGTGTTTGTGTTTTTATGATGTGGGTGGGATCAGGCATGCTGAAAATTAATTCAGACCTTTATTATATCACAAGTTTAGCTCATCCAGATGGCAGACAGTTCCTACTCCCTGTGAAAGAAAAGTTTTGGTAATGTGACAAGCATGGATTTATAGACAGTAGCAACTCTTACAAAGTTGAAAGCCTTGAAATAGAGCAAATATTGCAGACAGTAATATTGCAGCCTTTCCTCTGTGTGAGGTGGAAACTCCTGCTGCAAGTAACCATTGATTCAAGGTTATGGAAAGAGTCCTGTAAATGGTGTGCTGGGTCAGCTCAGCTTGCAGAGCTGTGCCCTCTGCAAGTCCATGTAAAAGGAAATGGGAGGCTTTTCTGTTTGTATTAAGGGAGAATTTGTTTTCATGAGTGCACCTTAACATGATGCCCTACTATGAAGGAAATCAGGAGGATTTGTTCCTTGCATTTTCTCTATAGCTACACAAKCCCAAGTAAAGCATGCATGAAACATTTGTTAGTGCACTTAACAGTTGTTACTTTGATTTGTGATCCACAGATTTTAGTTCTGAATTTATATGTATAGATATGGATTTTGGGTCCTAGTTACTTTGCTAAGAGACACTCTGTAAAGAAAGGAAGAAAATATTTTCCSACTTAATGAGGCCCCTGTTTGCATTTCTTCAATGCTTTTAGGAATTCAGGTTTCAATGCGTAAGAATTTATTGATGAAAACCTTTTATTTAGAAAAGTTATAGCATATTTTATGGTTGAGGGATGGTGGTGTTGTGATGTGGAACTTAACTTGCAGGGGGATACAGTATGGGTAAAAGAAGGTGATATAGAATGTAATCTTACCCCCTAAAGAGTTGCAGCTGAACCAATTACTAAAGATTAGGAGCAGGCCTGATTTTAACAGGCCACAGCTGTAGCCAATAAGAAGAGTGTTATAAAAGAGTGGATTGGTGGGAGTTGGAGTCAGCTGGCTGCTGTGAGGACAAGGAAGAGTCAGTACTAGAGGAGATGCCTACAAGAAACATCAAGGAGGTAYGAAACTCTAGCAATATGGAACCCTTGCAATGTAATGATAGTAGAATCTTTGTGATATAATGACAGCATTAACTAACTGCAAGTAACTTAACTGCCCAAGAGAAGACATGGTTTATTATTTGTAAAACATAATACTTTGAAGCTCAAGTCATCAGTCGGGAGTTACTGAAATTCCCATTTAATAAAATATCAGGTGCGTTCCCCACAGACTGTAGTGGTGGAAATTGCCTGATGAGGGATGAAGAATGGGATTTTAAAGCATTGCTTTTGTACAGGTGAAATTTCCACTTGATTTTCTTCAAGATGTGTGAAAGGAAGGAGGCTGCTAGGGCTAGCTGTGCAGCAGATATTCATATTTGGAGAATGCTTTTCCATCAGACACGCTCTTGTCTTCCATAAGGGAAGAATGCCGGTTTTTTTTTGTTTTTTTTTTTTTTTCTTTTCTTTTGGCAAGCTACATTAAGGGTCAATAAGCCAAAACTGCAGCTAGGACAGCCTTGAGGTGGCTGTGCTGTTTGTCATGGGCTGTACTGAACTTCCATATCTTTGTAGATAGCTTGTAAATGTTTGTGATCCCTTTCCATTTCTTTGTCAAGCCTAGGGAGTGGAAAAGTAAATATTTAGAAATAGGTTTCCTTCATGGTAAGTTTCTAGTCCTGAATCAGCCTTTTTCATGGGTTCCTTTTAATGTTTTGTTCTGGAACAAAAATTTTTTATTTACTCTGGAGCATGTGGATATTGGTTATGTATTTCCCAAATATCTTAAGAATCCATGGTGTCATGGGGAAGGGTCTTCATTAAAGGTTTATGTGGAGAAAAGTTAAAATGAAAGTCTGCAATCAGTGTTCTGAGAGACAATATTTAAATTCAGTGGAATATTTTCTTGATTGTTTTGTGCTCATAAAGAGAATACAAAAGAGGTTACTCARCTTGTGTCTGTCAGTGTTCTTCTTACTAAGCAGGCAAAACTCAATTATGATGGCAGCAGGTAGGGACTGTCAGTGTAGGTTCTATGRTTGTAATCACTTTTTTGCCCAGCTCTTTAGTAGCTGTATTGTGATTTCTGTGAAATAATTTTCAGCCTGCAGAAAATCTGTTGTYGAAATGAATCGGAAGGAAGACATGCTTTTGAACTGAGAGCAGCTGCTCAATCTCACTTAATTTTTTATTTCTTTGTCTGTGGTTTCCTAATGTGATGAAGTCTTCAGCTTTTTTTTTTCGAGCTTTGCCTTGAGAACTGTTCCTCATCTGTTCAGCATTGTGGATTTGTGTAARGTGGTATCCAGTGCTAATGACCTAAACCACAGCACTGAGTAACTTTATTCCTTTTGCTTTGTTAAGGAATAAGATTCAAACAAGTCTATTAGCAGCCACAAAGAGGAGCCAGCTAGATTTGTGGTATTTGGTATCTTGAATGAAAACTTATACAAGCCATTGAGGTTAGASAGCAAGATTGCATGGCACCATGGAGCCATGAGCATGTGGGATTTCCTGYATGTTTCCTTATTCTCAAAAAAATAGAGCTTTATATCCTGATTAACTTTGCTTTCTTTTKAACTGTTTGTGTTCTAAGGACTTTGGCAAGGATGTGGGATTAGCACAGTAGCTATGGGATACATGAGAACATGCAGGTGTGTGTGTGTAAACTTTGGGTGTCCTTCAATGAGGAAAACATTTTCATGGAATTAATTTGAAAAAGTAGGTCAATGAAGGGGGGAAAACTTAACTGCACATGTCATAGGAAGTGAAATGCCACAAATGTTTTATGAAGAATTGCRTTTCATCTTGGTTAATGACATTTTTAAAAGTGGTGTGGTTTGTAAGTCATGTGGTTATATTTAAAAAAAATATGAGACAGTATTCAAGCTGTTAATGGAAAAATGCTAGCCTATCTCTGCAGGAAATTGATGAACATAGATGAGAGAGTACTATGTACATGTTTCTACATTTGCATGTATATAGGTGTATACTGTTATTTACAAATGGAATATGTGGAATTGAATAAAATAGTTTACTAATATAAGAATAAGTAGGTATAAAAAAGTCAGGTTTTGTGGTGGGATTGACAGGTGACTGCACAATTTGCACACAGATAGCATATTGTAGAACGATTGAACCATTATAAGARCTGTGTAGAAGCCTCCTATTAGGAGAAAACTTTGGAGGTTTTTTTTTCCATAGCAACAGGTGTATTAATTTTTTTCTGCCTCTGTCCTTTTATTTTCTTTTTTTTTAAATATCCACACATTTTCCTCAGGGTCTACTGTATTTCTCATTGCCTTCTTAAAATCTCATTAAGCCRATGGTGGTAATCCTAGGAGACAGAGGCAATTGCTGGGTCATCATTTCTGCATTAAAAATATTTTATAATGCACCTGGGACTTTCTACTATATGAATAAAGCTAAATTACTTAGTTATTTCAAATATTTAAATAACCTGCGTGGCCCACAGGTTTGAGAGAATAATTTAAGGTATGTAACAGAAGAAAGAGTTTCAAGGATTTCATTGAATTATAGTCAGACTCTCAAGAATCTGCCCAATTTCCACCTAAAGTGGGTTGATGCTGTCTCTGATTCAGAAAGTAGTTCCACCAGAAAACCCTTCTGACCACAATGTTTGGGTGGAAAACCTGTGACATCCTAGCTGGGAAGGTAAGCAAGAAGTAGTACCTAGGCAGAGAAATGCCCAAATCTCTCCCAAGTCCTGGGGGAACCTTGGTAAGTTAGGAGACCTCAGACAATGCCTAATTCAGATTACACTCCTGYCCGTATTGTTGTGATGGCATTGAGTTTCTGGACATACAACCCAGTGGTTAGAACTCTGTCCCTGAACACTGGAGATGGCTGGAGAAGCTGTAAGCCCACAGCTTTTCATATGGTTTTCRCCTATCCTGATAAAGTTAGACTGCCAATATAAAAATATTGTGGATTTCAGAGACACARAAGGAAATAAATAATTTTAGATCTTTAAATAAGGACACATTCCTCAGAATGGAGATTCCTGGGTCCTTTTTTTTTTTTGGTGGGGGGGTTAGTAATGGTAGGTAGATATATTTTTCATGTGGGAATCATAAGTTGTATCATAGCASTGGAAATAAGAAAGAGTAAGAAGTAATATTGGCCAGATAGTAAATAGTACAAAAGGAAAATTAAAAAATTAAGTACTTAATGAAAAAATTACCCCTGTGCATGATAAATTGATTTTTAGAATCAGTTAATTATTTAAAAAAAGGTTGAGAGATTGATTGTTTATTGGTTGCCTCTGAGTCAACAATATCAATAATTAGGCTTCCTAACTGTAGAATATGGACTAAACTCAACTTTTAGCTTAGCAGTGGGAGTTTGGMTATTGATCCACTGAATACAGGTGCAGCAACACAGTCTTAAGAGTTTGTGACTGCATTTATAGCTGGGTGCCTGTCCCAATGGGCAGGGGTAGCTTCTATAGGGACAGAGCACTTTAGAGGACTGTTCACATGTGATGTCATGCAGTTGCTAGTTCTTGTGCATTCTTGCAAATCAAAACTTCCAGTAGTGCTTAGACTTCAGAAGCTATTTGGTCCTTTCCCCATCTTCTGAAACATGATTTGGGGAGGAAGAGTTCAACTCCTACAGCATCTTGTTAAGCAAAAGCAACGTTCTTTGTACTGTCTTACATTAGCTCCAAGTTTATTTATGCAAAGATGTGATCATGGGATAAGTTGCAGTGGAGRTGTACATTGTGTCATGTACTCTACAGAGTCTGAAGTTGCTCAKCTCTCTTCCACAGAGTGGGAAACCATCTTCAACTGCAACATGTTGGTAAAAAATGTGGGCATGCACATAGATTAGTACTGTGGAAGTGTGCACATCTAACTTCAGCAACATTGCTCCTAAGCTCTCTAGCTAATCTTTAGGGTCATTACTTAATTTGGAAATTAGCTATTCTGCTCTGGTTTTCTGAAATGAGAACATCAAAGATTCTACAGATATAKAAACACACAGAAATTAAAGCATAATTTAAAAATACAAACTAGTGTGATCCTAATAAAAATTGAAGTATTTTGAATCATCATTGCTGGAGCCAGAAAGGAAATCTTTTGTCCTTTCACTATCCAAAGGTGTTTTCTCTTTGGCAGCAGGCTCAGATTTCTGATTATGTGGGAATATTATGTAAATCTGGTCAAGTCTACTGAGTTGTTATGATCACCAGAGTTCAATCTCTTGCTGTATCTACATGTGGATATCATTCTGCATAGCACAAATGCACTTCAGTTGCATTTTGCATTTGGTGTTATTTAACCTGGTGTCTTTAGAAACACCTTAAGGCAGTCTAACTAAAATAGAAACAATATGTCATTGCAGACAAATAATTATCTCAAAAAATTTTGCATATATGGTGTATAGTACATAAAATTTTGTAAAACATTTCTCATTTTTATTGAGAAGTGACTTGAGAATGAGGATGTGTTGAGAATAAGTAAGCCAGAAATTTTCATCTACATTGAGCACCACATGCAGAATTCAAATGGGTTGTATTGAAATGGAATAAATATGGAATAGCATTTAGAGTATAAACAAGGTGTGTGTGTAAATTTGGAAAGTAATATCAGCAGCATGAGAACAGTTTTCCTCATTTTTTCTTCAAGAGCTGTGAGCAGAAACCTAAGAACAAAGTAGGACTATATTCCGGTAATCTGAATTCTGTCTGCAGTCACATGTGGGTTTCTAATTGTCTGGCCTGCAGGGCTGCATATGTAACAGAGCACTCAAGTTCATTAGCACAGTTCTGGCCATCTGAATCTAAACCAAGGTACAATATCTGTGATGTTTGCAGCATGTTCCACACTAGTGGTGTAGCCCTGGTTAGTGGTGGTCTAGTCCTGTTCAAGGTCTTCATTCCTGATGTGGGCAGTGAGAGCACACCCCCAGTAAGCTCACAGACGGTGCAGAGCTGGGAGGCAGGGATAATGCAACATATTAAAAATGCCTGTTATTAAACCCATAAAATAAACTGTTCGGGAGCATTGCAAATGTTTCTCAAGATATTAATATAGAAATACCTAATAAAATTATTTGAAGATGAGTAATTCCGTATTGTATCCTTCTTTGTGTGATATTACATCTTAGAAATAAATTAAAAGTGTGCTGCTGACCAAAGTAATTATCCTACTTTTCCTGAATTTGATATGTCAAAGGTCTTTTGGTTCCTTAACAAGGAAGAAAATGGTCTTTTGACATTACCTAGATATTATCTATGTGCAAGGAAGAATCTATACTTGAAAGATTTTGTAGGTTTTTGTTATATGCAAAGTAATGAGATATGAAATTGTTTTGCTTTCATAATTCTACCTTCACCAACAAACTCTCATGAGTCAGTGAGTAGAAAGCAAAACAAAAATTATACTTCCTAGTAGTGGAACAAGTGCAATAAATAGTTGTTAAACCATCCCCTAAAGATACTATGATCTTCAAATCCACCCTTTATTTGATTTCCTACCATCTTTTTGATTTTATCTGGCAGGACAGACAGTAGAAATTTATTTTCATAGCGCTAAAATGAATGTAAGATTTTACACTTTTAAGTCTCCTTCCATTCCTTTTCATGAAGCATGACAGTCAAATCCTCTCATCTCATTTAATTTAAAAATTCAGAAGAAGTACACCTAATCTAAATTTGCTCTCTGGGCTCCCATTATAGTCAGTGCAAGAAGATAAGGCTAGAAGAAAGTAGTGTGCTTTTTAGGAGGAAAGATTATTTTGCTGCATAGAATATGGTCTAATAGGGTGTAAGAGATGTTTGAGACTGCTGAGGTGAGTAATTTTTGTCTGTCCCCTGGTCACTGTGTTGGAAACTCAGATCACCTCAGACTAACAGTTCAGCTTCAAGTTTGATAACATAAAGCTTACATGAATTTGCTCATTTTTTGTATATTACCAGCTGAGCTAGAACCTGAGCCTACTGCAAGTTTTTCTTTGATACCATACTTACAGAGAAAGCTCCTGAAAAAAGCAGTCATGTCTTCTGTTAACAATTTGATATTGCATTTGACCTCTGCCGTGGTTTTAAGAAAGGCAGTCCTTGGCACTTCTCATTTTTATTAAACTCTTTATCATACAAGCTGTTAAAAAAAGTAATTAAATTTACCTGAGGTCACATTTATTTCATAATTCCTTGCCATTAAAAGCCATAGAGAGAAATTTGAAATTCATTAATGTTACAACCTCTTAAAGAAGATACATGGCAATTCACTAGTAATGTAACTTCTGATGATGTGACACTAGTAATGTAAGCTTCTGTGTCCACCAGACATTTATGGTATTTTCAAGGATGACAGCTTTTTTACTTAAAAAATATATATTTCCTACAGATTCTTACATTTACAATCTTTAATATAGACATTTAAAATCTTTAATATAGAAAATACAATCATGCTRGTGTTTTTTTTTTCCAAGCTTCTCATTAATCTGTTCATTTCACCACCCCTCAGCCCCAAGGGCTCTTCTTAGTTGTCACTCATTTATATTGAATTTTGAATGAAACTTAGAGAAATTTCAGCCTGGCTTCTTTAGAGACTACCATTGAAATTATCAAGCTCATTTTCAATGTCTCCAGTTGGTGACAAATGGCAATTTCATTTAGCAATGGATGATTCTCTTTGAGTTGGATTGATGGACGAGGCTTTAAGAGGTCAGGCCAGCTGACAAGGTTACCCAGGCCAGCTGTCTGCCCATCCCTGCTGCAGGGGTGTCTGTGCTGCTTGTCAGGCAGCTTTTGACCACKGCTGGTTGCTGGTGGAGTGTTTTAAGGCAGACTGTAGTCAGTGACAGCTGACTTTAAAGTGTTTTGCTGCAAACGGTGGTGGTTCCAAAACTCATCGATGAGCAACTCGGACATCTGTGTAGCAAAGCCAGACTGGACAGATAGTATGGCAACAGTGTCAGCTGTCTCAAACAAAGGCAGCCTTTTTGACATTCATTATGTCTTTGCCTTTTTGTGTGTTTGGTTTTGTTTCAGGTTATAATCAGCCTGCTGCCTAAGAACCCCAGCTTTGAAATGTTTTTGAATAGGATCGTGTAAGAACCCCAGTTGTTTTTTGAGATTTCAGTGCAAAAACCTAAAGTGCTTTTAATTCTTGTCTGTAGGCTGGAGCAAATGTGCTTCTGCAAGATGTTAATGGAAATATTGCACTTGATTATGCTGTAGAAGGGACTGAATCTAGCAGCATCCTTCTGATGTACTTGGAAGAAAATGGTAAGTCAGCTCTAGCTTTTGGAATGCTTTTATTGAACATGTCATAAAAATAATGAGGATGTGTATTGATCTGATGGAAGTCATGCCAAAGCCAATTGAACTATATCAGTTTGGGGATGAAGGGGAGGAAGATGATTTGGAACCACAAATGTTTTCAGTGTGTTTAAATTGAAACAACTAACAAAGGTTAATGGCAGTTGTCGTTGTCAAATCTGCTTTTGACCTTTTATATGGAGATGTTAGAATGTAAATTTAAAGTAGAGAAACTGCAGCAATACAGAAGCTTTTAAAACAACTAATTTAACTATTTAAGGACTAGGTTTCACATTTTGTTTAATTTCCCATCTATAGTCTTAGAGAATACTTTTTTCAAGTGACAGACTKCTAAATAAATAAATCTTTGCAAATAGTTTGAATGAAAATGCATATGATACTTTATCTCTCATTCAGAAATATTAGTGTTGGTTTAGATTTTTTTATTGTGAAAATACTGTAGTGAGGTTYCTATTATGAATTATGCTTAATATGTTATAGATGATAGAACTTGTATTGAAAAACTGAGTTTGTGGTTCATCAGTTTCAAACTCATATCTGAGTTCTGAGGTGAGATTTCTAGCATTGTTTTTGACTATGAGGGGTTGTCTTAACATTGTATGTGGCTCATTTTAACACTGAGGAAAAGGCATTAAGCAAATATAATGAGCAGTAATGTAAAAATTTGTATTCTCAACATTGTCTCTATATAAGGAATCTTTTTAACCTAAACTAGGTTAAATTATATTCTGTTAATGAACACTTAAGGAAAATGTCAAGGAAATTACAGTATCAGGTCCTGTACTGCACACATCCAGYGTATTGCATGTTTTATAATTTTGTTTCCTCTGTGTGTGGCAGTGCCTTTGCAGCTCTGGTTTTGGATTTTTCTAATGGCGAAGCAGCTATTAGCTTCTAAAAGCTTGATTGCCTTGAAAAACACAGATATTTGTTGTCTAAGTGTTCCAAACCCTTTGTCTCGCATTTAACAGGTAACATGCAGTACTCCTGTATCATACAAGATGTGGTCTGCTTATTGTGGTATCTCTTTTACAGTAGATAGGAGAGGCGCTATTCCGAAATAAACAGTGATTCTGTGAGTGTTGGAAATTACCAAATTATAAAACTTAAATATTTTGAGGGTGACATCTACCTCTACTGACTTTAGGTAGGCAAGCTTAAGTTAATCATCCAGACCTTTAGGTCAGTAGAGAGAAAGAGAAAATGCATGCATTGTTTCATCTCTTTCTAACCTGGCTAGGTGAGGAGAACTGACTTACAGGACTGTTTCTTTCTGCTGACTAGTAAGAACCTAATTTGACAGGTTTTAGGGTTAGATTGTCAGGATAGATCAATCCTACCCCTTAACTGCAGTAGTGCATGAAGAGCTGGCCTTGGGGTGATCAGCATCAAAATGCTCATTAGCTTTCCTTGGTCTGCTAGTATTATTCTTGCAACAAAAGCAGCTCAAAGTATCCTTATTTTGCCCTTGACTTTTGAAATTTAGTTAGTACCTATGAAATATTTGTATAGCCTACCAAAATTAATAGTAACTCAGGAGGAGATTCTTGAAGGAAATTAAGCTGGATGAATTACTTGGAATTTCCCAGCCTCAGTGTTTCTCTGTGCGTTGTTTTGGTGAGGTTCTCCTCGTGGCAGCAATCCTGATGCACACCTGCAWATGAATACCTCAACAAAGAGTGAGGTCAGGACTAAGTCTCTGTATAAGGTTAGGTGATCCTGTAGTAAATACCATCTTTGCCCTGTAGTATTGAGAAACACCCAACCAAAGTCTCAGCCTTTAAATACAATGTATAAGCAATCTTTCCCTATTCTCTGAACTTCCCCGCATTCCTAAAATGTTTTCATTTCATTTTCAGGTTTCAATTCTCCATTCAGTCGTGCATCTTGGTTTACAAWATTAGATAGAGTGTGTGAGAGTGTGTGTAGAGCAGACTATACTTTAATCAGTACCTCTAATTGCAGAGATCACAGAGGAAAGTAAAATTAGGTGCCTTATAGCTTAGCTAATGAGAAAAGCAGAAGCTATCAGTTTATGTTGATGAAACAAAGTAAGGTTGGAACAAGTAGCTTTGAAACCACAGAAAACATTGTTAATTGGAAACATTGGAGTTCTTAGAAGTCTAGTATGTACACAACTTCTTACAGATTTTACTACTGTGGTAGTTCACTGTATCTGTTTAATTTCACTGCAGATCTTAGTGACTCAACTGCTCTTCATTGTTTGAAGTAACTTAATTTACTCTGCGGAAGGCCTGGAGCCATAAGTGATAACAATAGCCTTGGATGCCTTGAATGATTTATATATTTTAAAACAGTTACTGAAATTAGTTCTTTGAGTTCTGCTTGTAAATTATCTGCTAGGTCACAGGAGTACCACAAGTACAAAATATTGTAATCATCTAGCAACTGCCAGAAAGCTTCGATATATACTTTAYTGTTATGGAATATAACGTATAAGGATGTTTTGTGGAGGTTTTATTCCTGAAGTCTAATGAAATTAATACTATTTCATTAAAATATTCTTTTTCTGTACAGAAATTGGCTTTCTCTGCTATTATATTACTTTATATAAATAATGTTACATTGTATTAAGTATTTATTGGCTGAAGAAAGGAATTAGCAGACTTTAGTTACCTAAGAGAACCCAATTTGAGGTACACATTTTCTGTATATTGAGAGCATTGTTTCTGTCAGGTAATAATTCTGGCATGTTGTAAGTTTCATTTAAGATCTCTCTAATTGAGGATGGAAGGGAAATACAGCAGCCTGCTTTATGCTTAGGAAAGTGTGTGGAACAGCTTAACTGTATCATATAAGGTTATGTCCAAGGGGCATTCAGAAGCCTAGTGGGCTCATGAGCTCAAGGACTCTATTTGGATTGATTTATCTAAATCTAATATTTGGTAGCCACTCTATAGCAAACCTTCTTAGAACAAAAGAGATGCTTTGAAGGTAGGCATCTGTAATGAGGCATGTGAATTAGGAAGCAAAGTGCCTGCTTCTTTCTGTGTGCTATGGAGGGAGCCCAGAATGACCAGCTGGTGCACAGCTGTCTGCTGTGTAGGATGACTTTTAGGATATTTAAATTTACAGGTCTGTGTGTAGGCCTCTATTCAGTAGCCTACACTCCTATCCACAACAATGCAGTTCTTGGAAATACTGACTGAAGAGAAAGGTTATTAATTTGACCAGCTACAAGGAAAACACCAGTAAAAGCTGTTATATTTGTTCTGTGCCAAGATGTCATTGGTTTTCCATGTTACTGGTGTTCCTGTTTTGCTATGAAAATAAAATCATGACTTATTTAAGGATTTCAACGTCTGCCAAGGCAAGGCCAACTGAGAGTAGGCCAGATGGGACTTGAGATTCTACTTCTCTCTGGGCTCCCATTCTAGTGCTAACCCATCTTTATGTAATTTCTTTTCATTTCAAGTTTTCTTTGTTGCCCCTTACACCTTCAGCTTCATATCCATTTCAGAAAGTGTCTCCCTTCAGAGGTGAAATAAAAATAATAATGTGTCCTGGTTTAGGATAAATTTGGGAGAAAATTTCTAAAYGGGTTCCTCTAGAAAGCAGATTCAAGCAGCCCCCTCCCCCAAAATTGGTTTGGGAAAAGATTTCCTTGGAGGAAAATGAAAAAAACTGTTCCTTTAACAAGCAGAGTATTCAGAAGTGCATAAAATGAGTAATATTAAAYAATAAAGCCTCTCTCTGTTCTGAAGAGATGGCAAATTCAAAAAGTCCTTGTCATGGGGTGTAGCTTGGCTCACTCAGTCTCATATCAGTCCCTCCAGCACTGGAAAATTTCATGTCTCAGGCCCTGATGTGCAACAGGTGTGAGCTCCTGGTGTTCTTTCAGTCCAGAGCAGGGCCAATCAGTTCCAAGAAAAAGAAAAAACACAGGCAGGGGAACTTCTCTGCCTCAGCTAGCTAAAAAACTAACAAAAAACTAAAGGAGAGCTCCCTCCCACTGCCCACAGCAGACCACACAGTCCAGGAGCAGGATGTGGGGGCACAAGTGCAGTTTCTGATAACAAACTCCCTGCTTCTTCCCSCCCTTCTCTCTTGGAACCAGTCTTAAGGTGCAGAAATTAATGTCCAGCATAAACAGAGCAGACAGCTGGGGATACCAGCATCATAAGGTCACCCAGCACATAATGTAAAAAGGTGATAGTTTTTTCACTATTTGTCCTGCTTTATTCTAAACCTGATTGATTATTGAAATCATCAAGAAAGTCCACCCAGCACCTTCCATAACTTTTGTTTTGATTAATACCAGCTTAATATTTTAAGGCAAATCTTTTGAGTAATTTATGGCATTTTGAAACAATCAAACTTTAAATGACTGCCGGTATTTCTGGAGGCAGAATGTTCTATTGTAGAACTGTGTCAGTGAAACTCTGATTATGGCATATGACCTTGTTTCCTCCTTTTCATTAGGCTGTTTWAAATTTTTAATACTTTGAGGAATGCAACATTGTTGTTGTTACTTGGTATTTAGTTGTATAGTGGATTGCGTGACTCAGCCACAAACTAAAACTGACTGACAGTTCTTGATTCTGTATTTGCCAAGTCATAGGCGGTGACATATTCACTGTAATTCATTTCCAAAGAAAATATTATCTTTTGTCCTCCAAGATCTCAGGCTTCAGTTTTCAGTAAGATAACTGTGCACTCGAAGAACATCAGCCTTATTGTTGAATCTGACAAAAGAGTACTTGGACATTTTTGTTTTTTAAAGAACTGTCTACATGTCACAGGGATCTCAAAGCAAATTTAATGGCTTTCTAGTCTGTTGTGTAGTGAGAGYTTCATGCAGTAGCAGATAATTACTTAAGCAAAAGAAAACTGTCTGTCGTGATTTTATCTTTTGAAGATTGACTATATTTAAATAATATATCTACCCAAAGGTATGGATGGTACTCCTTTTTCTACCAGGTACAGGAGAAAAATGGGTATTGCTTTTCTACAAAGTATTTTACACAGTATTATTCAGTTTCTGTGGGGGCAAATGAATTTAAAATAGCTGGTTAAAGTTTAYTGACCTTTGACGGTAACAGAAATTTCATGCAGTTAAGCAAAATCTATTATGCTATTCCAAGCTGGGGGAATGATAGGTCTGTTTTGTTCCCTGAATATTAAAAGGATCATATTCAGGTTTCAGTCTCATTTCAGTCTCAGAAAACTGTGTATAGAGCAAAAATCRTGCACAATCCCCATCCATTTAGGTGGCTTTGTATGGTTTAAATTAGTTAAAATATTGTGCAGATTTTGCAAATATAGACCATTGTTTGTTAAATTCTTACTAGCAAGGGAATTAAGCCTTACTCTTCAGCTGCAAAATAGAAGAAATAAATTTATTTTTCTGCCTTGCAGTAGGAGGTAGAATAAAAAAAAAGAAGCTAAATGTTAGTACTGATTCCTATACAGAAGACAGCTTTTAACATTAGCCAGAAATAGCCCACTTGTCAATTACTACAATAAGGAGAATTTCCCTGAAGCCAACRGTGAACAACATATGGGACATATGACATGTGCAGAAAAATCTAATTTAGAAAAGTAGTGGGCAAGGATTAAGGAAAAATTTGCTGCAAACCTGACACTTTACAGTAATCTAGAATGTGATAGGAAGATGTACCAAAATTAAACTGTAAGTTAATTTGAAGTTATCTATGAAATCTGGTGTGGTTGCAGTAAAAGCTTCCACAAAGCTCCTCACCCATTCCCTTCTTGACAAGGACAGCAAGATTGCTTACCAGTTACTGTCACAGGCTAAACAGATTCAGCTTGGTGGAATTAGTCAACTGGAATAGGCTCAGGTAGAGAAAAATAGAAAGACAAACATTAGGACAACATTTTTCCTCCCCTGTTTTCAGGCTTCACTTCTTCACTCCAAACTCTTCTACTGTCACAAGCAGCGCATGGAGGTRGGGAGTTGGTACCTGGCAGTCTCCCTCTCTGCCCCTTTTCTTCTTCACACTTTCCTCTGCTCCATTCTGGGKGTTTTTTTTCAGGTATGGAGCTCCTTTAGGAGTGTCTGTCTGCTTTGCCACGGGTCACACTTGGCTGCAGGCTCAGCTGTGTGCTGCTGAGGGTCTGCTAGAGCTGATGGGACAGCCCCTGCCTCTCCCCGCACAWCCCATCCCTACAGTCCCACAACTGCCAACACCTGGACAGCGCATCTCCTTGTGTGTTTCTCAATACTCTGGCACTTTTTGTGAGAATTAAATCAAAATGAAGATCCTAGTTGTGTGTATTTTTCATTTGGATTATTTGTTGTTAGTTAAAAAGAATGAATGTGTACACCAAAATGTTTTAGTGTTGAGATTGTGGTGCAGAAACCCTTGAATAGATCTAGTAATCCAACGAGGGGAGAAAAACTCTTAGATTTTCTTCAATGCAGTCAAGAAAATAAAGGGATATAAATCAATATTATTTCAGAAAAATACTGGTCTAGACTCTATTATTCCAAACTATTTCACAGATATTAAGGAATTATTGCTAATATACTCCAGTAAGAACTCACTAAAATGCCAACACATACAGATTGTTAGCACTAAAGATCAGCAAGCTTCTGCTAAAACTAAATTCCCTAATATATTTTCTGTTTCAGAACCATATGCACCATGATCTTGATTTATGCTCATGTATTTTCTTTCAACAATATTGATGCGGTAGGTTGACAGAAAAATAGGCAATCAAACAAAACAGCCTCAGGGTGGCTCAAAGTTTTTTCCCTTTGATTCTTGTTGATTGGGAACCACCTACCCATAAGATTATCACACACAAAAAATATTTTTTCTGAAGAGACCCTGATTAATTGATGGTAGGGGTTAGGTGTTGGTGTTGCCAGTGAGAACAGAGGAATAAATAAAATGTTTCAGTAGGTCCTTTCAAAAAATGTAGCACATGGAAAATGCGACACATTGGAAATTTTCATAGTTAAAAATGTTTTCCTTTGGCCCTTGGGTTCTCTAATGTAAGTGTGAATGAGCTACCTTAWTTTTTAATTTTTTATAGATCTTGGGGGGCTTTGAAGTCTTAGATTCTTAATATTTTTGTGTTTCCAGCATGTCACCCATATGTTTCTATCAAAGGGAAAACCTTTAAATTCACTGTGCAGACTTTTGACACTGAAATTAACATTTAAAATTATAGCCAATAGTTTATGGTCTAGTTTTCTAACAGATGCTAGAAGGAAAACAGACTTGACTAATAAGCTTTGCGAAGATTTGAAAAAAAGATTGTGAAGAACATCAGAAACTGGGGATGCCCTTTCAGCATTCTTTTAAATGTCTTATCAAGAAATAATCTATTTCATTACCATCAGAACTATATTTTCCTTTTTTTATGGAATTCCTAAATTATAAGCTTAATCAACATGGAAAAAATGTCAGTGCCCATAGTCCACTGCAGCTCCCAGGGCCTTGGCTGCCTGAGCGCAAGGCCAGCTGTGGTGCCCTTGTGACCTGGGAGGTGTTGGGTGGGAAGGAGCTGAGCTGGGAGGCAAAGCTGGGAGCAGCGCTGTCATGATCTTTCACCCATCCTTTGTCTCTGGAGCCACATTTAGTCTCAGGTCCTTGCTTGAGGCAGTCCTGTTCCCTGCCATGATCCTTGCTGACCCCAAACCTGGACCACTGACTTGACTCCTTGCTTCATCTGATTTACTTGGATTTGTCACTGGAGGCTTTTCTAGCAACCACAGAACCTCTGTTAGCCCTGATTCCCATCACCAGACCTGCTCGATTTTCTTTTTTGGGTATTGGTGGACTGTGACCTGCCTGGCCTGTATTCACCCTCAGCTCCTGCCTCCCTTGCCTTTGTTGGGTAGCCTGCTTTTACTGCTCTCTCAGAAAAATTTAACTATAGCATATTAAAACCTTACAGTAAAATCTGTAGTATAGAAATACCATCTGTGATGATCTCATTTCAGACATGATATTTACCACAAGTAGCTAGAGACAGTGATATACTTTTGCTTCTGTGTTCCAGTATTAATATAACAAAAAAAACTCCATGCATTACATATCCACAAATGAATGTATTAATATTAAGCCTTGAAATTKTGTCAGCCTCTTAAAATAAATTTCAGAAAATATTTTTGTTTTCGTGCAAGTTAAGAGACAGTTCACTTAACTAATTTTAGCTGAAAGGATCATCAATGTCCTTATTGTAGAAGAGAGAGGAATAAAAGCATGTTCACTCGAGGGGGAGAATTGTCACTCTGATATCTACATGAGGAGGAGGTGGGATCTTCACTTCTGATAGCATATTCAGACTAGAAGGAGATAAACCTAATCAGCCCAGAAAGCCAACTGTGCTGTGGACAGCATCCAAAGCAGYGTGGGCAGCAGGTCAAGGGAGATGGTTCTGCCCCTCTGCTCCCCTCTGTGATACCCCACCTGCAGTGCTGCACCCAGCTCCTGGCTAGCCAGCACGGGAAGGACACTGAGCTGTTGCAATGAGTACAGAGGAGGCCAACAAGATAATTGAAGGGATGGAGAATGTCTCCTGTGAGAAAAGGCTGGGAGAATTGTGCTTGTTCAGCCTGGAAAAGAGGGTTTGCCGTGACCTAGTTGCAGCCTTCCAGTACCTGAGGGGAGCCTATAGGAAAGATGGAAAGAGACTGTTTACATGGACRTGTAGTGACAGGAMAGGGACAGTAATTTTAAATTGAAAGAGAGGAAGTTTAGTTTGGATATTAGGAAGCAATTCCTTACTGTGAGGATGKTGAGGCACAGAACAGGTTGCACGGAGAAGCTGTGAAYGCCCTATCCTTGGGAGTGCTCAAGGCCAGGTTGGGTGGGTCTCTGAGCAATGTGGTCTAGTGAAAGGTTTTTTTCTAGTTCAGTCACCCTGCCCATAGCAGGGTGATTGAACTACATGATCTTTAAGGCTCCTTCCAAYCCAAGCCAGTTTATGAAACTAAAGATACTTTACTAAAAATATGTAATGATATCTTTAAGKGCAGATAGGCAAAATCTTCCAGGAACAATCAGTCAATACTGCTACAGTCAGAGCTATAGGCTTCAGTAGTTTTACAAGTATATGTTTTTTTTTCAGAATCTGAAAATATTGGCTTCCCTTCTTGCATAGTAATTGTTGCTGGCATGTATTTGTTTATATGCTGACCTTTGAAAATCAGACTCACATAATGCAAGTGATATGCACAAGGGCTATGGAACAATGTAATCTCACAAAAATAATGCTTTTTACCAAGATATCTAGTAAGTAGCCAGAAAAGTCTTTCTAAAACTTTAGGCAAATGAAATGATAGATACATCCAGATATTTCAATGAATTAAAATTAGTATTTAAAGAATTGTACCATGGTTTGTTTTATTTTTAACATCCTATTCTACGCTGCGCAGAAGAAAAATACAAATTCTAAACTGTGGTATCCCCTGAATTACAGAAGAATAAGAGAGGCTCATCATACATGGATTGAAGAGCCTTGATTTATCTACAGCTTTGTGCAGGAAGGGCATATATATATATAAGAGTGAGAGAAAACTCAAGCATGAGGAGAGAGATTAGCTTCTCAAAGCCATTGCAAGTTTTTAATGTACACTTGTGTTTGAAAGACAAAACGCTGATCTCTCCTTAAAAATGTAAAGCCCATTGGAGAATGAGACCTGCATGTTACAGCAAGAGCAGCTGCTGGGGGTGTGTGCAATGGGTGTTTGCCAGAGGGCTTCAGTGCTTTCCTTTGTACTGATCCCCRGAATGGGTGTTCTTGCACACTTCTTTGTACTGGACACTTGTGAGAAAAAGGTGTTTAATAGCAACCCTCAGTTCTGTTTGCCTTGTATTTCTTGATCACTGACATTTTTGGAAAGTTACTAACACATTATTTATCTGAGATTTTTCTATTCCTTTTGGTTGTCACTTCTATAACCACATGCCAGAGAAGGTGAAACAGCCAAAGCACACRAAGCAGCCTTGTCAGGTGATTTTCTTAAACAGTGAGAGGTAATTTATTTTGTAGCTTTTAGGTTATGTTCCTGCCTGACACCAGTGCTGATACTCATCACCAAATGTGTGCCCTGCAGGGTCACTGATGTTTTAACTGTTCCTTCTCCATCTTATCTTCTGCAGAATTCTGACTGTGTAGCTCTTCTGATTTTACAGGATAATTTGAGTGTTTTTTTTCCATTATATGCCTTTTTTTTTTTTTGACTTTCCAGTTTCTGAAATGTGAATCCATTCCCATAGTAGATGCCAATGTGTTTTTCTTCCTCTTTTTAGTCATGCTGGCTGTCGTCCCATTTTAGCTGAATATCTAAACCACATTTCCCCTTCGAAAAGCAATGTGAAGGTCATTCTTTAATTCAGGCAGTGAGAGTTACTTACTGTATGAGTAGCATTTTTTTGTTCCATCTAAATTCCTGGAAAGTATCACACCCTGGGGAGAGAGAGCGAGCTCCCCAGAATTATGAGCATGATTAAGGGAAAGCACTTATTGACAAGGTCTCCTTGTTTGAGCCTCACAGAATGATACATCTGCATGCTTGATAAATCTGTTCTCAGCTCCCCACCAGAGAAATCTTTGCTTGAAGCTAAATAGCTCCTGAGTTCTTGGAATTCAAAACTGTTTCTAAAAGTGAAACAGATTATTTTTGCATGTATTCATTATATTTTTTGTAAAGGTAGAGAAAGGGAAACTATTGTTTCTGTAGCATTTTCARACCTACTCTGAATATTTAAAAAGTGAAGTCTGTGGAAGCATGTCCCTTTGGTACCTCTCTTGCTGGGCTGATTTACTTCTGTTTGTTTATTGGAATATGTATCATTCATTTATACAACTATTAGTTTGAAGCCAGTAAATCTGTCTTGAATAGGTTTCATATTCACACAGACTGTGACTTTTRTTGCTCTGTGGCATGGTTTGTGTTTTCTCGGAGCTCATGGCTGCATTACATTTATGATAGAAAATAATTATTAAGCAGCAATTAATGCAACTGAATTAATTTCTTGATTTTCTCTTAAACATGAGCAGAGTTAATCTTTCAATGGCTAGGTTTTTTGTAGCCCCRGCTAAGTCATACCAAGTTTCTATAAAAGGCAATTTACAGGGAGTAAGAGTCAATATTTCACTGTTAATATAACAGTGTACTGATAYGTTAATTCCCTCACTGTGTTAGGTGTGAGTCAATATGAATTGCTCGAAAAAGCTGAGTAGACTCAGCTGGCCTCTGCACTCAACTTGTAGGCATTACTGCAATTTATGTTAAACATGATGAAGGAAACAAACTCATAAGAACTGTTTCACTCTCGGTGGGTTTTTTGTTTGGTTTATTTTCATTTTTTCTTCCTGGGAAAATCAGAAACTGTACTGCTAATTTGTGGATTGTGAACTTAGTTTTCACTTTTTATTCGCAGATAAACAGGTAGTAAATTAATTTCCACCCATTTTCTCTCTACTTGAAACTCAAAACCTTTTCTAATWGTTTACTGGATTTATCAAGAGAAAGAAAAAATTGACATAAGTTCTTCCAACAGTGCTTAAGCATGCCTGTCTTYGTCAGGTGTAAAATGCTTCATCTATTTTTAAACTTTAATCTTCCTTACCTGAGAACATTAGGAAAAACTTCATCTGGACCCGTGAAGTTTAATTTTGTCTGCTCAGTGTTCAATGTTGAGTGTTTAAAATGTTGAGTCAACACTGCAAATGATGATTAATTTTGGGTGTATATTGCCCTTAGGTATTTGGGAGAGTTCTGTCACTGGGACATAAGTATTAAACCATTAATTTACTGTTGCAAAAAGCAGGAAATGGGTAGAAACAGAAAGGAAAAAAAAATATTTAATTGACATCATGCCGCATKGGTAGTCCGTAAATGTCATCAGGTAGTTTCAAGTCATTACTCTGAAACGTGATGAAGGCATAAAAGCTTTAGATCTGACAAAAAAAAAGTTGATTGCTAGGAAGGACTGAGAACATCCTGTGAAATTGGCATTGTGTTCTGGTCTAGCAACTTTCAGGCAATAGGAAGTTAAACACATTCTCCTTTGGTGACATTGTCTAATTTAATCCATCAGTATCATATATATACATGTRTATRTATATGTRTATGTATGTATGTGTTTGTGTAAATTACATTCATATGAAAGATTACAGGGTTGATCTGATCCAGATTAAAAAAAAATTAACATTTAGGTGACAGGTCTAAAAATAAGAGAATAGGAAGACAGTGCTCACACTGAACATTTCACTTCAGAGCTGAAACTCTTACAAGTGTTGCAAGCAGCAGAACATAAAGCTGTACGTACAGTGGCATRTTGGAAAAACTATTTGAATTCTTTGATAAACTACATATTGTGCACCCATTTATACAAGGGCATCAATTGCACCCATTTATACAGGGCAGATTAAAACTAAGAAACTCAAAATATTATTTTACTCTGAAACAAGCTTCAGTTTTTTAGTAATATAAAGAACTTTAAGAAATGTTGAAGGTAAAACATTATTAAATACATATTCATTTAATTAATTTATAGTTTGTCATTTTTCAACCCAGTGACAAATGTGGAAGAGAAATAATAAATCATTTCTTCATATGATTTTTTGCTATGTCATGGCCAGAATAGAATTTTTGTACTCAAATTTCATTTTCTATATATGTATTTAAATAATCACATGGAACTAGAAGCAGAAGAATGAATTCCCAAATTAAGGTTATTTGTTCCCATCAAACCACAGCCAGTTRCTAATTTAATCACTTCACACTATTGTTGTATCCTGCTTCTTATTTTAAACCTCTTCAATCTGGAGACCATGCTTTCTTTAGTTATAGACTGCCTTGCTTATCTTCTTTTTGATACTGGTCTTTGACAATTATTGTTTCAGGAGCAATGCTGACACAAGCAATCCCATACCCTTCATTCCTCTCATCCCCTCCTATTTGTTTCTACTGCCACACCACATTTCCTCTTGGTTTATGGGGCCTTGAATTGGTCTAGGCTCAGCTGGAGAGCTAAACTCAGTTAAAAATAACCCAGGCACATAAAAAAGTGTTGAGATTTAATGTCATTTTCTTGACTCACAGCCTCTCAAGCAGTTCAGCCACCAAATTTGAGGGACTGGTCTGGATACTGTGATGTATTTGCAGGGCTGAAAGAATGCAACAACAGCAAAAAAACAACCAAAAAGTCCCAAACACTTGAGTGACTTCCCTAGATTTTTTAAATTCTTTTCCCAATCACAGCTGTTTCACACTCMCAGGGGGTTTCATGACATTGCAGCTCCTTTACCTGCAACTACTCTCRCAGCCAGTAGGAGATCAGGGTGGTTTACTGGATATTGCTCACTGACTTAAATTATCCATGTATTTACTGATAAATATAGGAGTAGACTTTCTACTCCTAATGGTAATGCTAGGTAACCAAACACTCAAAAATATACACTAAAGTCTATTTAAATGTTGTTTAAGCTTTTAAAAACCCAGACCACAAAATCATATATCTGCTCTTTTTTGATGAAGAAAATAGCAGAATTTTATCCTTTTCTATTTCCAGGTGTAGAGCTGAATTCCTTACGCCAAATGAAGATTCAGAGGGCTGTGACAATGCTTACAGACGTCCGACAGCTCATCTYGAGTGGAGGGAGTGTGAATCAGAAGAATGATGAAGGAGTTACCCTGGTGAGTGGCAGCATGGAATCATCACCCTGGGAATATGCATGTGTTGCAACAGGTTCAGCATGTTTTCAAGGCAGTTCTCTTAAAAGGGTTTTGGTTCTACCCAGTGTTTTGAAAATAGATGTGTGTCAATTCCGTGCATAATATGGATTTTAAAATAGGGTAGTGCAACATCTCAATGACAACTTCTTCTAGCCAACAAATATGCAACATTAAATTTAATAGCAAATCTATTAGCACCTTAGTTTAAAGCTCTAGGAGATACATGTGGTGTCTGACATTCTGTGTGAGAGAGGGGCTGAAACTTCACTCAGTGATCCCTGGTTTTGGCTCCTATCTTCTGCCTGAGTTCTACTAAAACACTGGAGCAATCCAATCTTGATTCAGTGTATTGAAGCATTCACCATATACATGGAAAATTACTCCTATTCCCAAATTTGCATGTTATTTATAGTCACTGGGTTTGATTATACTTTTTTCCTGCAAATAGATCTTCTATCCATTTGTTTTGTCAGGACTCCTATTTCTTCAGCTGTCAAATAATTCTAATTTCACGTGTAGTTCCATAGCATGTCTGTGGAATGTTCCCTTTGCATATAAAATCTTTAACACCATTATCTATCAATCAATCAACCAACCAATCAATCATTCAATCAATAAATGGTAAATCRGCAGCATTTATATATTGAACACATTTTTAAAGTTCCTTGTTTATAATGTACAAAKATAATTAGAGCACCAATAATTATTACTATAATTTCTGCGTTTGCATTGAGTTACATTGCCTGATACTGAATTGATGTACTAAATCATTCTATATTTTAAAACATGTGAAGTGTTTAAGCTAAAATTGAAAAAGTGATCAGCCTCATCCCTGGATGGAATCCAGCCACAGGCTCTCTATAGAAACAGAACACTKTGACTTCTGGGGTGACAACCCCAAGGCAGTTAATTTAAAAACAGGACAGCAGGGAAGGGGTGCAAGAAACAGCACAAGTTTTAGCTTATTTTGTAAAAGCATTAATTTACCTTCCAGTTTCCTGATATTTTTATCTAAGCTGCTAAATCACGTAGCTATTGTACTTAATTCTATTTCTTTTTAGTCAGAATTGTCTGAGTTAAACTGAGTCACGAACTTAAATAAATCAAACTGCATAAAACCTTACCGTAGTTAGCTGGAATAGTTGAAATACATTTCTGAAAGATGTTTAACAGAAATGCAAATACTAGGAGAGGAACATTGTGGGTACTTTGGGATTTTTTGCTGTTTGCTTAGTAGAATGTTGACAAAAGGGATACTTTTTGCATGAAAAGTTTTTATGCTGAAATCTTGATATTTTTTCAAGAAATAGATGCAAAGTAGGTAACTTTGCTTTGAAATTTCTATTGTGTGAAACTTTTTTTTGACAAATTGGTGGAACATCCAGAATTTCTTAAACAATTATCTCTTTATTCATGGGTGTTGAGTCAGCCAATCTGTGAATGTTGTMTGGATATCAGAGGGTTCTGGAAATAAGATTTTGTTCCTCTATGTCTATCTGTACAAAAAAGACAAATCTATTTGGTTTAAGTCTCAAATCTCAAATTTCTCTTGACAGAATACATATATATATATCTCCAAGTCCGTGTGTAAGTTAAGATAAATCAAGCAAGAAGTTGTTTTAAATGTATAAATACACACATTCTCATTGACCCATAACACCTACCTTTGTGCACATGCAATACCAACAGACACAGATTTTTTTTCTGCTGTGTTCTCCTCTAATTATTTTTCTTTGAAAGATTTCAGCCATAAAATATTTCCTAGGAGCTCTTATACTGCTTGAAAATAGCACTTGTCTAGTTGATGTCTGGAKAGAAACTGTAGTTTCTTCTGTTAAAATGCACCCTCCCTCCACCATGAAGCTGTGTCAAATTACAGGAAAGATTTGAGGATTTTGTACTTTGGAAATCATAGCATGCAGAATCAGAGTTCTGTCCCAAGGGGAGTTTTGCACCCTTTCTAGGGGAAGATTTTGGATGAGTTGACTGTATTCTTTCCCYCTGCATCAATCATGTTCATAGTGAAAACTTTATGTATGCTCTGTGTGTGCAGCTGAATCAGAAATAGCAGGTAAGGGAAATTATATCCCAAACTCTCATTTTAGTGTCTCCTATTCTTACAATGACATTGGAACTACACAGTTGTAGTAACAGGTTTATTGCAAGACCTTTTTATTGCCATTATCCATCCATTTCAATCACCAGAAAAACATCTTCTGCAGACAATGCTTTGAGGAGAAAAAGTCATGGAGTTGGGCTGTGCATTTTGGGGATACAGGGACCAACTATAATCTGACTTCTCAATTTCTGCAATATTCCTATGCCCTACTCTTACTGACCAGCGTGAGTATTAAGTTCTTCTGACTGGGATGATCAGTTATATTTTGCCAAATTCCAAATTCAGGCCTTGTCCCCTTTGTTCCTAGAAGTGAAGGGAATATTTGAAATCACAGTAGAGGACTATGAGAAAGTAAAAACCACTAAACTGTAACCTAGATCAATCTCATCATATGAAATACATGCCTCAACAGTTATTCACCATATGTAAGAAACAATTTCCACCAAATCACAATTTTACCCTCATATAGGATTCCTTATTGTACTTTCTTCTTCTACTTGATTACTATGACAGAAAATAATTTTATTGCCCTATTATGTCYTTCCCTTTTTCTCTGTTCACAGGACCTGTTTGCTATTATGTTGTTTTTATATTTATTTTGCACACTTCCTATTTGTTTTAAATAAAACCTCACATGGCTGCTGGCATTTTTATATTAAAAAATCTCATCCTATAAATAACATATGGTGGAACTGATTGCTGATATAAATGCCAAACACATACAGAGCCTTAAATAATAATACATTGCAAAATATAATGTACAACTCTTCAAATCGGCCATTAATAAAGATATTTTTTAAATTTCTTTTTTCCTTTTCCTGCCATTACAATTTTCATACCTTATCATTCTTACAGTATTTGCTACTCAGAGTGACAAGYCCTGAGCAAACACAGCTACCTTTGAAGTTATCCCTGTTTTAGCAACAAGTTGCACTACATGACCTCCTGAGGTTCCTGCTGACCCGAGTTCCTCTCACTCTGTTACTGCATTTTMCACCCTCCTTCTGTTCCACTTTGACTCTTAAAGGAAGTTTGGAGATACAGAAAATCTACTAAAATTGTTTAAACAATTACCAATTAAAATAATTAAATATCTAGGAAAGCAATACAAGTATAGAAAATAAGATCTTTGTGGTTCAAACCTGAGGAAGTATTTTTTGTCACTAATTTTGTGCTGCAGTGTCAATGTGCTTGGTTTGATTATGTGCTAATGAATTCATTTTGGAGTAGTGTCAGCTTAAATCTGGGATAKTTGAACTGCTACAAAAGAAAGTTCTGGGCTCAAAGAGAACTCAAATTGTTGAAATCTATGATTCTATCTTGGCTCATGAAGTCTTTGAATGTGTTTGAATGCATGTTCACTTGAAGTTATAAAAAAGTGATAGACTAGATTGTTTAGTAGCTCACAAAAAGCTAGAATTATTTTTTTCAGGTGCATCTTGGTTATAAATGCTAAAAAAGATTCTACAGTGGTTTTCTAGCCTGTAGCAATCACATGTACATTTTGTGTTTGCTGTAACTGTGATTAGTAAAGATATGAAGTAGTACACACCATGGATGWGTTCTTTAAACTATTAATATATGCAAAATTTAACTTTTATATTGCAGCTGCATGTGGCCTGTGCTAATGGATACAAGAATGTTGCATCTCTGATACTAGATCATGGGGCTGATCTCAATGCAGTGGATAATCAGTACTGGACACCCCTACATTTGGCTGCAAAGTATGGACAGGTAAAGCATGATTTCTCATCTCCTTCTCTTTCCTTTGTGGTAGTTTTCTGTAGCAATAGCAAATGCTTTCAAGTCTGGGAGATTATACTTATTTAAGTGCAAAAAACTTTCTCATTCCTGTAGTACAGATTGGCATCTCAAATAACRGAGACCATTTGAGACTGAAGCTTGTAAAGATATTAACCCAAAACAGCTCGATCTACCACCAGCAACAGTTTGTCTGCAGCAAAAACAAGATTTGCACTGACACTTGAAAGGATGACAAAATAAACACTTTGTCTGTTATTTTWTTACAGTTTAATATCAAAGTTTATTTAGATTTTTGCTGTGTGTATTTCTGTGAATAAATGTCCAGGATTCATCTAGCAGCTGTGTTCAAAGTTTTCTAGTCACTGAAGGGTGTCCTGGGTTTGGGATTTAGAGGCCATGCCTAAGCATGACTTGTCCCTCCTAATACGTTTTCAGTTTTCAGTTTTGTTCCCTTTTCAGTTCTCCTACATCCTCAGTCTCCCCAGACATGTTCAGTGAGTCTTTGTTACAGTTTGACCATTTTTGGAGAGCTCTTCACAGCTCTCYACCCACCTCAGGGCTCAAAAATCACCACTTACCCATCGGTGTCTTCTAAAAACCTCTGTCATACATCTTAGCTCAGACTTCAGAAAATAAATAATACACTTCATAACAAGYAAAAAAGTAAAAATGGAGCAAAAGTTATAGTAAAATAGTAAAAATAGGTGTGTTTATTTACATTAATTAGTTCTGCTGGGTAATAGATTTCTCCTATTGCAATACCCTGTGCCTGCTCTTTTATAGAGTGTCAAAGATTTGTATGTTCTCATAACAGATTAAGTTATTTATTTATATATATATATATATATATATATATAAAATATACATATATGTGGCCTGAAGTGTGTCCTCAATAACTTCAGGTAGTGTAAATTTACAGAGAAAAATGTCACCCAGAGATATGCTGAACCAAAATTTTGTTAGCAAGCGAGGTATCAGGGGTCTTTTGAATTTACTGTAGATTTAATTTTCTCATCCTATCTTACCTGTGCTGTTCTGTAATTCTGCTTCAGTTCTACTACTCTCACTGATTCCTCTGCACTCACTCTGCCTGTTCAGACTTCAGTAAGGCAGGAAAGCTCTTGCTCAGAAGTAAGGGAYAGCAGTGATGCAGTCTTGAGCTTCTTATTCTCACATTTTAGGATGGCTTAGAAGTTAGGGCTTTGTACTGCAACAATGTGACTATACTACAGCTGCGCATTTCTTCTATTGTAAAGCTAAACCTGAGTTTAATTGAAGAGGACTTGAAAGAAATCACTTGAAAGGGCTGGGAAAGGACTTACCTTTCCTTATATATGTGTAGCATGCATGTGTTTGCAACACTAACTCGGRATGACTTGAAATACTCTTTTTCTTGTGAAGATAGGTATTTTKCTTTTAGAAACAGGCCTGTACATGTAAAGTTTGTAGTCAAAAGTGGCTAATGGAAAAAATGTCTTTCCTTTTGAAGAATTCTAWGAGCTCAGATTGCTAGTTTTGAAATTATTCTTTTTGTTGGCACTTTTGTTGAACTGCAYCTCCCTTATATCCCAGATTACAATGGTGTTAATTCTTGCTAGTTCAGGAGTTTTCAGTGAGGAGTCAGGGACCAACTGCTCTACTCTCTATACAACCTGTATGGGTACACACAGACAAAGATCATGAAGGAGCATTGTAATTTTCTTCAATAAAATTACCTAAATACAGACTAAGTATTTTCCCTTTTTAGTGTTAGTAAATAATAAAGTTTAGAAATATCTTATTAGCATTATATGTAATTTCCCAATGTTATTAAGCAAATAGATACAGCTTTCATGTGATTCTGTTTGTAAGAAACAAGTAAATAATTTAAATTCCTTTATTAAAGGGATTCATTACATATCTTCTACTTCTTTCTGGTAACTATGCCATCAGGGTGTTTTTAAAATTTCCTTTCTTATTATGGTAATTTTWAAATATCTTTTAGCCTTAGAATGAATGCACGTGCATACCGTATTTATAATTCCAATTTGAGTAATTAATTATAGACTAATGCGAGCATTGTTCCTATTTTTGGTAAAAGTAGTTCGACAGAAAGGAAATAACCTTAGATAAGACATGAATGGGATAGTCTCTTTTAAATTTAAGTATATTTCTGAGGAAATGGTTACTTTTTAGCTGAAAATTTTAATCTTCCCTGAAAAAGCAATTAATGTAAATTCTGGACTTGATCCCTTACAGTTTCACACTCTTCTAACACATATTTGTTTCACACTCTTCTAACACATATTTGTGGCATAATTTTTAAAATAGTCACACTTGAAAAACTTGCTACAGTGATAAATATCTTGTACTGGAAGACTGTCATAAAGCCTTTTGTTTTAGTTTGATGTCCTTTTAAGTTCTTGGGAGGATTTCTGTCCTTCCAGAAATGTTTTTGAACAGCAAAATAACCTTTAATGTCTTATGGCTTGTCTAATAAGCAATGATCCTTTAATAAGTGGTCACAGAAATTCCAGAAAACCTGTTGTAAACCTTTGTTATTGAATAGTTTTCTAGCACTGGTGCTGTGCTATCTGCAACAAAACCCCATCCAATATTGAAATGATATTATATTCCAGGAGTCTTAAGGACTGATGGTTTTTCCTGTTTAGAAAGTAGCTGCAGATGTATTTTTCAYGTAGAGAAGCTTCTCACCTTAATAAAATGCTATTAAATTACTTATACAAATTACAGATTTAGTTTTTGAGTTACTTTATGGTACATACCTTACATATGTATATTTTACATATTATCTTACAAAAAAAAAAAGTTGCGATATGAAAAAATTGTTACTCTATTTTAGAGTGACATCCAGACTAAGTTGAAGCACTTCAGCCCTCTATATATACTGTTCTATATTTGTAAATCCACAAAATGGGAAAAACCCACACATTTGGCTATTTGTAAGAGCATAGCAATAATGGAAATGGTACTAACTTACATTACCTGGAGGAAAAACAAAAGAAAGAAACAATCCAAAAAAACCCACCCAAGGAACTGTGTAAGTTTTAAATTTATAGTGAGAAAATTTAATTTGCTTCTGCACAGGAGGAAACTTGCAAAGAATAAAGGCACTGTAAGCTTCTTGTTGCAAATCTCAAGTTGTGAATGAAGTGGATTATAAAAATCTTACTGCTCCATCTTGCACAGTAATTTATATGTAAAATTACTGGTGAAAGATACATCAATCTGAGTGAACTAATCATGTGAAAGACATTGCATCCACACCTTATAATAAACCTGGCTCGTAGAGATTCCTTGGTAATGCAAATCCATTTTTATTTCAGATGGGGTTCCTCTCAAATAAATTTAGCCAGTTAAACTTAAGGACAAAATCAAAGCTTTTTCTTATCGAATGGGGAGAATCATCTTTAGAAGAAAACTCAGAGAATTCTAGGGGATGCATTTAAAATAGGGATGATGATTCATTGCTTCTAGGTCTGACCTTCCTTGGTTATAGAAGTCRTGGGCAGCTAGCAAATGTCAGAGGTGTAATCTGAACATCTTTAAATCCTTCATGAGGAATCCAGATCAAAGTGTGGGGCTAAAGGATGGGRCAACTGCCCACTGGTGTTCTGGGTTTCCCCAGTCATCATGAAGGGGGCATGGAGCTGATGCCTTATATTTAGAAAACATAAGGTTGTACAGAAGGAATCCTAGAGGAGGAGTAGAGTTAAATATTTAGAACAAAACCAATCTTATCACAAGCAAAGCATAGCAGAATGCTGTTGTATTGTTTCCAGAGAGAGAATAAGAGTTTTAAGTGTCAGTACATATTATCTGATGTTGAAAAAAAATGTTATCTGTGTCTATCTTTACAAATATTTATAAAGAAAATTGGTTTAATGGATAAATTTACCATTAAAAATTTACSATTAAATTTTTAAWTTTTTAAATTTACCAATGGATAAATTTACCATTARAAACATTATCAGTCTGACTATTAAAACAGCATGGGTGAATGATAAATGAATTGTCCTGTAAGTGACAGAATKCATAGATCCAGAGTAGAATATTTTTCTTGCATAGGAGTACAGGATATTGCTGGTGAGTTTGAGGATTGTGTACAGGATATGACTACTGAGTACAGAATAGGGCAGCTGAGGCTACTGCCTGAAGGTCAGTCTCTGTAAGACAGAAGACTGCTTTACAGAAACAGATTAGGTTATTAATGAGTGTAATAGACTGTTAATTGAAATACTACCTAGTCTGCAAACGTTAAAAAATAGACCTATTTTTAAACAATGTTAGTTATTCTGAGTTCCTAGGAATGACAGTTCCTGCTGTCATTTCCTCCCCCCTCCCCCCCCCCATATAAGCATTAAGGGTAAAGGCAATTTTGTGTTTTTAATGCATATTAACATTATAACAAAAAAATTATATTATTAAGGTATTAAGATCAGAGTTACCTATATCATTTTACTCTAACAAAATGATGGAAAATAATAACCTCTACACATCTAAATCTGTGCCTGTGACACACGAAAACCTCTTCAAAATAAGATTATTAAGGCGACAAAGCTAGCCTCAAGAAATTAGAATGTGTCAGGGTTGCCTATGTAAATTTACCAGGGCCTTTTGGACACAGACATGTTTAACCCTGTTTTTGATGGCAGCTGGAACCCTTTGTGTCCCTGTCACGCAGCAGGGGCAGTGCTGGTGTGTTTGTGGTTGCTGTCTGTGCACACCAGCGCTGGGCACACGTCCTCATCCCTTGGGTACCCCCTGCCYCTGCTGGCACTGGTGCCAGCTGCAGAAGGACAACTTGTGTTTCTCAGGCTGGCCCCTTAATTTGAATTTACTTTGTGGACAGCTAGTAGTCTGGCGTTGGTGGTGCTGTCCCTGCTGGACATCTTCCAGCTGCTGTGATCAGGAGAGCGCACACTTGCCCTCCCCATGGTGGGAATCGKCTGCGGCTCTGACATTTGCCTTGGGAACTTTGGCACAATTCCCAGGCACAAGCTGGTTCTTTGCTGTTTATCACTGAAATGTCACCTTTCAAACAGCTATCAGAGACATGCAGGTCAGAGCTGACTCTGCAGTAGCTTAAACATTACCTCTCCCAAAATTTCATCCTTGGGGGATGATGCCTGTGTCTAAACTGTTAAATCACTGAATAAAAGAGGACTAGGGATTAGGCCAAGCGACAGSCTGGCCCACATTCATATTGTTTAAAGCTAGTTTCCTCTATAGGAGATTAGTCATGTTTGTAGAGAGCTGGTTGGAGTGGCCCAAAGGAGAGTTAGGGGGAGAGCTAACAGTTAAGCAGTGTGGATTATAAGGGATACTTCAGCTTGCTCCATTGCACTTTCCTACTTAGTAAAAGAGATTTGGCCTCTGGCTTTGAGGTTGAAAGGGTTTCATGATGTCAAAAATGATGGATAAGACATTTGTTCAACTGCTGACTGAATCTCTGCAAGAGTAACTCCTGTACTAGTGAGGATTTCTTYCAATATAAATTGGAAATATTCATATATATAAAAAAAAACTTATAGATGTCATCAGGCCTACCTCATGTTTCTTAACAAATTATATATATCCTGTGTCATTTTCAAATGTGTGAAATTGTCATTCTGTAAGTATATTCTCCCTTACACACATTTGGTTGATCTCAATCATATCTCTCTGATTACTTAGTTCATCAAAACGCAACATTTATATCAGATTATAAAAGGACTCTGCTCCTTGCTTAAATTCRGATTATATACCCTCTTACTATAGGAACTAATTTGCTCATTGTTACCAAAACAGATTAGTAATTTTTCTCAACTATGACCTGTAGATTCTTTTTCTTTGACTGCATGTTGCACTTGAAACAACAAAAAAAAAATCCACATCTGTTGCTAGAATTTGCTTCAGTGTAGATGAATATATGAACCCATTGTGGGAATTGTTACTTAATCCCATGAAGTTTGGCCATTGCCACAGGAGTTCCTTTGAATGCAGTTTCTGAACTTCTGCAACCACACTACACAAATGCTTTCAGTGAGAAGAGCCTAAAGAAGGAGGTGCTTATTTAGAGTTTCAAAAATAATAGAATATTATTTTTGTCACACAGRGAATAAATATTTTCCCTGTCAAGCAGTTGAAGTCTTTAATTTATGGTCAGAAAATCCTCTAGAGCATGTTTTATCCARACATGTCTCACCCTTTTTTCTTTAKTCTTTTTGTTCATATTTGGCRTATCTGATTGCACTCAGGTAGAAGAGCTCTATTTCCGTTCAGATCAAATTACACTCAGTTTTCTCAAATAGAGAGCTCACTTTGGGATTTCTGCTTGTGATATCTTTTTTTCACTCTCAATATATTCACAAGATTTCTACAGATGATTCAAATGCTAATTGTGGGCAGAGAATATAATGAATCCTAGATTCACACAATACCAAATGATAAGAAAAGAGATTGAATTTAATATACAGACAAGGAAAAATCTCGATTTGCAAAATTACTACAAAATTCTCAGTTTTCACATGTGTGTTTTTAAAGCTGAGGTGTGCATAGTGTACACTATATACTTGGTTACTGCAGGATCTCTCAGATCAATATAAATTTCATTTTCCTTAAAATACCATTTATAGTGACCTTCATACATGAGAGGCAAGTATGAAAAAAGATGTCTAACAAGGCTTTTCAGGCACAAACTTTGAGAAGTGGATTTCTGATCTCTGTAATATAAATATATAACTTGTAGGACCATAACTTACAAGCATCGTTAATCACAAGATCACATAAAATTTACATAATATTTTCCCTGATTTATTTTATTTTTCTCTGTCTAAATTCCTGGTGGATTGAAAAATAGAAATGTAGGTTATCAGTCTTCAGGTTATGCAGTTTTTAYATCAGCTGTAGAAAACCATTTACATGACCTTTGTCACTTGCTTTAACAGCTGAAAACAGCATTAGGCTTCCCTTTTTTTTGCTGAAACTGTTCCAGAGGTTAAAGAGGCATTTTCTTAAACCATATAGGTTAAACTTGCTGATTGCAGAAAGGTGGTGGTGGCACTTGGGGAGCCTGTGTTCTGTTCCAGGCTCTGTGCCTGAACAGCCGCAGTATTTACGGTTCATTCCTCCCACACATAGCCTGATTTGTCCCATTGCCTCCAGCCTGTTCCATTCTTTTCCTGATTCTATTGCCTTATTGTCCGATTCATTTGCCTGGCTTCRTGTCCTTTCCTTACAAGTTTTATCTGAATCCTGATTCCTTGCACAGTCAGCTTCTGCCCCTCCTCCATTCCCTGGTTCTCATCCAAGCTTTCATTTTTTTTTCTACTTTGACTTCATGCCAACCTTCCTGCCCTTCTGTCCCACTTGCTTACAGTCCCAATCTCCCTTGTTCAATCTCAGGGTTTTTTCCCTCACATGTCACTGTCTTCTTTTCATTTTTCTGATTAGTCTGTCTCTACCTACATCCTGGCTCCTTGCCACATTTCTCTTCTTCCCTTTCAMTTCATTTATTTCACACTGTTAGTTCCAGATTCCAGCTTTTTATCTATGCCTTCTTCCATTCCACACACTCCCCCTCMATGCTTTCTACCCTGCTGCTAATCTTATTCCCACAACCTACTTTTCCTGATCTGTTCCACTTTGCTGACCACAGTTGGTTATGGTCCCCTTTTCTCTGCACTCAAATAGAAAATCAAAAAATATTCCTAGTCTATATTGTATTAAGAATGGAGATCTGTAATGAGTTTCAGACAAAATTTCCTGTGTTTAGAMCAGTATTGTGGATCAGATTTCCAATTGCAGAGGAAATTCTATTTAGCCTCTGAACACTATTGCTCTTTTTCAGGGCTCTACCTATGAAATTTTTTCTGTAAGGGACACAGTTATCTAGGACATACTATTATGTAATGGAAAACAAATACRTGATCTTAGAAGCTCAGTTCACAGGAACTCCAATGGCTTAATAGGTATCTTACTCTCTAATGCTGGGAGTCTCTGTTGTGGAATTTGTTTCACTCCCCAGGAGTAAGGTTCCTAACCTATATTTTTCTTTTTTATGTCCTTGATGCTTGTTAAAGTGCCTATTATCACCCCATTTAATTAGTTGAATAGTCTCCAGTATTATTCTAAGGAGTTATATGGCTCCATGACTTATCTGATCTTATTTATTCAATCTATGGAATATGTGGTTAGCATTAAACTACAGCGCTTCTGTCACAGAAGCTTAGTAATTACAATAACAACAGTACTAATAAAAATAGAAACTACTTCCCTGATTTTTTATTCTTTTTATTGCACATATTTTGAACATCCAACTGTATATTTAAATAGAGCAGCTGTTACCGGTTCTGTTAACATGTAGGCCTAAAGTGAACTGTACTAGCAAAAGGGGGCTCCCTGATTTATCCACTATAATTTAAAAACTGTCTTACAAGCATTGTGTAGCTGATTTTTTCAAAGTTTTGAAACCTGGCTAAGTTTTGATGATTTTCCAAGCAGACAAAAACAAAAAAAAAAAAATTCTCAGCCTATGGAATTCATCTTTTACCTAATGAAMGTCTTCAAATCATACAAACACAGGAGCTCACAAGGATAAGTAAAATATTTTTCCACACCCGGCCGCCAGAAGTGCTTAATTTTTAGTTACTTTATTTTTCTGTCTAATTAAAAAAACCCAACAAAAAAAAAAAGAAAAAAAACACCAAAAAAACCTGAAACTGAAAATTTATAAGCATTCACAGGCAGGAGTCCTAGCAACTTCCTAATAAAAATCACACAGCTGGACATGCACTTTTCAACTCAGTAAGTTAAATTTTACTCATGTGAGCAATAGAAAACTGGACCTTATGAGTGCAGAGACAGGTCATCTTACTCAGTGGTGAAGACTACAGATTATAATGGTGAAACCAGTGATATTTCTTGTGTTCTGTCTAGAGGTTTTGCTGTGTTTCAAGAACATACACCGTAGATATGTTTGGTGATTTTACTGTATTTCACACAATAGTATGAGATTGATGGTCAAAAATAATACTGATTTTGATTTAAGATTGTTGTTCCACTAGTTTCTTATTCTTTATCTTTGCCTCACTGTGGATGAGCACATGGTGGGGACCATAACCAGTGATAAACTGAAAAGTGTCAAGAGGTAGAACAAAAATGCCAAAAGATGGTGGTGAGGGCTTAGCCTGGGAGAACTGAGGAGTAGATATGAAGAAGTGCCTGGAGAAAAAAAAATGGAGAAGGAGGTTAGGAACCAAAAGGTTGATGGTGAACCAGGTCCCTTAGAGATTATAGAATATTTCCAATGTCGAAACAGAGAGAGAGGAGTGGAGGAGTGGAGAGAAATTTTGGTGATGATAGGGAAGAAAATAAAAGACTGAAGGAATTTACTGTTGGGGGTTCATGCAAATTGGATAATGCATATTCATTGCTGTGCAAAACAGCACATGAGGACATTTGCATAACATCCAGCTTTTTGGATTTAGGGCTTAAGCAGGTATCCCTCTGATGATRAAGAAAAGAGAATAAATGATCTGAGTTAGTGGCTCTGGGACTGGGACTTCAATAATAAGAGCTAAAAAAGCTCAGGAAGAGCCAGCAGTTTATCCTTTGTTGGTGCTCATACACATCTAATGTCCTGTACATGGCTTCAGAGGAAAAATATCTGACCAGACAGAAGGAAGGAAGGACAGAAGACACTTTTCAGGAATACTGGTTCTGCTCTACAGCTAATTAATTACCAGTAARAAATAGCATGGTTTGAGAGCAGTTTGGAGATGCCTTTGCAGCTTCAAGTGCATGGGGAGATTCTTGAGGAATCTCAGTTACTCCTTCATGCCCCATATTTCCTACTCTGTCACTACAGTTGTAATTTGAGAAGGAGGATATTCAGAGATAAGCTCTGAAAGGAGAAAATAAAGGTCTGAGTTGTTTCCTGGTGCCCTTTCTAAGGGTACTGAATAAATAGTTAAGGGTATAAAAGGAGAAGCAAGACAAATGATATTTTATAAGCAGATATTTTAAATAACTGCCATTACTGTGGCATTTTCTGTATAGTGAGTCATGACACTATTTTTTTGGATGTCATGTCTATTTTTTAAAGTTATGAATTGGCAAAGACTACATTGGAAAAACAGGAATATACATACATTATATATATATATGCAGACTAATTTTATTCTTAGGTTCTACAATAGTTCATTAGGTATTATGTTATTTCTTGTGTTATTTCTTGACCTTGTCATATGTATTTTATTTGTAACTCTGCAATTGAAATACTTCTGCTTAATGATAATTTGCTGTAGTTATTCTACAAAAATTTCTTCTGTTAGACACAGTTCTGAAGATATGTATTTTTACATTACAACATAAATTGTATTTTAAAATACTCCTTCTAAAGCATTAGTGAATGAGTTAAATTCCAACACAGGAGAGTTGTGTATCCAAAAGCAGGTTATTGAAATTGTCGGTGACCCAAATACCTTAGTCTTGGTGACATGCATCAAGGAATCCCAGCAGGAGATATTTCATTGGCAGCAAGAAGCACTAATATTGGAGCATGGTATTTCTTGTGAAATAAATCCAAACCTTTGGTAACCCTAAAAGCTGTGTATTGTTATTATACTGAAAATGCATTCAAAGCCTCRTTCCTCTAATACAACTACTATCACTTTTCAGAGGTTATTCAATAGCTCCATAACTAAGCATGTTCCTTTTTTTTTCTAATAATGTGTATATTTTTTCACATAAATGTGTATATTTTTACATGACTTGCAATTTCTCAGTGGAAAGCAGGGCTAATTGGATTTGGAAATAAACCTGTTATGGTTTCCCACTCCTTGGAATTTGCTGAATTTTCTGCTGTTACTGCAAGAAAAGAAAACCAGCGTTAGAAATCTGAAAAGAGCAAGATCTTTTTATTTTATAGAAATTTGCAACAATATTTTTTTGGTTTTCTTTGCATTGAATGGATTCCTCATTGTCATGATGCTTTCCAGTAATTTTCCTCCTGGGTACTGAATCCAAACTGATTTTTTTTTTTATTGTGATCATTTCTTTCCTATTTATTTATTGCTTGTGTTTATGCCAAATGACTATCCTTTCCCTTAGCTGACTTCCAAGTCAGGTCTCATTTATCTCTTGATGTGCTCTTCTTCTTTGAAGAATTCTTCTTTCCTCTGCAGCATTTTTCCCCCGTGCTCATCCTTGTCTCTCCTGTTGGTTACACTTGCATTATACATTCTATTTGCTTTAGCATACATTCAAAAATGCATATAGCTCTATCATTTAGTTGGGCTCTAAATTCATATTSTAAAAGTATTTTTTGTTCCTTATGCAACCTTTCACTCATTTCTGACCAGTTTATCAGGATAGACATTGCTACAGCCTTTGATGGGAAAGTGTCTCTAGAGACTTAAATGCAGCCATAGAAGAACTCACTAGAAACAGTCCCTTGCAGGAATTGAAAAATATGTCCTAGRCTTTTTCATTATATGATACTCTACCCTCCCCTACTGTGCTATAATTTTTACCTTTACTAATAGATTAGATGATTTTGGTAAACATAAGATAAATGTGCCAATTTCTACTACTGACTGAGAACAGATTTACTTCTATGATGGTGGCTGTGAGTCAGACCCCTTTGACAGTGCTGGCACACAGTTGTTGGATCAGTTAGACMCAAAGAAATATTTGCCATCTAAGTCTTAACAGGTGGTGATGGGTGGTAGGTTTTTTCCTTTGTGAATTTGTTTACACGTGTGTGAAAGGTGATTTGGAGGTGGAGTTTGCCAAGGATATCTGGAAATTGTAGAAGAATTGAATTTTACTCTGCCACCTGTGATTTATAGAAGTGTTCTTAGTAGCTGAAGAAGGTGGGGTTTGAGAAGGTGGGTGAGGGTGGGTGTGGTTTATCATATGATTTCAGAAAGTGCAGGAAGGAAGAAATAAACTGAGCGACAGGCACCTGTCCTACTTCTCCCATTTCAAACACTTCTGGTTTTGCCCATTTTAGACCAATCTTGTGAAGCTGCTTTTGATGCACCAGGCAAACCCCAATCTTCTTAACTGCAATAATGAAAAGCCTTCAGGTAGGTCAAAATCCATGTACATAGGTATGTATTAGCTATTGTGATACATTTTCTTTCCTTCCTGCTTTCTTAGCTATAGTTTATTTAGTGTGTAGAGTTATATACCCATACTCATGTGTACATTCTTACACRCATTGCTGAAAACTGCTGGTTATGGTAACACAGGATATCATATCAAATGACAGCATGTCCTTCCACTTGTTTCATTCTCTGTTCATTTTTAGCTATGTTTGTTACTTGAGAGTTCTTCTGTGCCTTGGTGGTAGCTGCATTTACACTTTTTCGTGACTTCCCACTGAGTTCCTTTCTGTCTCAACTGTTTATAGTACATGGCCGCTTGAGTTGGAATTTCTATAGCTATTGTCTGAAAACAAATTCAACACCTAGTTTTGAAGTATAGCTGCCACTGCTTACTGCAGAAGGCACCTTCTTAAACCCCAGAGAGAAGCAGCCAGAGCTGAAGCACTGGCTCTAAAGGTAATAGAATTGTAGACTCTGTTAGGTTGGAAGAGACTTCAGATCAAATGGTCTTAACACAAAGATCAAAGCAGAGCTAATGTCAGTAATGCTAGCTAGCAGTGTGGGAAAGAAAAAACACATGGTTGTTCAACATTCTGTGCCTAGGATAAAATGAAGATGCAGCTCAGTAATGTAGATAATGGAAACTTCCTGTCAGATTATGGGCAAAACTTCCCTTGCATAATAAAGCAAAATATGTTATGGTTCAAGTGCTGTACTGCCTACAAGTACAGGGGACTTCATGACAACCTTTAGAAGTGTTGTTTGTGGTTAGATAGAGTTTTCATTTGTAAAAAAGGCTATGAACTAAACTCAGATAATCTGAGTTATAATAACMACTGCATTGTATGCAGTTAGCTAACCATATTTAGTAGGTATTTAATACAGTTGAGTTAACTGTCTTCCTGGTCTGCAAGCAGAACTGTTTTCAGCACTTTTGTATGTATAAACCATATAAATCTAGTTTGTAGAAATGTAAAACATTTTAAAAGGGTTTAAGTGCATGTTTTCACAGGAATAAAGTTGAAAAGGGTTGTATCGTTTTTACTGAAGTCTTGTAAATTATTGAAYACTTCGGTTTGCTACACAGCAAGAGTAGTTTTGAGGTTTTGCCTATGACAGCTTAAGTCTGTACTGAATTTACTTTGCTGTTGTTTTCCCAGTAATTTCAAGTATTATTTTACAGTTGATATCTGAGCAATTTCTTTCAGGTTGTCTAGCCACATGTTTAGTCTTAATCTAATGTAGAGATTTTAATTCAAAGGAGCTTTTCTGCACCATTTCCTTGTCTGATATCTTGTTGTTCCAATGTCTTAGATGTTGCAGCTTCGGATTTTATTGAGGAAATGCTTCTGAAGGCTGAAATTGTTTGGGAGGAAAAAATGAAAGACCCTTTAGCTGCTTCTACTTTATCTCAAGAAGAGCCATATGAAGAGATCATCCATGATTTGCCCACAATTTCCAATAAACTGTAAGTAAGTGCTGGTGGTGTTATAGAGCAATTCGCTGCAGTCAGATTATCATTTGAGCCATATCTGTCAATCTGTGAATCCCAGCTGAGTGTGCTTGGAGATATTTAAATCCCAGCTGGACATGGTCCTGGGTAACKGTCTTTACATGTCCCTGCCTGAGCAGTGTGAATGGACCAGGTGCCCTCTAGGAAGTCCCTTCCACCCCCCAGCCATTCTGTGATTCTGTGTGATTTGATGGATCAAGTAAATTTCCTTTTTGAAATCTCCTGAACAATATTTTGCATTTTTATCTCTCATACCTTTTTGTTTTAGTTTTATAATTATAGATTATGAATAATACAATTGCCAGCAGAAATCACCTGCCTTAGCAGAATTATTAGAGGTTAATACTGTAGATTTGAACATCCTTTTGTTAAAGTAGATTGGTAYAGTGTAAGTAAAACTATCATTGCCTATGAGAGAAGCAAGGACAAATCCTGAAAAGAGAAAAATCAGATATGTGATTGCAGATGAAATTATACTGGTCAAAATTATATTTACAAATATATATTTAGATTTGTACTGCTTAAAATTCAAGTGGAATCAAGTAGCATTTAGCAGTTAGGACTTAAAAGTCAGTATTGAAGAGTCAATTTGTGTCTTAACTTGTAAATGTTGATACTTTTGTATTTCTTTGCCAGCCTTAAAAAAAGATTGCCATGGGTATGTGAAAAGAGATGTACAATAGGTATGAAGCATAAATGGCTGTGTTATGGTAGTACAAGACATACTGATATTTCAAATTCTTCTTTCCAGATACTGTGRTCCAGGGAATTTTAAAAGTTACAAGTAATGTATTTATACAGTGTGCAGTTGCCATATATTGGAAGTATATATTTGTTAGTTGCATAATCTTGCAAAACATTGACAATAATTTTTCTGTAGTAATCACTGAACAGTGTGTGAAGAAAACAATAACCTCTTATAGAGAGACCGATAAAGTATATATGCTTCCATTTCATAGTAGTTATGGCTGGCAGAATGTGTTTGGATACATTAAAATTTGGAAGAGGTGAGCAACTGTCATGAAATGATCTGTTAAACTCAGAACTCTGTGGGATATAGTGATATTTAGTAAAGATTTAATATTTCATGGATGGTAAACACAGTGTGTTGTTTCTGCTTCATGATTTGTAGTCGTTAATACATGCAGCTGGATATATGATATTAATGTTTATGAAATTACAAATTTTTCATGCTTGCTAATTCCTTACAAAATAATCAGTCCTGTAGTCTGACCCACTGTTTCAATAGCATAAATCATACTTATCAAATTTATGTGGCCTTCAACTGTCTTTTAAATGAAAAAAAATTAATCTTGAGGAATGAAACTAAGCCTTTAGATTCTGAAATGTAACTAAAACTTTTATTTTTAATTATTGGTATGTTTTAATACTRGGAGTAGAGGGTAGGTCACTCTTGTACCTGTGTAATCATGCCTAGAAAAAGTTATTCGTAGAGGTTTTTGAGACTTTGAGAAATTAGTTATCATCCTTGTATATAGATGTTGCATTTCCATGTGTTTTACATTCTAGAGGTTTGTACTGCTGTGCACATATTGTACTGGTTTAAATGCTAGCACCCATTAAACTCTGGAAGATATGACCTGCACATATTTTAAGGGGTCTGAAAATATTTTTTCTCTATTCTTTCCTTCCTGTAATATATAGATTAAGATAGCTGACTTTTGAGAGTTTTCCATATAGTGACTCTTTATATGACAATAATGTGACCTGACGTGTAAAAACCTTCGCTGGAAGTTTTGAAAAAGCAAAGCCCACTGAAGAGAAAGCCATAGAAAATCAATATATGTGTGGGATTGGATGAGTTTAGCTTCTATTGCCAATGTATCCCAGTGTGGGACTGCATCTAGTCTGTGGYGCTTGCATGAGAATACAGCACCAGCTGAAACCAAAGCCCTGCTCAGCTCTGTGCACTGACTTTGGCACTGATCCATCACACACAGCCAGGGGGCCATTATTAGGATACAGTAAGCTTGAAGTAATGCCACTTTGGCACGTTCTTGAGACTTTTAGGAGTCTTAGGTTTAGTGACTTCCTCAGCCAGAGCTTTGCAGTACCCATCTATCAGTTCTGCTGTCAGTGCAGCAAGGTATCAGCTGGCCAGCCAACTATTCTGAGATGGGAGCCTTCTTGGAAGGCAAAATTATTGATGCATGCATGTCTCAGCTATCACTACTGAATATGTAAAACTGTTGGTGAACCATACCACACAGAGTTCCATGTTACTTATAAATCCTCTAACCTTAATTTATAGTGGCTGAAAATCAGGTGTCATCTCAAAGTTAGTTGTCTCAGCTCTACAGTATCATGCTTATAATTGTGAAACCCAAAACCTTTGCAGATAGGTATTATTCCAAATGATAGTAGACATATTCTTAAGATACAGTGAAATATCCTCCAGAGTGGCTCCATGCTGCCTTTTAGAGAGGCAGCCTAGATGCCTGGTTTCAACATTTTTTTTCCAGTGGCTAATGTTGAAAACAAAGAGTTTCATCCTTCATGCTCTGTTAAGAGTGTTTAGAGAGATGTGTACTGTGCTAGTTTGAAAACAAATATCTGTTTTGYTCCTGTGTACCAATCTAATGTTTTAGTGCTGAAGAGGAGTGCACAATAATAATTCACATATACCTTTGTTTTATTATATATTGCATCCATTCTTCATCAACTCTCTAGATGTAAGAAAGCAATCTGAGGTGGRAAGTTTTACAATAGTTCCTAGTAACTCTGTGTTGTGGCCATATTGCTTTGTGGCCATTTCTCAGAATAAAACAGTGTTTTAAAGCAGATTCAAAAATGATGAACAAACAAATATAAATAACATGTGTTCTGTCAGCAAATCTAGTTTTGCTGGTTGAAATTTAAATTACAGCATTGATTTCTGGAAGAACACTGTGAAGAGGTGAACTGAAAGTCAGGAGATGAAACAAAATTTAGTAGTCAGTATATTTGAAATATGCTGTTACCACGCAATCCTGGCTTTCTGCATTGCGCTGGATCTCATCAGTGAGGTGCGGGTGGCCCAGGGCAGGGTTGCAGTTATTTCTCTTTGTAGTTCCTCTTGTCTTGCTCTCTCCTTGTGCTTTACACAGGCCCTCCACAAGCTGCAGCACCTTTGAGGCCATGCCTGCTTCAGCATAGCTCCTTGGTCATAATTAACCAAGTAAATTAGCTGAAGGACAGAATTTTAGTAATATCATGAAGTTATTTGAAGGTTGACCATTGCAGCAAACCTAAGGTCTATGCTGGAAAGTTTTGCCAGTCTTAATTCTAATGATACTGTCAAAAGAAAATTTGTTGCTCCACTGGCAAAAATACCAGCACAGACTACATTAGTTGATATAGCTTGYAGTTCAGAACATTAAATTGGCCATATCTATCTAAAAGTGACTTTAGGCTCATGCTATGGTCACARTGATCACTGTTCTTCTACTTCATACATCTGCCTGTAGAGCAGAGACAGTGCACTCATCTAGGTAGTGATAAATACCAAAAAATTAAGAACTTACTCTCAAAGTAATGCTAACTTAATCACATTTGTATTTTCTGAAGCATGTTTAAATAAATACTAATTATAGTAATTGTGTGTTTCAAAATCAGCACAAAAATTTGAAATAAAATTGAAATAGATGTGTTCAAGACAGCAAAACAGAAAAGAGTCAATTTTTCTTACATTTTAATTGTTTTCTGTGTAACCATTTATGTAGCACTTGCCTTTTAATTATTCTAGTGTTTTCAAACACCCTTCTAATGTTTAATCTCTTCTGAAGGTTCTTTTATGTAACTTTAAGAAGTTTTTAGACTGAAATTTCAGAGATTATGCACTTTACAGGTGTCAGCTGGCTTAGAAATTGTTTGAAGCGTCTCAGAATTGCCTGTGRAAGATTACAAAAATTTTGTCCAACAAAAGCTATAAGCTCAAAGGGCCCATGACAATATTACTGTAGATTCTTYCTTGATGTAATTCTCTTATCAAATTAGAAGGTGTCCAAGTGCTTCTAATATTGATGATAAAACTTCCATTYATTTGATTGTCAGCTCTTATGTTTCACATTAATTCTTTTTTTTTTCTTTTTAAATGACATGGTAGAGGATGGCAACTTACAGAAAAACATCTCACTTTATCTTAAATAATGTCCAATAAAAATACACTATATTTCAAATTAATTCCATACMTGAAAGCTACTTTGCATAAAAATTGAAATCACTGTTCCTCCATATAACATTCAATATTTTTTTCCAGTCAGATAGACAGGTAGAAAGTCCTACCATGTTCAAATAATATTACCCTAGATAAAACTTCTTCTTGTCTACTGTGAAACATTATTTTGGCATAAGTCTTCCTTTGTGGTTAATTATTTATTAATTATCCATTAWTTTTCATAAAAGAAGACAGTTCATGCTAATCTACTTGCCTACATTAGCATAAAATCTTCCCTTGCACTGTTCTATAGTTGAGCTTTCAGAGGCATTGCTTGACTTAATCTTGTAACTAGTAGAAATACTTTTCTAAAAAGCCAGTGTTTTCTGGAAACATTTTATTTTGGTCTATTTTTCATACTGTCCTCTTGAACCTGAGTTATAATGAACTGTTAGAGTAATTTTAATATKTTTTTTTCTTTCACAGAATCATTCACTTTTTTGTTTTAATATGAATTATATGTCATCCTTTCCATCACATGAAGTCCTGTTAATATCTCATAAATGTACATAATTTAAAGGCTATTCTTGTGTACGTCAGTACATGAAATGTGCCTGTTAAATTAGGTTATTTTTTACCTCTTAAGTTCAAAATGCATCTGTCAAAACAGTAGGCAGTCATTTACCCCCACAATTTTCTTTGATTTACAACCTGTTTCTCTTTTKAGACACTTGAAAGGTTAATTTGGTTGGGAGGAGTTATAGCTGAATTTTAAGATTTAAGAAGCTGAATTKTCTAATGTGTGTTGTGTAGTTACCACAAAAGGGCAAGACTGAATGGGTAAAGTTCAACTTCACAGCAAAAAAATCCTGGATCTTCACAAATTAAAAGAAACATCACATGAATATTAGGAAAGATATAAGTTGTAGTTCTTTGGTTTTTGATACTTGAATTTTGCTTACACTTTTCTTAAAATCCTTCTTTGTCAAAGAAATTTGAGCAGGTTTGGACAGTAGCCTAAGGCTACTCAGAAAGAAAACTTCATATTTTATTATGTTTTGCTCAATTCTGAATCTGGGTAAAATGTGAATTAATATTTGTCATTTATGTTTGTGTCACAGATGTTTAATTTCTTCTACAGTTTAACCACTAATATATCTTATTCTAATTGCTAAGTTCTGCAAATTGAAAAAAATGAGGGTATATCTTTTGTCTATGTGRCATTTGGTAAATTTGTCACACAATTATCTATGGTAAATCTAAACAGCAAATAGAAATTTTTATTTTTACCTATGCTCCTCTAGATATTTTACATTTAAATGTCTGAAGCAAAACATCTTGAGGCAAAAAAAAATTTATATTTCCCTATAAAATGTTTAAACTAATTCTTTCAATATTTGCCGACTTACAGTTTCATGAAAGGCTTTGTTTGTCTATCTTTTATTTTGTGGGAAATGACTTTGTCTTGTTTTTCAATCAATTTTGTCTAGAAGATGTTTTATACTTTATTTCTAAAATGATGGGTGTATTTCAGTTCTGTTTCCAAGAGCAGCTCTCATCCTRAGTTGCTATCAGTGTTAGCAATGAGTATTCATTTGAGTTAACTGCATAATCATATTTTTTTAATAAGCAGTGTCTAAACTCAAGTAATTTAGAGTAAATATAAGATTTATTTTAACTTAKTTTGGGCTTTATTCCATAGTGGAATGCACTATTCCCACATTTCCGTATTAAGTCCACATTTGCTTTCAAAGAAATTATGTACACATTTTGGCAAGGAGCTGATGTACACTGCATGAGATTGTCTCATTTGCACTGTCAGAATCCAAACTATTATTTTTAAAGATATTTGTATTCTCAACTCATGCAGTTGATTCATYGCTAAATCCTTGGATGTACAACTCAGAAAAAACATCCAAGATTTTGGTGTTGTTGCTTTTCAGAAGTGTCATATTGTCTGAACTGCCAGTAGGGAAAATAAGTCTATGTGTATAATAAGAATAGTTTCAACTTTTATGTGCATGAAGAGTAATGCCCATTGTTCAAGTAATTTCAGGAGTCTGCTATTTGCTTTCTTGTTCATTTGGTTATTTTTACTTTAGCACAATTTCAGAGCCGCTTCCAGACATAAAATGTATCTTAGATGTTGCCAGATTAAAAGTAAGTTAAAAACTGATGGAATTTAATTTTAATAACTGCAATGGCAATATATGTATTGTTACATTTAAACATACTATTTTTCAAAATAGTATTGTGTAGTTTAACTGTGCTTTTTAAAGTCAGTTGCAAAATTGGCTATTGATTTGCCAACCTAGTGCTGTCAAAAGCAGACTCATGCATATTCACTTTGGCTTGCTCAGTTCTGCTTCACAGAAGACATGCATGAAGGTGAATTTTAAATCAAAGTATGTTGCTCTGTGTCTTTGGGAACAGACCAGCCTATGTGAACAGTTTATTTCTCACCAATTTCTCTTCAGTACTTGGAGCAGGAGCTTGTGTTTCAGCCCTGAGTTGTATCTCAGTTTTGTGCTTGTGCCACCGACATTTGATTGTCTGTCATCTTCAGTAGGAGTCTAATTGCTTTATCAATTCTCTTTGTAGCAATCCCCTGGCTTTACCGATTGCCAAGCAAGACAGTTTGCTGGAGAAAGATACCATGTTCAAAGATGCAGCTAAAGGCTTATGTAAGCAGCAATCTCAAGACAGTGCATCTGAAAATATCACTGTGAACGCCACAACCAAACTTGAGCAGGTAACAGTATGCTGTGTCTTGAAATTTTCATTAGTGCTTAGTTTTGGAAGTTGTAAAGTTAATGAAGCTGAAGACCATAGTACTTTTTTCCCTCACCATACAGCACTATCATTGCACTGTGGAGCCTTGTAACCTGGATCACTCCCTGCAGTCTGTTTCCTCCTCAAATGGAACAGCTGCTTCCTGCCAGCTACTGGTGGCAGGTCAGGGGCTGTGGGGAGGGCTCAGAGCCCCTCAAATTCTATTCATGGATGACAACAGGGGAGGGACAACTGTTGGTGCTGCCTGGAGTGTGTGCTTGTCTCAAACTTCGAGTTACAAAAGAAACACAACCTGGGAGACTGAAAAAACAAAGGAATGCCTAAGGAATATCAAGTTGCGAAGTAAGCGACAGTAATTCAAAGCTAGGAATTGCCAGATTTACAGCTGCAGTGTTAACTCCCTTTCTTTTGATAATGCATTAGGGTATCAGCGCTGATTATTTGGATACACTTTACAGTATTCTCCACAGGAGGACAATCTCATTCAGKATATAGGATGGATGCAAAAGGAGACAATTATCTATTGCTTAWAAATCTATCACATCCCAGGTTTCARTGTTTAGGACTTAATTTTTTTTAGATTGCTCTTTGTGTTTGGCTTGGTTTTCGTTTTGTTCAGATTTGTTTGTGATACAAAGGGGTTTATTTTCTGTAACATGCATTTGGGAAACACATATTTCAGAAATATTTAGCCATTTAAGAAAAAGCTACTTTAGGATCAAGGAATTGGGGAGGGGAGTATTTCCATTAAAAATAATTTACTATGAATTTCAAGCATAACAAAGGAGCAAAATATTGGTTTGATTTAAGCCAYGTTTGGTTCAAAGAAACTGCATCTCTGTTTGGCAGAAGAATGCATGCTCCTCTGCTTTTTATTTGGATGTGYTTCAGCAGAATGGTTTGATTTTACAAGATCAATCAGTGCATCCATATGTAAATGATATGAATCAGTCTGTGAAAGAACTTCAGCTTTGGAATCCTGTGGAGTGCTGGTTCCCTATCCAGTCAGCAGATACCACAACATGTTTTACACTTGGCTTACATCTTGTTTTCATGTCATGGAGTTTCTGATGTTGCTGACTGATGTGATTTGGTGGAAACTGCCRTTCCAAGCACTGCTGGTCAGAAAAGTGAATGCTTGCAACCCTTTAGGGAGGAATCCTCCTAGAATTGTAGGAAAAGAGGGGAGTATTTAGCTTACAGTCTTTCCAAGACTGTTGCTTTCTTCTAGATGTTCAACAGAAGTGTGTACAAGAACACAGATACTTCTTTCTGCCTGAATAATTTTGATGTAAGCCTAGMCAAAATTATTCAGGTTTTCATYATCTCTAAGCTAAAGTTTTGCTTTATAGTTGGTGCATTAAAACATACACAGACATTGATCAAAATAAGAACAGCTAATCTTCCAGATGAAAATGAACAAACAAATCTTTATGCTGGTAATTTCATTGTCTRCCATGACCTTGAGACTTTTCAGGGTCCCAAGGCAGATTTTCAAAAGCACTCCTGTTGTTTCACTGTACTACAGGGGGACCTTCCACAATAGGCACAAYTCAAAGACAAGAGAGCAGACTTAAAGGTGAAACTCTTTTAGCTCTTTTATTTGAAAAATTTCTGCAGGAAATAGTCTGAAATTCTACTCTAAACTAGCTAGGAGTGTCTCTCCTATATTTTTTTAGGAACAAGGAAAACTAGAAAATATCTGTAGTTGCTGAATTTGGAGTGATACTAGGATGGATAGGAAGAGGCCTACCTGAGAAATTATCATTAGCAGGCAATAGATAAGAAATGGTGCTATTTTAGTGGGTTTTTTAATGACTGGTTGCAATAGAAAATAATTAATACAACTTTTCAATTGGCAAGGGCTTAATGAGCTTTAGCTCTTATGAAGGAATGAGAGTAAACTGCTTTAATTACTTCTGGAAACAGTTAAATTTTAGGAAAGGAAAGAGCTTCTAGATTTTGTCAAAATAAAATATGTGATATTTTTTATTTTGATGTAATTGTGATCCTGGAAGTAGAACGATTGTATTCTCTACTATTTGCTATGCATTATAAGCTGTAGGTAAATGTGTATCATATCTGCATTTGTCTTAATAATATTTAGACCTTAGTTTGCAAAGACAAAATTTATCCATTTAACACTTTATTATTATTATTATTATTATTTTTTAATTTCACAACTTGGGAAATAAAGTTTTGATTTAGTGCTGATACCAAAGGAAATCTTTGAACAACCCCTTCCTGCTGTTCCTGCCTTTTGGGTATCCTAATCTAAGGAGTGTCTAATGAGTTGTCTTTTATTCTTACTAGTTGCATTCAAACTACATTCAAACTAATCATGTTCTGTTTAATATTTCAGTAGGAGATGTGGAGTCATTACTTGGATTTTATGTTCATATATTATTGAAATATATCAGGATGATATTTTGTATGCTTTATGTCAGAAACACCACACATTCTTAGGCAATCTGGCATGCAGATTAGGCCTTTATTGGGGGGTCAAAAAGAAAAAATTAATCCTAGCACATTTCAGACATGCATTTTTAATAGAAAAAGCCTGTAACTTTTTTGGTTTGGAAAAAATAACTGTTCAAATTTATGTATCACTTCAGGTTTCTTAAATTGCAAAAATGCTGGAAAAAAGCCTTAAGAAAATATCATTTCCCAGGTAGATTTTTATTACTTGAGGTATAGGAGATGGGGATGAAGTGACTACTTCAATAAAACCTTTTGGACCTTTCTTGGCTTGTATTAGCTTTTGKTTTTTTCCTAGTTAAAAGGTGTTCTTTGATCATCAGTAATGCCAAGATCTGTGCTGCCAAACAAAGAAGGCAGTATGAATAATTTTCATAATTTTATCATATTCTCAAATTCCCCATCTTCTCGTCTTGGAAGGATATTTTTTGATAGCAGATTCAAATTAATGTCTTGGAATTGAATTACATGCCTCATGTTGCAATAAATATAAATTAAATATTTTAYTTCTCTTAATTGAGTCTTCTTTAAAAAAATAAAATTGTCCTTTGGTTCTTATTTATGTATTGTTGGCCACATGAACTGTGTGATAGAGTGTCCCCTGATGCCCTTTTGATTGTTCCAGGATGAATTACGACATAGACAAGGCTTAGCTGTGCATAACATAATATTACACATAAGAGCTAGGATGTATATATATTTCAGTGACACAAGTATGTAAAAAATATATATAAATAAATAATATATATAACTATAAAACTATATATAACGAATCTATGAGCAGATTCTGAACGTTGTTAAGTATATGTAATTGAATACAGTAAATAAGAATCTTCATTATGAGCATTACAAAAATCTAAAAACTAATCACTCCCAGAGGCATGATTATGTTGGAACTTCTGCTGTATGTATGGCTATTTTTATTTTATGTCTCATAACATATACATCATGCAATTGAAATGGCAGCCAGATAGATACATTGAGCTAAAAAACACATCTGTACGCTCAGAAAAGTGGATGAGAATGGAAGCTTAAGGTGCCRGTAAATAAGATATTAAAAATGTACATATCATTTAGTGTTAAGTCAAATCAGTTGTGAGTTTAAGGGATTTAGAATTTCTTATTTCTATGTGATTATTTGCTTGTTGAACTATGGAATTTGATGCAATGATTCAGGTAGAAAATGCTGAAACTCCAAATCCGAACTTTGTAGAAAAATGTTGAAAAGATTTTGATTTCCTTACTTCAAGTTCTACTGAGCGCTTCACATTTCTAACCATACTTACTGAATGAACATTTTTGGCCATGCCTAGCTTAGGAAATAAATGTGTCTGTTTCCTGGCCTAAGGCTGTGTGGGATGAGTCCATAGACATCTGTAAGGCAAAAGCTTTCTCCCTCCAGAGATGAGGCCATGTCCAAATGACCTATGGGAAATTATTATTGTCATTTGACCTGAATGGTATCCAGATTTCATCTGCATGAGTGCTTGCTGATAGAAACCAGGAGTGTAAAAGGAAGTGTGCTAAAAAGTTCAGAAAATATGGAGAATCCCAGGGCAGTACTTTTATCCAAACCTTGCTTTTATTTACAAATACCTAGCAGAAATTTAATCTTTGTAGAGATAGATTAAAAGAAGCTCATTCTATGGCAGAGATGTTCAGAGTTTTGATAGCACACAAGGGAGTGCAGTGAAGGCCAATGCCTGTTTTGTTCCTTCATGCCAGGTGAGCACACTATTAAGGAGAGAATGCCACAGACTTGTCTCCTCTGCTCTCTCTCTACAAGACACTTAAAAATATTCTTGGAATTCTTTGGTTAATTTTTTTTTTCTATTCCAATGTACATCATCAAAGACAAATTCCAAAATGCAATTTAATTTTTTGTTTTGCCAAGTGGAATTCTTATGTTGTAGTCAGCTGTACATCTGGCTGCCATCATTAAAAACAAAAAGGGCAAGAAATGCCATTTTCTGTGTGACAGAGAGATCTTCATTCACTTCAATGGGGTGAGGAACAAACCTCTCCAACAGGTAGACGATGGGTGCCTTACACCTGAAGGCACAGGTAGTGAAATCTGAGTATCAGGTTTTCTGAACTTGACCTTGAACCTATGGCAACTGAGCTGCAGCTTGGAAGTTCTTTGTCAGATCTCCAGTACTGAACACAAGTATCCATTGTCTTTGAGCTCTTCCCCATGACAGAAGCATGCTCCATGATCCCTCCAGTATCTCCCAGTCTGCTTCTGCCTCTGATCTCCTGTCACTGACAAAAGCTGAAGGTGCTGAGGTGTTCACCAAAAAAGAGCAGTGCTTGCTTTTCTCTTGAGCCTTCATTTTAGGCAGAACAATAGGAGAAGGAAGTATCATAATTGTCCATTCTCAAAATAGACCCTATGCTATTATAGTAAACTCTGAACAAACTACTTAATTCTGTTGCCATTCATGTGAGAATTTTCTGTTTCTGGGTATTTTGCTGACATGAAAAAAGAATCAAACTGCATTTGAAGCATAGACCATTATTTATAAGCACACTGCTTAATGTGTCAGTGTTTACTTTATCTTTAATCAAATTTCYATTATCACTGATTCTTTTTTCTTCTGTCCCCCATTTTAAGTGTAGATCATTATTTATAACCACACTGCTTAATGTAGCAGTGTTTATTTTGTCTTTAATCAAATTTCCATTATCACTGATTTTTCTTCTTCTGTCTCCTGTCTCAGTCTTTTTGGATCTTTTTTGTTTCATTAGGTTTTTACTTACTCTTGCAGAGTTTATATTACTCACACGAATCTCAGAAGTGTTAAACAATTTCACTCACCAGTTTCGGCTGAAGTGGACTCTTCTGATTATCTCCTGGTTTCCCTAACAACACATTTCCAATTTCTTACTAACGTGCTTCTCTTCTGCAAGAAAAAATCAAGTACAATTTCAAATCCCATATGATAAAGAGTGGTCTGAGAGCATCATTAAATACTGCAAGAAATACTTTAGAAGTCCAGTAGCTAATTTCTTGATTTCTTCTGCTATAAACATTTAATGAAGAGAGCAGGAAAATTGCATTTGATCCAAGAATCTTTATGAGTTTAAGAACTGCAAATTGCACTCTGATGTCTTCTTAAGAGCCCATCAGAACTCATACAGTCATAGACCAGAACATTGATATTAATTTTTATATTCTTCTCTTGATTAATKATGTGGGTTTATCAAGAGTCACAGCTTATCAGTTTCCTATGCAATATTTTCCCATAAATTCTAGTGGTCTTGGTTTATACTGTAGAGTTAGAACATTATGGTACAGAATGATTCACTGTGAAGTTACCTTGTTTCTCTAATTTGTGTTTTCTAGATCAAGCTAATGCCTCCAGCTCCAAATGATGACCTGGCTTCTTTGAGTGAACTAACAGACAGCAGCCTTCTTTATGAGATTCAGAAGCGTTTCAACAACAATCAGATATATGTGAGTTGCTATTCACCTATTAATAGTAAGCTTTCAAAAAAGACCAAAGAGAGAACAGAAGAAATAGGATTGCTATCATAACTGCTGGACAGTAACCTGCCCCAAACTCATGATTAGTGTTAAATGGTTGAGGGCATGTATCTGTGTGTAAGCTCTGCATTTCCTCAAGTTTGTGTAGGAAAAGGAGAAATAAAAAATAGAATATCGCTTCAGACAGGTGTGAATACAATTTATGTGTGCTCATTTCATGGAGGAAGTAAGCTGGTAAACATTGATGAATGCATTTGTCATGAATTAGTGTTTTAAGGTTGCTCAGATCACAATGTGGTTGGGATGGGGGTGCACCACCATGATTTGTAATCTTCCTTCTCACACCATCAGAAGAGCCTTCCATTTTCAATGCTATGTTAATTTAATAGAACGTGAGTACTGGAAATGTAAAAGAAATTTAGATCTAAAAAGCTTTGAATTCTGCATGGGAGATTTTATTATTCATTTCTTCCAGCATCAGAGAAATAATTATATTGTAGTGTTAATCATCTAAAAACCAAAAGAAATTTTTGTATCCCTGTCCATATCTTATAACTTATTACTAACTTACTAAACAGCTGAGTGGAATGCAAATGTGAAACGAGTATATTATTTTTAAATTTATAAGTTGATTACACTATTTAGACTAAAGGAATATGGGGAACTGTTATGTTGCTGTGAATCCTTTTGAAATTATGGGAACTTCAGTTTTAGGTGTTAAGACATTCAATGGTAAAAAAAATTCTGGGGTTTGGGATCATGGATCAAATGCTAAAAAATACTCATTATATGAGTATTTATTTTTCTTTATCTCACTTTCAGAGATACCAGATAACTTAAACTGAATTAATGAAGATCTACAGAGGAAGTCTTTTATTTTAAGATGCTGAAAATTTCACCTGAAAGGATCTTGTACTCTGGAATTCTCTTAGCTTAATAGAATTTGTAGGCGGTGATCACTAGTGTTCTGCTCAACAGCAGCCACTGTGCTTTGGCAGAGTGTCAGCACCAGTGCTGAAGATGCTTGCACCTTGACTTGGTTCTTAGACTTGGAGAAATCCTTGGGCCCTAATTCCAAGCCAAAGTCCTCATTAGCGCTGAACACTTCCTGCTTCATCATCTATTTTAGCTTTATAAAGTTTCATTCTACCACAAAACCCAACAGTGAAGTCAGGATGGATGAGAGAAGGGAAATAAATTGATGCATTTTAGAAGAAAACCAGTGCATTTACTATGAAAGACAATATTTTCCACATCCCCAAATCACAATGCTTCATCTTGAAAAAGACAACATGACTGGAACGGTTCACATGATGCTTTGCTGTCTGACCTCTTCAGAGACAGAAGTCTGGCAATTTCTGCATTCTATTAGCAGCAGCTCTTCATGTGGAGTGAAAAGTATAGCAGCCAGAGTGGCCTACAGTCTTACACTAAAGTGCACAGAATTGTAGAATAGTTTGAGTTGGAAAGGACCATTAAGATCATCTGGTTCCAACCCTCCAGCCATGGCCAGAGACATCTTCCAGTAGAAGATGTTAAACTCAGGGCCCSATCCAGCCTGTCCCTGAACATTTCCAGGCATGTGACATCCTCTGGGCAACCTCTTCTAGTGCCTCAGCATTGTCACAGTAACGATTTTTTTTTCCTAGTAGCTAATATGAATCTTTTTCCTTTCAGTTTAAATCCATTCCTCCTCATTCTGTTACTACAATCCCTGATAAAGATTCCCTCCCTATCTTTCCTGTAGGCCCCTTTAGGTATTGGGAGGTTGCTATAACTTCTCCCTGGAGCCTTCTGTCTCAACTTTCTCAGCCTATTTTCATAGCAGAGGTGCTCCAGGCCTCTGATCATCTTTGTGGCCCTCATTTTGTCCTAGCAGGTCCATGTCTTTCCTGTGCTGGGGCCCCAGAGCTGGATGCAGTGCTGCAGGTGGGCTCTCACCAGAGCAGAGCAGAATCCCCTCTCTCACAATGTTTGTCGTTCAGCCCAGGCCAMAATTGGCTTTCTGGGCTGCAGTAGCACACTGCTGGCTCATGTCCAGCCTCTCATCCATCAAATATGAAATAGTAAAATCTTGCAAACATGCAGTCATTAGATTACTTACTCTTTCTGATATGGTCAGGATAGCTTTTCTAGATTCATGCTCATAAGTTCCTGTACACATACACTTGCATAAAGACTTATATGTGTATCACTTCTCCATCTTACCCCACAAGCAACATATTTTAATGTATTGGCTCTGGATAACCAGTAAAGCATTTCTAAATTATGTCATCTATTCCATAAAAATCACTTGAGGAGCTTTTTTATGTGGTAGGCATGCCAGGAGTTAGGCTTGATGATCCTTGAGGGTCCCTTCCAACTCAGCAGCTTCTGGGATTCTGTGACATTTTTTTTTTAATTTAGCAAGTGCTAAGTTACAAATTAACTTTCAAATAATCTACCAATAATATATGTAGTGCAAATTTTCTCTGCATAATTTTCAGTTATGAAGAATTCAATTTTTTTACAAAAAATACTAATTAATTCTGTTCAAAATGTAAATTTAGATCTCAAATTCGAACCGTGGAGTTAAAAGCTCAGAATTCATTAATTATGTTTAACATGTTGTTAGCTAGATTTAAGAGGCTTTGTTGAGAGTTCTTTTTGGAAGAAAGCCATTAACCTCCTTAAAAAATAATTTGTTATTTAATAAAGCAATTATGCCTTCTTTTTTCAGACCTACATTGGTGATAAACTGTTACTTGTTAACCCATTTAAAGAACTTCCTATTTATTCTGCCATGGTAAGCATTCTCTTTTTAAAAGTTTGCAGATATTTTTTCACAATTCATATAGTTCATTTGACCGGTCAAACCCCTAATATTAATTAATGTATGTGCACATTTTATATGGGGGGCATCTCAGTTTTAGTATTTAGCAAAACCTTAAAAATTTCTTCTAAGATACAACTATTTTTTCTGTGTCTTTTTGGTAAGACAGACATTGTGATAACACTTTGAATGGGCAGGACCTCTTTGGGTTGTTTAAAAATAGTTTCTGATGACCTTGGTGGTTTCTGCCACAGTCAAACTTATAGAAATAGATGCACGCTTCATACAGTGGTTGCTTGAGTTCACACCCCTTGCCCAAAGCATGATTATGGAGATAACAACCTTGGATGGTGCACAAAGGCTCAAAATGTCTGTCTGTGCTGCACACCAGGCTCCTCATCTGGGGCACTGCAGAGAGCAAAACGCTGAGCACCAGCTGAGCACTGCCCTGGGTCGGGCACAGGGAGGGGGATTGTACCAGGCACAGGCAGTGTTTGGGCAAGGGGGATTGAGCCTTGTGAAAACATTCAAGTGTTTTGATCTCTCCTTCATCTTCACCCACACATTTTGGAGATACAGCATTGGTGTAACCTAATTTATCCCCCCTCTTATCTTCTCTTTGATGCATGGAGATCACAAAGCTCAGCCTCCCTGACAGGGAATGTCAAAATATGTGTATTTAACTTACAAGAATTATAAAGGATTAAATATTTTGTAAGCAAATTGTAATTTGTGACTGTTTGCTGCATCATGTGTCTTGGTGTGTAACAGCAGTAAATCTGAGAGAAGGAAACACAGTGATATTCATGGTAGAAGCAGCAGATTCTAAGTTGGGAGTCTGAATTTATTTCTAGAAATGGAAATCATCCATCATCCCCAAGGTTTTAGATGATGGTATTTTTTTCTGGCACTGCCTATTTTATAAAGGGGAAGAGTTTACATATTAAAATGTTTGCTGAATGTTTGCTGCATCTTTACTTCTCTGTGATAGATCTATTTAATTAAGTTCATCATGAGACATTTTTTGTGCTGTAATTGTTTGGGTCACCTTGAGTAATAATTGCTTTCACTTCATCTTTGTAATCTGCGCACTATTGTGCATTATGCAGGTATTTCCCAGATGATCAAGAAACCATGGCTGTAAAACCACTTTGTTTTTGAAATGCTCCAGTATTCTGAAGCAGCTTAGCTGATCTTTAAAGTCTCCAAGTGCTAGATGGTCTCTGTATTAAAGTAATAAAAAGTGATGATCTCAATTCCTCACTAAATGCTGACATGCTATATGATGTGGCTCATTAGTTAGCATTTTTATTTCAGGTATGTAGTTTGTTAGCTGTCAAAAAGAAAAGGAATGCAAACATGTATTGAGGATGATACTATTTTTAAAACAAGGCTGAAGCAATGAAAATATTAACATCTATATCTTTTAATAACAGCAATATTTTTTGTTTCCTCCTTTTTTTAAAAAATACTGTATATAACTTCTCGACAGACAATTTTGTTGTTGTGCACTGACTGTCCACACTTTGTTCCATTAGAATACTACCAAAATAAATATTTTATAAGAAATTATTCACTCTGAGATGACATAAAGAATCACACGTTAATGGACACTGATGTACGTTTGTCCTTATGAAATTCCATACAATTGCAAGATGACCATATTATTGCATTTCTTCATGGAAATACACTGTACAACTACACTACACGTTACAACAGCATTATACAAGGAACATGCAAGCACAACTTTGAAGGTATCTTAGTGACTGCAGAAGCACTGGAGCTGTGGTCATGCTGCTCTGTAAGGTTCCTGCAAAATTTACTTGTGCCCGATCAAATATATTCTTGAAGTTCATGTTAGAAAAATATGTGAACTTCCAACATTTTGCATTGAGCGTACTTGTGTGAAGGTTTTTCTTTGTACTCTGTGACATTCTGAAATGATTCCTGGAGAAGTGGTATGGATTGAATCCTTTTTGTCTGGTAGCCCTTAAGGCCTGACTGAGAGCGCATCATGGAGGATTCATTCAGCTTCACTGTTGTAGATACCCCAGGACTGAATAGTTGAGTATCTAATTAAATAAGACAAGCATGGGACAGAAAGGGGTGATATATCAGGATATCCTCAGAAAAATAAAAAAAAAAAAAAGCTTAGGAGAGAAGGAAAGCCCGCATAAACACAACATAGACGTAGATAATCCCCACAGATATACTAAAGCCTTCCAGATTCATGAAAAAAAAAAAAAAAAAAAAAGAAAAAAAAAGAAGTGGTTTGTGTACCAGATAACTGGATTTACTCAGGCTTTAAGGGTAGTATATGTTGCCAGCTATGTGTGTCAGGAGTTATTCTATATTGCAGAGATACTATTTGTAGGAGACTTCTCTGTCATGTGATAAATTATTCGTTTATAAATTATTATAAATTATTCCTTTAACTTTTCATGTTATATGTTTATATTTCATTTTATAAATTTTCAAGTTAAGACATTGAAAAAACTATAAATGTAAGGCATTAAAAAGTAGCTTACTAGGTTTTTTTTACTTAATGCACAAACCAGCGCTGTTAAGTCCTCTAGTCATGTTTCATTTTGTATCTTAATTAGACCTTCTGTGATTAAAGATCTATTTTCTGTAATTAAGATCTTCATAGTGTTGTAAAGGTATCGCTTCTATACATAGAGAAATTCTGTTCATAATGCTTAGAAAGTTTCATAGAAGACCCAAGATTAAGGGGGTGAAACATAACTGTTTTGAAATTTATTTATAATTTTCTTCAATTTTTCAGGTCACCCAGCTTTATTTAAGTAACTCTGGAAAACTGTGTTCCTCACTTCCCCCACATATATTTTCCTGTGCTGARAGAGCTTACCACATGCTATTCCAGGAGCAGCGTCCCCAGTGCTTTATCCTCAGGTGAAAATTTATCTTTCTATTAATTAATTTGTACCTCCTGCCTTTCAGCAGTTTCCCTTGGGCCTCAGCAGTTGAGATTTCCATTTTATTTTTTCTCTAACTGATTTTTTTTCTGTGTACTGATCTCTGTATCATACATTAGAGCAAAATAGAAATGAAAAAGGTTTAATTACATCTCAAGTTCATAAATTCTCTTGGGCAATTGCCACTCCATGTAGCTGCATCTAATTAGGAACAAGAGTTAATGGTAAAGAATTCAAAACTGCTGTGTGTGTTTGCTGATATTACATGAATCAGGATTAGAAACAGAATCTATTGACAATAAAAATGATAAGTACTTGACTAAATCATAAACCTCTGGGGTGAGGCACCTGTATTGGAACATGCACTCTGCCTCTATTTGTGTGACCATGAGTTTGTTCTTTAGCTCTCCAAGATCAAAATGGATTGAAAATGGACTTTAACCTTTCACCCTTACTCACAGTGTTGTTTCAATGATAAATAACTTCAAGATTGTGAGTAATTGTATTAGTAATATGTGAAAAATTTCATCCAAATGTGCTGGTTTTATAATGGTRAAATTTGGCATTCACCTGGAATGTTTTAATCTCTGAATCTATTAATCCTTCTTTTCTCAAACTCTTTGAAAACAGTGAATCTGGTGAATTTGATGTACTCAGTCAAAGAAATGTGTTGCTCAGTCTCATCCATTTTCTATCTTTTCACCCTTTACTTACTTTCATATCTTGTGAATCTTTAATCTTAATGTCCTCCTTGGGATTAGAGACTCAATGAGATTTTAAAAGACCTTTGAGGTCATCAAATTCAACCTCTGAGTGAAAACCACCTTGTCAACTAGACCGTGGCACTGAGTGCAGTTCCAGTCATTTCTTGAGCACCTCCAGGGATGGTGAMTCCACCACCTCCCTGAGCAGCCATTTACAATGTCTAATCACCCTTTCTGTGAAGACCTGATGTCCAGCTCTCCTGATCTAGGGTAAATTTGGGAGAAAACTTCTAAAGGGGTTCTTCTAGAAAGTAAATTCAAGTGGGCCCTCCCCTAACTGGTTTGGAAAAAGATTTCTTTGGAGAAAAGTGGAAAAAACAAAGTTTATTTTTGCTAAATTGTTTAACAGGCAATGCATTCACTAGCACAAAATGTGAATAATATTAAACAATAAAACCTCTTGCTAATCTGGAGCGATGACAAACTCAGTCCCTGTGGTGGGCTGTAGCTCAGCCCGCTCAGTCTCTGGTCAGTCCCTCYGRCGCTGGATATGCCATGGCCAGGCCTGGCCCGGTGGGCTATAGGTGCGAGCTGCCGGTGCTCTTCTGGATGTTCAGTCCAGAGCAGATTTAAACAGTTCCAAGAAAAATAAAAAACAACAGTCCAGGGAACTTCTCTGCCTCAACTAGCTAAAAATAACTAAAAGCAAAGGAGTGCTCTGTCCTGCCATCTGTCTGTGCTGCAGCCAGCACAGAGAAGGATGCAGGGGAGCAAGTGCAGTTTCTGAAAACAAACTCCACACTTCTCTCCCCTTTTTTGCTCTTGGAACCAATATTACAGGTGTAAAATTTATTTCTGGGCTAAACAGAAGAACAGAGATATGAGCATCATAGAGTTAACTCTAGGGCACCAACCTAAACCTGCCCTGGTGCAGCTTGAGGCTATTTCCTCACTGTTTTGTCACTGGTTGCCTGGGAGAAGAGGTCGATCCCCACCTGGCTACACCCTCCTTTCAGGCAGTTGTAGAGAGTGATCAGATCTCCCCTGAGCCTCCTTTTCTCCAGGCTAAACAACCCCAGCTCCCTCAGCCATTCTTCCTAGGGCTTGGTGCTCCAAACCCTTGAGCAGCTCTGTTGCCCTGCTCTGGACTCCCTCCAGCACTTGAATTTACATTCTTGAAGTGAAGACACCAGAACTGGACACAGGACTTGAGGTGCAGCCAAATTTGTTACCTTTTTGCATTTTTTTTGCCCCAGTCACTTCACATCTGATCCAAAGCTCACTCACTGAAACAGRACGCTTTGCAACAGGAAAGCATTTGGCCAAATCACCGAAGAACTTACTATCAATTATTTACAAATATTTCAGTTTGTAGCAAGCCAATTTTATTCATGCATGCTTAACACCAAGAGCTGTCTTTGTATAAACTTCTAATGGAAGTTATGGAATAAAATGATATTATTAGTTATGCTCTTAAATAGCCAGCAGGTGGACTTTTCATGATTAGCTTCCTTCTGACTGCATTTTGCTCCTGCTTTTCCAGATATGAAAATACATTAAGCACTGACAAGATAAGTAAAGAGCTGTCTAGGGAGCCTAAATATAGTCGTGTTAAAAKCTAAGTATCCTTAATAAATCAAACCAAAGATTTATGACATGCTGATTGCTAATTTTGTGAGTCAAAAAGTCATAATGACTACATAAAATGAAATGGTCTAGCTTGCTAACAGCCAGGAGTGTCAATATCCAATGATTCTGTTGTTACATAAATATATTTAAGCCAAATAATCCGGAATGGGGAGAAGTCCTTGTGTTTTACAGTGGAATTCATTGAAAGCTTTGGATTTCCTGAGTTTAGCATCACCAAAAGTATTCAGTTCAATTTAATTTTTTTTAAGTATAATTCCATGTATTTTAAATGCAATGGGCTCCTGCAGTCCAGTTACATATTTGTATTGAAACATTGTTTAGAAATACACTGTCCAATTCAGYGTAATTTTAGAAATATAGTTTCCAACTAACATGAAAGATTGTTCAGTTACAGATAGCATTGCTGATAATGCAAGACTCATTCTTTTGTATTTAACAGTTTTGCTTGCACACATTTGTTTCAAATCTAGAAACTTCAGTCACTGGGAGCAAGACTTAGTGTCTCACTTACCTACTCTGAAAATGGAGAAGAAATGAATTGTTCTGACCCCCAAAAGTGTGAGGACTTAGTCACTCTTTCCTGGATATACCTTACTGTGTTAATGGGAATTTGGAGTAGTAATGCTCCCTGTAATACAATGAGAGATTTGTTTCAAAAGTTCATACAGAACAKCACACCTGTCTTCCTTTAAATCTGGTGGAAGTCTTATATGAACACATTCTGTCAGCAGTTTTCCATCACTTCTGATTATAGTTCAAGTACTGCAGGAGTAAATTTTTTTTTTGTTAGGTATGGTATAAGTGTGGTACCTTTGGTCAGAATTRAAAATGAAGCACAAAAAATAAAACCCTGCCATTTATAACATCTGAAATGATAAATATATTGCTCCTTACATGTTTTGTATTTTGTCATATTTTCCCTAAATAGATGATTTATAGAATTTCTTTTAATGGGATTGCTTTTTACCAAACACTAACAATACAATAATGATCCACTGTTCTGAAATCATAAAGGTATAGACAAACCTGCCTAAGATGCAGAAACTGACGGTAAGCAAGTACTTCTCAGTACTTGCARAAAGTAGTTCTTAAAAATTACCTGAGGTTGGCTGTTTTCTGACTCTTTTACCTGGGCTTCCTTGATTAACCATTTCTGTGTGATGACTTTGTCTATCCCTAAGTCCCCCTCCATGCAATATATATGATAATGGATGATAATCCAAATGCTGTGGATTTGACAGTTGTAGCTTCTTAAGCTCACCTGGGTGTATTATGTGTCATGTTCTTTCCTTCACGTGACTTTGTATTTTCACACTTTCAATTGGTCTTTTTTCCTAACAAATTTARTTTTATTTTTTTAATTTCAAAACAGAACTTATTTTTTAATTATTCATAGTATTTGAAGAAAGAAAGATTTGAGCTGTAATTAAGGTTATATTAACAAAGTATTTATAAAGCAATAGTAAAAAACAGGCCCTCCAGAAAAGCTGGAAAGCCATAGGAGGAGAAGTGAGAAAACTTCAAGGACTTCCTTCCTAACTAACTAAACTTCATGTTTCTTCCTAACATGAAATTTCCCCTCTTTCAGTTGGTACCATTATTCCTTGTCCCATCACTGCAGCTCCTGACTAAGAGTCCTACTTTGGCTTCCCTGTAGGAGATTTTGCTTCCTTCCTCCATCCCACCACTTTTCTATTATTTTTTTGACATTTGTCATTCTATTGCCTTTCACCCTATTTACTCACCTTATACACTTTCCTTGTCAGAAATTCTCATTCTTTTGAATATTTATTCCATATCACAAAACTCACAGTGATCTAGATAGAATCAATAAATCAGAGTGTATTGCAGAAACTGGGCAGGTTGTAAAATCAATCACCTTTTTCTTTTCCTTCCTGTTCCTTTTGCGTTTTCTTTCCATTCTTCGTATTGTATGCTTCACTTTCTGTTTCTTCTGATTCCCCATCATTACCACAACAGGAATTTCCCATCTGCAAAGAGAACCAGGCAGCATTCGTGAGCTCCTTTACTGGACAAARGATAAAGGAAAACATAAAATCTGTACTATAAGTACCTTCAAAAGACTTGAAAACATTAGATTTGATTGGTTTGACCTGTGGTACAAGACAAGGTATCTTGACAGCTCTGACAGCCTTCATGTACATAGACAGTCAGTCTGTCTCCTATGTTGTGTTCTTTATTTGTCATCCATAAACCTTTTGTTATTTGAAATAAAGATTTGATGGCAATACCTTCAATCCTTTCAAACAAAACTAGCAGAGAATATAAGTAACATTTCAGTTGTGTGACTAGCCCTGATTCCTCCCTCTCTTCCTTGCCTGTCATCTTGCAGTGGAGAAAGTGGTTCTGGGAAGACTGAAGCATGCMGACAGATAGTGAAACACCTCACCTGCAGAGCCAGCTGCAGCAGAAATACCTTTGAGACAAAGATAAAACATGTAAGTAGCATTCGGACCACTGAGTGGAATGAAGCAAAGTCTTGGCCTCTTGGATAGACAGAGATATTTGAATTGATGGAAAAAGGTGTCAGCTCTGTAGAAATTCATAAATGGCTTGTTTTCACCTTTGAAGTCAAACAAAATTGTTTTGGTTTTTTTTCCCGTCAATGGGAATGGAATTAAGCTCACATTGATCTGATAAGAAGAATCTCCAAAGTGGAGATAGTTTTGTTTCTATGTTTTGGTAACTTTGAAAGTCGCTGTTGCAATGAATAGGAAACATTTTTTTGATAAGGAACTGTTTCTTACACATGAAATAATTGCCTTCAGTAAATAAATAAATAAATTTGCCTGTATGGTATTTGCTGGACAATACAAGTGTTGAGACATCTGAAGTAACAGTATGCAAGACARAAACTGTAAACTTGCAGGAAAGCTGCAAGGATTGAACGAAGGCATATGGCTCAATATCTGTGTACTAAATATATTTAAGAAATAGGTAACAGTTCTGAATATTTTTTCAGTCATATTTAATTTCCAAAATATGTGTTTCCATATACCCATATTTAATTCCCTAGAAAGGTTCACACTGCAATTTTAAATTATGCTGAACCCTGGATTGCCAATTCAAATTCTTTAAAGAAATTACCTTTCCTGGTGAAACTTCACATCTGAGATATCAACTCAGAGACAGCTATCAATGGGTCTTAATGGAGGTGGAAAAGCATTATCAAATTTTGGATATCAAAAGACCCTTAAAATCTAGCTTAGATAGGATATCTGACTTTAGATGGCAAATGTATCAGATCTCATCCATAGGCAATAGAATAGAGGTTCTAATTTAGTTACTTTTTAAGGTGCCTTAATGAACACAGTTGTCTGGATTCATTCCTGCTGCAATTATGCATAGCACCATTAAATTAATAAAGTTGCACAGGTTAAAGCAAGTGCTGAATTAGTTTAAAAGCAAACACATAAAAACAAGTGCTGAATTAGTCTAAAACCAAACACATCCTAAACATCAACGCTGGAGTGGAACTGGAACCAAAACTTGGCTGGCTAGTTTTCTGCTGCCACCTACTGCACAGACATGTGGTTTAATTAATAATTGTGAACGGTTTAATTTTTAGAGCTTCTGTGCCACTCCACAGACCCCTTCCCTCCCCRGCTAGTTCATCCACCTTCATGAAAAAAATTATTTCAGAACAACTGTGTGTGTGCACCACATTGCAATCACCTTCCAGGATGCATAGAGGAAAGTTCTGAAGGGAATCTGTCAGGGTGTAAGCAACTAATTGTACACAAAAAAGCTAAATACAATGSCTGTGACCATGAAAGCCTAACATGGAAATGCATTAGTGAGACATGCCATAAAAATGTCTGAATCTGTTTATTCCCCTCAGTTTTTCACKAGTATAATCCTGAAATAATACTATTTGAAATGAGTCATTTATGCCATTTCTGACATTATATAAAACTTGTAAATTCCTTTGTTGGATTATTATTATTGACTGACTGTAGCTTCACAAGCTGTCAAAGATTTTAATATTTTTGCTAAGTATACCAGTTCCAGGAATATGACTGCAGTCACTCATGTCCAAACTACTGGTAGGAACACAGCTCATATGTGAACCTTTTGCTTAAAACTTCCGCTATTCTGRCATTGCTTTTTTGGAATATATTTATTTTGAGCTGTCTTACTTTAATTTCTGTTTTGGAAAAAAACATGCCAAGTATTTTTTAAATTCCAAGATGAAAAATGGTCTTCTTTTTTWCCGCCAATTAATTAATCACAAGCAAATCTCRCAGATATTTGTTGAAAAAWTTCTTTTTGCTTCTTTAATATTATTTTGCAGGTAAACTGTATCTTGGAGGCCTTTGGTCATGCTAAGACACCCTTGAATGATTTTTCCAGCTGTTTTATAAAGTATTTTGAGCTACAGTTTTGTGAGAGAAAAAAAACATTAATTGCAGGTAAGTATCACTTAATCTGTAAATTTTGATGTCACACACAGAGTGTCAGATCAGAGATCCCAGTGTGCCAGAATTGGACAGCAAGGGATTCAAGGTACATGAAAGAGCCGGGGTGTTAGGGAGTGTCAGAGGAACAGATTTCACAGCCTGTGAGTTGATCACTCATCAGGAGCGAGCAGTTCCCTGTTCTAAGCAACCACGAGGTGGCAGGGAAAGACAAGAAACAGACTGACAACAGCAATTCCTTCTMTTTCCCAGGAGGTCACATTCCGTTTTATTTCACAGATCAACAAACTGAGAGAGCTGTGTAGTGCAACACTGTGAAGAGTGAGAAATGGATTAAGTTGTTAGATTGTGCTTTTGTACCTGGTATTGTATTGGGTATTTTAAGTATCCCTTAAATTAGTGAATCATATAATCTGTTTAGTAAAAAAAAAAAACAAAAAAAGCAAAAAGAAGGCAAAAAAGCAAAAAAAGTAAAAAAAAATTTAAAAAACCCAAAAAAAGCTGAAAAAAAAAAAAAAAAAAAAAAAAAATCCCAACAACAACAAAAAACCCCCAAAAAAGCCAACGACAAGTATATTCTGTAATACTGAAATTAGAAGTAATTTATTTCAGCTTTGAGCTTCTTTGAAAACAACTAGGAACCATATTGTTGTTTATTCTTCTTAGAGGCAAGATAGTGTGAAATTCGTTCCTGCTTTCAGAGCAAGTATGAGTCTTCTAATCCCTAGTAAGCATTCATTAGTTTAAAGAAATACAGAAACAAAAACCTCCCCCCCAAAAAAAAAAAGAAAAACAAGGAAATCGAGCAAACTTTCAGTTTGATTCTGAAAACTCTCTCTTCAAAAGCAGTCAGAGAGAGCTTTCATTTCTGGTCCACATAGGTCATCATAAAGCTATTCACTGTCAAAGGAAGGTATGTCTACAGAAACAACTACACACAGTTTCCTACTTGCACTGTTCCTGGATGCAGAAGCTGTATGGCAAGACACACTTTGTTCCAAGTAAATTAGATTCTGTTAGATAAGCATTTCCTAATCTACTCTCTTTTTTTTTTTTAATTTTAAATGTGTTTGTCCTTCCTAAAGAGTTTCCTAAAAAAATTCTTTGGAAATATTTCCARTTATATTTTCTTGAGATAGTTCACTATACTCTAGAAAATATGATAGTTCCTTCACAGGAAATGTCATGCTTGGGAAACTGCTAACACTTTTTTTCTTGTTTGTTTTATAATGAGTGTAGGATAATTGCAAAGGAAATTCAAAACTAAAAATGTGCGAATTTGTTTTTCATTTATAAGCTCTTGTGGGAGGAATGCAAATTTAAATATACATTAGCATGGACTGAAGAGCATCTCAGTTCACTTTGTAAAACTAAACTTCAATCTCTRAAGCTAAAATTTTTTAGACCCTTTGTATTGTACCTATTTAATTTTAGTATATTGTCCTGCAGGGATATAGGTTTATGGACAGCTTTACTCAGAACTGAGAGTTTAATTCATAGCCATTGCCTGTGACAGGATCAGTTAAACAAATTCTTGTGTCAGTTTTCTGATACACTAATTCTGTGGTTTTATGATTCTCAAGCCATAGGCATCAAATGAGAAAATGTAAGGGTAGTCAAGTCAATTAACAAATGTAAACAAATTACTTSTCTACCCTGCTATTCCCCAATTATTTAGGAATTGAATCAATTATTTTTGCCAATGCTAAGGTAGCTTAAAGTTACATAATTTATGGTCAAGAGAGACATGCCTTGCTACAGCAGTAGAAATGTGTTGTATATTTCTGAAATTGGCAATTGTTCCTGCTGTTTGATTTGCACAGTAGGTGTTGCCATTTCTCAGCCACTGCTAAGCATCACATCTGAGTGAAATTGTCCCAGGTTTAGACCACCATAAATGAGAAAAGAATAATGCATATTGTCTTTGGCAGGTTTAAATTCCACCCGGGCATACTGTGTATTTATTTGCAAGATCGTTTGCAGCAGTATTTACTGTCTTGCACTGTTTAAACATAAATGAATAATTTAAATACGCAGAACATCTGATTTTGCTGRGCCATGAATTTATAACTCATTGATACTAACGGGGCTAAATATGTCTGATTTGTAAACAAAAATCCAAGTGACACTAGGCTACCTCCATCAAAGGGTTTAGGTGGTTTAAACTCCTCCACAGATAGATATTACATGTGGAGATCTGGAACTATTTACTAAGGCAGGGACATGCACAGTGCGTGTGCACACTTTTATTACAGAGGGCGAGCCCAAGGTGGCACTTCTTGCGTTTTGAGTGGACACCAGTGAAGTTTGTGACAGCTTCTTGTTCGTGCTGAAGTTCTTCTAGACCCTGGAAATGCTCTGACTTTTATCACAARGTTTATTCTTCTAGCAGAAAGTACAATGTACCTAAATAAATGAAATTAAATGAATGAAATGTTCCCCATAATTTTCATCATTAGATTTGATTTGTCTTTTAGCATAAACTGCATTTCTGCCATGATGTTTTGAAAACAAGGATGGAGAGTTTTAGTGTGGCTCTACTCAAAGCCAGTACAGATACCTGAAGAAGCTTCATGTAACAAAAAGTYTTATTTTAGAACACTTAGAATAAACTACAGGCCAGTGATTTCATTAAGTTTCTAAAATAAATTAAGAATTCAAAGATTGATCTTCTGGCCAAAGAAATAATAYCATATATCATTCCTAGTGAATGACTAACTCCCACAACAGAATAGTAGAAGACTGATTTTTTGGTTTTGTGGTTTTTTTGTTTTGTTTTTGGTTTTGTTTTGCTCAGAATGGTTCTTTTGGTAAGTTGATATAATTCCTAAGGTGAAAATGAATGCCTCTATAAATTTCCTCAAATGACTCAGAAAGAAACTTAGAAAGAAAAAGTCTGAAAAACTTATTMTCCAGATTTTCTGCTTTGCTTTTCAGGCATTGATCTTCTCAGTCTCYACTTTTTGAAAACCAAGGACAGATTCTTTTATTTATTTTTTTTTAAGTTACGTTGAAATGGACAAACAAATGTTTTCTTGTCTTTACAAATAGCTGTGTTTAGGACAGCATGGTTTTTGAGAAGGAGAAATGTAGTTTCTAAGAGTGCATTGCAGAAAGACAGATTTCACTGGCCACACTTTTAATACAGAATCTGCTTGCTGACTGTGTAGCTGCTGAGTAGATCAAGTGAGCTGTTAAAGAAAGTAAAAATTTGTTTTTGCCTGGAGGCACAATTACTGTTGCACAAAAATGACAGACTTTGCTTTGGAACTTTATAAATTTTCTCCCTTTTATTTCACACATAGATTAACAAACATATTTCACTTTGTAGAAAAGCACACTACCATGATAATTTTCTTTATGAYTCTTAGCACCATTAAGATGATGCTCTGTTTGATTCTTGCTGATTGGAAGCTTGGCTTTTCTTAACTCCAGCTCTTCCCTCTGCTGGAGATGCTAGTTGAGATGGAATGTATTTAGCCTTATTAAAGTGCAGGTGACTTGAAGTACTTGGAAAAGGCTGAATTAATTTGTGTCACCTGAATAAGTGATGTTGCTCATCATTAAAGTTAAATGATAGATGACCTTTGGTAACATTTTTCCTGCTTGTATTAATCAATGAATGTTAAAAACACTTGAAGTGGTAGTTATAAAAGCCTTAGTAAATAATATTGCATACAAAAATGTGAATTAAGATTTGCAGTGAACTCTTTTCAAATTAATTGATGGCTGGATTATTTTTACTGTGAAATAAAGTTACAAGCACAATAAAGATGGAAATCATCCTTCAGGTTCATCTATTCCGTTTTACCCTGCAGAAATGACAGCTGGGTAATGATTGATTCTGATGAAAGTGTGTGTCTGGGCCAGTCCTGCCATGATTGCTTTGCCTCAATTTATAATATGTTGCAAAGTTACTGGAGCCAGAAACATACATGATTTCCCAAGTGTGCCTTTCTACTTCCCGTGCAGGTTTGGGTTTTTTAATTTTTTCTATAGTGAAGCAGCAGAGGAGTAGATGGATGATGCACAATTTCTCATCATATTGATTCCATAATAGCAGCTCACTACTACATTCTGTAGGATGATTAAATGGGCCAGATCATGTTTCCTTGCTTCAGCAAGTCAGAGGTACAACTCCTCTCTGTCAGTCCTGCTGTCTCTTAGCCAGAGTCCCAGGCATGGTTTTGTTGCTAGCAAATGTCAGGGCATGTCTGTGCTGTTACATAAAGAGAGCATAGAGGATGGCTAATGTACCACTGACCTTCTGCACTCCTTAACTGGGATGTGTCCAGGATGGTTTCGTCTGTGCACAGTTGTTCTTTGAGACCCTGCATAGGGGTTGACATTCGACATTGACAGAATTTAGCTGCTGAGGCCTTTCTCAAAACAATATGTTCAGGATTCAGCCATTTCATTTCTGTCCCATCTACGCTGCCTTTCAGCAGTATTCTCAAAGGCTGTGTTCCATCATACACACTACTTCAGGTAGCCTCAGGTTTGCTGTGTTTATTTCAACAGTATAAACAGAAACTTAAAGAACTTCAAAAGATATGTTTAATTTAAAATGAAACGACCAGACAAATACAGATGATACAGCAATAACCTACCAGTGGACATTAACAATTGTATGGTGACAGGAACTGACATTCTGCCTGCTGGCCTAATGCCTCATTAGGTTGTGCAACTACCCCTGATACACACTCGCATTCACCAGAATGTTTCACTTTGCATTAGGCAACACATGTGAGTCCAGAACTGGTTCTGAAAATATTGCTTTGATCTCAGCCAGCTTAAAAAAGGTAAAAAATGACAAAAATTCTAAAAAGATGTGGGTGATATGCTTTTGGAGAGCATACTTCCTGTGCTGCAGGATGCATGCACTAATATTTACAGTGACTGTATGTTCAAGAACTACTTCCAGTTCATGAAGAAAGGAGTCCTGAATGAGTTTGTTGAAAGCCAGGCTATAGTTTAATATTCTTATCTGCTTACTGGGTTCAAAAATATAGGTCCTCTGTTGATGAGAAGAAGTGCACCTGATGCTCTAAACTCAAGAGCCCTTTCCAGGGCAAGGCTGCTTGCAAAGACTCTGTTAAAGCTCTGCCATACTCCTGATACTGAAAAGCCTAGAGCTGCAGCAAAATGGACCATGTCCATGTGGTGGAGGTGATCAGTTGTTTGTGAAGAGAAGTGCTTCTGGCCTTTGCACCACCGTTAACATTTAAATAATGAGATAATTTATGCCAGAAAGGCCCTGGCCTCTAGCTGCAGTTGGACATTCCCTTGTTCTCTTAGTCTCTTGCCTCTGGAACCACATGGTGGTGTATTCCCAGGGCAGAGCTCAAGAGCAGCCTGCCCAAAATGATGAGTATCCCTGTCTCTTCACAGGTATCTCTAAAATGCCTTTTATCTTGCAAAAAGGTAAATCAGTCTGAGGCTCAATTTTTCCTTTGCTTCTGTGCTTTGCCTCTTTCAGAATCTCAGTGAGCCTGAGGTTGTGTATGATCCTGTASGCTGTTTTTCCTGTAGGCAAATCTCATTCAGATCCTCCTTCACCTTCTTCCCCAGATTTCTGATTCACATAGCTTCTCGTTTATTCAGGTCACCATAGCCCTTCTGAGATGCCCATGTTCCCCCAGGCTCAGGTCAGTGAGCCTGTTTATAACCTGTTCTGCAGAGGATTTGCCTCTTTGTAGCCATCTAGAAGCTAGGTGTTTAATCAAAACTATTAATCTCTATGTTCTTGATTGCCAGCAGAGAAAGAAGAAATGCTTCCAAGTGTGTTTTTTTTCAATAGGTCTTGAATCTCTCTCCCATCTTTCTGTTTAGGAGGAGGATAGAATAGATGCCAGTGCTCAGATGGCTACATTTTGGTGAGATGACTAATAGCTTGTCTCTTAGAAAATCTTGCCAAATACAGCAACTTATACAAATCAACATCAGTATCTTCAAAACTAWGTAGTTTTGATGGTAATGTCAAACAGTAAGTAAGTGTGGTGATATGTTTGTTCCACTAATTCTAATGGAATTGGGGTTTTGAATATGATTTGTATAGAAAACCATGGACTATAAATGGTAATACTATATTTTATATGCTCCCCTCAGATCATTTTATAAGAAACATGGTTTATTCTGAACTGTTGCAATGGTGAATAGTTTAAGTCGTTTAAGTTTAGAACAATCAGTGTAATTATGAATTTATGTTTGTTTCTTAATCAGCTAGGATTTATACATACATGTTGGAGAAGTCTCGTGTCGTTATCCAACCTCTCAACCAGAGTAATTTTCATGTTTTTTACTTGATGATGGATGGATTGTCTGCTGAAGAAAAATACACCCTGTACCTCAGTAATTTATCTGCACACAGGTAGGAAAACAACTTTATATTTAGTATTAATAGTTTTCTTGTATTAATGCCTCTCTGCTGYTGAGATCCTTCTTCTAATAGTTAAAAAGTTTTTAACTTTTCAATGAGTTCTGAAATTATTTATTATGGAGTACTCGCTCATGAATATTTAGTTCTGAAATACATATATAGTCTCTTAACAAGATTAGAGTTTTATATCCATTTATATTGTTGTCTCAAAGGTGAAAGAAATGTATTAGCTCTTTCTCTGTCTTTTGTGGACTAGAGTAGGTCTGTTGTTTTTGTTTTGTTTTTTTCCCTGGTGAAAAGTTGTTTCTTAGGTAAAACCTGCTTGATTTATTTGTAATTTTCTTATGGAATATGTTGATTTTGATGAAATGACACTAAATGTAACTGATATCTCCATTTTCATTTTGATACTTACTTTACATCAAATTAGTAAGAAAAACAGAAACAAAATTTTGACTGCTTTAAATCCAAGGGTAGGATTCAACACCCAGCACCTAAAATTGTGTCTTTCTGTGTGCCTCCACATGAGCTGGTTGTCTTGGCTCCCATTTGCAATCAAAGGAGGTTGAGTCCCTGCTCAGCTGTATAATGACTTACAAATGTGGTTCAGTTCACCCAAAGCACAGAGCTATGTGTGTCTTCATAGGCTGTGCTGATCACGTCGCCTTTAATAGTGAGAGCTTAAATATAAAGAGTTGAATATAGACACCCAAATGTAGCATGTCTAAGGCTTAATAAACTCCAAATGTTTACTATAGGAGGAGGCTTTGGGGTTTTTTTTCAGTAAATGTTGTGATTATCTCAGAATTTATTCATTCTGACTATTTTAGAATGAAAAAATATTCCTCGCTTAGTTTATTTGCATTTTACTCTTCAGTCTTTCCTAAGTGTCACTGAAATGAGAGTAGGCTATTTAGTATTAATGATCTTCTCTTGAACTGACTACCTTTAAAATTAGTGTAGAAAGTAACTGAAAAAAGACCAATTGTAATTAAAACTATTTAGGAAGAATGTTTTCAGATTTTCACATCTAAGCCTTTTTCCCATGGATTTCTTTTTTCTCAACTTTTTCATTTTCCACTCTGGCTAGTTACTTGAATAACACAGCTGTTCTAGATGCAGAACCTGTAAACAAAAAGATGCTGCACTAATTTTTGCAGAAAAAGCTTCATTGATTATGATTTTTTTCTTAGACAGTAGTCTTCTGACTACCATTGTTTGGTACTGTTTTAAGCTGTTACCATTTCTGTRTTATACAGAGTATCATACAACACTAACTCTGAAGAAACCTCAGGCTAAATTCCTTTGCTAAAAATGATTCACTTCAAGGCAGGGAGAAGAAGAGTTAAATTCTATATTTTAAATTGTTTGAGGACTTTGAAGACCAAAAGTATTCTAAGWTCCTAATGATTACTTTATTCCTCTTCTATCATAAGTTGTTTGGAAGCACTCAGTTTTTTCAGAAAATGAAACAGTTTWAAGTCCCTTTGCAAGAAGCTCAGACAGGAAAGAACTTAGTGTAAACCTGAATAATTAGATTCACATGAACAAAGCTTTATCTGATAAGATATCTGATAGTCATCCAAAAGAACAAAATGGTATTTCTAAATAGATGTCTGAACATTGCAGTACCAAAGCTTTAGAAGTAATTTATAGCTGAATATTTGCATAAACCTGCTTTTATCAATAAAGCTTTACTTTGCCCATGTGCAGTAGATTGTACCTTAAATACTTGAGAGTGTTTGGGCCAAATTTTTCTTACCTTAAACTCCTGAGTGCAGTACTTCAGTGAGCTAGATCTTTCYCAGCTGATAAAGTTAAATTAGGGATGAATTTCTACTGCATCAAACTCACTCATAAATCAGGAAGGCAGGGTCTGGCCTCCTTTATAAGCTTATTATTTCTGGCTTAGTCAAATTTTAGTTACATCATTCTGGTAACATCTATAAGTGATTTTTTAATGTTTTCTTTGAACAAGTGTAATCTTGATTCAAATAGTAAAATTAACTAGATAACAGGCMTTTTAAAACCTTTGGCAGGCTGTTTCTGCTCAGTTGTTTTTTTGATAACTTTTCTGTTCCTCTTTGCATTGTTTAATATTTCACTTTTATGTAGAAGATTCAACAATCTTAGTAAATAATGGCAATTAAGATCAAAAAGTACCCCAATTTAAAAATTGGTTTTTAAAGCCATTGCAATGTAAGAAAGATGTAGGCATGGGTTTTTTTATTCTTATTTTAGATAAAAGTATCTCAAAGATTTAAAGTARTTTTGTCAATATGATGCTGTGAAAGATGAGATTTAGATAGTGTTCTATGTAGTATATAATCCTGGGCTGAGAGTTCATGTAAATTGCTTAAAGGGCAAATCCCTCCCTTTTGGAGTCACTAAGAATCTCTGCAAGGCTGGGGTGTTGCCCTATTGTGTAGGGAAAGTTGTTTGGCTCTAAATCTCTGCTGTTTGGTGCTCTTTTGAGAGGGAGTTTGAGCTCAGAAACTCAAATATGTGTTTCTGCAAGCATTGTAATTGCTGAGGCATCATGTGAGGACAAATAGCTGCACATTTTTCATTGAGCCTACACACAACTAGGGTCTTAAAGTAGCAAGGGCTTGATCTACATAGGGAAGGACCTGAATGAATACATCTCCCATCGTATCTGCATGTGGATCATGATGSATAAAGACAGAAGAAATTGCTGAAAGGTAAGATCATTTTTCAAGACTGAGCAAGAGAAGCATGTCAGAAATGAAGAGAGGGTCTTTAAGGGCAAGTCAAAGCATTTTGATTGACAGCTACTCCCATGTGTTCATTATATTTGGAAACTGGTTTTTATCAATAGATGGTTGATTGAAAAATTCCAAAATTTCTATTAATTTACTGTGTTTCAAAGAACTCTAGGACTWCTTTATCTTGATGATGATAATTATGTGTAATACTGAGACATTAGCAATTTGAAATTATATTCTCMATTTGCTCTTGATTTTCTCTGGATTACATTTGTTTTTTCTGGGTGCAGATTAGAGTCCATGAMTGTAAGCAGTACTTTTGTGGTCTCTGAAGTTTAGCCTCACAAAAAACGCATGTACTAGCTTTTCCAGCACATTTTGTTTTGCCTCATAGTTACAGTAGGTGCTTACTTAGTGACAAATCTTGCAACCAAGGTGAAAGAGAACAATAAGAGAAGTGACAGTGGTGATAGATTGATTTGTAAATGATCTTCAGTGCTAATGAAGGAAGAAGGATAGGAAACAAAAGGAAAGATAATAGCAATAGAAAAGAAAGTATTTTGGAAAAATATTCCAGAAAATAAGTAGAAAGTCCTGCTTTTGTTGCTTTGGGCCAATTGCTTCATATTAGTATTTCTATTTCAAAGCTGTGGCATATAGAACCATGTAAGAATGTCATTGTGTAATATGTATACGTAAGATACTCAAACATACTGTTATTAAAAATCATGTCTTMACATGTGTATATTTATATTTAAAAATATAGCTTAAGGACACTTAACTCTAGAAAGTTATTTCAGAAAAGTTGGTAGTTTTGAGAGCTGTTCAACTTGATGTCACCATTTTCAGTTTACACAAGGCTCCTATTTCTCCTAATTCATTGAACTGTAAAAACAAGTGAATAACTTTGATGTTATATGTACATTCATGTAAGCTGAACTGTGGTCAGGGCATGCACTTTCTGTATTTGCATTATCAAACTGCTGTTCCCAGATGTGTAAAAGTTTKCTTTCTCCCATAGAACAATGGTGTGCACTGCACTGTGTGTTCTCTCTGTCTGTGATGTTTCTCACAGCCTTTAAACATCAGTGAAACTCTTCTGCACCAACAGATGTAGATCACTTCATGGAACTTAWGTACCTTCTTTTATTGTTTTTCAGTGCAGGTGCCCTCTTCACTCTCAATAAGAAAACTTGAATTTAATATATAAAGGAGTAATTTTAGTAATGTGATTGATTTTTTTGTTAAAGTCTAAACTAATCTGAATCTTGATCACTGAGGAAGTAATTTCCCATTCTAAATTAAAAGRCTGGTCTTCAAAAACAAAAGCTTAAAAATCAGTGTGGTAAAGTGAATGAAGTAGAAAAGATCCAAGTAAAGAGAGCCTTATGTATGATTTTTTTTGTGTTTCCAGTCATCATCTTTTCTAACAAGCACTAATACAATGTGTTAAAAATAATGGTTATTCAAGTAACATCCATATTGATCTCCACTCCTCCTTTCCCTTATAYATAAGAGCCCAACATGTGGATTTTCAATACTATGAGTAGCCTGTTACCACAGGTTTCCTCTTTTCAAGACACTCGGGTGGCAGCCTGTCTCTTTTCTAACTCTTGTAAATATGGACCATGAAGACACTGCACATTTCCATACCTTTTCTCTTCCTTTTCTTTCCTTGTATCTTTGGATGCTTTTTTTCCCCATCTCTTTAATTAGGTTCTCATTTAAACTGCAAAAAAATTATAATCTTGAAACTACAAGTTTTTCATACCTGTGCTAYTTGTCTACAAACCTTGCTGTGGTAGTCTAACAATAAATTCATAGAGAAAAGTTGTAGGGGTTTGGGTTTTTTTTTTGTTTTGTTTTGTTGTTGTTTGGGGTTGTTTGTTTTATTTTGGGGCTTGTTTTTTGTTTGGGGGGTTTTGTTTGTTTTGTTTTGTGGGTGGTTGTTTGTTTTTGTTTGTGTGTCCTTCAGGTTTTGTTATTTTTAAATTTTCCCCACATAATTAGAAAAATAGGCATTTTAGGAATGTTCCAGTCCTCTGATATTTCCATACTCTTTCCCTGTATTCAAGCCTAATAGATATTTTTTCTTGTGCATATTGACTTTTTTTAGACTCTGAGTATGGCCAAAAGCTCAGTTGACAGAATTGATTACACAGGACCATTCTCACCCCTTTACTTCACAATTTGCTTGATGCTGACATCTCTTTATGATGACTAGAGGAAAATCCAAGCATTAGAGTTAAGTTACAAAATTAGGTGGATTTAAGTGTAACTCTACAGCTAGATCTCTAAGAGTTACACTTAAATCCACCTAAACACTTAAATCCTGCTGGAATGATAATTTCTGTATGAAGTGCCAAGTTACATCACGTTATCAAACTGCTGTTAGACATTGYGTGATGACACTCAGCATGAGATAGTACCAAAATTTTAAGTCTCACCCAAATAAAGCCTAGTGTTGAGACTCCCTGAACTTCACTGTTGAGGACCAATTTAAAGTCCTGCTGACAGAAACTAAAGCTCTAGGCTATCAAGAAAYTGGAATTAATTGTATTTAATTTTAGGCGGAGGGTAAAGATCACGCTCAGAGGTTCCTCTACTGTATCCCACTTTTGCATTATGGGCAGGGTCAGCACAGGAGAGAAGCTGTGGCAGGAGATATTAGGATCCCCATCACTGCAGCTGAATGGCCATGAAGGTCAAGTCCTTCTGCTTCCAAAGAGACCTTCTTCCAAAGATCTCTTAAGTTTAAAACAAGCATTCAAGTTCTGGCTGAACAAGTAAAGTTGAATTATTTTGTTGTTGCTGTTTTCTACAGATTTTTCTGTCCTAACTTGATTATATGCAGCACGTTCCTTTTCTCCAAAAWTCTTGCATTTTAAGTACATTAACATTTATAAAACAATGCAGTGATAATAGCCTATCCAGCTGCGTACAGTAGCATGCCTAGAGAGCAAAGGCTATAAAGACTTTTGAAGCACACTTGACAATCTTTCTAAATAATGTGGTAGCATGTAGATACAGTTTCAAACACATGGAAGATTTCAAAAGCAAGAAAGTTAAGTSTAAGTTATTTTTGCTGGAATTTATTTCAGTACAATTGGAGGGTATGGATAGGTGAAACCCTAAATAAAATAGAAGATAGTTTGTGTTGTTTGTTGGGTTTTTTGGGGTTTTTTTGTTGCTTTTTTTAACTGCAWGGTAGCAAATAAGAAAAAAATTACATACTTCCATCAGTTTAAATCTCCCTGATATGATTTACTTTTATTTCAGCTATCCAGAGAACAGCTTTAAATGTGAACATTTATTTCTTGACTATCTTCATGCAATGCTACCATGAAAATCTGATTTACAATGAGTAGTACTATTTTAAGGGCAAGATCTGTATATTCTGAATGTAATGAGGCAATTCCATTTACTCAGGTTCCAGAGAGATCTGACTAAACTAGCTAAATTAAACCAGGCTAGTTATCAGGAAGGTAAGGAGGAGAGATATAAAGCAGATGTATTTGTCTGAGATTCTGGAGCAGATTTAAACTTGTTTGAGCGAGTTTRATATCTTTGTAATCTGGAATAGTTTCAATGTCAAAAGAATTGTCTAAATTTTGTCTGTTGTCTTTTGTACTTTGCTTGTTTACTTTTGCTGCTTACTATTTGTTCTTTTCGTATTTACACTGTATTTACTGATGTCTGAACTTTTAAAATTATTTCTTTTTTGAGATTGAGTCACCTTTACTGCATGTAGGAAATATGCATATTCCAAAAAAATGTGCTTTCACATTGTTCTCTTTAATGTTTTTCCCTATCCTCTTAAAACTTCAGCCTCCASTTCCCATTTATTTCAATAGATAAGTCTTTATCCCAATGCTCTTACCTTCTTCAATTTTCCTTTATTTTCCTCATTCATGCAGGTTTTCTGAGCAAATAGTGCTCATGAGTTTATTCAACTTAGTTTATTCTTTATGTAAGTAGGAMTTGAACCAAAAGGAATTTTTATATTTTTGTGGAGTTTTTAGTCTCTTTTTCTTCTTTTATTCTTTCTTTGAAGGTCAGGCTCCATTAATCTCTTGTATCATGATCTTCAGGTGTCAGTGTTTCTTTTGCACTTCAGAGAAGGAGGTGTGTAAAAGCACCAACAAATGACTGATGTGTGTGATTTGTTATAATAATCATGATTAACTCACTTTTATTGAGGATGGACACCAGAAACAATATTATATGTTGTATTAAGGTACAACTTCATGTTTCAAAGCTATATTGATTGACTGGAACTAATTTTATCTAATTCTAATGTAACATTTCACAATACTTATTTTCAGATATATCTGAGATTWAAAAATAGAGCGGAGTGTAAGTTTGGGAATTTTTATTCATTCAATACTGATTTCCAAAAAAGAATATTTGGAAATATTGATTTTTTTTTTTACTCTGTGGTCTAATTCATCTCATTTTCCTTATTTGTGTGCTTCACTTCTGTTCAGCTAGCTTTTAGGCTTAGTCTCATATTTTAGGCTTAGACTGCCATATGTTAATGAAACCTAGATCAAAACCACAGAAGCCTGTTAGTGTACAGTAGCTAAGAGGTTTTTTGGTGTTTTTTAGCAGGGGAAATATGATGACTGAACCATGTAGACTAAATCTTCTTCCTTAAGATCATCACTGTGCATGTTAATATTCAGGAAGTACCTGACAATATTGTCAGTGTTGAAGTTAATATACAGTTTGTTTCTGGAAATTGACTACACTTCCTCTATTTTAAACTCCCTTTTTGTGAGACATTTGTGGATAGTTGTGTCCTACAAGATACATTAGTAGAAGGTTGGCATTGCAGTTACAGAATATATAATCAGGATCACATCTTAGGTTTTCGAAACAAAACTGAAATGCTATTTATCTGCTTTATTTTGCTAATTGAGCAATTTTTTTTCTATTAGCAGATACCTACACCTCATACATAAGGTATACCTCTATATTATTATTTTATTTCAGAATATTTGTTTTAAGTATCTGGCTGTGCTGTTATTTTGAGTGGTTCATCCTGAATTCAGGGTTAGTTACATACACACTGACACACTTGCATTATAATTGCATGTCAAGATATCCAAAGCCTTTTTCTTCTTGAAAGCAGAAGCAACTTAGCTTTGTATTTTAATGATTAATTTATTTATTCCAGTTTCAACATTAGCAGTTTTTAATATTACTGCTTTATTCCCAAAGGGWGCTTTAAAAAATTACACCTCCAGTGATGTTTAACAATCATTAACTTACTTGAAATTCAAAGAGAATTTTTTTTAGTAAGGTAAAGGTAGTAAAATTGCTCTGAGATGGCTCAGGGTCTTTKTCTGAGGTCCCAAGTGTAATTGTTATTTGTCTGGCTTTTGGAATAAATGCTGTAGAACTTCTACTTTGTTCAAGAGTGCAGATCTGAAACTCATATTCCTCTGGGTATTTTTTTTTCATTTGATGTTAACAATCCTCTCTTCATTGTATTATTCTTCATACATATTGACTGACTAGTGGCAGAGGCTGTTCAGTYCTCCATTGGCAGACTCAGAGAGGCAGAGAAATCATTCATTTTTGATTACTTCTTGTTTCAACAACTTTTTTTCTCTCCATCATAACTCTAACAAGCTGAACCTGTAMAACTATGTGTAAATGAACACATCATGTTTTCTGATGAATGAATTTTACATTTACAGTGGTACAGTAAAGCCAAGGCATGCTTCTTTGTATTTCTGTGTTTTCCTAAATGAGCTCAGATATCTGGTAATATTTGGTAAGTTACATTCCCTTGGCGTCAGTTTGGAATAGAAAAAAATTGCAACAGACCATATCAAAGTGCTCTGGATTTTGCCTTTTTATTGCTTTAGTCAGTTTACTTTTGCATGTTTAGTTTTATTCCACAAACTTGCATTTACATCGTTGGACTAGCATTGATACCATTTGATATTTATTTGATTTAGAGAGCTTTGTCTTTCTTGTCTTTGGTATRTTATAGAAACAGGTGCAGAAAATAGAAGAAGAATACTCTTTCATGTCCATGGCATGAAAGATGAAGAATAGGAGCCAAGAAAAAACTGAAATCTGTTTAATTCAAAGAAACAAACAAACGTAGTAATTAAGAGCAGTGGGATCTTTAGAGTCTAGTGAACACATCTGTCTTAACTTTAGCAGAAAACTATACATACAATAAAACATTGTTTAGAATGAATTGCTTTAAATGGGGAAAGCGAATGCAAAAATAAACATAACATATACCAGATGATTCTCCAATTTGTTGTGAATTCTGTTGATGAGTATCTTGGAACTTAAGGTTTCTGGGCCAAGTTCAACCTTTTGTTGGAAAAAAGGGATATCTCTAGAGAGCTATGAAAAATTTATATATATATATATATATATAKATATATATATATATATATAGATATATTTTTCAGGTTAAATTTGATCCTGTGTTGAAGAAATTAAGTCCTGACTGTTTAAGCAGCCCACCTGTGTTACATGTCAGACAGAAAATGGATGTAGCTTTGAGAGGTGAAATTGACGAAGAAACCTTGGCTTGAAACTAGATGTGATTACTCACATAAATGGTAGAGAAGTTAATTTGGCTTTTACTTTAAGTACAAAATATGTCTCTGCACTTTACTAGGTTGCTAATCATCTCAKATGTGGAGGGAGATTCAGTGGGTTCAGCTCCTGAAACCACTTAGCTATTACATTACATAAATCTAGTGTGATAACACAGTTCTGCAATTTATGTTTCAAAAGTCACTCTTAGAATCGTTTTGATACAATTACTGTAGATGAATTTCCAGTCAGGACTGGGTGTTTCAGAAATTGTTATTGACATGCAGAACCCCAGTCACTGAACCCAGCTCATCTCAGTGTGAGATCGAGTGGAGCTGATACCCTTCACCGTTGTTTGAACCTGCTGCCTTCACTCAGCTCCCTGTGCTGCCATGTATTTTTCATTGCACTGGTAGCCMGCTCTCTCTAGGAAATTCAGGCAAGGTCAACCCAAAGTGTAGCATAGTTTACTCTCTCTAGTTCTTTCATTAATCGTAATTCAACATTACCACTGCTCTGAGGTTAAACCTGATTGTGTGAGATTAGTGCCATTTACAGTTTCCATTTACTGGATTTCCACTGTATTTTCTGAAGTTAGTTACTGAAACTGAGTTTTTTCTAAAGCCAATAAGTAACTAATTAAAATTTTCTGAACGGGCTAGTTGAGTGCTAATGACCAGAAGATGTTAGGGTCTTAGTTTCATACAGCTCCTAAGAATGGAAACTCTATCAGTCTGGCTTCTGAATTTATTTTATGAAGTATAATGTGGGACTAAACAGTGTGTGAATTTCTTTCAATGAATCATCCATTACCCAGATGATCTTTGGATCTTTTTAATTCTGTTAATAGGTCTTGTCTGTATCCAGTTAGCTTATGACAGTTCTCTTGGAATCATTGCACAGAGTGTATATATATATGTGTGTGTGTGTGTGTGTATAAAATGCACACATATATTAGCCTGGTGAACCAACAAACGCTGTATTTTTACCAGACCTGAGTAAATAGAGCTCTAGATCAGACAAGTAGACATGCTGGGGAGACCTGAATAGCTCCAGAGTGTTTCAAGTTTCTGGATTTTGGGCTCAATGATCTTAAAGACGTTTTCCAGCCTAATGATTTATGATTCTCTGATCTATGGCCTGTCTGTGATAATAAGCCCTATGTTTGTCTGATTGTAAGTTTAAACATTTCTTGAACAGTATTAATATGGGTGAGAAAAATTATTAGAACAGATGCAGTTTGCACAAAGAGAGATGCAAATCAAGAAAGCATTCTGAAATAAAAAACTTACTATGAATACTCTGAATTTTCTACTGACTGAAATTATAGAAAAAAGCACTGAAACAATGTAGAAATACCATTTGACAAACAAACTGTATTTTTAATCATAATTGTAGAAAAGAGTAATGTATGGCTTCTGACAACTGCTGGCACCTTCTAATTTCTACTTTAACCTTTGTGGAATTTTGACCAAATCAAATCATTAAATGGATAGAAATCCATTTACCAGGCCAGCATTACAGCTTAGTATTAAACCTACACATTAATTGCAGTATTTATTTTGATGCTGGTACACTGACACTAGTTTTGTGCTTTGTTTTCAACCAAGAAGATAATTATGAAGACTAAGAAAAATGCTAGCTAACCACTGGTAAAAATAAGTCTGTGGCCTTTCACTGTTAATAATTGAAATAGGAAAATAAGTTATTTCACAGAATAATTTTGTTGGAAAACAATTGGAGACTATCCTATGTCATTAGAATTTTCCAGCATTGAATGAAAACCAGAGAAAGTCTGTATGACCCTTCTTKGTTATAAATATTGCCACTCCGATCTAGCGGGTGGCACCCCTGCCCAAATCAGAGGAGTTGAAACTAGATGGTTTTTAAGGTCCCTGCCAGCTCAAGCCTTTCAACACTAATGCTGGTTCTATGTATTTTTTATTTAAATAATTGTTCACTTGAATTTATTTTTTATCACTTTTCTGTCTCAAGTAGAGATGTGCTAACACGGGCACTACGAGAGATTGTCCTARAATTCTGAGTATTTCTTTGTGTTTGCTTCTGTATAACTCATGTCTTTAGTTTTAGAGAAATCAGAATTCATTATCAGGGATATATCTGTACTTTCTCTTAGCTGCAGTCCTTCCCCCATTTTCATCCTGCTCTCTGACATTCCTTTCCCAGTATATTTTCAGCTCCATTATGTATATTGTATTTTCCACATTTCAGACCTAATATCCTGTTTAAAAAGGGCTCCTAAATCAGGTAGCAATTAAGAGGAATGGAGCAGCATGTATTAAAATATGTCCTATGATGAACTGAACTTCAGTGGGTATGTTATGGAATTAGGTTGGCCCCTAAGACAAAACTGGAACAAATGGGAACATCTCAAATTCTTTGGTGATGTAGTTTATTCTGGAGCCTGTTTAAACATGCAGTTGCAATCCTCTCCAATCTATTCCCATTCCTGCTTCCCATATATTTTAGGAAGGAAAGGACTAGTTTAAAGCATAATTTATTCTGTGATCATCTTTCTTCTCTGTTTATTTTGTTACCGTTTAATTTTTTTTTTTTTTTTTTGTTAGAAAGCAATGTAGTTGAATAAAACCTAGCTTTGCAATCCCTATGTAATGTGGATTTTAGCACTAAGACCTAGTAGGGAGTCTCTTTGTCCTATTTTGACACACAAACCATGAAAGTACTGTAAATCTTCATATGTGCCTTAGATGCACCCCACCAATTGAAATCTTGGTGTGCAGCCTCTGAGGTTTACTTCAGGTTTGCTGAGCTTCTGTGTCCTTGGTGCCTTACGAGGGCAAAGGAAGACTGAATGGGATTTCATGTCAGAAGTATTTCATTCGTGACCTTTCATCCAGCATGATTTTATTGTGAGGGCTGAAAAGTTTTGAGAGAAACAGGCACATACATATATCCACACTGTTCACATTTTGGACTGTCCTGAAATGCATTTGGGATAAAAATGGGCCCTGAGGCAGGGGGACAAAGCTGGTCTTGCTGAGCATGGGAGAGCGGATGGCAGTTCTCCGTTACTGAGCCCTGTGCCCAGCATCATGTAGCTTGGTGGCTGAGTGAAAAGCAGGACACTCTTCTTACACTGAAGGAGGGGCAACTGTTGATTGTGAATTTTTGATTTCTAAATAGATAATATATGCAAATACACATGAATTTGTTCCTTTTATAGTTGCAAGAAGAATATTCTTGCTTTTTAGAAAAAAAAAGGTACAATAAAGTTTGGTACTGCACTAAATCATATTTGTGTAGTGTATGATACTTTCTTAGCTCATGAAAAGTGAATAATCATTATTGATTAATTAATAAATTATATTAATACTTTTAAAAAGAAATTTCATTCTTAAGTAAATTATATATATATATAAAAATTATATAGATATATATAGATATATATAGATATATATATATATATATTTCCTAGTATTTCAAAAGTTTCCTAGTGTCTTCTGGGGACCTTACCTTTTATTTTTGACCAAATTAAAAGTGCTTTAAGTGGATCTTGCTGTTCAAAATTATTTGTTTAAAATACATATCTGAAAACAGCTGGTTATACCTGCATATACAGGAAGAAGAGTTCCTCTTGTAAATCAGCTTATCTGAAACTGATTATGAGTTACAAGCAGTGTTATAAGAAATAATTTTGAAGCATATCAACAGTATTTTAACTGGATCCTGGTGAAAGTTATAGGCAGGTTTCCTAAGCACTTTTTATAGTTTAGATCAGATACCGTGGCTCTTAATAGCTTTATTTAATGAGTCAGCATTTTAAAAGTAGCAAATGCTGGTRGAGAAATGCCTTTGAGGCTCATAAACTTCATGACATCTGCCTGGCAAAAAATGCTAAAGTCTGAACACAGAAACACAAAATTGCTTTTAGTTGTAGGAGCAAAGTTCAAACAATTTTTGGAGCATTTCAGGAAGTAGATTGGACCAGTTCGCACTTGCATGCAGACTGGCTTACTGTTTTTACACCTTCAGTAATGCTTATTATTTGCTACTTTTTCATCACCATCAACATTATGCTCCTTATTTCATGTATATTAGTCTTCAAAATTATACTTTTTGAGTGGTAGTTCACAGATCTCATGATTCTGTCCTGTAAAATATCTGCATCATGAGTCAGAAAAACAGTTCAAGGTATACTRTCTGTATTAATTCTTGTATTACCATCAGACGTGTGAAAATGTCTATTTTGAGTCACTCTTGYTGCATATTCATTTTTCTTTTTAATGGAATAATTCTAAATTTGAGTTTTTATGTGGTTTTAGGAGCAGAATGCTTGAGTCTCTTGATTTCAACCTATTCCACAGGATTATCAATATAATCAGGAAAAAAAAAGCCTATACAACATTTAGCATTTTGAGGCTAAAGACCAATATGTATTTCTTTGCTTTCCTTTTCAGTATATCCACTGTCTGTAAAACTTATGTACTTCATAGTATGTATAGTCTTTCTTATAGAATTATTTGAAATTTCATTTTGTAAAMTATCAAGGCAAAACTACTTGCTGGATAACACATGGGCTAATATAAGCTTTCTGTGCTAAAACCAGTTTACAAAACACATACATAACTTGTCATTTTGTTAGTTTAGAAAACTAAAAATAAAAGCTGTGTTCTGGCTGTCATCAAATCTGTCTACAGTGTTTAGTTGATTAATATTATGCTGATACCTTACCTCTTGACATTAACAAAGTTGTTCTGATTTTTTAAGAGCTGCTTTTGGTACTTTATTGCACAAATTATGAGCAGAAATATGTGCACTTAAATGATAAGCAGTAACTCCTGCTCAGTGATACAGGGTAACAAGGTTCAAAGGGTAAAAATTTTTTTAGGATTTGAATATGTTTAAAAACTGGGGACAAAGGAAAAAAAAAACAATAATACATGCCCTTTTTCCCTGAGAGAAAAAAAGCCAGAAGCTATTCATTATCATGTTCTGGAAATGTCATTTACTTCATTGATGTCTACTGTTTTGCTTTGTCTTTATCTCATTCCTGTTTACATATCTAACAGTGCTAAGTGCAAAGCAGCTTTTCCTCACTAAGGAGAATACTTTGTCCTCCCATATTCACATGAGATATTTAAAGAGACAAAAATGTTTGTTGAAATTTCTTTCTCTGTGAGTTTTTAAGTATGGTAGAGATTAGTGGAATTTATTTTTGAAAGGTAATGGCTTGCTTTTATATACTCAATACCCTTCATCCCTGCAGTTCTAAAAGCATTTTTTAAAACATACGTAGAACTATGAAGTCATTAATTTTCAGTCAAGCCTAACAATCCTAAAATTTAATTACACCTAAATTGCATCTTGGGATTTAGTAAGTAGTCACAGGAATAGCTAAACTCTTACAAAAATTTAAAGTATTTCAGAGAAATACTTCACAAATATGTAATATGAGGGCAGTAAACTGACCTAGTTGTAAGAAAACTGGTTTTTAAAAATGCTTATATTTTGTCTGTAACTAACCCATATCTGAGATGTTATGATTTCTACATGAAGTTAAACTAAAAATTAACTGATCTGCTAATGCTGAATTTTTACTGRTGACCATTGTGCTTAATCAGGGCTACTACCCTGAACTGGGTGGGAAGGGGGAATGGGGACTGCAAAGGAAAAAGCCATACACCTTTCACATGATTGTGCAAGTGCATGGTTCATTGGGCAGCGCTAATAAGGGGAAGGAAGGGATTTAGCTTGTTAATCCATGCTGCCTAATACAGTGTCACATTAAATGACACCCACAACATGCATATCGATTGTGCTAGAGCTCGAACCTTATTATGAAATACTGCTCCATCCTCCTGTGACATTGGCTCTCTTGAGAATTTTCAAGCAACAAAGCATCAACTAATGAAGATTTTGTAATAATGCTCTGATTTAGACTTTATATAGTGACAAGTAGAGCTAAAAGTCTGTGTGGCTCATTGTGAAGTGTATCAGAGACTCCCCAGACTGTGTTGAGTAGAAAGTGCAATGGCTGTGTTGGGGCAGGTCCATCTAAGCTGAATAGCTAAATACTGTGTTTTCTGCACTATGCCTAGGTCATAAAGTTACAGTTCAGGAATGTTTGTGTATCTTTGGAATCTCCATTGCATACAGTAGAAATAAGTGTAAGATAATGTAATATTAAGGCCTAAAAATTATGTAAGCAATGCTTGGGACAGCTTTAAGTCTAGGTTGCTAGTACTACTTTTTTCYTCCAGAGTCACACACCTCAGTCTGCCTTTCCTTCTTTCTCAGTAAACCAGAGCTGAACAGAGGGTGTTCACCTCCAGTTATTGATATTTATTTTGATACTAAGATTCCACTGAAATCAGTGGGACAAAGCACGAGTTTGAAGTTAGTTAAGCAGAAGTGTTTTGCTGAATTGGCACAATACACAGTGGTGAAATAATTCATTATTCTATTTCACAGTACTTGTAGACCTGGCAAGAAGAGAAACCAACTTCTTGTTTTTCCAGTGGCCTAAAATCATTATATATGATGTCATCATGGGCATGGTCTGTGTCTGTTTTTGGAACAACCAATGCAGCATTTTACAGAAGCTGGCACTGAGAGCACATTTGTGTGTGCTTTTTAATGACACATTTTAATTAAGGTCAAGCTGTAAGAAAAGCCTTTACAGCATTCAAAGGAAATGTAGGTATTCCTGAACCCATTCCATCTGACTGATGTGCTCTTCTCTGAGCTATGGGCACAGTATTTCCCAGCAGCTGCCTATAAAACTGACTTGTGGAGAGCTTCATGCATAGCAAGTGACAAGTCAGTTCTATATCCTGCTTATCATCATGATGAGAAAGAATTTGGATACCTCTGTGTGGGGGAGATACATGCAGGAAATCATATCCAGGATGAAGGTGATGTTTTGAAAGWGTCTGGTTTCAATCATCTTTTCTAAATTTCTTTAACGGGACAGCACATAATGGTTTTGGAGGACTATTGCATGACAGGTTTCCATAGGGTTACAGCATGATATATTAAAAAACAAAACAAAACAAAACAAAAAAACAAAAAAAGAAAAACAAACAAACAAACAAAAAAAAAAAAAAAAAAAAAAAAAAAACAAAAAAAAAACAAAAAAAAAAAAAAAAAAAAAACACCCAAAAAAAAAAAAAAAAAAAAAAAAAAAAAAAAAAAAAAAAAAAAAGAAACAGAACAAAAAACAACCAAAAAAAACCCCAAAACATGGAGGTTTTGTCCTAAAAGTTGGAAAAAGACCCTTCAGTCTTGGATAAATAAATATTAAGTATCAGGATCTCCATTTTAAGATTTTTATATTTTAATATTTTATATATTTTTAAAATATTTTTAATATTTTTAATYGGTGAAAGAATATTAAGGCTTTTATTTGTATGTCATTTTTGTAAAAGAAATAAGGGCTTTATAGAAAAAATCCAGAATTTCTGATTCACAACATGATCTGGAAGAGGCTTGCACTGCCTAATTAAGTATTGATAGAGGGTCCTGTATTTAGTGATTAGTTTATCTTAAGTATTTATTCTTTGCTCCTTCCATGTAAATTAATTACCCAATATTTTTTAACTCCTTTTAGCAAAACAAAAATACTGTCCTTATAGCAAAAAAAAAAAAAATATTATGCTTTTGTGTTGAACTGTGCTAGAGTAGGAATTGATACTATTCTATTTCTCTTTGGGTTAGTTATAAAGGTATCCTACTAATAGCAGAGAAACGACATGTGAGGAAGTGGATCAGCAGAAGAAAGCACACCATAGAAATTGTAATTCCTCACAGGAACCAGTTGGCCAAGTGTCTCAAAARAGAATAGATTGTGACATTCAGGTCTTCTCATGCATTTATTTTCTTTCAATTTTTTTATTTTACCAACTAAAGGAATATAAACAGAGAAAAATAATATTTTCCTTTGCTCTTGGTTTAAAAAAGGCCTCCAGAGATTGGTATACAAAGGTCCAAGCCTTTGTATCAGGACAGGATCTACTGTGCAAACAGAGTGGTCCTTTGAAAATCTATTGCCTTGGCAGCACAAAARAAAGAAAATATAACTGATTTGTGAGCCAGGGCAGTTTTGTCTGAGTTCACATCCATGTTCCCAGGTCTTATCAGGACCATGATTCTGTCATTCCCAGATCTTGAAATYTGTGATTTCCTACCTCAGGATGGTATTTGGAATAAGCAAAGTTTCTGTTGTGACTTTCAGCCATATCTTTTTTTTTTTCACTTCATAAGTGAAAAAGCATAAGAACTAAAGTTTAAACAAAGTAAGTTTGAGCTCATTTACTGTACACCTTTACCCAAGAGCCCAGTAGAATAAAGATCTTATCCTTCCTGAGTGATTATGTGCAAGAAAGGRTTCTTATTCAGCCATCCTGGTAGCCTTATTAATAAATCATTTCACATGGAAGGTACAAGCCATTTACTGTCTAGATACAAAATCAAGCTAAGTTGTATTTACTTGGAGATGTGGTGGTCATAGCATGTGTCCTGACAATTATTTTGATCCAGCTTGCATTGAATATTTTCATCAGTTCCAAGAGTTTGGTCCTGTGCCCCCAGTCTTAAAAAAAAAATCCAGGTATTTTGAAGGTATTAAAAAAAAAATCTTAAAAGATGTTTTATTTGGTTTCTAACTYATAAAAGGTAATTAAAGTGTCTGGAAATTTCCTGATGATAAATTGGACATATAGTTTTTTCTTAAAATTTGAGGTAAATTTCTATAAAATTTGAGTTATCTAAAATTTTAAAAAAGAAAGATGATTTAGAAGTTGGGGTCAAAATATTTGTTTTCAAGATCAGAAGAATTTTTCCTCCTCATAAAATAATAATGCAGTGTTTTTTTAAGTACTAGCTAGACTAGTGGAAGGGGTTGCTGACCTGAGAAGAGCAGAAATATTATTTTCCTTTTTGACTCACCCTTTGTAGGAGTCTGATGTTTAAGACTGATCTGATTTTAGAACATTGTCATCCCTTCAGATATTGAACAATGTAAATTTCTGATCCAATTTTACTCGTGCTCAGATATCTTATGGCTCTAACAGCTGTAATCAAYTTTTGCATTTCAGGGACTACTTAAAGGTCAAGGTAATGTCTGCAACAATTAAAGACCTATCTTTGCTTGATGTGCCAGCATTCTGGGGCCAAAATTACTGATAATAAATGAGATTTAAAAAAACAAACCAAACAAAACAAGAGATCCCAAATTATCTGAGAAATAAATTTAATGTCTTTCATAGGATCACAGAATAATTCATTTTGGTACTAATAATTCRGGGGGTCTCTACTGTACTGTCTGCTCCAAGCAGGACCAGCTGGCAGATGCAATCAGGTTGTTCAGAGCTTTGTCAAATCTTGAAAACCTCCAGATATATTCTTCCAGACTGGGAATTTTTCATCTTTGTAATATCTTTCTCAGTCTTCTGTAAGTGATAATTAATGAACTGTTTTGMTCCTAAATCTATTTTCTGATAGATTTTTGCTGCTGCTTTCCCCTGGATTTTCACTTATCTGATCCTGATTTTCCTGAAATTGGATGCCCCAAATGACACAGAGTAGTCCAGTTCAAGCTTTAATCATGCTAAGTATTTTATTACTCCTATGTTGGCCTATACAAATAAGGCTGTTGTATGTGATGATTAATTTTTTTTGCATTATCAAGGCATACTTGACTCTCATTTAGTTTATACTTGATGGTGTTCTGCTGATCCACTGCCTAATCAGCCTTACCTGCCTTGAATTTGTACTTCCAGTTATCCTTTTGTCTTATTCTATAATTGTTTGCTGTTGAATTGTATCTTTTTGATACTTTTTGTTTGGACTAATTCCTGGGCAAAATTTGCTTTCATCTGATCTCTGTCACTTTTTCTAATGAATAAAGCAGGATACCCTTACTCAGCCCCTTGCTTTTCTGTGAGGTGTTGGTAGTTTGGTTTTGGTTGGGTTGTTTTTCTGGGTGTTTTTTGATACTTAAGGTATGTTCTCTGTTTCTAATCTAATCAGATTGTTCTGAGTATAAACAATTAGAAAATGAAGCTTTTTGCCGGTAACCTGAGGGGTTTTTTTACTAAAGATCTTGACTGTGGTTGGTGAAATCCTTATTACCACAGCAGGATTTACTTCACTATTGTCTGTAATAAAGTTTCAAGACTTTTTTGTACTGATTTTGTACTGTTTCCTTTATATCAAACCTGGTATAGCCCAGAAGGCTGTAGAACAAAATGGAGTTGTGTAAGCATTCATCCTCCATCAGGAAAGGAGTCAAGTGGGAAGCAGCTAGATGCTAGCTTAAAAACAACCCCACCCCCCCTTTTTAAATCATAGGGCTTTATCCTAAAGTTTTACAGTGACTTAGAGCCACTTAATGATATAATCCTACCAAGAGTAATTTTAATTATTCACTAAAAGATGTATTTACTTCAGGAAAGCCCTCAGAAAAGCAGTGTTCATCTGGCAAATCCACGGTTCAGTTGAAACCCAATTCTTACAGTCCAGACAAAAGGGAATTTCTGGGAACTGGTTGCAACCTAGGAATCTCTTTCAGACAGTTTCTCTGCCAGACATGACTGGGACCACTGCAATGAAGTAGATATTKCTGTATCCTACAGAGCAATATGAAATATTGTGCATGGCATAAAAAGGCTGCTCTTACAGAATAYGTGAATATTTCAGGTGTCAGATTCTACAAATGCAAAGTGGTCAGGATATTGTTTTGGTAATGTTTTATTTGGTAGTGCAATATCAAAGTTTATTATCAGATTTTTTTTTGTCTTTTCACAGATTTTATATAAATGTAGTAGTTCTAAGAATAAACAGAAATTACATGAATTTTTTATGTTGAATGAGGCAGATCACTTTGATACTAAATGCTCTTGGGTTACCATTCAAAAGAAAATAAATTAATGTAAATCAGGCATTATTTTGCTGAGTTTCTGTCAGTGGCAAACTGATAGTCAAACCTTTTGTTTTTAATCTTTGGTTGTCTTACCTAGTTGTGGCTTTAGTCTCATTATTTGCTCAATCAACTAAGCAGAGGATTAATTGCTTGAACAAAGTTTTTAACTGGTGGGATTATATAGGAAATTTTGAAATATGCTTATGTCACAAAAGTTCAGTGTTGTTCAGTTAASCTGACATACATATTTCTTCTTCATATTTGAGATCTGTGTACCAAATACGTGAGTTGAATAACTGTGATGATGTGTAACCATTGTAATGAAAATGATAAAGTAAACAGATAAGGTAATTATGGAATTATATGGGTCAATAATGTTTAAGAATTGAATGTCACACTAAGTACTTTTTTTTTTACTCTTGGTTGTASTGGTCACACCCCTACCTGAAAATGTCATTCTAATGATGGTTCAAAAATTGTATGTTATGATAAACAATATACTAAAAATTACCACCATTGACTTTTTCTTCTAAATAGTACTCTTTTTTTTTTCTTTTTGAGACTAGAATAGATGAGATTGCTACAGTGCTGCAAATTAGAACTGTTARACAAAAAATCAGATTGAAAACTATATAGTCCCTTATATTTCTCAAGAAATTGTCTATCTAATATAGCATTGTGCTTTTCTGAAAGTGACTGCAATTCAGTTAGTTTATCTTCTTCAGGAAAAGTTCTGTGAATCAGTGAGTTTCTACTCTTTTAAATGAAAATCACTGACCATGTCTTTAAAAATTTTTTGTGTGCTGATACACTGTCTGTTAGAAGTACTAGTCTGATGCCAATGTTAGCATGGGGTAGCGTTTAAACAAATAGTTAAACAGTCAGCAGAAAGGGATTAGTTACTAGATCTGTACAAACTCTTTGGTTTGTGACTTTTGCAAGAAATATAAATATCATTTGTCTGAGTAGCTCTCTTCAGTTAAGAGGCTCAACTTCATCCAAAATCTGAGAATCTTTTTCTAAATCTACAGTAAACTAATTTGCCTGTGCATTTGCAGAATCGATTTGCACACAGAGATATGCCAGTAAGGTTAGTAAAACTGAACTAAGTAAGCCTAAAACTGGTGCACAGCCTGTGTGCATCAGATATTATGGAATATCAGCTCTGGGTTGTATAGAAGTAATACCTGTTTTACTAAAATCATCAGCAACAAAGAGCTCAGGAGTCACCAGATCTGGTTTACATTTGAACACAGACTATTTTGTTGGAAACTTATAGGAACATTGCACACACTCAAATAATATCGTGAGTTTTCATGGGTATAGTTCATAATGAAAAAAATCTAAGTAAAAATAATAAATAAAATCTCCATAGTAGGTTCAAAATATAAATTTTAAGCAGTTATTTCCTCTTCATCGCCAGCTATGCCATTCTACCCAGGCCACTTGAATGTCAAAAGACAAAAATGCACTATAAATATGAGGAAAGATACACATCCTAGAAAAAAGTTTACATTTCATGGAAAAGAGATGTGTCTTCAACCAAGGAATGTTTATTATTATTAGGACTTTTGCAGTGTGACACATCTCTTTCCCCTTTCCTTAGTTTTGTGGAAGAAGGGACAACTTAAGATTCTTCCAGACTTCTAAATATAAATAGATGACAGTAGTAATATTGACACAAATCATGTCTCAAACCCTTTTAGTCTTCAATATCTTTRAGGTGGAAAGAATGAGTGGTCAAGGAACTGTTTTAAAAGAAAAATAGAATTCTATCCAAATGTTACTAAGTTTCTGAGGCAGGGTGAATTTATTAATTAGGAAAATATGTTTCTTTGTATAGCTAGAATATGTTACACTGTATATTTCTTACATTTTGTCCCATCAGCAGTTCTAAGTGCTCTATACAATTAACCTGTCCTTATTGTGAGTATACTCTACATTATAAATGTATAACAGTCAAACGTGCAAATCTTCAAAGCAATGTTTCGTATTTCATTAGTCCTTAAATAGTTTGGAAAATGAGTAGGCCTCATGAAATGTTATAAAATAATTTAATTGCTTTTAGAATGGGAAAACTAAATTGAAGTGCACCTTAGAAAATGTCCAAATGCATCCCTTTCCAAGAGCGCCAGCACATCCGCTGATAAAGTCTTCAGGATGTGTATAGCTGGGAAAATCAGATTCTCTTCCAACAGGCAAGTCCCAGCAGATGCTGCAGTTTGTGGATGGTTTGTAGAGCCATGGCACCTGGTTTGGCAGGTACCCAGTTTGCCCCCTGCTGAATCAGCAGGCGCTGTGCTGAAGGCAAGAACTGGCGCGTGTCTTTCAGCTCAGCCCTTTCCTCTCAGGGAGTGAGGGTTCTGCACCACTCTGCTGTGCTGCAGCCCGCTTGCAGAGGGGCTGGTAGTACTCACAACGCTTTCTGCAACAGCAGGACCCACTAGCACTTCAGCTGTGCTAAAAWAGTGCTGGTTAAATGGGGTGGCTTAAAAGGGAGAAGTGTGGAGTGTTCTCTTCACAGAACAGGAAAGACTACTCCCTGCTCAGTACAGAGAGAGACAAAGAGTTATTTAGGGACAAAACCATTGAGGAGGAGGCTTTTTTTACAGAAATGGCCATATGCTTCCAACTCCTACAACATTCGACAATAGAATATTTTGACAGCAGAGTGGCTGCTGCTGTAAATCTCCTAATTATGGAGCAAAAGTGCCACCAACTCATGATGCATAACATGTTACTGGCATAAGCTCATGCAGCAGTTCAGAAGAGTGGAAATTTTTCTGATGGATTAACCTTTACACCAGAAGGTTCTATGCCAGATTCACTATTAGATGTATTCTAGGCTCCCTTTGAACCTACAGGCAATGKAAAAAACTCCAGGGGAAAAAAACCACAAAACACAAAGCTGACTACAGTTTGTATCATCTGCTCTGGCTGATTTGACAGATGTGCTATCATTTGTACCTATCTCAGTCTGACAAAATTAATGTTTTAGTAACCCTGAGGAGGCAGTGCTGAGCTCTGGCAGTGATGCTCACAGACACACGTTCTCAATGGTTTGGGAACCACCAGCTTTATCCACTGAGTTGAGAGGCTTGTTCATACTTGAGATAACTGCTGAGTTAATCCTCCTGTGGGTGCAAAAGGTACTTATGCTCCCAGGCACACGTTTTTAACCCCATCATTCTTCTTCTGCCCACCTGCTGCGGTAAATTATGCCATTATCACTGCAAGGGGAATCCACACTGGTAAATCTGATACAGATTCACTAAAAATGCACTTTATGTTTCATTGTGGGTACTATTTAAACCTCATCTGTTAGAAAAGTGCAAATACTAAATAATTTTTCCTACACACATTTATGTAAAAGGGCAACCTTATAAGAACTATCATCCCTACTAGAGTGTTGCCAGACCTTCTGTGGTAGTAGGAGTTTATTTTGAAACAACGTCTCCTCTATAGTGGTATGAGAACATGATTGTAAACAAGAATTGTCAAAAATTAAACCAGTGTTGTTTCCCATATTTAAGTGACAGATCATAGACTGAACATCAGTAGAGAGCAGAATAATTGTGGGGAAATTTTGTTGTAATTGTGGTGAAGGGTGAGGGCTGAAATGTGTGTAAATTGTCTACCTTTGTTGGTGTAGTGATGATGTTATTTGGACAAAGGTGTGGATAGTTCTTTTGTTTATTTAAGTGACGTTTGTGAATAAACATTGTTTATTTAAGTGACATRCGAAGTGACATGAATGATTGAAGATTGTGTGATGAATGTGTATTTTAATGATTGTGATAATTTAATGCGAACAATAAAAGAAAATATCTTACATTCTCAGCATTATGTAATTAGAAGTCAGGTCCTGTGAGATATTCAGACGCCTCATTTTTAGTGATTTCAGTTCTATGAAGATACCTGAATACTTTTAAAAAAAATGGACTTACTTCAAGAGGGTCAAAATAAATGGTTGTAAAGGCTAGATTTCTTCACTTTTCAATAATCTGTTTTGCTACAGTTTGTGATTAGTCTGTTTTGTATTATTAATCTTTATGTTGCTTACATTTTCTCCTTTCCTGAGTTAGTTGCTGCAGTAGYGTCTCTCTCTCTGCTAATCATTATTTTTGGAAAGGTACATAAAATTTCCTTTTGCTTTGTGTGCAAAGCAGTACAGCTTAAGGGYTGTACAGTTACTGCTCTGTGTACCTGGTTACTGCTTCATTTTGAGAGAGGTTGAGTGCACCTATCACCCATTCAGCTTCTGGGGGAAGGATTGATCCTTGTGGAAGTAAAGAGCTGATCAATTCCCTGGTCAGCAAGAGGGGAATTTAGGGCAGTCAGAGCTATCAGAGCTTCTCCTCAAATCTGCCTTYTGAAGGGGAATCTCTGATAGTGCAAGAATGGCAAAACTGGCAGGGGTATAAACCCGGTGTGAAATTTCAGCTGCCATGTAGGGCTAAAGCTGGKGTTGGGGGGAGTCTTAAGCAAAAGTTTAAGAAATACAGAACATTTTGTTGCTGGTACTGCTCCCTCCAAAGGCTGAGAAAAATCCRCAGTAAACCTCTGGTTAGAAAGCTGGACTTTAACTTCAAAAATTTGATMATTCACCACGTTRTAAATACCAGATATGCTGTTTTTCCTCTGTGCAGGTATCTAAGCCAGACTGTATCAGAAGAGACGATGTTAGCAGCCAACCCTCAAAACAGGGAGAAATTAACCATACTGAAACAAGCTCTAGGTGCTCTGGGATTCAATAGCCTGGTAAGTTACAAGTAACTCTCTCAGATAACCTTCTGTGGCTAAAAGAAGCATCTTTCTGTCCTTTTTCTTTTCCCCTGTTACTTAAGACATTGAAACAAATACAGCACTAGTTCACTCCAGGGAAATTACTGTAATCACTTTTAATTAGACACAGAACCAACAATGTAATTTTGTTTCGTTCTTAAGGATTACAAAAGAGCTTCAAGGTATAATACTCTGAACAATTAAATTACATAGAAAAAAAGAAGCAATCAAATCCCATATGACACCTCATAAAAGCCATGGAAATTTTTCCTCTTTTTTATTATCTCCCATCCTTTTTAATTTCATGAAACACACATATGTAACAGCACCTGAAGAGAATATAAATATCTGTTTAGGAAAGAAGATTAGAGCCAGGTAACTTGAAAGAGCTGGCTTAATTTCCCAAAAGCAACAAGAAGATAGGCCTGCTGTTTGTCTTTAATTCTATGAAACTAATGAAGAAGATAATTTGGAAAATTATTCAAGAAGAGATTCTAGAGGACAGAGGTGTGACAGAAATCAGAAGAAATAGAAGGATGAATATAAGAACTCCTGTAAACTGTGCATCCCTTGAGGATACTACAGTGCTTAAAAAACTCTCTGTATTTCTTACAAATCTGTATRCTGCCTAGCACACTGTAGCTAGAGCACTTCTGCAACAGAAATACATGAGCAACAGGAGTTTTAGAAGGAGGTAAGAACTTACTCCTGTACAATATCATTAGAAAGAAGGAGACCAGAAATTAATGTAACTCTAAGATAAAACATCATGAAAAATGATAGATGGGTGGCAGTTGTAATAAAAAAAGGATCAAGGGCTATCAACAAAAATATTGTGAATCTGCTGAAGCTGTTATTTAGGTGGGAAGTTTAAACTTCTGTGGTGGTAGTGGTACACCATGGAGCTGTTTGGCATTCCCCAGTTAAGGCAGTAAAAAGTGTCACCTTTCAATGTAATGAGGAGTAGGGTTTATTTTCRTGAATGTTCATGAGGCCATGTACAAAATTGAACACACATGGCTATATTTGACAATTTTTTCCTTACATTTAGTGGGTCTGTACTAGTAGATTTCAATTACTAAAGGTAGAGACTCTTCTGGATAAGCCCAGTGTTCACAGTTTGGTGAATCTCTCTTGCTCTTTCATGAATGTTTCTGTTCTGTTGCGGAAGGGGCTCTGTGGGAACCCAGGGCACTGGGAATATTTCTCTGTCTGCTCTGAGGAGAAATGCTGACCTTGACCCTCATTCATGGAGAAAGCTTCCAAGACTTCAAGATAGACTAAAGTCCACAAAAGTGTGAAATAGATTGTACAGAGTAGTGTAGTATGTCACCTGGGTGAGAAATTTAGGTTTTGGGATTTTTAGTATGTTGTTGGTGGGAACAAGATGGAGGACATAGGATGTTGTCCTGAGCTCCTTCTTCTTCCTTCTTCTTGCTTCTTCTTCCTTCTTCTTCACAGTTTGGGTGATGTTCTGTAATTGGACGGAAAAGTCCACAAAGTCCACAGGCTTCAAGGGATCACTTCTTGGGTTAAAAGGGAAAATAATTTAGGTCTCATTTCTTAATTTGATAGGTTAGTCTTAAAAGACCTTGTAACAAGAGATTGTTGGCCATTTTTGTGGTGCTCTTCCAGCGCACAGAGTCTGCTATAGACAGCGTGCAAAACTCTAGATAATGTGACAATAAACAAGAAGCTGAAGACTGAAAAAGTCCTGTGCTTCTTTTCCTGACACCAGACTGCTCCAGGAGGGTTTCCCTTGACAGGGGAACCCCCAGGCAGGGCCCCAGCATGAGGCCCAGAAATTGAGAAATCAATAAGTTTCAGCCCATAGGTAAATAAATGAATGCTAAATGAATCATGATTTATAAGTCTGTAGTAGCTGTCTGAGAATGCTTCATGTACAGTATTCTTTTTGAGTCCAATACTTCATTTGACTCAGAATTCTTGAAAAAAGTCACCTCTCAGAAGAGTGTCAACATTTTGAAAGCTGGTCTGTATTCAGGCAGCATCAGAATAATATTTAGGGGACAAGAAATCTGTGACACTGTCAAGTACTGCAGGCTGATCTCCTGTGTTGAATGTTAGAGGGCAATATGTAGATAAAACATATTTCTAAAATTTCTACCCATTACTTCTGAGGTACAGGGAGAGGTCTGTATGTATCATTCTTTGACTACCTAGCCACATTTAATGACAGAGTGGATAATCTTTTTGAAGAACTACATAAAAATCCCTTAGCAGTCATTAATGCTATCTTCCCAAAGAATGTTAGTGTTTATTCAAACCAACTACTGTTTTAAAGGGGGGGAAACATACATTTTACACAAAGATAAAGTGTTTGAGAATCTGGAATGTGAAATTTACCTGTGACCTCACTAAAATCACCACAATCAGAAGCTGTCCCAGCCCACTATCATTCAGTGCTGCACAGGAATCACTAAACCAGTTCTGAACGAGTTAACCTGCAAGCAGGGAGAGTGTGCACTGCCAGTGTGCCACTTCATCTTGCCTGAGATACCATCCCAAGAAGCAGAGTATAGCACCCTAGTTTGAATGCTATATTAGCATAACTTCTTCTATTTTAAGAGTTATCTTGTTAAGACTTTCTCTGTATATATTGGATTTTTTGAATCTTCAGCTTTGGTACCATGTAATACTAAAATACACTGTTGCCCTATTGACACCTCTCTCATACAGTAAGAGATTGACATTCTTGTCTTAAAGTGTAGTTTAGAAAGCAAACTTGCTTAAACAGCACTGGAGGTGCTATAATCTATCCCAGAAAGTCTTTAAGCTTTTCTAATGTCCCTTGATAACTGGCATATTTATCAGGGACAGAAAAAATGAAGAAGAAAATTTAAAAAAAAAGAGGATGTATTAACAAAGTATTTAATTAGTAGYGTATGTATAATCTTAGTCCGCAAATTCTGATAAGTGAAATTTCCCACTGTCACTTCTGCAGTTTCAGCAGAATCAGGCTCTAAATATTATTTAAAAAAAATATTTCAAGAATTATCAATTAATTTTGCTTTACATAATGCCATGTAATGTTGTAGTGGATATCAGGTTTCCTGTTTTACCATTTTAAGAAGCACCATTGTTATATAACTGGCCCTAAAAAAAACTTCCAACAATGCTTTCCCTATTTTAGGTTTAAGGTTTATATTCCACAGATCATATTTTTCCTTGAATTTAAAAATATTTTAAATATAATTAACCAACCAAAACAATTGAAGAAAGTTAGTTTTCTTCTTGCTGTGATAAAAATGAGGTCAGAAAAAATCTGCCCCTAAAGATAGCTGCTTCACAATCTGAGACATCACAGAAGAGTATGCAACCTCAGAGGGAAAGTGTGAGGGTAAGGAAAGTTGCTTTTGTTTCTTTTGGACCTTAATTACAGCTTTTAATGTCAGGAACCTATAGAGCTAGATACTTTGTGCATTCGGTTGGCTGAGGCAAAAAAACCCTTGCTGTTCTCWGATACAGAAATTGTCTCAATGAGAAATTCTCTGTGGACAAGATATGTTTTATTTCTTGCAGAAACAGTGCATCCATGAAAGATGTTTCAGTATTTTTATCACATTGGGAAAAACTTTCTTAACCCAGTGGTTAATGTGTCATTAAAACAAGGAAATAAAAAGTAATTTTGTTGGTTCATGTCCTAGCTAGGTTCAAGTTTGATTTCAAATTTCCTGTTAATAATTCAAATGTGAATACTTTTCAACTTATCAAATGCTGATGATCCAAGCTAACAGAATTTATATTTTTATAAAGCATTGCCTTTCACTGGCGTGTCCAACAGATCTTTTATTTATCTTTAATTCTGAAAAAAAAATGTGCAGGAGGTGGAGAACCTGTTTGTGATTCTCTCAGCAATTCTGCATCTTGGAGACATTYGCTTCACGGCCCTGACAGATGCTGAGACAGCGTTCGTGTCAGACCTGCAGCTCCTGGAGCAAGGTCAGTAGGACACGACCTCGGAGCGTCGCCTGCTCTTCCCTCTGCGGGGAAGTTGCGCTGTTCCACCGACAGATGGAAACACAATTCCAGGGAGACAAAAAGAAATKACTTCTGAAAATTCATAAGTTACTGTGGGAAGACGGTATCCAATTGACTTGGATCGTTTATAAATTAAAGATTTTTATGGAATGAAATAAGATGCCAGTATTGCAAATTAGCTAATTAAATGTCATATTTAATGCTATTGTTTGCCAAAAGAAATTGTACAGTGCACTTTGTGCAGTCTTGTTTTGAAATGCTTTTGCACTGCCTGTCAACAGCTGAACAATTTGCCTTGAATTGAATTCCTTACATTCAAAATCTATGTCTGAAAAAGGACTCTTGTTTCTGTGCTTTGAAGTTTGCCCTCTTGGTCACTAACAAATCTCCTCCAAGTGGCTTATGGATACAGAATGTCAATGAGTAGCATACCTTCGCTCTAATACCACAGAAAGTCTGCCAAACCCTGGGGAAAGTCCTAAGTAGTCTTTGAAGGGGAAAGAAAGCTGTAATGTAATATACAGATACATTAATACTTCACAAAGTACTGATTATAATAATCCTATTTTATGTGTTTKTTAATTTTGATTACTCCTGTGACAGTACCCTTTTCTTTAATGTTTGAATTCTTTCRCTATTCAAAAAGAAATCTGCAGAAGTAAATCTGTTGTAAAAAATGAAACATGCAGTATCACATAAATCAGTCTTTCTTTACATTTTCTTTTCCTTTCAGTGGCAGGGATGCTGCAGGTTTCACCAGATGAGCTTGCTTCAGCCTTAACAACTGATGTTCAGTATTTTAAAGGTAATCTTCTCCAAGCTTACATTCTCATAGATCGGACCTGGTGGCATTTTGAGCCTCCTGATTTAAAAAATTTAAAAGCTGTCAATTTTTTTCTTTYTTATTTCTTGTATGATCCTGTAAATATTCCCTCTGAGGAATATGTAGGCTTATCTGCCATGCAGTAAATCAGACTGGGCCACTAAATTAGAAATGCCTTTGTAATATGGAACAAAGCAGTTTCACACTGTGATGCTGATGGGCTCCTAACTTGATTAATGTTACAAAAGTGTGTCAAGATAGCAGATTAGATATTAATAGAAAATATTAGTAAGAACTGTAATCAACAAGAGTGTTTTAGGAAAAAAAATCTGAAAAAAAATATTTTCAGTAAAATATTAGTTCTGTGTAGTACTCATGCACATTTCTTTTGAACAAAGTATAAAGGCATGTATTTCCAAACTTAAAATCTTTTGAGTGTTGACAGTCTTCTCATCTTGCACTGGAGGCTTCAGAAAAAAAAGCTAACACCATGTAAATGTTTGGCAAAGGAGAAGTAACTGTAGCTAAATTTACTGTAACTAAAATTACTTAAGGCAAAGTTTACAGCACACTTTCATCTCCATTTTCTGCTCTTTCTCTTAGGAGACACGATTGTTCGGAGGCACACTATAGAGATTGCAGATTTTTACCGGGATCTCTTGGCAAAATCTCTGTATGGTCGTTTATTTAGCTTTTTAGTCAACACAATCAACTGCTACCTTCAAAATCAAGATGAGAGTGGCAGGTAGGAGTGCCATTGGAAACTCTTAGGTGTTCCATTGTCTGTTTAAATTCAGAACTGTAAAAGAAATTATTCCTTTAAATGGTGGAAATTAATACACCTTGATAAAGTTTGAAAGAATTTTATAATAGCATGACAGTGATGTTTGAATGTTTAAAGCAGTGGCTATTCCTTCTAACTGTTTCTACCATAACATATTTGTTCATTTTTTTGCTTATATAGGGGGCCATGGTACTTCATGTGGTAATCTAGATTGCTGGTTACAATTAATAGCCTTTTAGGACTTGACAATACAGAATGAGCTRTCTTTCAGCATGGAAAATGTTGCTTTGTGCTTTTTTAATGCAGAACATACTTGTTCTTTCTTCCCAAAACAGTGACCTTAGCACAGGGTATTAAAACCAGAATTTTGTTCAAAGGTCTTCAAATGAATGTTTAAACTTCACTGATTTAAATGTTCTAAGAATGTTCCCTAGGTTGGCATCTTCTAAATTTGATKCTGTTGCTATCCAGCATGGCTTCTTGGAAAAATGAATGCTAATTAATGTGCATCAGTGGAGCAGTCAAGAAACAAATTAAAGGAACAAAAAACCCCGAAATCTCAGTGGAATCAGAGCAACAAACTAAGACAGTAGACCTAATTAGATGATCATATGCATGTGACTTAATCAAAGTTCAACAGCTCAAATGCTCAGCTGAGTTTTCTTACGAACATAAAATACAAGTGGCTTAGAATTATTGGTAAATGGTAATCCACTAATGGCAGATGTGGAACTTTCATAAGTATGTTTTCTTTGTATCATATCTCTATGGCTGCATAGGACAAGGTACTCTCTTTTAGAGTTTGAGGACTTCACAATCTTATTTTTATTCCTGTTCATAGACCAATTAGTGACAAATCTCTTCTCTTCTATGGGTGTAGCCAAGAGAAAAAGGTACCATGCCTGAGTAACTCAGCTTTCTGCACCTAAAATCTGTCTGTCATTATATATGCACCACCAGAAGTGTCTCACTTCCTGCTGAAGGCAAACAGAAGTAACATGGAATGATTTTTCTTGTCTGTTTGTGACACTAAGCTAGGGCAATTTTCCAGTCCATGGCCTAATTTGACATACTCTCTATRTAATAAGGAAGGGCAGTAACATGACGCCACAATTCTTCCTCATTCATTCCTGGGATTTATGGAACAGAGGCTTAGCTCAGTGCATGTCTGTGGCAGACAACAATCCAGCTYAGGGATTTCTAATTACAGTGAGCTTTTTTGTAGTGATTGTTGAGAAAGAAATTTAGAATTGATATATTAAAAATATTAAAATTATTTTAAATAATTTTTCAGTGTGTAATTTTACAATTTGATACTTTACATTTTTTCAGAATAGGGTGTTGTGTACTTCTGCTGTTAATGTAAACCTATATTTTTAGATATCATAGGATCTTCAAATAATGAAAGTCAAAATTGTTTGTAAATTGTCTACCTTATAGTCTCCTTTTAGTGCAATCCCTAGGTAGAAGAGGTGACCTCTACCTTGTGAAAATATTTCTCAGTGAAACTATTTCTACCTATGAGGTAACTTGAAGACTGTGTGAGGTTGTAAGTCCAGCTAAAACAGGACAGCTGATTGATGTATCAGAAATGRGGAATTTGCAATGGTCTCCTCTGGCCACATATTGCACCTATGCTTGAAAAGGGACAGTTGTTYCTTTAGGCCTCTTATAGAAAGCTAACCAGCTCAGGATTAATTTGCAGTACTGACAAGATATGCTAAGTTTTATCAGGCCAAAACCAGCTTCCTTGCTTTTCCAAACTTGAAGCTAAGTAGCTTATTTTAAGTGGAAATAAGGTTGATCATCCTTCACCATTGATATTTCAACCTCAGTTGAGGTAGCCCACATGCACTTTTTTTTCTTTTTTTTTTTTTTTTTCATTCCAGCCTAATCATATTGTTTAAACTGGAGGAGTAAATCAAGGCATAGAATAGTTCTAGATGCAAGCTGGATTACTGCAATGAATTTGTGACTAGTGGATCAGATTTACKTCAAATACATCTGAGCAGCTATCAGCAGCATTATATCTCGTTTGGTGCAGTTTTAATAAACCTCTGCTGAAAGATCCACCAAAGACATTTACTTATGTGACTACATAAGTCTGACACATTCCAGGCCACACTTTATTCCTCAGTTGTAAACTGACAAAATTACCACTTATMAGATGGGATGAAGCCTTCATCAGAAACCTGGAATAAGGTTTCTAACTCAGTTCTCCTGTTCTGTTGTGAGGCAGCTTAGCTGTACTTCCAACACACCAGGGAGAATTCATGAAGCAATAAAATTGGATTTCTTGGCTTAGTAACTCTAAAAGAAGCATTTTCATTGRCATTTTTGAGGAAGCTGGTTATCCATGTTTAACTTTTGTGGTTGAAATACTTGATTTTGGTCTTTAATATTGATATATATATACTAAGAAAAAGCTTGTTACAGGTTTTAGGCAAAATRAAAGGATTGATTATCATTAGATCTAAGCAAAGGGGACATGATTCTGTGAAAAACTTCAAAGACCAAGCTCTAAAGGTATGAAGTACAGAAAATAAAAACTGTTGCCAGAATCCAGCAAATTAATTACTTTGAAATATTATTCAATAGGTATWAAATAAGAATTTTAATGTTGGTGTTAAGTGAGATAGTGGACCTTTAGAAATGTTGTTCTCTTCCATAAAAACTTATAATTTTGTCGAGTTTTAACTAAATTATAATCCTACATGCTAGTTTAGACTGGTTGCAAGATCTGAAATTTTTTTACTTTATTCATTCTGATAATATTTTTTAAAAATCTATTGTGGAGAAGTTATTTTGCCATATTTGGCCCCAAGAGTGGGATTAGAAGAAAGCTAATAACATTTCTCATGGGTGTTTATAAATATTTTTTTAATTATTGATATTTATCTTCACTCATCTATATAATKATTTCCCATTCTACTGATGTTATTMTTATCAAGATAGTCTTGGTGAATTTCTTCCTAAGACTCCTAACTCTTCAAAGTTTACTCAGATAACTATGCTGATTTTCAGTTTTGTAGATTCATGGTTGCCTTCATGTGGCATTTCAATGTAATTGATTGCATGTTGGCAAAGTTGGATCTGGTGATCCAAATGAGTAATGAAATTATTTAAGGTAATGTTTTAACAATTCCTGACTCAAAAARCCCTCTAGGAGGGCTTTTTCTTTATGGAGATTTTAGAATGTCTGTGAATTCTTGTGAAATATTGTTTTTAATTTCTCATGGAAAACAAGCTAATTAGGTATATATCCCTGAGAAAATCTTGATACTGTGTTCCTTGCCTGCTTGGAAGTTTAAGGCATGTTTTTTTATCAGCTAGGTAGAAAAGATTTTCTCTATTTGTAGATAAAAGCTGATAAAAAGCCGATAAATATTTTGTAGATAAAGTCTGGCTGAACAGCAGGTCCCAGAGGGCCTGGGTCTMGCTGGAGACCTCTCACTCACAGTCACCCTCAGGGTCCATTACTRGGCYCAGTATTGTTTARCTTATTCATACCTGACCTGGATGATGGGATAGATGTCTCCTCAGCAGSTTCACTGAGGGCACAAAGCTGGGAGGAGTGGCCAATACYCCAGAGYGCTGTGCAGCCCTTCAGAAGGACCTCAGGAGGCTGGAGAGATGGTCAGGGAAGAGCTGTGTGAAATTTCAGCCAAGGCAGGGTCCTGCACCTGGGGAAGAGCAAACCTCTGTACCRGTACAGGCTGGGGGCTGACCCGCTGGAAAGGAGCTCTGTGGAGCAGGACCTGGATGTCCTGGTGGACCACCWTCTGTCCATGAGCCAGCAGTGTCCTTGTGGCCAGGTGGGCTGATGGTGTCCTGGGGTGCATCAGGAAGAGCAGTGCCAGCAGGTCAAAGGAGGTGATTCTGCYCCTCTGCTTAGCCCTGGTGAGGCCACATCAGGAGTGCTGTGCCCAACTCTTAGTTCCTCAGGAGAAGASAGATATGGAGCTCCTTAAACAAGTTCAATGGAAGGCTACAGAGATGATTCAGAGACTGGAGCATCTCTCTTATGAGGAAAAGCTGAGAGAGTTGGGCCTATTTAGTCTTGGGAAGAGACAACTGAGAGGGGAACCTCATCTYAGTCTATAAAATCTAAAGGGAGCTTGGCAAGAGGCTGAAGGAGGCTCTGCTCAGCATTGCAAGAGGCAATGGGCAGAACCTAATGCACAGAAGTTCCACCTGAACATTGGGAACAACTTTTTTACTGTGTGGGTGACCATGCACTGCAACAGGCTGCCCAGGGAGTCTGTGCAATCTCCTTCACTGGAGATATCCAAAAGCCATCTGAATGCAGTTCTGTGCCAGGTGCTCTGGATGACCCTGCTTGAGCATGAAGGTTGGACCAGATGACCAGTGACTGTGGACACTTCCAACCTGACCCATTCTGAGATTCTTATGTGGCAGAATTACAGACAAACAGAGAAAGCTGGCATTCAGTCATGCTTTCTGTTTTTACCACCAGGTCAGCCAAAGATTTCTGTTGTACACAGAGCATACAGATTATTTCTAAAGAGGTAGTTTCTGGAAGCTTTTATATTCTGACTGTATACTCATACCATGAAAATTCAAGTAGTGTCAAAGAGTAGCAGTAGGAACACTTATTTGGGCAAAGGAAGGGCCTCAGATGTGTCATTTACAAAAATTCTTAATATATTATCTGATTTATAGAACATGATACTCTGGAATAGAAATCTTCCTAACTTCAGAAAAAAAAAAATCAGAAAATAAACCCTAAAACATTTATTTATCTATTACTGAACTCAGTAGAAGGGTGCTGGGAATGCAGGAAGGAGGGAAAGGAACTTSCTGTTCAGAACCTGAACCCACAGCATAATGAGAATTGTTTCTATATCTGGAGRTAGAGAAGTCTTTAAAACTACAAAACATCTAATATAATTTGGTGCATAATATCATAATTTGAAATCTGCTTAGTTCTGGACAATTTCCAGTGTTTCGTTTAACTAGATAATGCCATTTTTTAAAGCACAGAACAAATTTCACTTAAAAGAGGAAGAGTATGTGCTACTAATAAAAGAGCTATAGATCTTGAGTCCACTGGCAAATATACTTCTTCTTTCCTGCCATAACTGTCAAGCCACTCAAAGAAATGTCTGTCAGATATGGAGCCAGTGTTTCCTTCTGTTGTGTGCAGCCACTTTGTATGCACTACTCACACCTGGGTAAGTTAGTATAAAAATAAAAATTAGAGTTKTTGAGCAAGATATCTGAGAGACATGGCAATGCCACCAAATCTCAGCAAAAATTTCAGACTACTGAAAAATCTCTCTCAAACATTTCAGAAATTAATTTTGTTTGATAATTGTTTGAGATGAAGAACARCATATCCAACTGGAAGTATTCAGCCTGTTCCCTTCAAGAACTGTGTTTGTGACAACAGGTATAATCTGTTCCCCTGGGAAAACTGAGGGCTTTTTAATTAGGATTAYGGAGGACCTCATTTGAAGGCTAGGCTATAAACTTCCTCTAATCAGAGAAATATTTCCTCATTAATCAGTATCACTTCCAGTATATCCAGATCAGACATAAGCCTTCCTCATTACTGGCAGCAGTTGGAGGAAGAGCAAGAGCTGTTGTATCTTGGGCAGATGAAAAGGTGCATTAGATCACCCTCCACCAGCAGATTCATCTCACTGCTCTATGCTGGCAGATTGCAAAAGATAACAAAAGGAGTGGGCCCTATGGATTTTGGAGCTAAGAAGCATTTGCAATGAAATAAAAGTGTAGGTTTGTCTGAAGAACTGAGTACTGTAAAGAGAGTTTTGTTCACCTTGTCAGGAATGGCAAATGGTTTGAGAGCATCTCTTGATGAATGGCAAGATATCTGCCAAGGTGGTAGATTATCAGACAGGATGTCTTCTGTATGTATATTGTTTTTAGGAGTTGCCAGGAATTTTTATGTAGTTTCTTTATAATATAGTTGTTAAGTGTACAAGAATAAAAATGTATTTATTTTCCTATAATAATATCTTTACAGAGATGTTCTGAGGAAAAAAGGCAAAGCTGGAGACATTGTAAAATACTGTAAGCTGAAATACTGTTTTGTGTATCAGAAAACCAAAATGACCTATAGTGAACCTCCATGCTTTTTTAAAAGTATTTACACCTGTGTGCTGATAAAAGAGATAAAAAAGTTCTTCAACCATCAGCAATTTTTTTTTCTACTTTATATTCTGGGAGATATTTTCAGACTTGAAATCAAAGTCTCAGTCCCCATTAAAACCACAGTTCTTTTATTTATACATAGTAATATTAAATCTCTGAAATACAATAAAGAAATATGTCAGTGATGATTAGTAACCACAAAATAAGAAAATAAGAAAATCTTTCAGAATAAAAAGTGCCTTTTTCTAATATTTGTTCCCTCAGACCCTGGTGACATGTCCTTTCATTTGTTAACATGCAATCATTCATGCTTTCTTTTGCCTTGGGAATCTCTGCTATGATTATTTAAGGAAAGTAATTTTGCTGGAATTAATAYGATTGACAGCTAGCCAGTAGAAAGATCTATGGGCCCTCCTTCTGGCAAGAAAAGTGATGTGAAAAAGAGGAAGACAAGAAGAAARATTAAAAGAACAAAGTAATTTGCAGCCACAGATAAAGCAATGCTTTTAATTTRGATGTTGTATTGTCAGTTGTTATTTAGTTTTCAAAATCTGAGCAATAATTTAATACAGAAAATTACTATCATGGTTGAAGAGATTTTGCACATAAAAAGCACATTGTAATAGTAAAATGTCACTGTTGTAGAGGATACAGAGCCTAGTGCTGTTATACTTACCCCGTAGGCAAGATATTAATTATGTAAAACCTCCAGCTCTTTCAATGTGGTGTGTGCATCTCCTAATAATACCAGACCAAAATTATCAAGAGGAATTCGTAAAAACACTGATACTACATGTTTTTCTGTCAACAAATGCGTCTCCAGTATATTTGCAAGCCAGTATATTTGTCACAAATATCAGAGTTTTCATAAGGAATGCACTCAGGCTTTTTCCCAGAGTTTTGGAAGCTCAGATCGGGTTCCCATTTTGYCTGACTTTTAATAATTCATTAAGTCAGTTTGTATTGGTCTTTTCCTAATGCAAATGTTTATATATTCCTTGAGGGAAAGTAAGAGAGACTAATTTGACACAATAACAGTCACAGACTCAAAAAGGATGTAAACAATCCAGTCTCAAATTATTAATTGAATTCAGTCAGAGAAGTGATAAGCTGTTTTGTCTGTATTAAGTAGTTCTSAAAATTGTGAAATATAATGCAATATTTCAGCTGTTGTACAATGCTACACGGCAGTTCATGGTTTGCCTTCCTACAAGGAAGGATACACACAAATGGGAAAAAAAAAAAGAAAATAAAAAAAAGAGAGTGAAAACCTATAGAGTATTCTAAAATTTCAAGCTTCTCTTTTTTCCCCAAAACMAATTTAAATAACATAAAAATTCTGGATTTTCAATATTCATTCTCTGAAGTAGTTTGTTTTTAAAAAATTAATTTTCCTTTCTATAAATGGACAGATTTTGTTGAAAACTTTTTCTGACAAGGAGTATACACCCCCCATCTCTAATCATGAGCAATTGTGAATGAGGCTTACATTTTAAAACCCAATTTAAATTGCATTCATTGCTAGAGATGGATGTGGTGATACAGCTTTATGCTTTTTCTTGTAGAAATTCCCTTGGAGGCTAATCGACCTCCCGATAACCTCCCCTGCCCAACAAAGCTGTTCTGGACTAGATTTATTATGTAACAATCCATGTCTGACATTTATGCACACAGCCAGTCCTGTGACAATCAGTAGTGCATTGAACTAGTGTGCTTTTGAAATGAAGACAAACTTCTTGGGCATGATTTCTGATAAAGGCTCTGCTTGCCCCTGAGGATTGTTTTACCCAGCTTGTTTTATAATATGCATTTTTTTTCCAATGATTTTACTTTGTTTGTTTGCTGTACAGGAATTTATTTTTGAGGGCGGGATCCTCATCTAAGGCATGGTAGGGGGTTACAATGACTGCAATGGAACTATATTCATGTCCTTCAACAGTGACTCACCTCTTTCTCCTTTACATCTGTAGTCTGATATGAACAGAGATTTAGACATAGAGGAAACTTGGAATATGGAGAGAAAAAATATGGAAGGATCTCAAAACAAGCAGTCTGCCATATTATTGTTGTAAAGTAGGTGACAGAATATCCCAAAATATTCAATTTGCTCAGTGCAGTGAATTTAGTTTCCCCTCCAGATCAGGCTTACAATGACTCAGTCCCAAGTACAGAATAGTAATATCTCAGTCCTTATCCCATTTCTTCTGTTCAAATCCTAGGTGAGTACTCTACCCTGATCCTTCCACTCCTTCCACCTGGCCACAATAAAATCCCTTCCCTGAATGCATGCAGTGACACACAACAAATCAGATGCAACATCAGCAGCTACTGGGTTTTTTATACAGAGAAGGAACATCTGGTTTCTTCAGGCCTGACCCCCGACTTTCTTTTCCCWGGGACATGTAACCTCTTGGGCAGCCTGAGCCCAGAAATTCTACTTGATGATGACACAGGGGGGACTTGTGCCTAACAGGTTTCCCTTGAAGTACATTCTGGAGAAGCARTCCTGACTGCCAAAGAAATATAAATGGGAAAGGATGACTGATTGTAACCAGGCATTTTTGAAACCTCCCTGAAATGRTTGTCCTTGATGTCAGAAAATGGGTACCTGTATTCTTAGAAACTGGATATTAGGAAGTTAAGATATTTTCCTTCTCTTATAAATTTAATTTTTAGCATAGCTGCTAAAGCAATCTTGAACCCTGCTTTTTTATTTCTGTTCAGTATAATAGGTTTTGAATAGAATTTTGATTCTATTCTGTACATGGTCTGCTTGTTTATTTCATCCATGTTTTTGAAATACAGACTGCTTTTGTCCTAGAACAGAAATACTTCTGTCAGAAACAAGAGATGCATTATTCACTTGCTTGAATTCTTATTATCTGTAATATCTTTTTTTTCCCCAGTGACCAGGTGTTTGAAATTGGAGTATTAGATATTTTTGGATTTGAAGAATTTCAAAAGAATACTTTTGAACAGGCAAGTGTGGATGCTTTATTGAATTTAATGTACCTGTTGTTATTTCTCTAGTTTACTAGTTTTGATCAGAATGCAAATATACATGAAGGTGAAAATCTTCTCTTAAAATATTTTTTCCATTATACCTCTATGTGTATGCATTATATCCTAGGTTTTGTACAGTTGTTGACAATTTTAATATAATACAGTAAATGTCTATCGTGATTTTGAAAAGGGGTAGTATTAGCTCTGAAAGACAATCTGAGGGAAATGGTGTTGTTTGTTTTCATTCTTGTAGTATTTATACTTCAACCAGATCAATGAGTAGAAGGAAAATATACTGAATTGGAAGAAAGACCAGAAGGTCTTCAGATGCCTTCAAGAAAAAATAAAATGAAAATGCTGCATTATGCTAAGTGCCATTATTGGCAGATTCACCTCTGTGTGACTTCACAACATGTGACTTTTCAAAAAATTGAAWTGCATCCATGGAAAAGAAATTGAAATTTATGTCGCTTAATGCTTTGAAATCCTTTTAAATATCAAAYGTTCTTTAAGATGTTTGCCTACCTTCAACATTGATCACTGAACACCAGAGCTCTTGGAAATGACATATTTCAGAAAGCATTAGTGACTCTACACAACACACTCAAAGAGATGTTTAAGTTGTTGTTCAGTTGTTCATTTATTCTGTGATGCAGAGGAAGAAAACCAAAGCAAAGAACAAAAAATCAAAGCACAGAAAAGAATTGAGAAGGCATCAGCAGCAACAAAGGACTTGTTATTGTTTGAAATTGTGATTTGCCCCCTTGTGCCAGTCAGTCCATTCTTTTGTGGCTCAGCTTCCTCCCGTGGTGAAATAGAAGTCATAGAGCCACATCAGTTCAGCTTGTATAACATGTTTACATTGCTACCCAATTTCCAAATGTTTGAAAGCACACAAAAGGTTTACCTGTACATCAAAGGAGCATGTAAGAAGGCAATAAAATAAATTCCAGTTTCCCTCCCACAAAATTCTTTTTGCTGTTACAGTTCTACCTTGCTTGAACTTTTGCTGGATAAGGACTCTTCTTGTGTACCAATATTCCTAGTCATTTACTCAATGTGAATGCCACCTTCAGGGGAAAATATAAAGTGAAAAATTAAAAAAAAAAAAACAGATTGAATATATGAAATTTAAAAAAAAATCATAAGCCCCCTGATTAATAAGTATGAAGTATTCTATGCAATTTGAATACTTCTCAAAAGAGAGGGGTTCATCTTGGGACTTATTGGATATTTTCCTTTGACCCTGTTCTGCATTGTTTTTTTGTCTCAAAACTCATAAAAGATCTGCAATTGACATCATGAAATACCATTAATTCAATTTTCTGGGGTAAGTAATTTTCTGCTTAACAACTGCAAAGGATACTTGAAGAGAAAATACAAGATCTAAGAAAAATTAGTAAAAAGGAATTRATTTTATTATTTCTGTGTGGCAAACATGATAATTTCAAAGTCATGTTTGCTTTTCTATTTAATTTTTTTTTCTAAATAAATGTATTTYAAGAGACACTTACTGTCCYTCCACCTGTACTGAATTCATTTTGTTGAATAATATGAACTAATAATCTGAGTCATCTCAGAATCTGTTTAACTGCATTCCTGAAAAGACAAAGCAGAAGTCAGAGTTTTTTATATGAACTCTCTAATGCAATTAACGTATCTGATTCCTGAAGTGGTGGRTTCTAGTATCACTGAAGACAAGCAGTTTGTATCTCCATGTGGTACATACTAATCATGCAGACTTACTCCAAGCAGCCTGAACTTCAAAGCTGGAGCTCTCCAGCAATCTAGTCTAGTTCAGAGTTCTGCCTGGGCTTATTAACCCTAACAATAACCAGTCTTGTTAGCCCAGATAGAGTCTCATGCAGAACATTGCATCATGTCTGCAAACATGCCCAGTGTCAAGGCCTGTGATTGTAGAATGTTAGCATTAAATGTTGCAACCAGACTACAGTGGAGCCATAAAAAATATTTTTTAATCACATTTAGATTAGCATATTTGAAAATGTCATTAGAAAAGTAATTTTAGGAAAAATTAATTTTTCTTCAAATTAGTGTATAATAGGGCATTCTTTGTGATATCTGTTTTCCTTGTTTCTTGGAAAAAATTTATGACTGTTTTTAATAAAAATTAAATCCTCCTGATTGCCTGAAACTAGGGACAGTCAAAGTAGCTATGTGAATCTTTCTGGAGCTTTATATCAGGCTGGTAGATAAACAGTGTAATATCATAATTAAGAGAGTAATAAGATAGTAAATCACATGTCAGAAGATGGTGTTCGAAGAGGGTTCAGGCAAACAGAGATGGATAAACTGGGTAGAACAACTTGTTTACTCSAGTGTATGTTTTGGAATGACAAGGCATTAGAGTATTGAAATATCAAAGTCAAATGAAGAATTGGTCTAGGAACAACTCATGAGCAATGCAAAGGAAGACATCTGTCAAAGGACTAGAAAAGTAAGATGAATTATGCTTACACCAAGATCTAATAAATACTGCAGGCAAAAGGATGTGGCTGACAGCTTGTAGAGAGAAAACTTTTATAAGCCATTGTAAACAAGAAGGCATTAGAAGTTAAAAAACATTATTAATTTTTTTCCCTTTTACTGGGTGAATATTGATAAGCATTTATTGTATAGAACATGTGTGATATGTTATAAGAGCAAAAATGGGACATGTAATTCTTATGTGGAATAAACAATAGTGAGGAGATTTTTGATTTGAAATTTAAAAGCTGAAAGGCAGGGAACACTGTTTTTAGAAGGCACAATCTGAAGGGGTCATTTCTCAATAAAGACTGAAAGCTTCTGAATCACCARGACCCAGTGAGTTACTGCTTTTACTGCTCATCAGCTGAGCTATGGTAAATGACTACAGTACACTTTTAGCTCACCCTAATAACAATTTACAATCACTTCCTAGCAGTGATCATTAGCTTGGGAACAGCATTTTCCTGGAGCAGCTGCATACCTGCTSTGCCAGAAGAGCTCTGTATACAACCACACAGAATTATGGTCAGAAGTGAGCACGATTTCTCTTTCCTATTCTGTAAAGAAATGGCCTTTGTTTTGTGGTCATTTCAGGAAATATGAGTTCTCTACCAAAAATTCCAATGGTAGTTTCCAGTGTTAATTCCATGTTTTCTCAGGCTTCCTATTTGAGAGAGACTGTATTTGTTTCCAGTTTATTCCGCACCCCTTTAAAAGTAGAAGACGTCTGCTTCTCTTCGAGTAGAATTTAAAACTAGGTGAGATCTTATTCGTGGCTCCTTCACAGCAATAATCCAAATAGTACAGTCAAGAAAGGCTACAATGTTCATACTTATGACAGTATATTTTTGACCACAAACTCATAACCTATGAATATAAGAAGCAATAAGCAGGATTGATAGTGGCCTGTACCAATTTCCCCTAACTGTATCTAAGAAAAATGTATTCTAGAAGCAGAACCAGACGGTGGAGGAGAAAGAGTAGCTTTTCTTCCCCCTGCAGAAAGTCTTTTTACAGAAATGGAAGTCTGGAGCTGTAGATTCACCATTAAGAACAATAATGCAATAAAGYTACATGGACAGTGCTAGTAGTCTTTTCTGTCTGATATAGAATTCTAATGAGAAATTGAAGAAAKTATTTAGCTCTTGCTAAATTCTGTGTTTAGTTCTTGCATGGTATTTTACATCTGTAGGCCTCTCAAGTTTTGCAGTAGARAGTATCTACGAATTATTCTTTTATAGGAAATAAAAGTGATTTATCTAAATTAGTACTGCAGGTTGCTGCAACAGTCAAGTGTCTCTTGAGTCCCATTCAGCTCCATAGCCATTAAAGTACATGCACATTATCTGTGTGATGCAGTAGAGCTCTGGGAGAGGCAAAGCTTCCATGGCACCTCTGTGCAGCACATCTTCTGCAACAGGAGCCAGCTGGCTCTGAGAGCAGAGAGCATTGCCTGCTCCACTCAGGACTCTACTTCAGTCACTRTGGTGAAGCCAAAGAGGTCATAGAACCCAGCTCTGTTGGAATTTTCACCTATGTTTATTATTAGGTGTGGTAGATTTCAATTTCTCAGCATGTTATTTCTATGGTTAACTCAGCTGACMCTACATTTTGGTCACATAGTATTTCCTAGACAGAACAACCATAACAGATTATTTTACATTAAATTGCATTGTCTCAGTCATTAGACTGTTTCTAGCTGTCTGAATGTAAGGTCATGATGTCTATTYTGAAGTGGATGGATATGAATAGACAAAAGTTACATGATGCAACTTTTCTACAGTCATTGCTGCCTCAGTGATAGTAGATGGGAGGTCACACACAGGTTTTTACATTTGGACAACAGAAAGAGCATTTAAATGTTTTGTTTTATGCTGAAGAAATCAGCCTTCTTTGGTTTTGCCTGTGCAGAGCACAGATGGAGGTTTCTGTGTGCCTCTGTGGAATAGGCAGCTGCTGGTGCACACTGAGCTYTGTTACTATGTAGGGACTTAATGCAGAACCTTCCATGCAGTTCCCAGTGCTGGAGTATTCCTTATTCCCTCTAGGATGATGGAAAGTGCTTACTACGTTAATTCAGTTTTTAGCAAGAAAACATGATGCGGTATTTTTAAGTCAGAGTTTTGCTGGCCTCCATACAGAGGAAGGTTTTAACAACCTTGTTGTGGAGCAGTGAGGACCAGATGATCCTTGGCACCAGGGAGCCAGGCAAGAGGAGGAGCCAGAGGATGGCCATGCCCTCCCTGCTGGGCAGCATCCCTGAAGCTTGGTGGACAGACCAGTGCCCATCAGCAGCCCTGACCTGGCAAGCAGCCAGATGGGGCTGGGACCCTGTCACAGGCAGCTGGAGAAAGAGCTGGAAGCTGGCACAGCCATGGCAGCACCTGGGACCAGGCCCATCAGGAAGGAGTGGGCGGGGGCGGGAAAAGCTGAGAGGGCTGTACAAGCCTATTCCTTCCCTCAGGGGCCTGGCAGTCCTGTGTTTTACTTTCTTCCTCAGTCCAGCTCCTGAGGATCTTACACTCTTCATGGCCTATGTCAGGGTGTACTCCTCCCTCTTCCCCTTTAGACTCTTAGGTCTTCTTATTCCCAGTGTACACATTTCTTTTGTTTATGCAGGGCATTATTGTCTGTCCAGTGTTATTTTTTTACGGCAGACATTTTGTAGCCAAAAATAAAACAATTTATCTCAAATTGAGATTCCCAACTCAATTCAGTTTGTGGTTGATTGGTGAAATACTGCACAACAACATTTAATTGACATATGTACTCATTTTCCACGGTAGCACCCTTTTTTTTCCCCATAGTACCTCGTTTCTGGCCAGCATTAAAAGTGAAAAAATAATTAGAACTGTTTCAGTTTCAGAAAAATTCCAAACTCTTTCAAGGAAAGATTGTTGTTACCATGTTTTTTTGTTAGCTTGGTTGTTTAATACTGTCATATCTACGAAAAGTCAGTGAGGGAAAATTCCTCTTTGTATTGCAATTGTCCCTTTTTTGAGGAGCGTTTCAGACCCTCCTTTGTGGAAGACTTCTCAGCTACTTGTAGCAAAGTTTTAATATAGCACCAGGCTCTCTTTTACTTTATTTGAGGAACACAAATCAGCTAATGGCAACTGATCCCAGAGATGACATGGAGTCCCAGTGAATTAAAGATCTTCTGACAGAGGTAGGACTCTGTCTGAATTTGTGTTGGAGCTGCATAGAGAACAAGAAATCTGTGTTAGAAGGCAAAGGAAGAAATGTAATGGTTCTGGTTTTATTATCAATTCCTTAGAAATATTCTGATGGGTACTATACATACAGAAAAGGATGTTGAAATGTTTGGGTAGCAGACACAAAGGGCAAGAGCATTCAAGATACTTCTAAAAAATAAGTGTCAAGCTTAGGTTTAAAAATATTTTCTGAGTCCAACCTCAGAAAAAGATGATTATGTGTTTCATTATCTTAGAAATTACATTTTTGAGAAACACTAGGGCAGTTCCTTGCAGGTGAAATTTGGCACTGTAACTTCATCATCTCAACCCATAAATTAAGGCCTGATGGATGTGTTGAAATGACAGCTGTTAGCTTCACTCCATTCCACTCTGAATACACATTTCTTGGGAGAGTTAATCCTTCTGCATGACCAAAGGATGTAAATGAGCTTTCCAAAGGGTCTTTGCATCCATCTTTCTTTAACTGATTGACAGTCACCAAGTTTGCTTTCCACAAATTTCCTTCTTTGATAATGCCTTTTTCAAATAGGCATAAGAGCCTGAAAATTGAATAGAGTAAAGAGCAGGAAAATTTCGTTAGTCATGGGTGCTTTTCTGTCTTCAGAGCACAGCACAATTTTGGTATTCTACCTAAATTTTAATTTGAAGGGCACTTAGTTAGTCTAATGTGATGAATACTTRTTGCTTTTAATAAATGCCACTGTATTATTTTCCAAAATCTAAAATTTGGGTAGGGCTGCAAGTTATGATTGTTTTTGTTTGGGTTTTTGTTTTTTAAATACTTGAATAAGCATTTTTTTTTCTTCTAATAATATTCTGAAAGGACTTCTTAGAGAAGACAGACAAATATATGGTGTATTTATTTTCACTGAGATGTGATAGTGAGTTAATGTAAAAAGGATTGGTAGAAAGAGAATTACTTAGAAGACATAATATGGAGTCCATGAGATGCATATCAAGAACAGTTTAACAATGTTTAATGACAAAAAGTACCACAGGTAGTGTTGAGTAATGGTGCTAGTTAAATCAAATATGGTTCTTAAAGTTCCCCAAATATTTATTTTAGGTAAAAATATATTTAAGTGGTTTGGGGTTTTTTTGTTGTTGTTTTTGGTGTTTTTTAATTACTGTTATATTTCAATCTAATTTACATGAGTACAGTTAAATACATGTTTAAGAAATKTGATTCTATGAACTTTTCAAATCTTTAGACAGAAAGTATATAATTGTTTTATGTAATACCTAGAAGACTTGAAGCAAAAGAATTTGGGTTTGCAAAGCTAGTTTAGTTCATATCCATCCCATTTCTGCATTTCAGCTGCTTTAACTATTATGTCAACCTGTGCCAAGCTTTTAATTTGAAACATTCCTTTCATTACCTCTTCCCAGCAGGTTGTATAAAACACTGAAATGGAGAAAGAGCAGACCAGAATGCGTTGCTTTCCAGCAGCCCCTGGCTGTTCTCCTGGTTCTCGTTCTGCAGAGCTGTTCTCTCAGCCAGGGCTCCAGAGAGCAGCTTTGGGTTTGCAGTTTGCACTTTGTACAAGTGCTTGAGCTGCTTTCTGCCCTGGTCTGCCKTACCTGAGTGCCATTGTGGCATGTCTGCCAGTCTGGGTCCCAGTGTTGCTTRTGTTGCTAAGAAGCTCCCCAGTGTATGCCATTATACACTGGTTGGTACAATTTAAAACAATGTTTTTTTCCTCTACCATCGATTAATGTTTAACAAAATACTAATCCTTTTATTTTGTTACTTAAAATCATTGCTGTTTATCAGATCTTTGTAAGACGTGTCTAAGACAATCTTTCCTCTGTCTCAAATTGTGTAGTTCAATAATTTAGCTGCACAGTCAGGCTCTCAAATACTTTTTTTTTTAAAATGCATTTTAAGAGATTGGCTCATGATAAAAAGTAAGCTTGACTTTATAGGAATTTTGACAGCTTTTCTTGTTATAGAATACACTTTTGTAAAGTTGAATGACCTSGTTCTCTAAATAGGTCATCTGCAAATAAAGATATATACAGCATGCATCATTTTAAGGCTTTACYGTATTCTGCAAAGTGTAAGCTTGTCTGCCTCATAAAATAATGTTAACAAGCTTCTGGAAAAAWTTTGTAATTAGAATTCCAGAAGTGATCAGTAAAGCACAGTTTGCCTGCCACAGAATTAAAAAAGCTGTCTTTTCCATAAAATAAGTAGATACTGGAAGTCAGTTGTGTACTTCTTTTGTAAGAAGATAACAACCTGGATGTTTATAAATCCCACTTTAAAAAAGTGTTGGTTTTATTCGGGCTGTCTTTTGTCTGCTCTGTCATGCATTAGCAAAAACAGTTAATAGACATTTGGTTGTAAAATGAGCTTTGTCTCATTTCTTCTTGCTGTTTTTCACACTAGTCCATTTTATTGTGTAGCAAGTACAAGTTGGCTATGCTAACAGGAGGTGTTAATGGAAAATTCAGGCAACTCTTACACATTACTTGGGTTCTCTTCCCTCATCTGGATGTTAAGCCATGTAATTTTAGGATTGATCTAAATATTTCATACCTTTTAATATGACGAATTGCTTTACACACTTTATTCATGGAAGATATAGTTTATGGCTGGCCAACACAAGTATATGAATAGTTTAGACTGAAAAGAAAAAGCATGCAGGCATTCCTTGTATCATTCTTCGTATGAAGTGTTCTTACACCCTTTTAGGAGTTTCTGTTTTCTTAATTTCTTAGTCATAGTTAATGTAGCATTGGAGGAGGTTTTAAAATTTTCATCTAAAATTTCCACTTTAATGTCAAATAAACAGTTTAAACATTTATTTCACAAGGTTATTAAATACTTACCTATTTTAGCAGGTGGACTTTGAATAAAATACAAAAGCGTACAAATAAGCTGGTAAAATTCCCATCTGTTTTTAACTGAAAATCATATCTCTATGAATCTGTTTAGTTTTATATCCTATAAGGCAATCAAAGAAAATATTTTTGAAGCATCTGCTCTGTTTATCTCCCCAAACATTGAACTTTTCTATGGATCACCATTTTCTTCCCAACCTTCCTTTAGAAAATGTATAAAATGGAGAGCAGCATCTAACAAAATGTCCCTGGGTGTTTTATATGTTTTGGTAAAACACAATGAGCTCTTCAGAGACTTCAGACTTCAGTGACATTGTATGTGAAAACAGAATTCTGTTTTTGTTGGCACTGAACTAACTACAGACTCAGGATCGTAAACAAATATGCAGGGGTTTTTTGTAGRTTTTTTTTCTTTTTTCTAAAAGCACATTGTATTTGCATAACCTTCCTGAATATAAAATGCAGAAAAATATTAAATATACCAATTAATATATTGAGTTACCCTTCTTCATTCAATGGAATTAATGTACATTTACACTGTATTTGATAATGCTTGTATTTGATAACTCTTATGTGGAATTGACAATGAACTGTGCAGGCAGAAAATTTTGTATTCCCAATTTAACAATAATGGTTGTTAAAATCTAAATTTCCCTAGGGTCTTCCTAAATTTGTGGTCTACCAAGAGATACCATATTGTGGATTGACATTTCTTCAAATTCAATATCAGACATGCAGTAAAACCTACATTGATGAATTATCCAGTAAATATCTAATATTATTTTTTTCTTCATTTTACAATAGCTGTGTGTCAACATGACCAATGAGAAGATACACCAGTACATCAATGAAGTGCTTTTCCTGCAAGAGCAAGCAGAATGTGTACAGGAGGGAGTTGCCATGGAAACAATGTATTCTCCTGGTAACCACACTGCAGTCTTGGATTTTTTCTTTCAGGTAGTTTCCAGATCCATTTTACACCATGTATATTTGTGCACACTCTGTGCATGTTAGGCTAATACAAACTTTTGCTTGCATTTTCCAATTTGTGGCAAGGTTGTGGGTCAAAGAGGCCACAGTTCAGTGGCTCACAGAGCTCACTAAGAGAGCAGGGCTGAGGAGGATGCAGCATCCTCTCCCTGCCTGTACCGATTCCCGTGCAGCCTCTGTGTGTGGAGGCACGGGGACTGTGCTGCCCTAGGGCTGACGAGGCTCTGTCCTGAGCCTGGCAGCTTCTTTAGTGCCTGAAGCTACTTTCTGGACAACTGCTAAGTAACACAATCAGTTTCTAACAGRTCATCCATAGTGACCATTTTTGGCAACAGAAATACTGTTCCCTACATTTCTTATAGAAGGACCAGCCTTGAACACTTACCAAAATATTTCAGTATTTTTCTATTTTTCCTGGTTTTTGAGGTGATATATGTTTCTGTTTACTAAATTACAAGCTGTGTTACTCTACAAGGAGCAACTGAAATTCTATTTCTCCTGCATCAAATGAGAAAAATCTGTTTTTCATTTCAGAAACCATCAGGCTTTTTGTCAATGCTGGATGAAGAAAGCCAATCTATTTGGTCAGTGGAACAGAGTCTTTCTAAGCGCATTCAGTCTTACCTGGATACATCAGATACAAATACAGTCTATTCCTCCACAAAAGATGGAAATGGTAACCTTGCCCCAAAGGATCTGGGCTCTACCTTCACTGTTATGCACTATGCTGGGAGGGTAAGTTGTTTGAATATCCTTTACATGCAGTTAATTAAAAAAGTTAACAAAGCAAAATTTTACATGGTTTCTCCAACTCCTGGCCATAAATAGGATTTCACTGCCAAGTGCTAAATTTTCAGAGGACAGCTTAGAATCTCAATAGCATATCTAGTGTACAAGATGTGTAGCCTACATCACAATATGCAGGATATGGGCTACCTAGTTCWGGCTCTGGTTCTGAAWTTTGTCTTCCTTGTAAGCATTTAATGTAAGGAGGTGATTCAGATCCCCATCACAGATGTTCAATACTGTTCCAGCTGGATCCACTTTGCATACAGATGTGGTTCCAGAACAGTACAGATTCCCTGTAGCTGCTCTCCTGTATATGTAGATACTTGGGTTGCCAGCATGAGTCTGGTAAAAAAATCAAAAACAAACCCCCCACTTTTTCTGTTAGTAGTCATTTTTTTTTTTCTACAAAAACCCCAGAACATGCTAAATGTCTTTCAGCATGACGGTAAAATTAGATTAATATTTTTTATTCCCTTGTCTGCAGTGTTCACAAGAATAGTGTAATCAGTTCTTTTAGACTTCTTATCCTTTCCTTTCCAATACTTCATTTTCACATTGTCCCCACAATCACATACAACTCAAAGCAATTAGATATGTGTAAATTAGATATGTGTTTAAAGGGATAAGGGATTTTTTTTGTTGTTGTTGTTTTTTGGTTTTTTTAATAATCTGACAGTGGTATAAGTAGGGACAGATCTATTTTGTGGCTCCTTGTTTGGAAATGAAGCTGATGGAAGTCTGGARTTGTGTTTTGATGCAAGCAAATTTGTTCCTGCCCAATGATAGAAATGTGGTCATTATGGAGAGGACTATTTGAGTACTGCTTAAGTTCCTGACCCAAATACTCTGAATAACTCCCTGTAGGTTCTTCTTCCATCACAAAGCCTTCTACTTAGAATCAATTTTTTTGCCAAAGTTAAGTGGTTTGAATACCTCCACTACTGGGACTTGTCGGTAGGAATGTGGGCACACAGTGATTAGATAACAGTACAACCAAGACTTTGTGAAACTTGCTAGGACTTCAAGTGATGGAATAAAGAATTGACCATGAATTTCACATGTCTACTTTACTTTATAAACTTTTTTATACTTGGTACACAAGTATTTTTTAATGCCGTTCTGCTCATACAATTTTGTCATAAGAGCTCAAAAAGGTTCCACACCCCAAAACTTGACATGGCAGCAGCAGCAAGGCATCTACATCAAAATCACAACCAGAATAATAAGCAAATTTCTTCCAAATGGAAGAAATTTTTGTCTTCTTCTCTGAAGAAGCAATCAGAAGATTTGTAAAGACCAATATTTCAGGTTCTGAAAGTTAAACCATGAGTGGTAAAGAGGACACTTTTCATTAACATGTGTTTTAGTCTTGCATGGTTGTTTAGATTTTTTTGTTTTATAACATAGACACTTGGTTTGACCTTTTCCTAATAATAGTAATGACATTTAGTCTAAAAGCATGAACAAATAGACAGCTCTTGAAGAAATGTAAATCCACACATTCTTTTGAAGTCAGTGGAGATCCTCTGATTTACATTGGCCAAGGAGCTATTTGAGTCAGGTTGTTCCTTGCATCCTAGCATCCTAACAACAGTAAAATGCTTAGCTCTGCCAAAACAGAAAAGTTCTCTTGCAACTGCTTAACTCTGCTTGCTTTAATAGTAATCGAGCTAAATCCTTAAAGACACTTGCATTTTTGGTATCTTGTGGGACTGTTATCTAGCTATCACAGACATAAATTGACAGTGTTTCMTGATATGTATTTATATAAAACTTTGATGATAGTGTGACTGTACTAAATAACACAAATTGAGTTTATTCTGAGATTAGTGTGTCTTCATATGTTGAGAACCTGAATATCAAAACTCAGATTTTAAAACTGCTGATGCTGTTCTTTAGATTGCACTATTACTACATTTAGTAGCTCRTTATAGAGGTCATTGGTGATATATGCTTTATAAAAATTGTTAAAGGATGAGGCTTTTAAGTATATCAGGATTTATTGGCACTCAAAAATAAGAATTTCATATATAAAGTATCAATATGGTTTGGCAGGTTTTGAGACCCATTTTTATAGTCTGGTAKCAATTAAATGGGTCTAACATAAGTGAAGTATAAAGCAATTTTTCACTCGATTGTTGCCTTTAGAGATCTCCAAATTTAAGCCAAGAGGCCCTAATTTTGTTCTCACCACAATTTTTCACTGATTTTTGCTCCTTTAACTTGGTAAAGCTTCTCTTTATTTACATAAGTGTAACTGGAAATCAATCAGCCCCAGAGGGTAGAGAAAGAATTACCAGTAAATTGTGACAAGTAATCAAACAGCAAAGTCTTCATYTCTAGCGTTAATCATTGATGCTCAGGTGATGTGTCCAGGCTGGCAGTTGAGGAGGAAGTCACACTGAATGCAGCAGGCTCTGTATGAAGGCACACATCCTGATTTCTCTAGTTGTAACTGCACAGCCAGTGTTAAAGAGCTACTCTGAGTCATTAAAAAAAAAAAGGGCTAAATTCTGTGTTGGCCCTCGGTATGAAGCACTTATGACCTTGTAATTTGGGCATCTTTTCATCAGTAGTGGTTGTAGGTCAAAGTCCAGAATGAATTAGGTTCATTTCTTTACTCAGACACTTGCAGTAGCTATTTTAGCAAGTCAGAAGTGCTGTTAAACTGGAAAATGCAGTTATTAAAAATACTTCCTCACTGAAAAGACCTACTTTTGTATATTTAACTGAGATTGACAGACAACATTTTGTGAACAAAAGTGATACATCCAGCTTTATATTCTGAGATAATTACAGCTGATACAGATGTGTCCATGCAGTTTTRAAGACCTCTCTAATATGTTCTTATTTGGTGAAATTTTGAGTCAGGATAAAGGTATAAAAACTATCTTTTCTTCCACTATCAAGTTTTTTAATTGAATTAATTTGTGTCATGAATTGGGAGGTATTGTGCATTCCCTTAAGTTTCATGCTCAGCAACTTTTCCTAAGACTAAATATGCCAGATTATTGATCCAAGCATAATGAGCCTTAAACTATCCCAGAAAAAGTAGTACTGAGAGAAAAAGAGCAGACAGAATGAGTCAGAAGTAAAAGAAAGCAAGCACAATGTTGAATTGAGACAAAGAACACAGAGGAGGCTCGAAGTAACATGCAAGGGGGAAAAGAAATCCAAATAATTTGGAATCCTCACTTAATTTTCTGACTGAATCAATACTTCAAGGAAGTCTGCGTGTATGATACCATTCTGAGAAACCTTGGATTTTTTTTCTTATTTTCTTGTCTGTTTTGGAGGGAAGAAAGAGGAGCAATATGTACAAGTTAACTTCTACACATGGAAGAAATCAGCACAGGGCTCAGATATTTTAGTGGAATCTGAGAATGAATATGGTTTTACACAAATGTGACAGAATGATCCAGTGGAAGAGAGAAAATGGATTTTACCTCATTTCTTTTGAATTTTCCTATTATTCCTGAACAAGATTAAATCTGTCTTTTTCTGCATGGGCAATATGATATATTGCTTATGAACACACATGAACACATGCTTAGCAAAGGCCACTGTGAGCATCAGTACTTTATCATATCAAGTATTTTACTTTATCTCCTAGTTTTAATTTTACAGCTGAACAGAGTCCTAAAATGCCTCAACACATTATAGTCTTTTCTAAGAGCTGTTTAATGTCTTGGTATCTGAGTGCTGTAAGACAAAAGCTTATCTGTTTTGTTCAGGCAGAAGGTAGAAGAGAATGATTTAAGGGTTTTATGACTAAAAAAAAATTAATCCTAGTGAAAGGCTTTATCTGGAGGTTGTTTAACACATTTCTCTGAATACTGGCAGTCTGAATTCTTCCAGAAAATTTCTGCTCATCTAGGGCATTGCTTTGTTTCTGATGCCTGGTATGACTGTGGGTATCCTGAGGTGCTTCTCACAGACAYTGCCTGTGGGGGAAGGGGCACACATGACACCTTGCAAGCTTGCCTTGAGGTAGCAAAGCATTTTATGGGTGCATCTGACCATCAGCTGAAACTATCCTAGGGATCTGTAATACTGAATTTCTAGGATAATTTATTGATAACATTAATATTGTCATCTTTCACTTAAGGAAAGGCTTCACATTAATTATATCTTTGAACTGTCAGGCRTATCTATAGCTGTGATTTTTGAAGAATAACATTTCCATCATTAAACTTTCTCAAGGACTCAAAGTTCTTTATTTTTTTAAATTTTGTGGAGGAATTAATATAACACTAAGTTAATCAGARATATATTGTCTTAGCACAGTGCCAAGAGACACAGCTTTACCTAATAGTTGTATTTAAGATAACGGTATTTGCCTCATTATTCATGTGATCTGAATAATACATCATCATAATTTAAGCTTTCTGCTGTTTATATTAAACTTGAATTTCCAAATTAAATAAGACCCTTGTCGGTGTTTGCCTTGCCACTGTTTTGACTTTTTGTGCTGTAATAAACTGACCAGACCTAAAGATCAACTTCTTTGCTCCATAAACCAGTGCACGTAATGTTCCTTTAWGTGCAGATCAATGTCTTTCATTTCTCAGCTACCTCCATATCAAAAATACCTCTCAGCTGTCAGCTCACCTTCACCAAGGCAGTCTTCTCTCAAATGCCTTGTATATCCCAGGCAGACTCTGAAAGTGAATCTCTAAATCAAAAGACAAAAGGAGGTGGATTAATCAATAAGGATGCTTTCATTTTCACTATTTTTTCCCCAGGCTGAATCCCCAGACACAACAATCAAATCAATCTAATTTAAACTGTACCAAGGCATATAAAKGCTACTTGACATAGATTCTGGTTTTCACACAGGCAAGATAGTCTTGCTTTTTCTCCCTTTCTCTCTCTCTTGCTTTCTTTAAGTAGTCTTGATTTGGGATTTTCACTTTCTGGAGAAAATTATAAAATGCTTTCCCCCACCCATCTATTTTGTTGCTAGATCATTCCTTCTTTCAAAATGYTATTCTATCCCAGTGTTAGAATAASACTTGCAGACTATAAAATTATTTAACTCATTCATTGCTTAACAAGACTTGTTTTTGAAGGTTGATAAAGCCAGTGATAGTTAAAAAATGGTACATGCGAGCATATCACTCACATTCAAGTACTGGCARAAAATTAGCAACTACAAGTGTCTCCCTGTGCACCAAATTGTCCTTGGACATGTTCTCAAAATTTCTCCTTTGCTACATGAACTAATTATTGTCTTATTACCTAAAATTTACAATRCAGGCAAAACTGAATTTCTCAGCTACATTTTGCTATTAAAATGATAAAATTTTCATTTTTAACTGGGAATGCAGCCAAATTGTTCCTAATATTCCAGGTGGTGTTTCTCTAGCTTGTTTTAGGGTTCCTGCCAAATCTGCCATTAACCATGAGCTTTTTTGGCCTATCACAAGATATGAAAATTATTTAGGAAAATAAAAGAGTATGTTAAAGAATTGATGAAAACTATGTGTAAAGGGGGTCCTGTTTATGTTATGAGAGTGGATACTTTTGTTCAGAAGAAAATATACACAGTCTTCTGACTTTCTGGCATGAAGATAATTAATGAAGCAAAGAGGCAAGAATATGTGAGAAGATAATTAATGAAGCAAAGAGGYAGGAATGTGTGAAAAGATAAGAGGAATAGGCAGTTCCCAAAGTCAGCTCTGTGCATATCTGATGAGTCTCCTGTTTTCTGGGTGTTTTAGCTCTTGCTTGTATCTGGTAGTTCTTGTAATATTAAAACTGGCTATGCTAACTTAAACCAGAAAAAACAGGTTCAAAACAAATAAACTTAGGTTTTTTGGGTTTTTTTTAAACTTAGTAATTAGTGAAACTCCTTGACATGGAGTCTTATTAATGAGATGTGGAAACACAAATTTGAGGAGGAAATGCAAGTCAAGAGATGCCAAAGACAAAGGTGAGATACAGCCTGCAGGACAAGAGCTCCTTCATGGGCAGAGCGCTGAAAGCTGAGAAGGAAACTGGTGCTGGCAGAATGGAAATACTCCTCAATAATTTTCCCATAATATTCAGGACTAGATGAATATTTSGCCATATCCATTATGGCTTATGTTAAGCTCTCTTTCTCTATGAACTTAAATTTAGAAGGAAAGCAAATCCASCTCCATTTTGTTTTAATCTCTTGTAATGAAATAAAACATAGTGTGGAACCGTATTTTTTTAAAATAAAAATATTTCAGCCAYTCAGATACTATATAAAAGTCTTGTTTCCTTTGGCTAACACARATGTATAGGTTTGCACACTGTCTACCCTAAAAAGTCATCATATAAAGCAAGAGAAAGCAAGCTGTGATAAATAGAAGTGASAATAAGTAGTATGTTTTATAATACTGGACCCATTATCTAAGTGAGTGCACATTTCCTGTCTAAAGCATACAATATTTGCTTGCTTTTTGTCTCCCCGGAATAACTATCCACTCTGCTTGAGTGCCAGCCAGTGCTAATTTTGGGCCAGGTTTGTTTTACAAACACAATGGAAGAAAACTGAGGGAAATATATATGTTTTAGGTGGCATSTAGTTTGCCATCTCTGATGAGGGCAAGATTAAATCAACAAAATTGGCAGCTGGAAAAGGACTTATTTCTTTTTCTATTTTGTGGAACTGGCAATGACTATACCCTAGAGTTTCATTTCATTGAGTCRGTTCTCATGTCTTTAGGCAGTGAATTAATTTACCAAGTCTATGGGAAAATTGTTTAGAGCGTTAGCAATTTCTTCATCAAAGGGAATCCCCCCAACTTTAATCTATTTTATGTGATATTAAATATGTCTTATGAAAATAGTTCCGGAAGTTTGTGATGTATTATACCAGCATTAATACTGTTTTAATCTAGGCAGTTAATCATGATATAGTATCTCCCACTGCTATACTAACTTACTCTTCCCACCAATACTAATTCTCTTCTTCTAATTTAGTGAAAGCCCAAGATACTCAATTAGAAACTGGCATTATGGATTTGTCATATAAGTTCTGTTAATTACCTTTTATGGACCAAGATAGCACAACATTTATGTTGAGTACACTAAAAGCATTTAATAGTATACTTAATGAGCTCTAATAGTTTGCTAACTGTGTTGTATGTTCTTAGGAAATGCAATTAGAAAATACATAACATTGGATCTGTCGTGGAAAAGAACCATAATTCTCCTGTTATACCTTGTTCATGTCAGATGCCATAGTAATTACATAATTTGACAATTACTCTAACAGATTATACACTTCCAAATCAGGTAATTTCTTTTGTGAGCAAGATAGCATTGCATAATTGTCAAGTGACCCTATGGAAAATTAATGAACTGATTAGTGTTACTAATCTTAATTGTATACTTATGGCTTTATTAAATGTACAAGGATAAAGTTTCTCCAAACACCTAAGGGGTTTAGGATATAGATTCAATACAAAAAMTTAAAGAAGGCTTTAGATAGAGACATGGTCCCAAGGTAAATAAAACTGAACTGTATTCTAAGTTCCCATTAATACCTGCCTAACCATGCAAATACTGAAATCTATAATTTTCTTTATTTTTGACTTAAAAATTCCCTTTGTATTTTACTAATATGCAAGCCCCAGCTTCTGTAAAATAACTAGTTGTTTTTCATCCATCCCCATACAAAGTTTAAAAAAAACAAAAAAAAAAATTGCTTTCTTGTCTTAGTGCTCCTTTTCTATACAGTGTCTTCAGGGATAGGCTCAGTATTAAAAGAGACATTTGGTTGTATTTCTACGTTTTGAATGTACCCTCAGCACCTCTGGCTAGAACTCAGATTTTGCAGAATTTTTAKAGTGTCTAGCACATGTGTTAGAATTTATCTGCAGTCAGATGACAGATGCAGGGACAATCCAGCAGTCTGTTATTGAAATCACGACATCAGGCAACCTAGGTGACCCAAAATCCTCATGGGTGTAGTTGTTGGAAATATAAATGGAATCTGTGTAGAACCTATTGACTGAACTTAACTTCAAAGGATACATCAATGGTTGCAATTTGTCCTGAGTGTGAGTTTGGACTCAGATTATTTTGTCATGGTTATTGGGGGCAGTTTCCCATTGACAAGGAGATCTGTGAGCTGGAAGTGACTTGTTCATCCTACAGGGAAAGCATTGTTTAGGTGAGTGTTTCCTGCTTTACYGTATATATTTGATTCAAAGGCTTGTATTGTGGAAATGTTTTTAAATCAGTCCAATGAAATTTCTGTATAGTTGCAGAGGTGCATAGTGTTCAACAACCAGTTCTTCTGGTCAGCATTGTAGGCTCTTAGAAAATGYCAAAAGATGCTACCTGGTGCCAGCCTCCAACTGTTGAGTGAAAAAAAACATAGCTTCATTTCTACTGCTGTTAGATTTTTAAAAGATGCATTGGTCATTACTAATGATGTTGCAATATTTTATTATAGGTTACATATGAAATTGCTGGTGCGATAGAAAAAAATAAAGATTCTCTTTCACAAAATCTCATATTTGTAATGAAAAGTAAGTAAATGCTTTTGTGGTTACTGTTGTTAGAAATCAAGATATTATGACGTGATTTTAATTTTCATTTTAGTTTTAAGAAAAATTTATATATATTTTATTTCCAGTAAAAAAAACCACCCCTATCTTTATTAAGTATTTACGTACAGTATTGTTTGAAAATTGCTTTAATTTAAAAGCTTTTCAGTTCATGAACATAGAGCATCTTTATCATGTGATGTAAAGAAAAAGAAGATGTAATATGATCAGTGAGAATGACTTACAGAAGACAATGAGGATGAACTACAGCAAAAATAAACCTCAGAAAACAGGGGAAGGAAACTGGGTTCCCAAAATCCTAGAGGCAGCAGTGGGATGTACTCCACTGCTTGAGTACCTTTCTAAAAGCAGTAGCTTGTGGGCGTTCTTATGGTTTTCAGTGAATAGATATAAATGTCCATTGAAATGCAAAATTAAATGCCTTTCAGTGTGCATGTTGCATAATTATGCATAATAATAATAATGCAACCGAATAATTAATTAATTAATCATAATCAATTATTCATAATTTGATTAATGAAAACTGCTCTCATTTCCCCTTTCTGGAGAGGAAAAAAACAAAGCATTTTCCTCAGGGAAATGCCTGTGTCACCCTGAGGTGTCATTTGTCATCTCTCCAACCACTGTAGGGTTTTTCACTTAATATATWATATACTTATATTTCTTTCCTTAGAAATAGAGACCTGCTGTTAAAATATATTATATTTTAGCAATTTTACTGTAAAATTAACCAAGCACGATAATAAAATAATTGATGCATTTTAGATGCAAAAAGAGTACATTCCAAATGAAGAAAGAAATGAAATAAATTATCTTGAGCATAAGCCTATTGATTGTAGTTTTAGAGACATTAAAGTTCTCACTATTTGGAATATATATGATAATCTGCTAAAGAGCAGGTATGACAACTTCCAGTAGGTTCAATGAGAGAAGATTCTTCCATTCGCTCATATAATCCCTTTTTACACTTTCATTGCTGTTTTGTGTAACCAGCTATGCAACTTTTAAAAAGCAAGAATAGAGGATGAGATTTGACATAAAAAATTTAATATGATGAGGGTGAGTATGTATACAACTGAGGAATAATAATAATAATAATTCTAATAATAATAATAATATCTGCAATAATATTAAAAACATGTTAGTCATTTAAGGGCTAAGTGCCTTCTTTTTTAAGTGACTTAGGCTCAAAACCTGTTAATTGCCAGTGACATATTTCCTTTAGAGTCAGTTTCATAAACTGTGTGATGTTTAAATTAAGTGCATGCTTCCTTTGATTTTCATTGAATTTCGTTTCCTCAATCAAAACTTTTAAATATAATAACATTAATTTGTATATACATGTAGGGATGTGGAACATGCCTGCCTGAAAAGTATCAGAAAATACTTTTGGCATAGGATGTACCTGTTTTAATTTGAAAGACATAATTTCTGTGCCTGTCCTAATCCTACTTATTACATTTTAAACATATTGATGCCCACTGATCGTGCTGAAATAATTTCAATTATCTGTTTCCATATATTCCTTATGAATTTAATGTTCTTTTTAAGTAAGGAATCTCCACAGAAAAAGAGAAACAAATTTATTGCATTTATCATATAGCAAGAAACCTGTAACCATTTATTAAAGAGTAAACTGAAGATTTTTACCTGCTGAGCTATTATTTATGATGCTTATCCCATTCATCTTTCTGTGTTTTTTTGTTTATTCATATGATATGTGTGATCATAATGCCAGTTTTCTAGTTCTTAAAGAAAAACTTACTGGAATTCAGCATGGTTAAGAATGTATCACACAATGAGTTCTTAACACTTATTGRTGCTGTGGCAGTACAAGCAGCATGTAATTATCATGTTCATCTTAAAAACCCTGTGGCCACAAATCCATTAAGGATAATTAGACTGAAATTAGGAGAAAGTATACTATCTGTCTTAAAATTCGGATTTTTTTTTTGTTGTTGTTTAAAAGCACCTCCTGGAATCATATGTAAAAGTAAAAATGTATCTGTATGCCGTTGTCTTTTTTCTGTTAATGTTTTTAAGTGTGCTCTTGATACAGAGAAACCAAATTTTCTACAGTTCTGTTCTTTGCATTGTCTTTTTTTTAAATCCCTGCTCATGTTTTGTGTATATATAATTCAGTGCAAKGAGTGTGTATAATTTATTTCTGCCAAGTGCCTTGATTGTTTCTAAAWGCTACATGTTAGGAAATTGTGCAGAACTCATCTCTTACATTGCTTTAATAGATGGATAAATTGGGAATCTGTAATGGAACAAAATTCAGAGGTGATGATCCCATAAGTAATTAAGTTTAGACAGAGCAGTCTGAAGGGTTTTGGTTTATACCCTCTATTGGTTCAGCACAGGACTTGAATATGTTAAAAATATTGTTACTATTTTCAGACATTGAATTTCTTTGATAACTTTGATAATGCTCATTTTTTGATTTTTCCATTTGTTTTAGGTTTACTTATTTATTTTTCTCCTATTGTGTGTCTTTTYATTGACAAATACCATAAATATAATTTTCTAACTTTTATTTTMTCTTCATGCATTTCTTTCTCTTTTTTTATTTCCAGCTAGTGAAAATGTGGTCATCAATCAATTGTTCCAGTCCAAACTGACCCAAACTGGATCACTAGTTCCTCCATATCATTCCCTTAAAATCAAAGGGTGTAAAGCAGCTTTGCTCAGTAAAAAAACGTCGGTAACTTGTGCAAGTGGAGAAGCAAAGAAGTATATTGAACTCAGCAAGGTGAGAATTTAGGATTCTTTCCACTGTTGGCCCCTTGAAGATTTTTCTGTTATTTTGTCATTTCTGAGATCATCTTGTCCTCTGCTTCATTCTCTGTAGTCATTACATTATTAAAATAATTTAGTACTTAATCCCAACACTAAAGCAGCAAAAGYGAGAAAAGGTTCTAATTTACAAACACTCATAATTCTGGTTCAGAAATCTCTTTCTTGGACTCTTTGAGCAGAAGGTTAAACAAGATGGTGAGGTCCTACAAGCCTGAATCATTCCAGGATTGCCTGGTTCCAGGGCTTACTAGCAGTCAATCCAATTGTACTAATTTTTGGTTCTATAGGAACACTTCTTAATTTTTTCTACTTGAAAGGCTTTGTGGTTGCTAGTAAGGCTTTTAAAAACTTATTTGCACGCTGGCAATATATTTACAGCACAAACGGGACGGGACACTTGGAATCAGGTCTTTCTTAAAACCTTCTAATTTTTATAGACTCTAGCAGTGGTGAATAGTTGAGTAAATTAAGACAKAGGAAGTGTAAAAATAAAATCTTAATATTCTTATTATGTTAACATGAGAAGATTTCTGGTTTGCTAAACACAGTTTTGTGTGGTTTCATATGAAGATCAAATGTAAATTTTGGCCACCATTGTTATTTTAAATGGTGTCTTATAGTAAATTTTCCCAGTCAATTTTAAATCAAATCAAATATGCCTCATTTTTAAACTTAATTCTTTTCCTGCTAAGTCAGACAAAAAACTTAAAAGAAAAACCCAAAGTAACACCATCCACAAACCATAAACAAAAGCAAAAAAAGAGAGGAGCCGGAGAGAAACTTTGAAGATTATCAGAAAATTAATTGTTCATGTCACATGGAACATCTCTCTTGAAAAGAAATAATGTGATTTAGTGAGTTAATTCATGACAGAGCTTTGGAATTTATCCTTCTAGAAAAGAAGCACGCACTTCTCACAATACATCAGCTGCCTCACCAGGCTTCTTGAATCTTACAACTCTATTTTTGGTTTACAGCTGCATAAAATTGATTCTGTCATGGGATTAAGGAGCCTGCACTCATGTGTCATTGTGGAAGGCTTTACAATGGGATTTTCCTTATAGTCCCCCTGCTGATAACAGCATAATTCCTGACTACTGTTCYTGCTGGTAATCTCAGTGGAAAAACTTAAATTGAAGTGAATGGTGTTGGTTTAAGGCTATATTTAGCAAACAGCTGAGGCCTTACAAGGTGCCTTTAGGTGCCTTTCCACTGTAGTAACAGCTTCCTAGAGGAAGCTTCCTAAGGATGTGAAAAAGATCCTAGTCCCATACATTGGAGGAAGTATGAAAAGCATATCTGAGTTAAAAACCAGGGCAAAACACTGCTCAGTTGGGATCTCTGAAATTAAACTGGTTTTGACATGCCCAGAATTGCTTTTAACCTTTAGTTACTCTCTTGAGAGACAGAAGACATTCAATTCCTTTGGGAAACAYGCTATCTGAAGTCAGAAATTTCAGATTCAGTGAGAATGCTGTAAACTTTTAGGCATTAGTTGGAAGGTGGGAGGAACTTCATCCTTCATCTGTCTGCAGARACAAGGATGGCTTTTCTTCTCAAGCACAGGCTTTGAGAAGAGTTGTGCAGGTAAGACAGAACACTTTGTTGATACTAAGTTGGCTTAATTTGAGCAAGGTACTATGCTGCCCTGCAGGACTGGAGCAGAACTTTAAGAATCTAAGCTGTTCCATTGGCAAAAAGCAACTCGTTTTTTTGRAATAGGCACTCATTGCAGGAGCTGGAAGTAGGTGAGTTCTTAAATTCTCATGTGATTCAAGCCCACATCTGTAACTGTGCAGTCCCAAATAATTCCTTYCCGTCTTTAATATAGCCTTGAAAATCTGCTGTGGTGGACTGAAATAATGTTGGGTTTGTTATTTCTTACTGTAATGGCAAATGCAATGTAAGAGGCTTTTTCTTGTAAGCTTAAAATTTAAATTATTATGAGTTGGAAAATCAAAGCCACCCTATTTTTATTGGAATTTGTTCAGAGGTTAATAGCAACAAAGAGAAGGAAAAAAAATAGAATAGAGGAGGGAGAGAAGGGGGGACATTAAGGCAAAAATTATCAACCAGAGACTGACATTCCTTTTATATCTGAAGYTTGAGTCACAGCATACATCACACTGTAGGCAGTAGGAATCATGAAATGGGAGGTACTCATGGTGCTGTGTATGGGCAGTAAGCTAGGCTCCACCTATCCAGGGAAGGGAATTAGAGCAAGTTAAAGTCAAATAGGATTTTGTTGTGAGTCTCCTCYTCTTTCATCATGTCACTGCAATCCTTGCTAAATGCTTGGTTATATAATTATAAATGTCTCTACATATGGCCATGTATCTGTTTACCTTTCCATCAATGACTCTTGATGCTGAGCATGCCTCTTTGAATTAATGCTAGCATGGTAGGATCCAAGACAACAATGCATCCATTCTAAGGCAGACATGAACAGATCTTTTAACTGGCCACAAGTCTGGAGCACATAAGGAGTCATAGGAATTTGGGGATGCCAGCTCAAGTCTCTGTGACTTGTGAAGATCATGTGCCCTTTTCAAATAAAAGATATCTTCATTGACACTGTCACAACTCTTGCTCACATCAACTCTTACTCCCTTGTTTTTCTCTAATCTTTTTTGCTGGTGCATATTTTGACTCTGTTGTCTTCCCCTCACTTACTTTGGAAGAATTGGTATGTTTCAGTGTTTATACAGGAAAAGTCTTTAGATATTTTTTAGGAGGAGACTTTTAGCTTCTTAACAGAGATTTCAAATATACATAAATGTGGGATTTTTTCTATTGATTAGAGGTACAAGATATTCCAAYGTAAAGCTGCACATTACAGGGCAATGGAGAGGTACAGCTTGGATAATATAGCCTTTTTCCTTAGTTTATAGCTGAAGATTAAAGATGTCCAAGTTTTGAGAGTTTAAATTAAATTTATTCTTTGTCTTTTTTTCATTTTTCATTTGTTTTCTCTTTCTCATTCTGGAAAAAAATTTTTCTTTCCTGTGAGAAGTCATATGTAACATGGGAGAGCAAGCAGGAGTTTTAGCCTCTGAAGTGTTGTTCTTAGATGTCCCACTAAGTCAAGAAGCAATCTTGAACTATTGATTTAAATATTGAGAGGAAGGGGTGACAGCATTATCCATAAGGTGGCGAAAATTCTATTTTGGTTATATTCCTCAGTTATTTTTAAACTTTACTGAAAAGTGTCATTGGCATGCTAGTGGTCCTTTTTATGAGAAAAACTGGAACAAGCAGATCTCTTTTACTTTTTAGTTCTGAAGTTGAGGGTGAATTTGCCTGTAAAATCTTATTGCATCCTAGTAAGTGAAATAAAAAAGAGATCCAAAGTTTAGCATGGTGAGTAGAAAATTGCTTGCACTGCAATATTTTTAATGACGTTTGGCTTGAGTGGGCCAAGCTGAGAAGATGTAAGCTTTTTTGATAAAACTGGAAAAAGCAGTAGGCCAGAATATGCTGACTCAATAGAAAGGGATTTTTATGGGGTAAGTGGACTGAAGAAAGGCAATGGAGAGTCAGAGGTGAAAAGGTTGTCATTGATAAGGGGGTTTAAATCTCACAGCTTTGCCAAACCCTGGAATGCAATAATTTTGCCAGCCTTTCTGTAGAAAGTTTAACAAAAGACCCTAAATTCTAGGACCACTTTTAGTATGATCATTTCCATTTCAGTCTCAAAGATAGGAAGTAGAGCGGTGAAAAATAAATTAATTTTCCCCTCCAAATTCTGGTGTATGGGGTAACATTGGTTCTAACGAGATAGGAAGTTGTTAATAATTTATGTCTCAAATTGGTGAAAATGTATTAAAAAAGAGAAGTTTAACTGTGTTTACATGTGCAAGAAGAAATTAGAAGATTTTTTAAAAATATTTGTATTATTGTTTTGCTGTTGAGATTGTTTTAATTGATCTGTACTCTTATATTTACTGACTTAAACACCTGCCAAAGGCATAAGGCACCGTCTTACAGAGTTACAGAATTATGCTGCTTCTAGACTCTATGGGATTCTAACTGCACAAGTCCTGCTTCTGCCACAGAGTTCTGAAACATATTGATCTGCCCAGTTATTTGTAAAAGGTGTATTATCATTATAATGTATGTAGCTGCTTTTGAAATCAAAACTTAACCAGTCATGGCTCTGCAAATACCTGCGGATATTTATCCGCTTCCCATGTCTTTCTTAAACTCAGTCCTTGTCTATGGCACAGCATTTGTACAAATTTTTTGCCTTCATTAGTCAACTGCAACAATGACAATAAAGGTCTACTTCCCATCTTGAGATAAAATTGTTGAATGTGTGCTTTTCTCTTCCACAGCTGTTGAAAAAGAAAGGAACATCCTCATTTCTTCAGAGACTGGAACGAGGGGGCCCAACCACTGTGGCAATACAGCTCAGGGTCAGTGAACATCTTATGGGCAGAAATTGGCAAAAGAATCTCCAGATGTTTTAAAGGCAGGATTGCCCTCTGCAGATTGCAATGGAAGAAAGAAAAAATCTTATGTTTGAGAAAGCATGACCTGGTCAACCCTTTTTAGAAAATAATGTTTAAAAGTTAGGAAGAGCATATGTATTGAGCAGTTGTCTTAGCTGCATAAGAGTGATTGATAATTGCTGTTTTGTTCGTTTTTTTCCCCAGAAATCACTTGCAGATATTATTGGGAAGCTGCAGAATTGCACACCACATTCCATTCATTGTATAAAGCCTAATAACTCCAAGTTGCCAGATACCTTTGATCATTTTTATGTGTCTGCTCAGCTGCAGTATATTGGTGTCCTAGACATGGTCAAAATTATCCGACATGGGTATCCAGTACGTCTCTCTTTCACAGACTTCTTGTCAAGGTAAATTCTTTCAAGTTTCATAAAACCTTCTTTCTTACCTACAATAAAAAGCCTTCTGTCATGTTCTAGTTGTCCTTGCCGTGTTGTTTTGCTTATGAGTCTTTCAGACGTTTTTCAGAGAAAATCTTGTCTGCCTGCAAATGGTATAGGCCTGTTACTTTTTAATTGAACAAATAATGAACTTTAGAAATATATTTATAAATTGATAAATTTATAAAATTTTATATTGATTTGTAGAAATATATTTATAAAGATCATCAGAAAAAAGTTTTAAAAGTATGACCTCATAAAGGAGCCCTTTTTTTACAGTTTATGCTATTTGTATGATTTAAGATATATAAAATATTGTATATTGTCTGCAGATAATTAAAAATTAGAAGGAGAAGTAGTCTAATTTTTCAGCTTTCTAGATGTAGGTGTCATGGGTTCATTATTTGTATTTCATAGGCTAGGATTTGTTTATGGTCAAGAGGTACTAATGCTCATACCACAACTCCATTTTTATTATTGTTAGAAATCAGTGACATATAGAATTAATGTGAAAAGACAAAAAGGTCTGCTTCTATCACAAGGCAAACTCTTGCTTCCCATTCCCAGTTCAGTATTGGGGTTTTGGATCACTTAATTCTTAAAAGATTCAGGAAAGAAAGAGGATTGTCTTGCCCAAGAAGTATTTGTTTAGCAGCCTCATGCACTCAAGACAAGTTCTAATCCCCTTCATTGATGTATATCAACCAGTCATGATCTGGCCTTTATTATTTTACTTCTGAAAAACAGCACTGGCTGCTTAYACAAGTTTGAGTTGTCTTCTTGGAAAAAATTTGTGGATGTTAAATTACTGCTTGGGCCAAAAGGTTTTTCCCTGTAAATACTCAAACAGTGAGGAGTATAGGACTTTGTAATTCTATCTCTTTCACAAATAAACCATCTGTGCCCTACCACAAGATTCATCCTCCAGTGTGAATCAAGCTGGACAGGCTGGTTGAGGAGAAGCTGCACATAATGGGAGATTTGGGAAAGCTTTCATGTTCTGAGTTTGGATAGGCAATCTCTGCTGTATGTTTTTTTCAGCCAATAGACTGCAGGTAAGAAAGAAATATTGAATTCAGCGATTATTACCTTTTCAAAAAGTTTCCTAAAAATCTTAATTTGTGCTACATCTCCATATTGCCTTGGTAACTGAACAGGATATTTTTAGAAACCAGATAATTYGTTTTGGTGATTTTTTGTTAACTGTATTAGTTTTGTTGGCTGTTCAGCCATACTCTGGTCTTGTCTTACTCATTCATTGATTGGAATGAGAAATGATTTTGTCATATTTCCATATAGGCTTACACACCTGAACCTGATGGAGTTTTTCATCTGTCAAATTCTTATTTGCTGTCAAACTGGTATTTCTATTATTCTAAAGAGAATTTATGGCCCTAATCCCAACCTGAATTCCCAAAAGATAGGAAATTGCTATCCTCCCTCACCATCCTTGCATTTTTTGTGCATTAACTTTTTGGATCTTCTTTATCATATAGGTAATTGGGTCAGAATTCAAAATAGCTATTAATTAAAAATTAAAACACCTTTTTTTCTGCAGGCTTACAGAAAGTATGAAGAAGAAAGTATGTTTGAATTAGGAGACTTTGTGGCAAAGGGATGGAATGTTGGAAAACTGTTTTCTATCACCAACCAGATAATAGCAGTTCCTTCTTAATTGGATAAATTTGAATAAATTTCTACTGCTTTCCAACTAGGAATTAATATGACTTTTATTTAACCTATTTATGAGTTCCACTTGAACTCCTACAATGGCTTAAGAGACAGGTAGCTAAAGAAATGTCATATTTTGCAAGAGTATATCTTCCTGGGCTACCAAGCTTAATCATTATTTCTGTTGCGATCCTTTTGGATTTACTGGTTCTGCTTCTGTCTTATCAAAGCAAAAGTTGCCAGCTGTGAGGTGTACCCCTCAATCATCAAAGTTTACTGATCAGAAGAGAAGTCTTCTCATTTAAGTGGAGAATCTTCTCATTTAATGAGTGGAAGTTCTCATTTTTAAATGGAAGCTGTGACAGTTCTTCTCAATGAATATATAATAAAATGAGAATTCATAACATCGGATGCTAATAAATCCTGTTAAAGTAGGATAATTAAGAAATCATATATGTGATTTCAGCAGATTTGCCAACTCCAGATGCAGTGTTTCTGCTGAATTTACCTGCAGTGTTGGCTTGATTTCTAAAGCTCTGTGAGCAGAGAGAGAGGGATCAGTGTTTACCTTATCTTAAAAACAGAAAACCTTGAGTAACACACATTTTACAATCCTGGAAAAGTTTACCTATCCATATACTTTGCTTATTATCTTCAGAATGGTTCTCAGTGGACTATTTTTTTGAAATTCTAGCTTTGCTTTTTAAGTCAAGGCAGTGGCACAAACAAATTTTTAAAGGGTTGAAAGTTTCCAATTTGCAGTCTAAATTGTACACATAGGTAAAGTATCCTCAAATATATTTTTTCTTGGAAGAAAGAAAACAGTAAAATACCCATGGAATTAGCTACTGTCTGCAGATTGCTGTTCCTTTCCAATATTTAGTTGTTTGATACCTTATTTAAAATTATTTCTGATTTAGAATAATTCTAATTTAAAATATATCTAATTTAGAATAAGATATACAAAAAGCCCATTAGTAGAAACAGGAATTTATTATGGTTTTGGCAGTTGGTGCCATGGAACAGAAAAGGTATCAAGTGTCTGCACTGTTTCCAGTGCAGAACAATAGGGCTCAGAAACTCTCTGGGGCATAGACAGAGCCCCGTTATACAAGGTTAATATCTAGAATCTAATCTCTTTGCATCAATTAATAAAATGGATCCTGGCTGACTTTTGTGTCATTCACCACACGTGGTGCTCARGGAAAACATGCAAAAGCCATTTTGAATATAATTTTTTAAAAGTAATTGTAGTAATCAAAGACCCATGAGGTGACCTCAACAAAATACAAGAATACAGCTGTTCAGGGATGTTCAGGTAAAAATGAGATACTAAAAATGAGGCTTTGTTTCACTCCCTCTGAAAAATATTATTTTTGTAGCATCTTCCTCTACAAACACTCRATGTTCTCTAAACTGAAATAGAAATTAAAATAATTCATTCTTTCTACCTTAATGTTGCTCACCAAGTTTCTAAACTATACACAGTTTTTTTTTTCTCTGTCTGTATTTCGGTTTCCTTGCCCAAGGAAGAATTTATGCACTACTAACTCAGAAACTGAGGTTCACATGTCCCTGGTTTCTTGTGTCTGGGACACTGCTTAACAGTGGAGACTGCAAGGTCCAGTTGCTCAGGTCCTTAAATGAGGCATCTGTGTTAYCTTTCCCTGCCAGTTTACAGGAAACACTCAGAGCTGTTGAAGCTCAGTATAACCTCTGTGGATTATTGGAACTGATAAGCAATTTGAGCCTTTCACTTAGCAGATAACTACAACAGGATTTCTTTGGCAAAAATCATGTTGCTCAGGAAGCCCAAATTCTAGTGTCCTGTTCCTTGCATTTATTTCTGCACTTTTTGAGTGTTTCTTGGAATTTCATTACTGTCTCTCAGGTTTCTAGATGGTCTTTCCTGGGTTTAATTCTATSAATTTATCCTTGTGTTTTCCATCATGGAGGTCCCATCCTGCCTTCTGTTGCTGCTCAAGAAAGAGCAGAGAAAATTTCATAGTCTGAAAGAGAACATGAAGGCTGTATGTAGASACATTTCTTCCAGTATGGTGGGCAAGAAAGAAGTCACTAGAATGTTATGATTTACTATTTCTAMTAATCTTTTAAAATTTCTTAAATTGCACCAATCTAATCTTTAGTTTTACTTAGGCTAATGCAGCTATGAAGCTTTATAAGTAGTTATTTATCCTGTTAAGACAGCGTCAGATGCTGGTTTGAAGGTACAATGTCATGGCTTCTTCTTTCTCATCCTCCTCCTTGTCCTCTTTTCCTTTCCCCCTTCTTCCTGATCTTCTCTTTTTCTCCTTCTTCTTCCTCCTTTCATAATCTAACCTTGCTCTCCTTTATGAATAAGGTAAAAATATTGAAATCACCAACTGTAAGTTTATGTAAAAAAAGGAAATAAAGAGTTAACATTCTGATGATTTTTTTTTGTTTTAAAGTAACTTCAAAAGATGGCAAAACATCCATTTTAATAGGCAATATTAGGAAGGAAGAATATGGAACACAATGATAATGGATTCTTATGGTAATCATAGCAGTGAGGGTGAAACAAGGATGTTCAAAGACTGTTCTAATTACAGATCTTCCTCTGATTTTGGTATGAAGTTCTTAATTTGTTCTTCAAGCTGCACTAAACTGCAGATCCTGAATTCTGTACTTCTAGTCAGGGCAGCATTCGTTGGTAATKAAATGCTCCAATATTGGTCTTTACATCAAAACTTTAGTGCTTCAGAGTACTAAATTGTTATTAACTCTTTCAAATAATTGACTTTGCTAAGAGATCATTCTGAAAGGATATCTTGTTTTCTCAGGAAAGATTATGTTAATGCTGATATCATTGCTTTGTCAAGTACTGTCTGTCCTTTTCCTATCAAGCCCTTTTTAGTAGCTGTTGTAATATTTTCACCAAATTTGTGCTATTAGTTGATGACGTGTTGCACAGATATGTTGTTTATGTTTGGAAATCATTTGCGTGAGTCATCATTGTATATCTATATTCCCTTCGTCCAGAAGCATTTTGTTACTGACTTCTTTTTCTCTTTCTTTCCTCTCTCCTTTTTTCTTCCTCTTGAAAGCAGGGAAGCTGTAATGTTTTATAATGTATTATAAAACATATAATTTTTGAATTTAAAATGTCATCAGAACATTGCAGACTCTCATGAGTAAGTTAGGGCATTAGTGAGAATGATGTACAGAGCAGATTGAGAAGTGACGGGCCATCATCACACTGGCCCTTTCAGCTTTGTTGTCTGCTATGCAGCATCAGTAATCTCATAGAGCACTACATTGATATGTGCCATGATACCTTAAATCTTTGCAAAGAGAGCAAGAGGCAATCTGACTGCAGATATAAAAGAGTATTTCATTAAAGTAGATGTAATGATGTCAATTTATATCAAATGGCAGTCTTGCCATTGTGGAGTTTGTTCCTTCAGACCTAGAGCTGGAAGTGATATTTMTGATTGAGGGTAATCATTTTTATTTGTCTTTCTTTCAGAATGCAAGCAAAGGTGAGTAAATGAAGTATCTTAAAGTCATCAGTTTTTAGGGCATTTTAAACACAAATTCATTAACCTGGTAATGACTAGCTTCCCATGAGGAGTGAAGGTCATCCTTGAAGTTTAAAACTGTAATTTTCAATCTGTCTGTGTCCTTGGCAATTTTGGTAATTACTGTAGAATCATAGAATGGTTTGGATTGGAAGGGACCTTAAAGATCATGTTGATCCAAATGACTTGCCCTGGACACCTTCCACTATGCAAGGTTGCTCAGAGCCACATCTAACCTGGCCTTGGACACTTCCAGGCATAAGCCATCCACAGCTTCTCTGAGCAACCTGTTCCAGTGCCTTTTCAACACCACAGCAAAGAATTTCATCCTAATATCTAATTTAAACCTGTCTTCTTTCAGTTTAAAGCCATTCTCCCTTGTGCTATAATTTCTTGCCCTTTTCAAAAGTCCCACTGTMGCTTTCCTGTGGGCCACCTTTAGGTACTGGGAGGCCACAGTGAGATCACTCCAGAGCCTTTTTCTCTCCAGGGTGAACAAACCCAGCTCCCTCAGCCTGTTTCCACAGAGGAGATGCTCCAGGTCTCTGACTATCTCCATGGCCCTCCTCAGGACTTGTTCCAACAGGTCAATGTCTGTCTTGTTCTGAGGACCCCAGAGCTAGACACAGCACTCCAGAAGGGGAATCACAGGGGCAGAGTAGAGAGGCAGGATCACCTCCCTTGACCTGCTGGTCACACTTTTTTGATGCAACCCAGGATATTGTTGGCTTTCTGGACTACAAATGCACATTGCCAGCTCATGTCCTGCCTCTCATCCACCAGCACCCCGAATAAAGCACTTGGATAAAGTGTCACTGGTTAACCCCAGCTGGCAGCTCAACACCTCATGGCTACTAGCTCATTTCCTCCTCAGTGGGGTGGGGGAGACAATTAGGAGAGAAGTCAGAAAACTCATTGGGTGAAATGAATACAATTGAATRGAGAAACCAATAAATTAAAAATAAGGATCTCATTTTCTACTTCCCGTTGGCAGACAGGAAAGTATTTAATCATGAATACTGGTGACTTGGGAAGACAAACACCATCACCCTGAAAGTCCCTTCTTCCTTTTTCTACCCTCAGCTTCTATTTGTTCTTTTCCTTTCRCCAACCTTTTGGATAGGGGAACCCAGTTTAGGATAATTTACAGCACTCAGAGTTACTATAAATTACTAAGTCCTCATTAAACCTTACTGGTAGGGATTGATTATACTGTAGGAGAAGACCAGAACCCAGAATTCTCTGGCATTCTCCCTGAGAAGCCTAGAATTGGAGTAAATGACCCTGGGGAATTTCTGAGGTGTAACTAGATATTTGGGACTGTCTTAAGGGCTACAGACCGTTTCAAATCTGCTTGTACAATGTGATAGCGTAGTGGGAGTTACCAAGCTGCTCATATTATGGAAAAACCAAATAGCTCTTTCCACTCAGTCTGACTGTTGATGGAATCTTCTCTTTTACCCCTTTGGAGTTTCTTTGTATCCATTTAGCTTGTTTGCCCCATTATCCCCATTAGGTCCTTTTGATATTTTAGAAACAAGAAATGCACGAGGTAACTTCATATGCCTGTGGTGACTTGCCTAATTAACCAGGACTTAATTTGTAGGGTGTAAAGAAAAATGATCACTTTTAGGATGGGATTCAACTGATTAGTCTAAGGTTTATCCATTTTTGCAGATATTTCCCAGAATCAGTGTAGCTCCATTMTATGGCACGGGAATGAATTAATGCTTGGTACAGGCTCCAAAAAAACCAGAGAACAACATTTTGGAGACAAGACAGATGCAGTTTTTGAAACTATACCATGGCATCATCAGTTCTCTTGCCCACGGAGTTCCCATTACATTGCACACAGTTTGGACTGTGAGGATGGTAAAGCTGCTGGTGTTTCTGGGGCTTAGTGAGAATGCACAAATGACTGACTATAAGAGAAAAGAGTTTCTCTTTTGACTGGAGTTTTCAGTGGAAGACTAGACATCTGACTTTATTTAGAAGGCATCTAGCTATATTTTGAAGGCAAAAATAAATATCAGCATTGTTTGCTCGAGCATCTTCAGAAGCTTACAGTGCAACCCTCATTTGCTAAAGCAATTACAAATGTGTAAATGTGTGTAAACAATTGAAGCCGGTTGAATTATTCATGTCTGTCTTACATTTAACAGTTTTACAAGATTGACAAGAAAAGGGGTCCCTTGAGCAGGAGGATGTAATTAGGTCATTAAATAGCCAGATACAGGGAAATACAGATGACATGGCCAGTTAAGTCTGATGGTTCCTAACTTTTAAATGTTTGATGTGCAGTCTGAATAATCTTCCAGTGTTATGTGTATTACATTTAATATAGAATGCATAAAACTTAGTGAAGCTTCTTGCAGAGTCTGTTTTGTGCAGTAGAAAATGTCCCAGTTTTAAGCCTGTTTCAGAGAAAATCTCATAGTATTGTTCTCCCTCCACTATTAGGTGCATACAACTGCACTAATTTCTTTAGGCAATCGTAGATCTATTGGGCACACACAAGTTTTGTTTCAGCAGTTCTTGTGGTTTTCTTTATTTAAACTTCAAGATCTGTGAAATTATAAAATGTTTATTTAATTTCCAGATTGAAGTGCCACCCTTGGAACCTCTGCTTTCCACTAGCAYTTGACATTTCTTATCCCTCAGATTTAACAAAATGTTCATTAGGTYGCTAAATAAACCTTAACAATCCTTATAAAAATCTATGCATGTTTTACATCTGGGAATTTTAAGGTTGTGCTATTTGAGTGAAACATGGAGAAATGTTGTCACAAGGTGCTGAAATACCTACCACAGCACAGGATTTCATCTAAAAGCATGGAATTTAAAAATACATAGAATTATATTTGTTCACAAATAAGTATAATGAAAGTTCTTGACCCATATCTCACAAACTGAGTTCAATGTGCCTATAACAAGCAGCTAATAACTTTATTTCAGAACCTTAAGATTCCAACAAAAATCTTTATTGAGTACTTCATAATTTGCTGACATCACATTATGACAAAGATAATGGACATAAATTTATGTGTGGTAGTAAGAAATTCAGTTAAATGCCTGCCATAGAAATAAACCTTTTAAAATATTATCAACCATAAATATTTTCACTAGTCTTTATGCATTGAAACTCTTCTAAGGAAATGCTTGTGAGAATTACTGACCTCTTAAATTAATACAGCATATATTTAAAATAAATATTTTAAAGAAGTAAGTATATTACGCAGTAGCAGTGTGCAGGAAATTTGAATTACCAGATTAAGGTGCAAATTGTCACATAGATTAATTTTACTGTACAATTTTAAATAATTCCTTGTTATTTATTGCTTAATTAAATATGTCTGCATGGTTTCACTGTTTAGAAAAATATTAGTTGATCTTGAGTGCTGCTTCTTTATGGTCATAGGACTTGTATAGATGCAGTCCAGCTGCCTCACACTCAAAAACAACTGTGACCCTCCTGCTGTTTCTTCTTTCTGTGCTGTGCAGCTGTTAAATTCTTTCCACTCAACTCAGATATTCAGGGCACCCTTTTTCTCCTTATCCAKATCTTTATATTCTTTACAACCATTTAATCTTCAGCAGCAGAACCTGGAATGACACTTCCTAAAGCTAGATTTCCTAGTCAGGCTGAATAATAATAGGCAGTTTATACTGGTGATATCTGAGAGCAAACACAAAATCCTATGCAAGCATGCATGTAAAATCCTTTTATGCATCTTAATCACTGGGTCTTACTTTGCTTTCTTGTTTAGACCAATGTGGCATTAATTTAACATCATCTGTTTCAGCAAAATTAATCCAGGTGTATACCACTCTTAAAGAGAGCAGGATCTGGTCCACKCTTGGCACATGACCTTAGTATATCTTGAAAAATGATGCTTTTGTATGGTTTGTCTAACCATTATACAATCCAGAGCCRGGAGAATCCCTGTTACTCAGACTGATAGTACTCACAGGGTTCAGAGGCACAAGGGAAGCTCCCACAGAAGAGAGCAGAAGTAGAGATGATCTCACAGAGAAGCTRTTTTGACATATGGTTTAAAGAGGYCCAAAAATCCTTCCCCAAAATCCCAATAAACGTTGTCTAAGCTACTAGTGAGTATTGTGGGAAGGATTTTCTATGTTCTTGCTCCTCTTTGGCTGAGTACTGGTTACACAGGAGGAAAAAAATACCAAAAAGAATGAAGAAATAAAGCATTATCTAGGTRGAACAGCAAATCTAATCCTATTTCTCTTTAATATCACAATTYCTATTTGAGTCTGGTTTCACTTTCTGCTTCTGCAGCATACATCTTTCTCAGTGTATTTCCCAATGAGCTGGGCAGTGCCTTCTTGGCAAACAGTGAAGTGGCAATGTCACCAGGAGACCAAGCAGGAAAGTTGTACAAGCCCACTTCAGTGTTTCAATCGAAATTTTGATTTTGATGCCCTATTATCATATGGCTGTGTCTGCAGAGAAGGAAAAGGACCTTCACTGGGCACCAGTCCTACAACATCTTTGTGTTAAACAGAATCAAATTAGCAGGTTAACAACAAAATTTCAATTTATTGCATAGCTCATATATTCTGTGTGCAGTGCAGCATTTTATGRCCCTATGTGCGTGTTGGTGGGATGCCCAAGCATGGAGAGGTGGTTAGCTGTGGGAAAGACCTACCTAGCAAGAGCTAAAGGTAAACATTTGCTGAAGGAGAGTCAGATGAATATGTTTGTAGRTGTAATAGAGCTGTTTGTTTGCTCAGTGCTAGCATGTTTCTGAGACAATGTGTGATTTTTGACAATTTTTAAAGTAAATATGTTTTACATTGCTTTGTCAAGATGAAATGGGAATGTCAGCTTTAAGTAAGATGGTGCAAAAGTATTTTAAATCTTCAGCAAATCTTTAGCAGATGTTGTAAATATGTTGTATTTGCATAGTTGAATCCACTAATCCCAAGAGCTGAACTATAATTCATAATCTACTCACTATTCTGCTGCCACATTGTCTGAGATGAGGAAGCCTCTGCTTAATTACAGGAAGTATATGAATAAATAATCCAGGACTAAGACACACATATMTTCATTACTTCTTTTCTTCAGAAACTGAAATCCAGATGTCTATAAAAGATTAAGGATTTCAAAGCCTAATGCAAAAAACCCCATAAAACTCAGGAAAAAATAATTCTTCCAATTCGTTTCTTTATCATCTGTCATAAGGTAGTATCTTTATCTGAAAAATTTGTCTTCTTATTCAGTTTAAATTAAAACATCCCAAATKGCCACTTCTGCAAAGGTGTTTTGATTCAGTGGATTTCATAGTCATGACCCTCYCTCAAAAGTCTGTACTGAGCTCTACATTGGCCCAGTGGCTGACTCACATTTGAGCCACTGTAAAATGTATTTCTGGGGATTTTCTGAGTATTCTTCCAGTTTTATTTCTTAGTCCTAAATTTTGCTTTCTTGTSTCAGTTACATGTCATTTATTGTCAGTCTTGAGTATATTTTCCTTTTTCCACAGACACATTAAAGCATGCTGCATATTTCCCAATTACCCCTTGTACAGGAAGTGAATTTTTAATTGTTGAAGTGAAAAAATCATTATATTTTACCAAAAAAAAAATCTAGAGGCATATATAGAAACCAGATAAATCTATGATAATTGGTCAGTTTGTTGTAAGATCACTTTTAGCATTATTAATTTTCCAAAAATTGCTGTACTTTTTTTTTTCCACTTCTTTTTGGTCTGCACATCTAGTCACTTAAGACTGTGTTTCTTGATATCAATTAAGATACTAAAAAAATAAAATGGTAGGCAGGTGCTTTGAAGTTTTGGTTCATTGCCATATATACTTACAAATTTTTTCAGCTACATTGCACTTCATGTTCACATTTATAATATTCTATATTATTTCTGCAAGTCTCTGTGAAGCAGCCTTGGTGCAAAATTTTTCATAAAAAGTGAATCTTATAATCTTATAGTGAATTTTTGAAGTTCTACAAAAGAAGTCCCAAATGCAGTTTTTCTGATGTAATCTGTTGTTTCTAAAAKCTTCATTTTCTTCTTCATATCCAAAGATTTGTTCTCTAAAAAAATTTGTATATGTGCTTTGGTTCTTAATATTTATGCTYTATAATAAGATATTTATGTCATATATATTATACAGAGATTGACAGAATCACTTTTTTTTTTCTTGGAAATTATAATAATCTATTTTCTCTTTTCTAATTATCTGGAATTTCCCATGTTCCTTGTATTTCAAAAATAATTAAGTTATTCCTTCCAGAAAAAAGGAATATAACAGAGGGAAGAGGAATGAATGAATKAATATCTATCCTTTATATAAATGTAACATTAACCAAAATTCCATCCCATTCTTTACTACTCACTAATTTTATAAGTTTTCTACTGAAAAGATTTCAGGCAATTTCTCTTCAGTAGATAGGCTCTCTGGATGTTTCAGCTTTCACTTGATAGACTTTTCAAATAAAACCTTACCTAACCCACTCTTCCCATCCTCCCCAAATCCAAAMAAACAAAACCAAAAATCCTGAGTTATAAGCACATAGTGACAGGTTTGGCACACAAAGTCCATTTCTTTCACATATTTCAGATATCAACAATTAATGATTRTCAAAGAAAGAGAAAATGAAGTATAGAAAGGGGAAAAGACACAATTTACTGAGACAGCACAACCTGAACCTTTATGATGACAATTTTTGCATTTCTTCTAGMAGAAATATAGGACATAATTTAATTTTGATTGCTACCTTTTATTCACTACCTTTTGAATAGATCTTATTAAGTCATACCCGTTTACCTTGACAAACAGAGTACATTGTAGTAAGCAAAAAAAGAGAAAATTAAGCTACAACATAATGAATTATACTGACAAGTGTGTCACTCATTTTTCCTTACATAAGTTGTGTTTGGATGTTTAAAACTAGAAAGTACATACCTTATCACTCTTTTAAAGCAGCTCCCTGCCAGTYATATATGATTTTTATTTTTTAAGCMACAAGACAAGGACATGGGAAGAAGGAGCTTCCTTCAGAAAATATATGACTTGTTGCATTAGAAACTATCCTCTYAGTGAGGACATTGGATTGCAGTCAGTTGCTACCTCTAACTTTATTATTTTTGGTGTTTCTTTCTTAATTAGGCAAGAGAGAGACCTGAGAATAAGAGCAGCAAAACAACYAACCAACAAAAGTAGTTCTGTGGCTTCAGTTCAAAGACATCTTTTATTAAGCTATTGATTTAGAGCCGCTTGTTTTTCTGCCCTTTGTACTTGCCGTGTTTTTTTCCTTTAGTGTCTGTCACGTTGTGCTATTGAAATTGAGTCATGTTTATTCCAATGCTTAAAGATTTGCTGTGCACACAGAACTGGGAGTGCAGCCCTGCAGCCCATTTGTGCACACTCTGTGTAAATCAAATAGCGTGCTGAGCCTTAGAATATTGCCGTGGGTTACTGTGCCACAACCTGAACTGCAGAATATTTTGTCTTGGGGAAAAACAGCCTGCTGGCTCTTGTCAGCTATGCACTTAGGGAGGTGAGGGAGAAAATGATTAGATAACATCCTTATCTGTGAAGACCCAGGAGAACCGAGTTTTCCCTGTCCACAAGCTATTGGCAGCAGTATCTACTCCAAACAAACAAAAAAATTCCCTGATAGAGCACATCTTTCAGAAGCAAAGGAAGAGAGGTCAGAGCACATTTCTGCAACACCAGAGAATCCTGGCCAGTCTGTACATGCTCACAGTGTGAGCCTGTCTAGCCAGAATGTCTTTCTTCTGTTTATGCTTCTGAAAATGACAAGTTAGGACAAGGAGGGTGCTAAAGGGAAAAGCTGGAGAAAATGGATCTTCTCTCACACTGATGTCATGTGGATGGGTGCTGGGGAGACCCTCCTTCACCCTGATAGTAGTGTTCACTGTCTCTACTTGTAACTAGAAGAGGTTTTGAATTTACTTCCTAATCAACAGTACATTAGTCTTGGCATAGCAGTGGTGTGGTGTTGATTCAAATTAATCCTTTAGACTTCCCTGTTTTGTATTTTATTTTGGATTCCTTAGTTGCTCTGGCTAGCCATGAAATACTGGGGGTTTTTTTGCTTCCTGGCTATGAAGGAGATTCACTTTGGCTGGTATTAGATGTCCAGGCTGGAGGCAAGAGCATGTTTATACTCACTGGAGGGGCATAATGGTCTTACAGTGCACAGTTCATCTGAGCTATTGTAAACACCAATATTACAGTGAGGAATATGACACCAGAATAGTCGATTCTATTGAATCTTAAGTCTAGACAAGTGACTTGCCAATCCAAGTTTAGCTGAAATGTATTTCACTTTTTTTTAGCAAGGTAGCACTGAGTATGCTTTCTGGATTCCTTAGGATCCTCTCCAAACATTCTGCATTATCTACTGGGGGCAAAATGTATGACCTGTCAGGTGGGAAGAAGCCTGTTACTTGATTAAGTGTGTTCATTCACTTCAGAGTAAACTAAGGCTAAAGTGCTAGGGGAAGAATTCTCTGTAAGGGAAATTTTCAGAGACTCCTCAGTTTGCATTTCCCCAGAAGCAAGCCCCATTGTTGCAAGTACTTCAAGTTTGTTTTTTATTTATACAAACCTGCACTGTAATTTCAGTATTCTTATTACTAATTTCAGTGAAAGGATAAATTCTGAAAAAAATAAGTTATTTTGCTCATCCTGAGAATGATTAAATTTAAGATGATATTAAATTATTTTGTCCACATGGAAACACGAGGTCAATCCACAGTAAAAAGTATCTGATACCCAAAAAATATTTTGCATTTTGATAATAATGTCACACTTGTAAGTTTTTATTTCTTCCTTTATATTTTGGCTCATTGTCAATTTAAAGAAAAGATTTTAGTTTTTTTACTCATTTAAAGCTAAGAACAGAGGAAATTACGTAAGCTTATGGTTAGACCATCCCTTCTGTCCAGAACAAATCTGGGCTCCCACCAACAGGTGTAGTCCTCTTGTTCCATCCATTCAGGAACTTCTATTAATTCCCTGGCATTGACACAGGTATATGCACAACTGGACTGAGAGCCTAATTGGGGCACCATTGTGGCTGAAAAATAGCTGCAAACTTTGTTGTTTTGTTGTTTTTATCTTCATACAAGATGAAAATGGTTGATAACTGATGATAACACAGGACATAAAGGTACTTTCTCATTTTGGGTACTTAACCAGTAGATGTGGACCAATGACAGGACAAAAAAGGAAGTTCTCTTAGACCCTCTGTTAGTTACTCTGCAGGATGAGTAGCTCAGTCAGACAAGTAGGCATAAAGGTGAGCTTCCTCTCAGGCGCCCAAATGAAAGCATCCRGTCTGGACTTCTCTGAGTCCATCTGTGGCCAGTGGAGAAAGGCACCTCCAGAGGGCAATGTCTTCTCATTTTTTCAAAAGCATCTAGAATGCATAGAACAAGTCACCCTGTGGAAAATACCCCTCTTCACAGACTGTTTTGAGAACAAGGTGACTAACTCAGGCTAGGAGCTCAGCTTTTCAGTGTCTAACATAGGGAAAGTAGATCATCTTCCAAATGTCCTGCTGTATTCACAGAGGAAGTTTATGGCAGAGTTAAATTTCCATAACTTCCTCTTTCTCTACTACCATAACCCATCCTCCTTTTCTAAGCTAGAGCTTGCTTTAACAGATAGAAGAGGATTGTGAACTGTGATTAGACTTCCAGGATAATGTGATGGAATTTCAGAGACTTTAAAAGCTGGAGGAAAACGGTATTTCATTTTCGTCTGGCATCCTGTATAATACAGATTGTAAGGAATATTTGGCTATCCATGAATTCTATCATTTCCATGGCTTTCAAGAAAACTCGAGCCAAATGTAGAACTTGAACCTTTTAAATTTTAATTTGGCTTTTTTTTCAAGAGAGAAATATATTTCTTTGGGTTTCTGCTGTAAGGGAGTTTCAGGCTGACCACTTTTGCAGTTACTTCTTCGTGCATTGTGAGTCAATGCTTAGTCATGAATCTTCACTTCAGTCAGCAGTTGCTGAGCTTTTCAGCAGTTGTTTCTCTAAGGCCTCTGATTTCCCATGACTTCTAAGAAAAAACTGTTGATACAAGTAGGGAAACAAGGTGACCCCGGCCTTAATAGAAACCTGTAAAATCAATGTCCTTGTGACCATGCAGCTAGTGGAATACTGGGAAGGTGCTATCCCCAGTTTTCTAATGCTAATCTGGAGTGTGAGACTAAATACAAGGATCTGTGGTGAAGGTGTGGACCCTTCTTACCATCATTCCTCCAAACAGTTCCTGGGCACAACTTKGGAACTAGGACAGGCTGTGACCAGTCAAAGAAAGCAGCTTAGACATGGTTACACTCTGTTGGAAGGGGACAGAATTTAATAGAACAGAACRGATTACATAATATTAAGTGCATAAATAAATCATCAGGCTAGGGTTTTGCCAGATGGTTTCTGTGCCAGAGAAGCAGTCCATCTCACTTTTCATTTACCAATGTAGACTTAGCCGTGGGGTCCTCAGCAGGACTGCTACCAGACAAGAGAATATTTCCAGACTGCAGGATCTGAGGTACCYGAGGGTCTGTGCAGCTACAGGAAACTAGAGGTCTAGATGAAATTTTGTCCTATAGCAGTTTGCCTGCAGATGTTGCYCCAGACTTGCCACAGCTTTGGGTATAATTGAGGTCCCTGGAATCGTTCCAGCACTGCAGCCTTGCCTACCATGTTGTGTGGAAGACAGCAAGACAGCGCAGTTTTGGGTTGAACGAGAGATATAGGTGAATTCAGCTGTTAAATAAATAAATAAATAAATAAATAAATAAATAAAATGTCAGGAAATATAATTAGCTCACAAACTTCAAAACTTATCAATTTCACTGGGAGTTTAATCAAAAGTGACATGTTTGCAAAGTGTATATCCTTTTCAAAGCCTGGCTTTTTGTAATGAAAAAGCATTCTGACTCATTACATGCAGTCAGATCTAGRCAAAGGAATACCTCCAAGAAAGTATAGTAATATTATGTAGTATTAAGATGTATAAAGTTCCATTTCCTTAGTAATAAGTTACAATAAATTTAATAAGTCCACAGTTAAATTTTGAATTTTATACTTTATTGGACTCTGTATTATTTAAGTTTCCTCCCTAGGTATTATCTGGTACGCCAAAGAGCCCTTTAATATCCAGCATTTTCTGTCTTTGAAGGTACTCAATGCTTCAATCAAGTCTCCTCTTGAACTTCTTTCCAGTAGTGAAAACTGATCCAATTCCTGGAAGTCTCTTTGCTACATGACTTTCTGTTCAAAATGAAAATTTATCTCAGATTGATGAAAATCATTTATGTCAATGTCACTTTCTTATGAATTACTCCTTAAGAGGCATAAGTTGTATGGCACATACTGAAAACATATTTTCCTGCTTTGAATGACCCAGTTCAGTCGCAGGGGAAGYTTTTCATTCCTTTGGCATTGATTTTCAGTGAGGCATCCAAAGAACAGACRAGAAGCAAATTTGGGTTTTAGGCATCACTTGTTATTAACCAAGGTCATGTCTAACAATATACAAGATTTTGAGTGATTTTCCTTCTTGTTTTCTTCACCCTGATCAGAATCCCAAGCTTCCAGTTTGGATATCAAACAATTGAGAGTCAAAGGAAAACTGACAATTTCTACAAAGATGTCAACCAGGCCAACTATAGAGTAACTCCACTTATGCTGATTTTTCTAGGTATAAAGATTTGGCTGATACAGCAGCAGGAGAGAAGAAGAAGTTGAGTGCCAAGGAGAGATGCCGTCTCGTTCTTCAGCAGTGTAAATTACAAGGCTGGCAGGTTTGTGATCTACAAAGCAATTAAAATATCATTCTTTAAACAAGCTAGCTGAGTCATTTCCATTGGTGGCAAGCCACCACATCCTTTGCAGTGGTGTATTTTTTTGCCATTTAATATATGCTTGGGTAAATTTTCAAACTTATTTTCAGAATTTTATGAGTAGCTGTGATAAATGTGTCAAAAAAATCAGTGTATTCTTGTGGGAAGAAAAAGATTCAATTAACCATGCACACTATGTAAATTTTTTTGAAGATTTTTGAAGGTATTTGATATATACATTTTAGTGGTTGAATGGTTCCCGAATAACGTTACATATTTTATTTCTTTAAAATTCTATGCTAAATGCTCTATCTACTGTCATAACAGGCCAGACTCAAAACAGCTAATTAGGATTTCCCAGGTAGTCAGTGCATTTGTAGGTGTCAGCATGCTGATCCACAGATTCACCAGAGAACCTGAGGTTGCCATACATCAAGTAAATTTTAAAAAAGTACCAAACACAAAACAGGAAACTGTCAACTCCCTATCCTTTCTCCTTATTCTATTTATATCATATAAGTCTCAACAGTATGAAGACTGCAAGGTGGATGTCTGCATTTGTCCAGAGTACTCAGTTATCTGCTTTGGATAGCTTTGTAATTGAGTAGGACTGATTTCTTTAACATGTGCATTTTAAAAAGAAAAACATGTTTCTTTGCATAGTGTAGAAGCTATTGAATAGAAATGAAGCTTTCTGTGGCTTCATATACAGAYCATTCCTGCAGGCAGTGTGAGCTTCAGATTCAGGCCTTTTTCCAGCCTAGCAGGACTGAAATATGTTACACAAGAGAGCATCCAGACCAATTTCAGGGATAGCTGTGAAGTTAAGGGATTGGACAGTGGTTAGGGCACTCCTATAGGCTTCTTCAGTTTAAAGGATGAGGTCTTCCAATTAATGTATGACCTCTGAGTATTAAGATGCCCAGAAAAGTTTCTGCAAGCTGTTTATAAAGGCCAAGGACTAAGTCAGAATGTGTGCTATGGATATTTCTCAGTGGCCCAGATTCCTTAGAATCAACAGGAACAAAAATAGGCCCCCACTAGGCTGGCAGCGTACGTGCATGATCACYTGCACTCAGACATATAAGAAAATTTTTCTTTAATCAAAATATTGTTTAAAGCCTCAGTTTAGTCACCAAGCATAGAAGAGGSCACATGTAGCCCCCCTCTCCCTCAATAGAAAAGACCAAAGGACTTAAAAAWATAAAAATATTAAACTAGACTTGCTTTTGCTACGCAGGTTTTGTAAGTTTGCTCTGATATATGTTCTGCATCATTGCCACAAGGTTTCCTATTAAAAAACCCCAAATATTAACAACTAGAAACTGTGCCTTCACMTAAAAGTACCTGCAGATGAGAGAGCCCCTCATTTTTAGAACTTATGTGGGGTTACAAGCTTGACATTGGGCAAAGGCTGTGCAACAGTAATTGCACAGYGTGCTCCAGTCAAGAAACACAGAGCAGGATGCCTATCAAGTTTATTTCCCTGGAGAAGAACCATTGTTACAGCAAAGGAAAAAAGCAGTTGGTCRTCAGTGAAAGCCTAGAGCTCAAGATTAGTGATTCTGTAGTGATTGGCATTTGTTAACAGGACTGAAACTAGGAAGACAAAAATTTTAAAAGGAAATCACAAAACAGAAGCCTTCCATCATACAGAGGACTGAAGCTTGTGATCTCAAACAGATTTTAGAAGTTCTGAATCCAGAACTCCAGAATCTCATTAACTCCAGGAGTAGTCAGGTGTACAAAACTACAGCAGTGCATAATGCATTATCACTCAGACCAGAAAGGCACAAAACTCTTCAGAGACACTAATAAGTTAAATGGAATAGGAGAGTTTGGGGGTGAGAGTTATACCATTCTCACTCAGTGACTAAGAAGCACATGGCAACAGACTAAGCTGCAAGGAATGAGGTTTGGAGAAATGAGTGACCTTCTCCATACTCTTTTTTCAAGGCACAGAGAGGTATAAAAACAAATGTAAAGATGAAAATTGTAGAAGAAAGTTTAAAAAGAAAATTCACTCCAAGTCAAATTTCTTAAATGTCCAGTGAATAACAGCTTGGTACCAACCTATTTTGTACAGGTGATACAAAATCACATACCCAACTATCAGCAGTAGTGACTAATGTCTATGTCACATACTCTCAATTATCTTTTTGATTCATTTGACTAATCATGAAAGTTGAACTTTAAATAACAATCTAAATGAGGAAGCCTACACAATCTGCATTTGTCATGGGTACTCTCCTCTATGCTTTTACAGTAGAGGAATTTGAAAAAAGGAAAATATTTAAAAGGTAGAAAGAGGCAGGAGGAAAGGAAAGAAAAAAGGAATTAGGAAGCAAGGGTGATGTCAGGCAGCAAAGTCAGAAGAAAGGAGTCATCTGTAGTGCATTACGAAAAATCATCCAAAAAGCAGGGGGTTACACATATAGTTTATTCAGCCACTGTTGCCAGCAGTAACTACTTCAAATGAGTCACTGCTGGAACTGAAAATCTATTTGTTGCAGGAGTTCATGAATAAATCAAAAATTGACTTCCCCAAAATGTTACATGCACTTCCCTGAAGAGCTGTTGCAAATTCAGGTAAAAAAATGAACAAAAAAGATAACTAAAATACCCTCATCAAGGATGACAGCATTTAGGAGAAAGCAACACAGATCTGAAATCAAACTCCACCTCATATGTCATCATCAGTAGGTGAAGTTGCCAATAGGCTCAGAAGCAGAGGGAAAAAATAAAGATCTGAACTTTTTAGCTGAGTGAATATGGATGATACTTTAAGCTTTCTTCTGATAATGTACCTCACCATCCCATTTTGAGAAAGGTGATATTAAGCTGGGGGAGGGAAAAGTGTTCTAAATTAAAATCCCTGAAAATGAGTAAAGAACATAGTATCTTCGTATTTTTATTTCCTGCCTCACAATTTYTCTGTTCCTTCTTACATAAGCTGTGTTTGAAGAGCGTTTTATTAACACACAAAGCAACAAGCTCAGACCCTACTCACAGAACATGTTCTTTCTTCTCTTGTAAGTACTGCAGTCCATTTTCAAGTAGACAAAAAGTGCAGAAGATCCAATACTAGGGTCCAATTTTGGTTTATTTTCCACTGTTTAGCAGAGTATAAGAGCAAACACTATTAATTGGCCAATGTCTTGTGCTTGCTTCACCATCTTACGTGTTAGAAGCAAGTATTTATTATCATAGAGTAATTAGGGCTGGAAARGATCTCCAGGGTCACTGAGTTCAACCTTTGACTGAGCACCACCACCACAGCACTAAGTAGCATGTGAGATTGTTCCTTGAACACTGCCAGGGATGGTGACCTCAACATCTCCCTAAGCAGCCTGTTCCAATACTTCATCACCCTTACAGTGAAAAAATTCTTTCTAATATGTAATCTGAACCTCATCTAGCACAACTTGAGGCCATTTCATCTTGTCCTGTCACCAGTTGTCTGGGGGAGAGGCAGACTCCCTCCTTACTACAACTTCCTTTCATTGTAGCTGTAGAGTGATAAGGTCCTCCCTGAGCCTCCTTTTYTCCAAGCTAAACAATGAAAACTCCCTCATCTGCTCCTCACAGGAGCACTCCATATCCTTCGCCAGCTCCATTGCCCTTCTCAGGACATGCTCCAGAACCTCAATTTCTCTGTTGGAGTCAGGGTCCCAGAACTGGACACAGAATTCGAGGTGTGGCTTCGCCAATGCTGAGTACAGGGGGATGATAACTTCCCTGGCCTTGCTCTGTTCCTCATACAGGCCAGGCTGCCATTGGYCTTCCTGGCCATCTGGGCACTGCTGGCTCTTGTTCAGCCAGCTGTCAACCTGCATCCCCAGGCCCTTTTCTGCTGGGCTGCTTTCCAGCCATTCTGACCCAAGCCTGAAAGGCTGTCTGGGGTTGTTTTGGGCAAAGTGTGCCTGACACTTGGCTTTATGGAATGTCATACCATTGGTCTTGGCCTATTGATCCAGCCTGTCCACRTCCCTCTGCAGAGCCTTCCAGCCTCCTAGTAGATCAACACTCCRACCCACCTTGATGTTGTCAGCAAACTTACTGGGGGTAACTCAATCCAAACCATTGATAAAGATGTCAAGCAAGACTGGTCTCAATACTGAGCCTTGGGGAACCCCACTAATGACCGGCCAACAACTGGATATGGAACCAGCCRCATTCACCACCACACTTTGGACCCAGACATCCAGCCAGTTTTTAGCCCAACAAAAAGTGCACCTTTCCAAGCCATGACCTCACAGCTTTTCCAGAAGAATGTTGTGGGAGACAGTATCAAAGGTTTTACTGAAGTCCAGGAAGACAAACAGCATTTCCCTCRTCCACTAGACAGGTCACCTGGTCATGAAAGGAGATCAAGTTGGTCAGGCAGGACCTGCCTTTTCTAAATCCCTGCTGTCTGCTGATCCCCTGATTGTCCTGTAAGTGGTGCATGGTGGCACTCAAGATGATCAGTTCCATAATCTTCCCTGGCACTGAGGTCAGGCTGACAGGCTTGTAGTTTCCCAAATCATCCTTCAGGCCCTTCTTGCAGATGGGCATCACATTGGCCAAGCTCCCATTGTCTGGACCTCTCTGTTTAGCCAGGACTGATGATAAATGATGGAGAACACCTTAGTAAACTCTTCCACCAGCTCCTTCAGTACCTTCAGATGGACCCCATCCAGCGCCTTCTGAGAGTCTGAGTGGGACAATAGGTCACTAACTACTTTTTCTTGGGTTACAAGGAGTCTGTTCTGTTCCCTGGCTCTGTCTTCCAGCTCAGGAGGCTGGTTGCCTTGAAAATACCTAGTTTTTTTGCTGAAGACTGAAGCAAGGAAGGCATTAAATAACTCTACCTTTTCCTCTTTGCATCCAAAAAAGGATGGAGATTTTCCTTGGTCCTGATTTTTTTGTTAATGTATTTMTAGAAATGATTTTTATTATCTTTCTCAGTGTGGCCAGATTGAGTTCCAGCTGARTTTTTGCCTTTGTACATGACCTARTGACATCCTTGTACTCTTCCTAAGTTACCTGGCCCTTCTTCCAAACATTGTAAACTCTCTTTTTTTCCCCTGAGTTCCAGTGAAAGCCCCCTATTCAGCCAGGCTGGTCTTCCCTGCTGACTTGTCTTTTGTCACGTAGGGACGGAAGTGTTGATAGCTTTATGAAATGTTGCTGTTCCTTGGGTAAACTGAMCGGGAGATAACTAAACTAGGACAATAAAATAGTGGTTTCATTGAAGCTGACATACCATGCAGTTTCAGTCATGCACTTAACTTAAGTACTGGAATTATGAAAGTGCAGARCTACTAATGAAAGGCAATTTTTGCATCTTGACTCTGTGTGCAGTCTTGATAAGGTATTCTTTCAGCTYAAATATATACTTGATCACTACAAGCTTAGCTACTTGCTGTGACTTTTAAGCACATCTGGTGTAAGAAAAAATTAGATTGCTAAATCAAAACAAACCATTTCTACTCCAGGCAGAGAGAAAGTAACAGACTTGTTTAGCCCCTGGAGAAGTCAGTAAGGTGATATTTAGTAACTTTAGAGTTAAATTGAGAGGAAGTGCTAGCTGGTCCATGTAAAGCAGAAGAATCTCCTGTACYCCAGAATATTTTAAGGTCTTTATATTAGGAAATCCCAATTTTCAGTGCTGTGTTCATTTATTGTAATACAGTGATGCATTAGCTAAGCAAAACCTATCATCCCAATGGCATGACTTAATTAGCAAACATTATCATGCTTTGAGAGAAGTATGGGCACAAACAGTCCTTGGCTCTTTTAACTGACATAAGGAAACTTTCATTTGTTTGGATTATAATTCCTCACACTGTTAAGCTTGCAAATATAAATTCAATAAAAAAGAGTTAGCTGTTAGCTCATAGCTTACTGAGCTTTCTCATCAAAACTTGTAGCTCTACGTTTTGTTTATCTAAGATCAGTAGTCTACAATTAACCCTTCTGAGTTACTTCAGATGGAGCTTGCTGAAATGCAAACTAGTACCGTACCAGAAGAAAAAGAAAACATCCATTTAATTTGCTTTTACTATAAAGTGCATCTGTTAAATACAAGCACTGCAAAGGTCAGACTTCACTGAAACTGAATATTTTAGCCTTTGACTGCTAGAAATGCTCATCTGGTTAAAAGATAGCAATCTTTGAAAGCTTCTAATAAAACTTTTGACTTAGTTTATCTTTCCAATATTTAGCCTGCTTCCTCTAACCCACAATGATTCCTTCTTATCAGTAGCTTTGAGATCACTATTTGTCAAAGACTAAGTCTTAAGTTTCAAATGGGATGATCCAAAGGCTCCCCAGGTATGAAATGAGCAGTACAGGAGAGCTGGTTGGAATGTTTTAGTGAAGCTCCAAATGAGGTAATTGCTTGAGATAGGTGCTGTGTTAGTGCCAGTTCACACTTTCACAACTACAAACGTTGCTGAAGCTGTTTCAGGAGCCAGCAGTGTCTGTGGAGAAATTATCTTTGCCAGTGAGGAGCTGTATAATCAAACTTGCAGTCATGAGTGTTAAAACAGAGAATAAGTCCTCAATGTAGAGAAATCCCAGAAGTCCATTTAGAGATTTTAAATTCTTCTAACACTTCTAGAACTGCAAAGGGAAAACAAAGTCTGATCCACAGCTCTTACTAGTCAGAGCAGAAATTATATTTTATTGCTATTCTATGAGTTTTTCATTTATTGAATTTGATAGAGCTGTCCTTAAGTATTTTTMAATTTCAATGTACCAGTATGTAATATTAGCATACTGTGATCCTTTTTGGGAAAAATATATATGATTAAATAGCAGAATGTAGAACATAAGTGGCATATGATTAAATCAGAGGAATGAGCAGAAGTGTATGAAATCATACATATGTGAATTTCATGCTTAGTTTTAAATTATTTTTTAAACAGAATTGTTTATTTTGGCTTAAAATTAAAGTGGTCATGCTACACTAATTGCTTTGTACCTGATATGCTGAAGTACTGGAGTACTTTGCAACCAATCTAATATATGAGATTCTTAACTTTTTTATTTCCCTCAAGTAGGAAAACTTTAGGCTTCATAAATTGTATGGCAGTTCATTCATTTGTTATTTAGTAATTTTAAATCAGTTTCCTGTTTGTTTTGAATTCTTACTTTAAAAGTCAATTTTCTTTTAGGCAATTAAAAAACAGAATTCTGGGAGTAGGGGGTGGAAGGGAGAGGGTGTGGGGTCATACTAACAGAAATTATTAAAATGCAAGCATCTATTTTTCCCTCATACTTTGGATTAAATCAGTAAGGTGATATTGTCCCATTATATTTTTGTTTCATCTTGTCATTCCATTATATATGGGAAATAATTTGCTAGTTGCAGAAGCCACCAGAGAGTGGCTTTCTACCTCACTAATATTACCAAAAGACTGTCCTGGGCCGGACACTGCCCACAAATTTACTCAGTGACTTTGTGCCACACTGGACAAACCCATGATTCCCTTCAGCCAGAGGCTGAAGGACAGATGGCTGACTTTGAGCTCAAAATGCTCACRAGCTCTCTCTCTTTTAACACAAAGCTCTATTTTTAGTTCATATTTCTATGAAAAATATTTTTTTCCTGTAGAATATATTCGTCCCTCTKTTTATCTATCTTTCAGGTCTTTCTTAGGATTATTAGTCTTGCAAACTCAATTTTCTTTATGATATCTTTTGCATCTCGTATCTGGATTCCATGTCCTCCTCTTCCTCTCTCTTCTCCCACCTCTCCCACTTTTTGACACTTTTCTAGATACTTTGCTTCGTATTTGGTCCCACTCTTCATCCCTTATTTGTCTGTGATTCATTTTCCAGTCTCCTGCCTTAGGGTTTGCGCTCTGTGCCGCTGCTCTCCCTGTCACCTGTATCCTGTATTTCTCATTCATGCCAAGAGACCCTTTCCTGTTGTTTCTTCTCAGTTGTGAATGCATGGTTTGGCTCAGGTTAGGAGTGAGATCATAGAGCAGGCCTGGAGAGGAGGTGTGGAGGATATACCACCACATTTTGGTGCTGTGTCTGTTTCTAGAGTTCTGGAAACAGGAATGATAGGTCTGGTAAATACCAAGATCCCATGGGACAGAACTGGTGTAGGGTTTCCCCTACTGAGTGTTTCTTACATTTCCTAATCACTTCTTTCTTCTTCTGTAAGGCAGTTCTTCATGTTGCCTCACTGGTATGAAGAGCTGTGAGGTTTGTACAGTTTAGGGAAAAGGAGTGACCATTATTCTGCCCTTTCCCAGAGACCTGAATGACAGTTTTTCTTCCTAAACTCCAGCTCCTGACAAGAATGTATATAAATGCTTGATGTCACTTGCTTGAATACCTGACTACTCACATACTTTATATTAAGGCCATAAATAAAGTATGCTAAAATGTAGGTTTATTCAGTATGTACCACAGTGCATTGTTACTAGTTTATGAAGAAGGACTATTAAAATGTATGAAGCAAAGCAGAGAGAGTAAACCTTTAAAAATRAAATTTCAATCCATAAAAATCAGTGCTCTGTGTTTGTCATAATAATATCTTTGTAGACATGTACACTGCAAGAAGACACATTTTGCTATAGTATTAAGGCTTTTTTCTAAATTTCATTAATGCTCTGTGAAAATGTGTGTCATTGTGTAAAATATCATTAGACTGTAGTTCTCTGTCTTTTGTAGGTAGCTATTTTGAAAGTACTGCCAGAAACACACAGCACTCCCACAAATTGCCTTTTTTAAACTAAAGAACAGCTTTACAGATTCCCTTGACACCTATTAAGTATGAGCTAATACTGCCTCCATGCCACCTACACACGATCTCAGCATCCATTCCATAGTTTTGAATGTCTGTACTTCTACATCCTACACCTTTTCTATAAAATTAAAAAATAAGAAATTAAAAAATAAGAAATTAAAAAATAATTTAAAAAAAATAAAAATAAGAAGAGAAAGAAAGAACAGCTCCCTCCCAAAAAAAACCCAGCTGGCCCATAGCAGCATTGAAGCTTTGGTAGTCATCAACAACAATTTTACGTAGTCTTTAAAAAATGTATCATTTTGAAAAACAACATTTTAAACGCTAATGCTTTCCTAATTAAAATAACTATGACTGTAATTCACAGATGGTTTACTTTTACAGGAGTCTGAATGACATTAGAATTTCAGACTCAGATGACAGCACTTTGTAGTCCAGAAAAATATTGAAATGTGAGTGTTTTAGTGGAAGAACATTTGAACCATTTTTCCCCTAGGCAAGCAGGAAACATTTTGTGATTAAAGAAGAGGCCAGACTGAAGACAGGTGGCAACCTCAAAAATTGTTTTGATATGTGACATGAAATTCCAACATTTTTCAGCATTATTGCTTTCACTGAACACCAGAACTATAAAGAGGGCAGTGAGACTATCTTGTTCTCTTGGTCAGCCTGAGAGGCTCTCAGATATAATTCAAAGACTAAGCAACAGAGATTTCTATCTGTACTAACATAATCAAACGTGTAATAGTAGTTTCTACTATACATGCTTCTGTCTAGAGCTCTGCTCTCTGTAGACCTGTCATATGATGTAAAAATCTATAAATAGCTTTTATCTGAATGTAAAAAAGGATTTGTATTGACATTTTGTATTTCTTCATTCACTTAAAAATTGTAGCAGGCTTCTACTAATGAAGTTCATAGCATAAGTGATGCCACAATAACTCCATTTATATTGTTCCTAGGGTGTAGGATGAAGGGAAAGAGCAATAAGGCTTTGCATGTCCCCTAGATAGCTTTGTGACTGCTGTGTCAGACACTTGTAGCTAAACCAACATAATCTTCAATTGTCTTGACTGTGATTTTGTGACTGCATACTGCGCAATAAATTGCAACTCATTTAGTTAAGTTACACTTTTGAAATATAGCCTAAATGTGACCAACCAGCGTGTCAGTGATGAGACTAATTGAGAATGGGGTTGTTAATTTTGCCATAGGCAYTCCTAGAGCCTTTTAAAGCTTAATAAGCTCTTAATAAGAGCTTTTTTTAAGGTTTGAAAGTGTAAATTTTCATCCCCTTTTCTACTGTCAGAGTATCAGTATTGCTGTAATAAGGGGAGAAGCTAGAACTCTGAATAATTAAGGACAAAGGACAGAAATAAGGAAAAATTGGRTGATTTGGCATAGGCCGGAGACAGGACAAAAAAAAAAGTGTGATGTAGAGGCTTTGTGGAAAGGTAGAGTATAAAGAGRAAATTTAATCAGAGTAGAGGAATATAATTTTATTAAGTATTTGTTCTCAGGCTTTGTCTGAGAGCTGCTCAGATGGAATGGTAATTATTATAACCACACAATAATTTAATTACAGTTAACTATATGAATAATAATTCAGTTATTTTTTTCAGAGAATTCTGTATTCAAGGAAATGTAAGCAAGACTATGAAGATATTAATAGCCAAAACTAATGATAATGCAGGTTCAGAATGTGGTTTGACAAGATGGATGGGAAAAAACCTGTTCAATGAGCAAAGGGTTAAGATAACCAGGTGAATAGAGAATTTTGAAAGCTGAGGAAGAAAAGTAAAAAATTTTATTGGAAGTCATCAGTCAGGAAAATGAAGATGAGAATGTGGCCCTAAGAGCAGCRTGTGAGTGCACAATTGGATCTCAGGGAGATGGCCTCAGGTTAACCACTGCACAAAGAGAGCCTATTCCCTGTTTCTGGCTTTCTACAATGGTGAGACAAGTAACACGTCATTTTTGTCACCTACTTCCACACACTTTGTGATAATTCAAAAGGGACTTTTTTATAGGGAAAAGAGAGACGAATGAAAAAAAAATTAGGAAGCATTCTAGTTTTGCCATTTGAGTGCATCTGATTTTAATTAAAAGACTAACAACTGCACCGTCATTGTTAGCTCAAACTTCAGGATTCCAGATTTTTAAAACATTTGATTCAAATTAGTTTCTCTCTACAGTAGAGAGAGGTGAAGCCAAGGGACAAAAMTTTGCCACAATAATTTCTGATTTAGTTAATAGAGTAATGCCGTGAAATATATTACCTGGCCTTCTGTCATCCAGCCCTACAAGGATGTACATCTCACAGTGTTTGGATTAAAAACAATTTGGAAGGGTGTGCAATTAACCCTCCAGATACCTGTCTCCCAGATTTAAAGTGAAAAACACCAGTGGAACAGTATGGTTCAGTAAGAAGAGAGTGAGCTTATAAACTGGAGACAAACAAGAGTTKGAATGAATTTCTGCAATTTTAGCCAGACTTATATGAATTAATCAGTATGCCTATTAGCCATAAAAAAATTAATAGTTAGGCAAAAGCTAGAATCTTTGAGGGTAGCACAATTTTCTGGCACTGCTCCTTTTATTTTTATGAAGTCAAGAAAGTTATTTCTGCAAAATTCCTGAGAAAAATGATTGGTTTATTGATTGGGGTTTTTTTCCAGTTAYTTGCTGGTTTTAGAGTTGCTAGGTTGTGTGTGGTTTTTAAAGTCTATTAGAAAGGAATGCTTTTGAAGATGATACAAGAATTTTATAGGACTGTTCCGGCTTGTTCAGAAGGTATCAAAAGAAAGGTGTTTTCTCCTGGTCTAACTATATAAACTTTCCTCTAGAGGAGTGAGCAAATCTAATGATTGTTACTTCAAGAACTAGATGATTAAACCAAGATACTACACAACACCAGAATCAATACTTAGGAGATTATTTTTCACAAATCAGCTGCTCTGTCTCTGATCCTGAAAGGAGACCCAAAGCACAGCTTCAGTAAGCAAGGCTGGGAACTAGGATTCATAACTTTACTGGATATTAGGAGTCATTGTCACCAATGACAGTGTGTTTCTCCCATCGTCCAACTTCAGTTAAGTTCTTCCTGTTCCACAGATGGCWGCTATCTCACCATTTTCTGTTCTACATGGGTTTGCCTTACCACCTTTCCCCAAGCACACACCCTTCTGCTTTAGAAGACCTAAACCTTATTTTCTATTATGTTGTCTGGCATATGAGATTCAGAATGCTTCTCCCCCCAACTTGTATTTAACTTGAAGATTGTACTATTTGTTCTGAATATTTTTGGAAATGAAGTGGAACTATCTGTCTGACAGCTTGTTCATCCTTTACAAACACATCTTTTATTCAACCAAGTGATAACTGCATTTCTGTTACAGAATTGGCATTGTACTGTTCCTAAATTGCAGATATTATTTCAACCCTTTGCTGGATTGTTAACATACAATCTCTATTGACCTGTCATTGTTTTGGCCTTACTTGTTGATGATTTCTCTGCTGTTTGTATTCTAGATAGGAGTTCGAAAAGTGTTTCTTAAGTACTGGCAAGCTGACCATCTCAACGATTTGTGCCTTCAGCTTCAGAAGAAAATTATAACCTGCCAAAAAGGTAACAATTACAGAACAGGTATTCCTGAGCTATTGCTTTGTACATGGAGCAGAACATTGCATAGCAAAGAGATTTTCTCCACCTTGAATAGTTGCTGTATTTTATACATTTACCTACAGATATACACAGATTTTTGAGATAATAGCATTGCACTTTCTGTCGGTCAAACATAATTTTATGACAGTCTTGAATGTAATTAAAACTTACAGGATCTTGAATATTTTCTTTTTAGAGTAAGTTCAGTGATTTTTTTCAAGGCWTTAATATCACCTTTACTTTCTTTTTCATATAAAATATGGAAACAGTGATACAAAATTGGAATAGTTTCAAATATATCAACACTAAAACCAAAGCTAATAAGTGAGTGTGTTTAGTTGTCCTTATTTTTCCCCTTTTCTTACTACTTTCTTATTTGACTGCTAGTTTTTTATGTTTTTATATTTTATGTTTTTATATTTTATTTTTCCCCATTTTACACCTGCATTTTTCCTAAGATCACTGCACTTTTTGACATATTTTTAAAAGGAGGTATTATCCACTGCATCATGATTTCCTGTTACTTATGCTCCATTTTCTGTTAGTCTCCAGTAACTACTGAAAATATGAATAATGCTTTGTTTGAAGAAGCTTCCTCTACCATTCAGTATTTACCTAATTGGCTGATGTCTGCAACAAATCCCATTTTCACCTATTTAAAGGAAATTAAAATTACAAAATCTTATCTTTTTTATTGTCAGACACRCAATATTGCAGACTTAAGAAACATAAACCTCTTTCATTTTAATTATCTGTTCGTCACTGTAAGCAAGTAGTGAAAAAGAGGAAGTTRAGAGAAAACCTGAAGCAAGTGAAATCCAAATGGTAACAGTTCAGAAATTAACATGGAGAATGATAAGTAACAGACACCACAGTTTAGCTGAGTTTATAACTTGGGTGTGATTTGTTGCTGCAAATTACCCTATTGCATTTATRCATTTTGAAAAGCAGTAACAGTTTATCCTCTTCCCCTTGTTATGCTGACTTATAAAAGAAAGGAAATATTTATTTTCAGAATCCAGTGTGCAAACAGAATGCTTCAATATAACCCTCCACCAAAATTTAAAACCTCCTCAGACATGTCCATATTTTGCAGAAGTAAGAGAACAGTTCACCAAAGCCTGCCTGAAGAATGAAGATAATAGGGCTTCTTGGCTCCTTACAAAATATTTTTCTTGGTTTTGTTTCTATCCTCCTTAATTAGGGTAACTTGAAAAGTCATTTCTGCCAAAAGTGTGTGTTTAAAGCTATGGCTCATCTGCATGCTTTTTATGATCTGGGGAACCTGAGAAAATGAGGAACTTGGATGAGTAAGCAGTAGTTAGACATCGACCTCGAATCATTAGCTCATGAAAGAAGCTGCCTTTTGAAAACAGGTGYAGTTGTAAACTTGTACAATTAGCATGCCAAAGAGCTCTGGCAGATTTGGAATTTAATAGAGTACCAGTACATTGTTCTTATGTTATCCTAAAATTGGTATCCAAATACTTTACACTGACATAGTCATGCTTAGTGAGTAATGATGTCAGTCCCAATGCATTTCTGTCCCCTCACCCTTTACATGGGGGGGACTTTGGAAGCTAGGTTTCTCCTGAAAACATATTGAATGCTAAACTAGTCAATAATCACAATATAACAAAAAATAAATCTGTTTAAAAACATCCAAAGGACGGCTATGAAAATGGTGAAAGGCCCTGAGGGGAAGCTGTACGAGAAGCGGCTGAAGTCACTTGGACTGTTTAGTCAGGATAAGGGGAGACTGAGGGAAGACCTCACAGCAGCCTACAACTTTCTCATGAGGAGGACTAGAGGAGAGACACTGATCTCTGCTCACTGGTGACCAGTGACAGGACCCAAGGGATCMTCATGAAATTTTGAGGTTTGTTGGGCAGTGGAACAGAGTCCCCAGGGAAGTGGCCACAGCACCAAGCCTGACAGAGCTCAGGAACAGTTTGGACAATGCTCTCAGGCCCAGGGTGKGACACTTGAGGTGTCCTGTGCAGGGCCAAGAGTTGGACTTTGATGAGCCTTGTGGATGCCTTCTAATTCAGARTATTCTGATTCTATGATTCTAATTTCCGTTATCAGGCTTTAAATGTAGCATCATACACTTAGAAAAGAGCTTAGATTTAAAGGAAAACAGRTCTTCTCAAAATTCCTATCAACTCTTTTTACTTCAAGTCTAACTAGCAATCCCTTCTTCTAGGTCTGAGGGAAAAAACCCCAAAACAAAGCAAACCATATAAGTCCTTCCTGATATCCTGAAACTTACCTTACACAAGCAAAGAAAGGGGTCAAACTAAAGTGAAAGTGTGTGAAGAAACACTTTTACTTAAAAATGTATCTGTGAGCTTAGAGACTTTGTCATATTTTTTTCTTCAGGAATGAGAGCTATATATGATACATTTTGACCTGAATCACTGTGAAAATTGTTTGTACCTGTAGGAAGGGCAATCATGCTGAAAGTTCTTCCATCAGAGTTCATGTAGATGAAGAATTCACTTGAATACATTGTATGCACAATAGTTAATAAATTTCTCACATAACCCAGATCCATGGTCTACTGGAATTTTGGCTATTCCAATCCTCATCCTTAGGTGAACTCTAGAATACTAGATATTTTTCTGCCCTGTGGGTGCTAACCTCAATTATTTTAATTTGCATTATGAAAATTATTTTAGATCTACATAAATGAGGAGCAAATTSACAAGGCAATCATAGTACCCAGTACCCAACAGTAGTAGATGAAGCTGAGCAGTAAAAGTCTAGGATCTGAGAGTTTCATTTCACAGCAGTTTTTTAGATTATGAAATTGTTCTGTTTAACTATAATCAAAATCTTTCAAATGTTCTCATAGAGAAGGAAGKGTGGAGAAATATGTATCATTTAATGAAAAACCTGAACTACTCAGTTAATGAAAAAGTGTGCAAAAGAGGGATGTCTATCTGCCAACCCTTCTGAATGCTTTGCTGAATGTTTCTTCTTCATTTTGGTGAAAGCGCATAATTCAGAGTAGCTGTAGTCTCTAAATGTTACAATTAGCTCTACTGGATCTCATTTTATTGGACCATTCTAGCAGGCTACTCTAAGCTGCTCATTCACACCTGCTAACAATCTTGTCAGAGACCTGATCTCTTAATTTCTTTATTTTAAACAACCTTGATGGTGTTACCAATCTTTTTTTTTTTTCCTCAATTTAAAAGCACACACAGAACCTTGTAAAAATGTTATTTTAAATTACAGATTTTTTTTCCAAAGTCACCCAGGATTTGATGTTTGTTTTTGCTCTGCAGAGGATAGGTTTAAAGAGAATATTTTAGGAAAAGGCATTTTTTTATTATGAAGCTCTTTCAAAATTTTTATATTTGTGAGCAGTGAACTCTGATAATGTTCTATGCATGTATTCATTCTTTTTGCAACAGTAACCCTTAGATTCAGACTCAGCAACACCTTTATTATGAATACTCTCATAAAATTGTCAACAATAACTGTACTATTAATTTCCTTTTCCAGTAAATTTGGTATGTGCATTAATGTTTCAGAGTGTAAAGAAGTCAGATTTTATGGAATGCAATTAAAGGCATTGATTGGTTGTGATTATAAAAGTATAAATCTTCAAAGCTGTCTATCATAAATTATTATCAGAAATTATTTCAGGTTATCTGAATTTGAAGGTTTTCAAACCCAGTGAATTTTGGATAGAAGCAGTATTATATTATTCTTACTACTTGTCAGATGGGCACTGAGCACCTCTATAAAAGAAATCTTTTTTTTAGTGTTTAAACAAGGCACTAGAAGATGATATAAAGTACCTTACATTACCCTATGTTTTAGCTGTTTATTTTATTCAATAACATTTTATATTCATAGAAGACTAATTGTATTTTTCTCTGTTGACATTTTCCTTTTACATTATTTCAGCTTGACTCTTCATCATTTAATGTTGTTCTGCAGTAATCCTAAATCTGAAATTTAACTGTGTTGTTGTAAATACCTAACACATTTTAACTTTTTTATCCTGCAATCAACACTCTCTGCATCTTCCCCCAAACTCAAGCAAACATCTTACCCAGGCTATTGTCTGCTAACTTCACTGATGAAAAACTTTCAGTTGACCAGAAAAAGAGTAATCATAAGAAGCAGTGATGAAGTTCTGACCTGTTTTTTCATGTAAAACACTATTTAAGGCAACAGACAAATAATTCTAAAACAAGAAAGCAGGTTCTTCCCTATGAGATATACAGCRTGGTTCTACATCTGGAAGCAAATATGATCTTGTGGAACTTAAAAAAAAACCAAAAAAACAAGCACCCACACAAACACAGTACTTTCAGTTAGCATCTTTCTGCCTTCTAAGCCAAAAYATAGGTTCAAAGAATATTGATACCACCTGTTGCAGGCACTGGGATTAAAATGGTGCCCAATTTATTGTGGCCACAGTGGCCCCTGTGCCTTGTGTTTCTAATCAACTGTACTTCAGAAAATCCAAAACCCAGGATACTGGGTCGTATTTGGGTAGGTTTTGTTGTAATGAATGTACTTATATAGGAAAGTGATAGAGAAAGCCRTTATAGGAGATGCACTAAAATCTTTTCCCAACATAAAGCTGACAAAGAGTGTGAAGAAAAAGTCTAATAGATAAAAGAAGCTGATGCAATGTAGATGAAAACTTTTAACTGAAATATGCAGATATGATGTGACAGATACATTTGAGAAATTTGCATTAAATTAATTTAATTGTTTTAGCTGAAAGGAAATGAGCAGTGAAAGGTCTTTAAGTCAAACAAAAARCCCCCATATATTTGGTATGATTTTGTTGGGGTATTAGGTACATCAAAACACTTACAGCATTTTTTAAAGCAGAACAACAGCAATMATTTAATTCCTACTGCATTCACTGCAATTCATTTATCCAGGCTTTTATTTTGAAACAATCTTTTGACCTGCGCAGTGTAAATGTATGCTTTCACAATCTATAGTACACATCTATGTATGCATCATACATTACGCATATGTAAGATGTATACATTTTATTACATATGTTTTGTAATTTAATAAAAAATAGCATTCAGTGAAAATAAACATTTTGAGTTCTGAAAGCTCATATTTATTAATTTCCTTTCACTACATTGTTTTAGGCACTGGCAGTGGAAAACAGAGCTCCACTATGRGTTTTACTCCACTAAGAGTAGTCTTAGTTTTACTCCACTAAGTGTTTTGCTATGCTATTTATATGCCATCAGATTTCTTTCCTAATTTGTATAAGATATTGACTGAACTTGGCTGCTCATGTTTAAGCAGAACTCACAGTGATATTAAGTTAATTCCCCAATTAGTTGTCTTTCACTGGTCCATATTTTCTCCTTCCATTATGGTAGTTATAAGAGGATTTCTAGCTCGCCAGCGCTTGCTACAGAAGATGAACATCAAACAGCAAGAGGTCACCTCAATAAAAAGCTTCTTGCAGAATGCTGAGGATATGGGATTGAAAACATATGATGACTTGGTGATTCAGAATGCCTCTGACATTGCTCGGGAAAATGACCGGCTCCGCAATGAGATGAACGCTGCTTGCCACAGGGAGAAGGGAGAGGCTAGAAACAGGCCAGAAGAAGGCCAGAAAAGGTAGGATGAGAAACACCTGCTGTGAGGAATTAGTAAGTCTCTTCAGTTTTTATGAATTCCTTCCCTGCTTAGAAAACAATAGAAATGACGGAAGGATTGCGAGAGGATTCTCAAGTATATGCTCATCCCAAATCAATATCAGGTCATATTTTTTTCCTGTGGATCAGATAATTAAGTGTAGAAAGTTAAGGAGACCACCATATCCCATTCAAGGGGCACTGAGCTTAGAGGAACTTATTCAAGTCTCTGAGACATTTATTTTTTACWGAAATACTTCTAATTCTATGATAAATAGATTATAGTTTAACTTCACCAGACCAAACAAACAAAAGAAAAATTCCTCTGACTTAAAATACCAACACTGAGAAATTGCCAAGGCAATGAAAAACAGTTAGGAAAGTGTTAAAATACAGTAAAGTCCACACTAATAATTACTGATTTCTCACTGAAACAAGCAGATTGATTGTGAGGAGGATGCTTTTATTTAAAAATAGGCAAATGTTGTTTTTTTAACTCATGTCAGAATTTTCAGGAATACCTACTTTACAAGCCCAGTAAATGCTGGAGAGCCATTCTCTAGGAACTGAGTCTCTGATTTCTCTCTTAGACAGCTGAGAGTCAGCTCTRTCTCAGAGTTAGCATTTGCAGTTAATCGGTACGTGTCAATAGAAAGAATGTGTCTATAACTTGCTGGACACATAAATGTTTATTTTTACATAGGAACTTAATTTTCATCCAGAACAGCTCCCTTTGCTATCATTGCTTTTGTCAGTGACTTTAATAAAAGTGAAAATGGCAGTGCATCTGCTTAATTAGCTTCAAATATCCCAGTGATTACATATTGGAGGAAATGCCTTTGTAGGAAAGACTGTAATTAAACATTACAGTGAAAACAAATTATCCACTGAGCACCATGCTTTCATCTTTTGCTATTTCATTTGCTTCATGGGCAGCTGGCTATATCCTGTGCATGAATTTCAGCTCTGCTGGTGATTTGMCATGCAGAAATACAATTTAAAAAACAAATGCTTGAGGATTTGTTTGAAAAATGTCAGTATAAACATCTTCTATCTAGTACATTACTACTCTAAGTTAAAAGAGTCTCAATGTTTTGATTCTTGGAGGAATAAAATGTTAGAAGAATTTTTTTTAAAAATCAATTTGTCAGAAGCAGTTGGAAGGTTATTTCTCAATATGTATTCAAATAGCAAAAAAAAAAAGGAAAGGGAAAAATTGAAAAACTGGATTTTAATTGAAACAACTAAACATAACATCATAATAATAAAAATTATTATTAAAAGTAATAACTAATAATTATTTTAAACTTGAAGACATAGGGATATCTGCGTGGAATTGCTCAAGCAGCCAATATAGCTGGTTAAAAAGGCCATCTAATATTTTAAAGATTTGCATTATCTGAATAGAATTTATAGTTGTCTTTTTAGAAAATAATGATAAAGGCTCAGCATTTGCTGCCTCAGTAACTTTCTATTAAAATGGATTTCCCAGAAATTATCATTCAGATTAAAAACCCAGCTTTTGATTGTGTGTAGCAATCAAAGTGTGAACAATTCATTCAGTGAATGTCTGGTCAACAATATGAGACYGCTTAAGCAAGGCTGCATTTGTGTGAAAAAGGGCCAGTGTCCTGATTTATCACGAAACAGGAAATGGAAGAAAGCTAGCAGCTTGATCTGGATTTGTTTGTCAGAAGATTACTACCCACATCCCCTCAGCGCAGCAGGGGAGTTGTGAGATTGTTTACCAAAAAGCTGTTGTTACATTTGCATGAACAGGTTCATTGTTATTGCTTGAATAATGCATCTGGGCCTCTTTTCTGTGTTTTCAGAGCTGAAGACAAGGGTGGGAAGGTCTCTGAGGACAGCTTTGCCGGCTGTCGAACCTCTAAGCACTTTCACTCCAGCTCCGTGCCTGTCCCCATGGCAGTGGATGGCTTGGTGCATTCTGCGGCTGGGTCATCCATCAGATCCCCCTCCCTGCACTCTGTTTTCAGCATGGACGACAGCAATAGCCTGCCATCACCAAGGAAACAGCCTCCTCCCAAGCCAAAGAGGGACCCCAACACACGACTGAGTGCCTCCTACGAGGCTGTTAGTGCTTGCTTGTCGGCAGCTTCTAAGGAAACCGCTARTGAAGGTTAGACATAAAGGCAGAGACAGTCGCAAATGTTACTCTGAGTTATTGATTTATTCTTCTCACTTTGATCCTTTTAAACACAGTCAAATGCATTTGAGAGGTCCTGCTTCCTTGAAATATTTCAGTGGCAGTAAATAAAATTAGCCAATTTGTCATTTGTTCCCAAATCAGCAAAAAATACTCATGTGTTCTAATTGCCCAGTCTGACAGCAATCAAAACCTCTTTGGAGAAATCTCTCTAGAAACTAGTAATGTGTCAACATGAGCTATTCTACCCCACTGACCATTTTATTTCACCTTTTAAACTGTTAGAATATCTTGCATCACTTAAACAGAATGCTAGAATCTTGAATTTCACAGACTTAAACATTAAACTTTCTCCTACATTGTGTCTATGCTCACATGAATAATTTGTGCATTCAGTGTTTGTTTGTTTAGGTTGTTGTGGATTTTTTTTGCGATAATTTGGTTATAGTGATTTTTGTTTAGAAGAAAAGTGCTGCAAGTGTCCCAAAGTGTCTCAGTGCATTATAGTGCATATATGGCATAGTTTTGAGTTCACTTCTCAACAACACTCTCTTGTTCTATTCTCTTTTACTTTTGAAATGAATGGSTGGAAGATGAAGGAAAGGAATGCATTCTTCTTTCCTTGATAAGCCTGACTTTTTATGTTTTATGTGAATGATCCTCAAGTTTTATCAAGGAAGATCCTTCAGGTCGGGTTTAAAGCTCTCTATAAATCCCTAGTCAGGCATACAATGGATAGAAATCTTTGCAGCTCCCTCTCTCAAAATAATTACTGTTCTCATGTCTAGTTCATTAGGTGAAAGTCCACTTTCTTTAACCTCTTCCTTCAAGCTCTATGTAAGGAGGCATGAACTATGCCCAACATGCTTTTAAACTAGTATGGTTTAAGGAGGTCTGTAGTAATTTAATCTTTCTGTGTCCAAATCTGCAAGAGATTTAACCAAGAAGTTCCATCAGGGGTGTTTTGAAAGAACAAAAAATTTATATATGTATGTGTGGTCTTARCAGTCCTGCTTACGTATACTCACAAAACAATTTTGGAGCTCTTACATGTATGAAACAACCGGAYAAGTTTCTCTGCCATATACTGATTTTCCAAGAATTTTGTCAGTTTTGTTTTTGTCCAAAACCAGCTCTGATTTATACCATTTAAATTTGGTTTTAAAAGACCACTTAACTAGGTATCTAGTCTTTTCACTCCATACATGCCTGTAGGCTATAAAGAGACATCTAGTTTAGTTAAATGTATACTCACTTGGGGATTTGCCCTTAGGCTATGGGATTCCCTAAAATTATAAATTATTTCCACACCTGCAGTACCAAAGAAGAGAGGCACATAGTATCATCCTATAATTAGAGATTTAGAGAAATTTTACATAAAAGAAGGGTTGTTTCAGTTACTGGCAGTCACATATGTGTCAAAGTAGCACTGTGCTGACTCCTAGTTGAAAGCATGCCCCTCTCCCTTGGAGCAGCAGGAGAAATAAGCACRCATTCCCATGTGTTACAGATCTTGCAGTGCACAAGTATATTTTGGATTCAAAATGTACTTCCTCAAGTGTGAGTTCTCATCTTTTAGTGGCAGTAGAGATTACCAAAGCAGATTATATGCCCAGGTAGCAAAGGCCTGTGGTTKGATAGCTGAAAATTCTGCATTTTATTCCTAGAAGTATTTACACTTTTGCTTAGAGTCCTGTATTTATGACTGATGCTCATTGTAGAACTAAATGGGCAACACTTGAGGGCTTAAACTACTAGACCAGTGTAAGAAAAAAACTGACTTTAACTTGTTAATAACACAGACCTTTTCCACTTTCCTAGTACTGACCCGTCCAAGACCACACAGTGATGACTATAGTACCATGAAAAAAATACCTCCCAGAAAGCCAAAGCGAAGTCCAAATACAAAACTTAGTGGCTCTTATGAAGAAATACCTGGCCAAAAGCCTGGGGATGTAAAAAAAGCAAGCACAGTAGTTAAACCAAGTGTCTATGACACTGTGACAGTACAGAGAGCAGCTTCTACTGATGGACCACAACATGGCGTGTTGAATCTCTTTATGTCACAAGAAGAGGAGGAAAATGAGCCTGTCTATATTGAAATGGTAGGGAATGCAGTGAAAAGCAGTTCTGCTGAAGTGGAGAGTCCAGAACAAGGAGAGTCTGTATATGAAGAAATGAAGTATTTTCTACCAGAAGAAGGAAGTAATGGTAATGGAATAATTCCAGTAGTGACTGGATCTCCTCCTCTGTTGTTTGAAAGCAAAAAAAATATTAACATTGAAGATGGAACATTGGATGGAAACAGTCAAGCAGCTTTGATCTATAAAGACTCATGTGACATTCCAGCCCCTTTCCCTAACTTGCTCCCYCACAGACCACCACTTCTTGTATTCCCTCCAACCCCTGTCACATGTTCACCTGCTTCTGATGAATCACCTTTAACACCACTGGAGGTCAAAAAGCTTCCTGTTTTGGAAACCAACCTAAAATACCCTGTGCAGTCAGAAGGTTCAAGTCCATTATCACCCCAGTACTCCAAAGGCCAGAAAGGGGAGAATGAAAGACCAGTATCTCCAGGCCTGATTGTGTTCAGTGTTTCCACCAAAGTGACTCCTCCTTCCACACCACCTCCTCCACTGCCACCACCCCCTCCTCCTGTACCACCTCCTGCTTCCTACCGGGCTTCCACACATTTTGCATCTCCTCCAGAGACTTGTGCTAGTTTTCTGATTAATGCAGGGAAAACAGGTACAAATTCAGATCTGCCAAAAGTACCTCAGAGAACCAATCCTGCTCAGCTTGGATGCTCATCTCCATTTTCCAAACTGCCTTACTCTCCGAAGGTGGCAAGAGCAGAGCACAGGAAATTGAACTCAAATTCATCATCTTCATTTTCATACAGCCCTACAAACTCAAGGTCATTGACCAGTCCCCTTGATGAGTTAACTAGCTTGTTCAACTCAGGAAGGAGTGTGCTACGAAAATCTGCAGCAGGACGCAAGATCAGGGAGCCAGAAGGTAAGATAGTTCTCTGTGCTTCTGTATTGTGTATTTTTTCTGTATCAAAACTTTCTTACCTTGGACACTGATAAAGTGGGCAAAAATGCAGAATGGAAACTTTGATTGGCCTTGATTGGGGTTTTTTTAAAAGGTCTATTGTAGTCATAAAAAGCACATATAGAATATAAATGACATATAAAAGCTTCAGGTTTTGTCTGAGATAAGACTTGTCTGAGATAAAAGTCTTCAGGTTTTGTCTCAGATATCAACTTTTCTTCTATCAAAATGTTTGTATGACACAAGTTTAAATGTTCTTTTAACATTCCAGCTGTCTCAGTAAAATAAACACAGATGTTATATTGTGCGAAAAATTAGTTTATGCTATCAAACTATAAAAATACTTTGAATTAAATATATGGCTGGTAGATGTGCTTTACTTTGAAGACTGTCTTAAAATTTGATCATTTCATATCCATGAAATTCTGTATTTGGGGATTTATTATCCCCTTAAATAATGCTTGGATGAAGAGTCATGCAGTCAACAATATTTAACAAATTAAACTAAATCCTGGTTCTGCATCTCAATGGCAACACCAACTCCAATACTTTTGGAGTACTTTACTCCATTATTTTTCTGATTAAAAAAAAAAGTTTCCAATTGAAAATATTCAGTACACTTTATATGGAAATTTCTCCCCATAGTAATCTCCTAAACACAAAATTTTGTGAATTTAGAATTTGGAGTGAGAAAATCTTTAGACTGTTTTCTCTGCTTCTTCACATTTATTTGTCCAAACAGCTTGTCTTAATCAAGAACTGTGAGCAGCATATTCAAAATAAGCAATACATGATCATAGAATTACTTAGGTTTGAAAAGAACATTAAGATCATTGAGTTCAGCTGCAAAACTAACACTTTTCATTATTTCAGCTAATCATAATTTTCCAACTGCACAGTTTCTAGCTCCTCCTGTTTGTTGCCCATGCTACATGCCTTGGTGTGGATGAACTTCCAYTGGCCTATTGATGTGCCACCTCTTTGGGAAGAATCTCAAGTTGCACTTTTGAAATACAAAACAATGCTGTAGAAAACAGGACGCATTCTCTTATTATTCATTGTCCATTTTCTTAAGTACCTACTGCTCCACTGATTTTAGTATCATATTCTAATTTACACAGCTACACTATAACAGAAGCAGGTGTTTTATCTTGCTCTGTATATGTGTGTCTGTCTGCCACCCTACATCTACCCTTGGCRCCCTACAGCCTAACAACCTTGGCAGCCTTCAGCCAAAACTGCTTTCAACCRAATACAACAAGGACATAAATGTCTCAAAATTAACTGAGTTAATTCTACAAGCTTTGTGAAAGTTAATTTCTAGTTTGAGACTAGAGACATTCAGCTATGAGAGAAACTGTGGTGAACAGAACCTTTGAGTCCTCCAGACCCTTGAAAAGCTTTAGCTGGACCRTGTTTGTTCTTGTGTGCCAAATTCAATGCTGTATGTTGAATTAGCTATGAACTGAGATTTCATCAGTTCTCAACTTCAAGAGAATGTTTTTTTCTTATGCTAAGTGTTCAAATTGATGAAACTGGTAAAGGAGTTATTACAGTAGTTTTGCTTGCTTTGACAAAATTACTCAATAGCATTCACTGYCTATAAATATATGTAGAATGTTTTCTGTGGGTTTTTTGATGGTTTTGTGGTTGATTTTGGTTGGTTGGTTGGTTGGTTGATTGTTTTTYTAAGTTAGGAGTGTTGTTTTGTCATATAGTTTATACATTTTTATCTGCTGGGAAGTAACTATTTAAGTTAGTTCTTTGGATGTATCTTCTCAAGTCTCTCTCAGTGTACCTGGTGAGAAAGTGTTGTAAACCACTCCAACCAGGTCAAAAAAAAAAACAACAAAAAACCTTTACCTTAAAATAAAATTTTCTTTGGAATGGAAGATTTCTGCAAATGCAATGATAACTAAACGTGACCAAAATAGAGTTCAGCTTGGGTCTCATGTGGGTTGAAGCTAGTGCATTAACAGAGGGTACCATAAAAAACCTCTAAATTTACCTTTCACATGGAAAATGTACTTCTAAATATTTCATCAAGGGAGCAGTAAGTATGAAAGATCAAAGTTCAAGAAAGATATAAGATAAAAAACCTTAATCAATATTTTATGAGCTAGGAAGCTACTGTATACTAAGTGCAGTTATATGTGAATAGTCCAATGATAAGTAGATGGATTGCAAGTAGCTAAGAAATACAAGTGCACATATGTGTGTGTTTTTACAATTTGCCTTTTTTCATGTACTTCAAGTGTTCATCTATTTTCTAGGGTAACAGCTGGCAAAAATTTATTTAACCTTTCATGCAAAGTAATAAGATGGCAGTCATCAGAGATGACTCCCTACAAGTTGTGTAAAACTAGCAGCTGTCAATGTGCTACTTCTGATATTTTTACCACCTCTTGCCTARTGCATATTAAGTTCCTAGAAGAGTCCTCCTTTTCTTTTTAAAATTTTTAKTATTTTATATATTGGCAATGATATGGTGAAGAAAAACTAAAATAGAATTTCATGACAGTTGAAGACATAGCCTAGAACAGCACTCTATCATGTGCAGTTTCCTTTATTTTCAGAAGTTATAACCCATCAACAATCTTAACTAAAACCAGAAAGTAAAATTGTGGGCCATTTTGAAGTCAGTGAGAGTTACTTATGGGAACCAGGGAGTTTCTGTATGGGATCATCAGCCTTGGAGAGGAAAGCCTCCTTGCCAATATAAAAGGAATGCAGACAGGTCCCCCAGCATGCCTCCCTCTCGCCTGGAGGAGTAATTCCAAAGCCTGAGAACACTTACGTCCTTTTGGCTCCTGACCTCTTTGTGAGAAAAGCTCATCCAGAATTACAGTAGAACACATTTGTAGTTTTCTGATGTGCTGAAGAGTTATTGTGAACTGAACTGAGAGCATTGTCTTTCACAAGGGCAACAAAAAAAAAAATCAAATGGCAACAACTTTCTTGGTGGTTGAGCCTGTCCTTTTTTTTAAATACAGCACTAGCCCCTGCTGGTTCAAACAGTGATCCAGATCATATAGTATGCAATGTCATGAAAAATACTTCACATGTAACAAGAGAAGGTTTTTGCTCTGCAAAGCTGTAACAGGTGAGAACCTAGGTAAGGTGATTTCTCGAAGGTTGGGAAGAGTTGTCATTGAAACTGCAATTGTATTGTAACACAGGGATTTGTTTTTACCCCATATAGAATGAGACTTGAGAGCAGATCAGTGATAATACACGGACACACAAGTCTTTTTTGTTCTCTGTGATTTCTGTAAGTGAAAATTTTAGTCTGCAAGACAGACTGAAACTGAATGGTCATGTGCAGAGCCCCTACTCAAATAGACAGGACCTGAGATTTGAAACGAAATTCAATCCTTTAATCACAAAACAACACTCCTTAGCAGGATATCCAAATATTTTTGACTATTCAACATATAAGACATTSCTTATATAAGGAAGAGACAATTACATGTTTAAGCATTTCATATTAAATATTCATGAGCAAGGACAGAATTTTCTGTTCATCAGTGTTGAGGAATGATACTCAGATTTTGCTAGGTCGTGATGTTATTTCTCTTAATTAGTATAGTTGATATTAAATTATTCCATGCAAAGGGGAATCATTTCACCTTCAGAACAAAAGGTAGAATAAATCCTAACCAATCACCCATGCTTAGATTGGCAGAGTGAGTATTCATGTGGATTTTGAAGGAGAAGTATGCTCCTTCCAAGGAGGTGTGATTTGACCTTAAACTGRGTGAATTTCTTACCTTTAGTCCATTGACATGAAGGCACAATGTTTCCTCTTTTTCCCACTTAAGAAAAAAATGACATAGATACTTAACTTCTGTGTCTGAGAAAAAGAAAATACACAAGTTTGCAACCCCACATCTAGGYGCCTAAGAAGAAAAATTACGAAGACATTTCCTTTATATATGTCACCAATGTATAGGCATCAAGTTTTGTAAAATATTGTTAGTGTTTCAGTACAAGTAAATAYGTTTATTCAAGTCTACCCATTCTTCAGTGACCTATTCCTTTCCAAATGGCTTGGTAAAAACAGCAAARGTGTGGAGACTTTAGATTGTTAACAATTTATTGTTATCAATACTGTTATCATTTGTCCAGTATCCTTGATATCCATTCTTTATGTGACCCCTTTCTTCACTTATTTCCTAAGTGACATATTTTCAATACGATTTGTGAAGCAGRTACCTTCACATATCAGTGTCTCATCCCACATTCTACAGTTTGAGCATTGAAAGTCACAGGAAGAGAGTTACAACTGACAAATAATGCAGGTACTTAGATGTACCTTGGGGCTAAAGCTTGCCAAATACCCTCTATTGAGATTGACTCAAACTTGGAGAACAACAAAATGTAATGTGTATGTATGAAAAGTACTGTCCTGTCAAAGGCAGGTATTCCTTTGATATCTAGTAAATAATTTTCCCTTATCATCAGGTAGAGCAGGCTATGGCACAGCTAACATCTCAACTGTGGATTACAAATTAAATCCCTACTTGTGCTTCTGTGATGAAATCCCCGGTCTTTTCTCTCTAAGCAACTCAGCTTTTTGTCTTAAGCAACTTAATAAAGATAATAATCATATCTCCATCTCTTTCCTATTTGTACAAAAAAGTAGATATACTTTCTTTGTGGCAAAAGCAAAAAACTTACAAAGTATGAGTAATACAAAAAGCTGTGCTTTMAACTTTTTATCTTTTACCTGTAAATGCTGGAGGAATGATTGTATAAGGCATCAAACTTCTACATCTTTGAAGCAAAATTCTCAATTCATTAAAACTTAGTCAATTAAGCTTCAGCAGACTTCTCAGAATGAGATTAATATATTTTACATAATTGCCTTAATTAATAGGGAGTGAAGGTGACTTTCTGTGACTAATTTTCAGATCAGATCTCTAAACACAGGAGAGTCATCAACCTCTGACAGAATATGTGGAGTTGGAAGGGACCTATCAGGATCATGAAGTGTGATTCCAGGCCCTGTGCAGGACACCCCAAGAATCACACCATGTGCCTGAGACTCTTGTCCAAACACTCAAAGTGAAAACAGGCTTGGTGCTGTGATCACTTCCGTGGGGAGCCTGTTCCAGTGCCCAGCCCCCCCCCCGGGTGAGAAAGTTTTTCCTGATGCACAATCCCCTCCCTTGCCCAGCTGGCCATGCTGTGCCTGATGCCCCCCAGGACAGGGATGTCCCTCCTGGCTGCCAGGGCACWGCTGGCTCATGTTCAGCTTGCCATTGACCAGGACCCCCAGGTCCCTTTTTGTGGCACTGCTCTGCAGCCTCTTATTCCCCAGTCTGTCTGTACATCCAGGGTTGCTCCATCCCAGGTGCAGAATACATTTGTTAAACTTCACAGAATTGTTGATTGTCCATCTTTCTGCAGGGACTCTGTGTCCTCAAGGGAGTCAACAGCTCTTGCCAGTTTAGTGTCATTGGCAAATTTACACTTTCACTACGGACTACTTGCAACTTCCAATCTGAATCTCTTGCTGCACGTGCAGAAAAGTGGGAGGAAGCACTGCTAGTAAGAGTTCAATGCAACTCATTACAAAAATGCCCTTTCTTGGCTAGCCACAGATGCCCTATACAGAAAATTACACAGGAGGAGACAGAACTGCTGGCAATACAGTTGCCATTCAGCCCATGCTAGGTGATTTTTCTGAGAAATAATTGTGGTTTCTATTATTGCAGGAGAAAAAGGTTAGAAGAGTCTAGAGAAAGTACACTTGATTCCTATTTTCAGAATATTTGTATAGCCTGTAGACCCTGAGAGATACCACCTTAATGTGCAGTCTTCTCCTGATCTAGAAGTCTGCCATTATCTGGATAATGTATCATGGAAAAGACCTGTTGTTTCTGGATAAACACAATGTACCAAGAATAATTTTCCATTTCAGAATGTCTGAAAACTAGTATATTTTACTGCTGAAGACTGTTCTGGGTTTCTGTTATGACCTTTTTTTCACTAAAGCATTTCAATTTCTGGTTGACTTCACTGTTTGCTGTTACAGCCTAAAACCACATAATATGGAATTTGCTTTGGTTATCTGTTTTAGCATGTGAAAGAGGCTTTGTGTGTGATTACCATAAATAATTTTAATCCAAAGATTATTAGAAGAACAAATCAAGTCTAATTTTCAAGTGGAAAAAAAAGGGTATTATCATAAAAATTCATATTTATTTTGCATTTTAAGTACTTGTATTGATCACAGAGAAAAATATCACTACATTTTTTGATTTGCAATAACCTTACACTGTATCTATCTATGGCTATTAGAAAGGTATCCTAGAGTAGGCAGCACCTTGGTCTGACCACTGCAGACTCATATTGATACCAAGTCACTGCTGAAGAGGAGGAGAGTTGAGKAAAAGTAATTGCACTGACTTTTCTGTTCCTTTTATATGGTCCGTTTCTGAGAACTGCAGGCATTTCTTTTAAATTAATGACTGTTTTGCATCCTCTCCGTTAAGCTGTTTTTACTTTGTGTCCCCTTCATCCTGTCTGATACTTGAGTACAATAACTACACCATGCTGGTTCATATTAGTGCATTTCAAACCCAAAGTTTTTAATAATATCCCACTTTTAATTGTGACTTGTATMATTCAGGTAGATATTTACAGGATTTTTATTTTCATAGTAGTGTCTTTTCTTCAACATCTTATGTGACATCATGGTTCCAAATTCAGAAATGGTTCAGAAAGCTGTCTCTTTACTAACAGTGTTATGAGCTTCTTTAAATAGTAAGAATTTCATTTGTAATTCACAATGCAGAACCACAAATTACTTTTTTTAGGAACCACTACATCGTTAGTGGTAAACCAATTGTGAGAAATTGGCCATATCTAAGAGAAAAAAAAAATTATTTCAACCACATTCATGTTCCTGACACCAAAGAAGAATTTGGGTATTTGGCAGTAAATGTCATGCCACTTCATTTTACASGAATTCCAGCATTTGAAACATAATGAAGACTGAAATATGGACATACATTTTAGTGAAGGTCTCTAATTAAATTCTCAGCTTGAGTGAGAAATCTCTTCAAATGTTTTTAACTTCTTTACATCCATCTCAGCATTAAATTATCTTTTGTGAAGAACCTCAATAGAGAACAATAAWTCCATTTCACAGAAAATGTCAAGATTGTGACATTTATATTTGTTTTAGGCTGAAATGAAAATCAGGCTTTCCAAAATTCTGTGCAGAAATAAATATTCTTTCATGTCCAGGCTTTCAAAAAATGTTTGTAAAGTACTGAAACGGTCTGCCTCAAAGATGGCAAAAATGCTTCTTACTGAAAATGTTAGCAACTAAATGTGTTGACCTTTTTCTAGACCTAGATAAGTTCAATAGTAGTCATTTCAAGGGTTGGCATTTAGGGGAATGACTGTCTTGTAAGCAAGCCAAGCTACTTCTGAACTCCTTGGCTCAGGTATCCAAGAGCTGTGCAAACTCCAGCCCCTCAGGGATGACCCAGAGTTATTGGCAGGACTCGTGCAGCTCATCATGAAACTCTGCAACTCTACAGACCTGGATGTGTGGATTATGTTCTAGTTCCAGCATTGGAATTTTGTGGGGCTGGGTGGAGAAGCAAGAGAAGATGATTTAAAAGAGACTGATGAAAAGACTTKATCATAGATGTGAGGGTACCCTGAYCCTCATGCTTTCTCCACACTGCTACACTCTGATGTGAGAGAGTAGTCAAGTGCTTTGAAGTGGAGTACTGGAGGTAAGAGTAGCATTTAAAGCAGTTAGAGGCATCTGCCTTCCTCCTGGCACCACGAGTGAATGGAAAAATACAGATACCTTAAATTCAGGGCCCTTTTGGCTTGAGCTTTCAATCTCTTTTAAAATGAAAGGCATGAAAGTTAGTTTTTTTCACACCTTTGTATGGTGAAAATTTTAAAACAAAAAAAACCATATTAAATTAAGCCTGAAGTTTTACATTTCATTATTTCTCTTAGCTCTTTCCTTAGGGGCTGGTTGCAGAACAATTCTGACATAATAGTAGCATTTAGTGACAGTTTTTAGCCACTGATTATCTGTATTTGTGCACAGTATGGATGTTTATCACACTGCATCTGCAATAGMCATATGTTCTTGCTTTGAGGTTAATGACAGTGTCATTGACCATCACTATATCCTTTCAAAATGAACTTAAACTAAATAGATATCTAAATTCATTTGTTGTCTTAGAAGCTCCCCTGGAAAGCAAAATATTAATGTTCTCTGAAAAGTTTTCCAGAACAGCTGTCCCTCTTTGGCGGGCAGGATTACAGTACAGGTGAACCAAAAATATTCCTTGCATTGCTCCTCAGGGTCTGCTCAAACAATTTATCTGCTCAGTCCAGGGCAGTCACTTATGCCAAGACTTCTGAGTTGCAGTCACTGCCAGAGCTGGTATGAAAAATCCTGAAAAATATCTGTAGAAGCATTCTGGGAGCAGTAAATAGACCTGGTGTGATGCTTCTGGGAGTATCAAACCCCTATCTGTTTGTTTGTTTGTTTGTTTATCTGTTTGTGGTTTTTTAGGTTTATTTTTACAATATTTGAAATTGTGTTTGAGGGGGAGGAATGTTGAGACAGTGTTTTGTCACATAAGTTTCTTTCAACAGCAGCTAAAGCCCAGCAGTAAAGGCTGTTCTATAGCTGAGATACCACASAGAAACTTAAACAGACTTAAATGTCCAAGAAGAACTGCTGTATCCGCACAAACTTGAAGCAAACAGTTTAAAAAAGGGGAGCTGTGTTTCTTAGCRAATTGCCTCCTCCTTTTCCAGTACACCAGCAGTTTTTAAACATGCAAATACAAAAAGTAGACTCTTTGGTCAGCCAATAAACACACCTAGCAGTAAATAAAACTATTAACAGAGTAAAGTCAACTACTTCTTTTCCATATTAGACTTGAAAAGATGGGAAACAGGGGGACATGGAGGGAACAAATGTTTCTTCTCAGGCAGGATATTGTCCCAGGCAGTGGGACAATGACTGCCTTCCTTCCTGCCCTGTGAGGTTTGTTATGGACCTCAGAATGGCCTTCAGAGGTCACTTCCTAGAGAAGATGTGATGAATGAAATCCCCAGTCTCTGAAACATGTGCACTGACTGGAGTCCAGCTCACTTGCTGCCCTGAAAAGGTGTTCCAAGTTCTTGCTCAGGTACTGTCAGGCAGGAGAGATGGCAGCCTGTCCAGATATTCTTCATCCTTTACCACTGTTTGAGAAGGCTGCTTTCTCCACTTCAAACCATCCAGAGTCCTTTAGACARGGAAAAAAAGGCATTTATGTTATCCCTTACACAGCAACTCGGAGAGTTTACCTGATCCAGGGATGTCCCTGACTTCTAGGAAAGAAGGAAAAGTTTGTAGCTTGTAATGGTTGACACTGAAATAAATGTAAAATGAGAGCACTGTCTTTCTACCAGCACAAATCCATCAGAGAAGAAAGCAGAAAAAACCTTCTTGTTCTGTTCTGTACTTTCCAGAGCTGTGATTTTCAAAATTATAATTGAGCTGATGGCTCTTAAGGGCTGAACCAGACCTAGGAGTTCCTGCAGCTGCTTCTGCAACCTCCTTCTTRCTACCAGCCTCATCCTCTGAAATTYRGCTGGCTGGTATCACACTAACACAAAATYCTTCAGAGGAGCTCCTTCCTCAAGMAGAGTGTTTTGTCACTTKATATTCTTCATGGCCTGTGTTTCCTCTCTTTGCTTTCCAGTGTTCACACAAAGCTTCCACAAATGCAGCTTCCCTGACAAAATAAGTGGCCTGTTTCTGTATTTACCTGCTCCATGGTAAATACCACGTGTGTGTGTGGCTTCTGGAGTAACACCGTCGGATAGCTCCGCTTGCACAGCTCAGAGAGAAAGGATGCTGGAAGGGACAGTAAAAATTCACTGCTACCCTCCTAGGAGCATCACTGGTGGGGGGAGAATCCTAGACAATTGCTGCTCTAAGGGTGGGCTTTGTGAGGTGGAAGAAACCAGTSAATAGTTATTGCCTCTGATGGCAGTGGCAGCCAGCAGCGCAGCTAAAAGGGTGAGACAGGCAGCACATGCTAATAGGCTGGGGGCATCCTGTCTTGACAGTTTTCAGCCTGCTCCATTTCTTTCAGCAAATAAGATGCAGCTGTTTGCCTCCGGCTCTCAGCAGACAAAGTAAACAGTCATGTTACAGAGGGTCACGGTGGGACTTTGTATGAGTAAACTGAATTACTCTGAGGCAATATGCATTTATCCAGCAAAAGGACACCCCAGACAACCTGTGCTGAGGGTAGCTAGCAAATGCCACAGACAAAGAATGTCTCAACAGTAAGTCAGTGCGAAACAGGAAACACCAAGTGTAATTGAAAACGTACAAGAAAACACAGGGGTAAACATTTGACTCAAAATAAAATGGCCTGTTCTTATTTAAACTTCTTCTCCCTTTCCTTCATCAAATAATATCAGCAGATTTTCTGAAATTACCATATATTTTCTTCCCCTCACTTCACAATATCCACTTGTCACAGTAAATGAAAAAAAATATCCAGGGTCAGCCATTAGGATTCAGTGTATTCCTAACTTACCTAAGAAAGAGTGAGAGCACGCATTAGAAATCCCTTCTGTCTGCAAAGTCTTGACTTTCAGATGCTGGTTAATAGGATCCATCAGTTCTGTCTTATTAACATGTTTAATGACAAGCTGCTTGATATGAAATTTGCATTTTGCTGGATACCAGCTGTAGGTTTTAAGGAAATTGAGCTTTTTAGCTTTTACATTCCATGGTAGCACAGGTACAAAAAGCTTCTCCTCGTGTACTACATGAATTTATCTGCCAGAATTTATGTATTTTCCTGTTTTCATAGTTCCTGATACAGAATGTGTAACTGTGGATCTTGATATCAAAAACTGTGTATTGATAATTAGTTATAGAAAGTCATGTTTTCCATGAGTGAGGAAATAATGTTTGATTTTATACTGAGATCGTTTCAGCTTTAGGACTGAGATACGTCCTGCCTAGCTTGTGACACTGAATTTCCTCAGCTAGAAACTCATCATTAGTTCTCCGGAAAAGAAATGTGTGCCTTGAAAGAATGGTCATGTCAAATCATACTGAGAGGAGTGCATGGCTTCATTTATACCAGAGCAGAACAGGGAGAATCTGCTCTCCCTGTACAGTCACAATGAAGCCTTTAAATGTGGCTTCAGTAGAAGCTGTGCAACAGTTCAGTGCTCCACCAGCCCCATATGATTTTGAGGCAGTTTTTCTTCCATATTTTTCCTTTTTTTTTTTTTTTTTTGAGATAGATTAATACTGACCACTGATTTTTGGTTGTGGTAGCTAGTGCTGTCAAAGTGAAGGGCTGTATCTGTTTTACTGAGTGAGCCAACGCCAGAGAATCTCCTTGGAATGGCAGCTCACTCCTGGGCACAGCCAAAGWGCAGAGCAATCCCCAGCCTTTCTTGGGACCTGACAGGCTGGCTGCCTTCCACACGGATCTGGGTGTGGTTCAGGAAAAGACACAGCTCCAGGGAATATTCCCAGCAGATGATTTGGATTCCTCTCTGCTGTGGAGAGCAAGGAAAGTGTAGTAGTACTGATATGGGTCTGTTACCATTTGCCTTGGGTCCAGAGAACAGCTGTGATCACATTTGAATAACCAGGGTAGACAAAGCAAGCAGTGCTGTGCAAAGCATCCAAGGTAAGCATGAATGGGGCCCAAAACCTGCTGAAAGCAGTGGAGCCTTCTCTTGTTATTAATGAGCTTTCAGTTAGACTGTAAATGAGCACTAAATGTTAAAAGGAGAAGTATTTGAAAAAGAACATATGGGGACAAATGTATCCATATACATTATGGATGTACCTACATTTAAAGAAAGGAGAGCAAAACAAGGGATTTGACAGAAAAGAAAAAGTCTCTCAGGTGAGTTACTGCTGGGCCTTTAATAATACTGATTTTCATATCTTGTTGTACAATGAGTCTATGATGATTCCACCTAAATCCTGATATTAGTCATCAATTTATATTTTCTCTTTATACTTAGGCTAAGTATATTATTTCCTTAGAAAACTTATAGTCTCTTAAAATATTTCAGTTTTGTTCTTTAATCTGTCATATGAATAGAGCTAATACTGGCTCACTTTCTAATTTGGTGATAAATCATTCGTTCAGGCTAAATACTACTTATGAAATAACTATGATGCTTAGGGTCATACATTTTTTGTTTGAGAAAAAAGAGTTTTATAATAGGATATTTGGAAGTCATAGCCCAATCAAGACTTTAAGTCAATCTTTTGACAAAAAAGTTTTAGCGTGTAGACTTTCAGTGTATTGGTTTCTTTTAAAAGTGAGATAGTGACTAAAAAATGGGRGGGTGGGGGAGCAAATACATTAATTTCCATCATTGCCATACTCTGAATTTTTTTTTACAAAATAAATGCAATTCTGTCCATCCTGTGCCTTATGATTTTATCTTGAGTTTTAAACTCAGTCTTTTCCAAGAACAGTAATAATGAGCAACTGTGGGTTTCATGAGCTGCCTCTTTTGCATGCCGTTCCTCTTGCACTTTTGAAGCAATGCTGATGTAATTAATTTGGATTTGTTGTAATATGGAGCTTGCTTTTAGTCCATACATCCTCATTAACTGCAAGATTAGTCAGAGTAGAACTCTACTGAGTCAGAGATACTTTTTTGGCAAAGTCAGTTTACTGAAATAATAATCCAAACACTGTTCACTTTTGCAGACTCTAGATTTTTCACTTTAAGCTTGTATTCCTCTTATAATCATGAACTTCCACCATGCTCTACAGCTGATATGTCTTTGTAGCTAGTCCCTTGCAAGTAGGCATGGATGTTTCTACAAATAGCATTTATTAGCAGCTGAAAACTGTTAAAGATGTCATTACTTTAAAAAAAAATATTGAAACCTGGTAAGTCATCCATCCATCTAGTGAGAACAGCAGAGCACAAGTCTGAAAAAAAACAGGATTTGTCATGTTGGTGAAGATGTTAAAATGTAGGAACCATAAGGGGTTTTTTTCTGTGTCTTAAAATATTTCTGAATGTTGATAAGGGATGAGAGAGCACTGCATACTTGTATCTTCAAGGTTTGATGGCAGCAGGAGCACATCAGCATTCCTGTGGAGAAAAGTCCAAACTTCTATGTTAAGTGACTAAGAAAACATGAGGGGAAAGTGCTTTTCAGACCAATAATTGACAGATAAAATAGGAATCAGTAGGAATTTTAAAAATAAATATTATGATAAAATGTCAGGATACACCTTTGTTATGCTCAGGGATATTTTGAATTGTATGAGGCAGGACAGAGAGGGATACCTCAGCACAGAAGATAAAGTTAGGACCTTCCGGCATGTTTAATGAAAAAGCAAATGCAAAGTGCTGCACCTTGAAAAGTACAATGCTATAGGGGCTGGGGGAAGCAGCCCTGGGAAAAGGGTGCTGAGGGCCCTGGGAGCTGGACAGGAGCTGGCAGTGAGCCTTGGCAGCAGAGACAGCCAGCTGCATCCAGGGCTGTGTCAGTCATTCCTCCACCCAGCACTCCTTGTTAGACCATACCCAGGCACTGTGGCCAGTTTGTGCCTCCCACTGCAGAAAGATGCTGATAACCTGGAGCAAGTTTACTCCAGCAATCACAGAACCACAGAATTGTTAGGGTTGGAATTGACCTTTGGACATGACCCAGTCCAACCTCATGGCAAAGCAGGGTCACTACAACAGGAGCRTGTCCAGATGGGTTTTGAATGTCTCCAGAGATGGAGACTCCACAAGCCCACTGGGAAGCCTGTTCAGTGCTCTGCCATTCTCAATGTGGAGTTCTTCCTTAGAAGGTGGAAGGTGAAATTTCTTGTGTTTTAGTTTATAGCTCCTGCTCCTTGTCACTGAGTGCCACCAAAAAGATCCTGGCATCCTCTTGAYGTCCACCATTGAGATATTTATTTATATGTATTGATGTATCCCTTCTGTCTTCTCTTCTCCAGACTAAACAGGCCCAGCTCCTGCAGTGTGTCCTTATAAGCAACATGCTCCAAACCCCTCATCATCTTTGTGACCCTCCACTGACCCTCCCCTGTAGCTTGTCTGTTTGTATTGAGGAGCCCAGAACTGGACACAGTGCATGTTCAGGGCTGGACCATGGTCCTGTGAGCAGAGGCTGAGACTGGGGGAGCTTGTCCAGTGTGGGCCAGAGCTGATTTCAGGGGCTCTCTCCTGACCTCTGGTTAAAGTTTGCTGATGTACACAGTTAAACTTGTTCTATAGACTCACAGGAATCTCCTCCAATGAGGAGCTGAAGATGCCTATATATAGGAAATTAGTTCAAGTACCTTTATATAACCTATATTATTTTGAAATAAAATATAGGGTTCTTTCCAACCCCCAAGATCAGCTAAATAAGGCACTATGAAATATATTTTCTCTATATAGTTTTCTGTTCAGAAACTAAAGGGGTCCATTTCTTACCATGATTGAATATAGCAAATGGGATAACAAATTTCTGTCTAGATAGCTGTCCCCAAAGATATGCTGCATATGTTCCACTACTTATTTCTGCCAATTTAGTATGTTATTCTAGCTTCATAGTAGCTATCCACAGTTCTTTGTAGTATTTCATTTTACAGATACAAAGAAGAAAAGATTTTTTTTTTCCAAGAGCCCTTCGTGAATGCCCTGAAAAGATATCAATGTACCTATGAAACAAAAGGCTTCTGCAAACACCAATGCAAGAAAAATTCTCTCTACTTGTTCATTCTCAAATGAATTACACATGTCAGGCAAATCAATAAATCTTTCAAATATCAAGAAAAATAAGGATCCCAGCCACTTTATGTAGAAGCTTTATGTAAAAAGTGGCACAATAATTATGTAGGTGGATTATGATCTATAGGCAAGTGCACTGACTAGTAACATCTAAAAGTGACATTTCCTTTTCAGACAAATTTAAAATGAGCTGCAGAGATGCATTTTGCAGTCAACTTGCTTGTACAAAAGCTAAATCAGGCATGCTCTTATAATTGTACCGTATGCATTTTCCATCTCAGACTTTCCATCTCAGCCTCTCACAAGTCAGGTACTGTGGGTAGAGCTGGCCTAATTTTTGCGATACAAAGCACATTTGCCTGAAGATCCATTTGATGAAATGTTTTATTTTGTGTTTCAGTGTCATGGAAGCAATCCAATCAGATCTGACAAAATGTAATGATCAAGGAAAGAGGGCAAGGGAGGAAGGGACAAAAATCAAACAAACATGGAAATCTTCTATATGACAGTTTGAAAATTAACTTTTTGACTTTTCGAGACAGWTTTTTTAGATAAATATTAAGAAAAATTCAGTGTTAGATAACTAAAAACTAAACAAAAATAAGAAAGACGTTTTCAATTAAATTAAATATTTTGAGGGAACCAGAATGGATTTAAAACTTCCATTTCATTAATTAAGTTTTTAATGTTGGGGCTTCCATGGATTTTTTCAGATGGATTTTTTTATTTCAGGCATAAAAATGAAAAATTGACAGAACAGTCAACATTGGGCTTTAAAATCTTCAGCTTAAGCATCTCTTACCTGGTGAAAAAATGCTTTTCCTTCCCCTTGAAAAATTTTCATGTGTTTGAGATTTATAAGAATATATCATATGTTTGGGAAAGCTGAGGATGTTATTGGAGGTATGGATGAACGCTCACATGTTGGTTTTAATTGCTAGTCTTTTCACCTCTATTGGTTCTTGCTATCATTATGACAACCAAAATCAAGGAATAACTCTCTCAGAGTTGTCACAGAAGGAACGTTTTTATTTTAGAGTGTTACAGGAGGACCTTTGCACCAGGGTCAGCCATAACACATCAGCCCTGCAGCTAAGGCCAGGCCTCAGAGAGAGCAAAAATAGTCTGGAAGACTGATATGGAGAAAGCACCAAATTCAGCTTTGTCTTATATGAATCAAACCTGACTGTGGCAAGGAAAGAATATGTATATATCTTCAACACACACAAAACCACCCAAAAATGCAAAAGAAAAACAAACAAACAGAAAAGCCACCAACCAAAAACAAAATAAAAACAAAAAAAAGAAACAAACAAAAAAAAACATAGAAAAGAGAAATAAATCGTTAAGAAAATGCATAACCTTGCCAGTGCAGCATTTTATCAGCCCTGTCACACTGGAGTGGAGTGGGGATACAGGGACACAGGTACTGCAGTGGGGACCCTGCTGCTGTCCCCATCCATCCTGTCTTCCAGCTCTGAATGTGTCCCMAGCCCCTGAGCTCCAGTGGGGAGCCCCACTTGGGCACAGCCAATGACTTGAGCCTGTTTCTTGTGGAGCCCTGGGCTGACAGAGCCCAGGCAAGCTCAGAGGCAGCTCCAGGCACTTTGCTGTGAGCTGTTCTGATTTTCCTGGAYGTGCAATCAGTCAGAGGGAGAAGAAGATAAGGGCTTTGTTTTRCCCTTCTCTTTGAACAAATGCTAAAAAGCTTTGGAACTCCTACAGGATCAGACCTCCTCTTGATGTCTTGAAGAAATTTAACTAAAAGGCTCTGACTTGAATAGCTGGCACTTTATAGAAAATGACAACTGATGGCTGGAGAGCCCTGAGGCTGGTAAACAATGGCCACAGGGAGGATCTGCTGGGAGGAATATTGCTACTATGGTTTAATCTCAAAAGCCAGTTTGTTTCTTGTGGTGGGTGGTAAAAGAAAAGGATAAGATCACATTATATCTGTTTCTAGTATCATTTAGTGCAATGATGAAAGGCATTGCAATGATGACAGTGCTATGCAAGCTCAAGTGAAATAGAATCTTAAAATAGAAACAATTCAAACACTTGGTGAGCTATATCCACTGATATTTGTGGGGGAAGAAACAATACAAATGAAATTTTGTAATGCCTTTCACTCCCCTAAACTTTAAAAAGYTTCAAGTGGAGCAGTAACAAAAAAAACCAAAAAAACAAAAAAACAAAAATCAACCAACCAAAACCAAGACAAACCCACAAAAATCACTGATTTAAACCTTTCACTTTTATTACTGAACTTGATAATTTAGTGATTAATTTAATAAAGTAACTTGGTCTGTCTGTGTTAGTTTAGTTTTCATTTAATTACATGTGAAAGGCACTAGTTAAAAGGAAACTGACAGTAATTTTTTCTGTTTCTTTCAGGTGCTGAAACTAATCTGAACTTGAGGAGCAGGGAAGATCCAAATACATCAGATCCTGGATCAGAAACACAGGATAAAAATGCAAATAATCATAGAGCTCAATCATCTAATCCATTGTCCAGTTCTGTGACTACTGAAAATGGAAATTCAGTGTCAAATGGTAAGTAGTTTTTAATCCCAAAATTCTTCTAACATAAAATTGCTAAAGTGTTTCCTTGAATGAGCTTTGTAAGATATAGGCAGGCCGGAATCTTCTGAGTTGTGAGATATCTCTTTCTGGAACTGGCTTAACTTTGTATGTGTGAACTGATTAGCCCCTCTCCAATAAAAACTGAATGTGAAGAACATAAAACAGCCTCTGCTGAGGAATTTGTAATTCCTTCAGCTCCAAGTCTGTAAGCAACCTAAGTTATGGAGGACTGAGATTTGAGATTCTAAACCTATAATCAATACAAATGGGACAGAAAATAGGAAATCAGGATCTCGCTTTGCTGTAGGTGCCTTACTAATGAATGAAATATTGTTTATTATTGCAACACAAAATGGTACAAGAGCAGTGACAGATTTTGTTTCAAGGTTCTAAAAGCACTAATCCTAAGGAAATAACACTTCTCTGAGTTCAGATTTTTAATAGAAGTTGCTTTTTCATTTTGGATAATGAATACAATTGCTCTTATTTTTTACTTTATTTTTGACAGAAGGAGCAGCACCTTTCTACATCTCTGTGCTATAAAACAGTGACTTCACCGCAAATCTTCCACTCTTCGCAGAATTCTTAGTCTGAAAGAGCTTTTTGTCAAATAGACGAAGTAATCAGACAGCCTGAAATGACCTTTTACATTGCAATGCTGAAAGGTGTGATCCTACATCACCCAAAACAGTGYCACATATAATTGCAGCAATAATGTTTAGAAAACCTAATTTTGGGGGAAAAAAAAAAAAAGCCCAGTTCAGCTTACTTTTGGTAACTTGAGAGTAGTTGCAGGAAAGCCCAATCCAGATGGTGTTATTTTTTGTTCCAGAATGCACCCCTGATTAACTTAGGTTCTTGTAATTTTGCCTCTGGCCCAGCTAAACTGATGCTRCCAACCTTGGACTGAATTAAACAAGGTCTTACTCAATGCACAACTGTGATATCCTAATATTTACTTAGGTGTACATAAAGGAAAGCTCTTAGGATGTAATCAGCAGCTCCATTTGTCTTTCCAAGCTCTACTAAGCCTTTGCTTGCCATGTCTATGACAACATGCTGTTRCTGTACATGGAAACCTCACTTATTTGATAAGGTCAATTATCAAAGTGCTTTTTACAGAAATAAACAGAAAATCATTGATAACCTGATTCTTAGCTCAAGGCTGTCCTGGGCAATCAATAATAAAGTGTATTAACATAGTACAAAATCAATATATTTTTCAGAACTTGTTGTTTGGCTTAGGAAAGTATTTTTATTCATTTATAGTGGTCTAGAATTATGAAAATATTTTACATTTTACCTTTTCTTTGAATTAAATGAATAGCACCTACTTTTAGAAGGTACTTTGCATTAAAATTTTGTTACYTTTTTACTACTTTATTTGAGATGGATCCAAACTGAATCCGTGTAAATAAATTTTTAGTTCAGGAAATTACTTGAAAAAGGGGGTTGTTTTGTACTCACAAAAACTGAGATCTTTTAGAGGGAAATTTATTTCAAGCATTTCATTCAACCAAAAAACATGTMATCTTACAAAAGGAGAATTTTTAGTCGGAGTAAAGAGAATTTAATGTAGACAAGAACGCAATAGTGGTACCTGACATATAATTTACGAGACTAGCAGTACACTAGAGACCTTGGATGTCACACCTTTCCCCTGTACATACCTAATATCTAATTTCCCAGCTTCAAAAAGTGATAATCGCACCTCAAAACAGCACATAATTCTAATTACTGAAAGGCCAGGGTCAGAKTCCCTTTGCAGCACGCAGTAAAGAACTGAAATGCTGGACTCTCAGATTTGACCTGGTTCAAACAAGGTCCTGAGCTTCAAATAAGGGATTCTTCACTGTCTGTGTGTTCTGACGATGTAGAAAAAGATCCATATTTATGAATACTTTACATGAGCTTTATTCAGAAGAACAAAGAAAATTATAAAACGTTGTCCCTAATTACAAAGTTATGGGAAGGGACTGTTATAAGGGGGAAACTAAAAGGAGGATAGAGGGGCTTTAAGTGGTTTTAAGCTTTGTTTTAATTCTCATTTTCCTACTCTGATTTTGATAGGTAATAAATAAATTCAGTTCATTTCCCCACGCTGAGTCTGTTTTTCCCATTACAGCAACTTGTRAGTGATCTCTCCTGTCCTTATCTCAACCCACAAGCCTTTGTTATATTTTCTCCCCCTGTCCAGCTGAGGAGGGGAGTGATGGAGATGCTTGGGTGGGCACTTGGCATCCAGCCAGGGTCAACCCACCACAAGCACAGCACTAKGAGGGCTGCTATGGGAAAAATGATCTCCAGCTCTGCTAGCCCAACACACAGACCTACCATGGTGTCTATGATTCTTGTCTGAAAGGTGCTTAATAATGCCCATTGTGGACTCCTTTTGTTTCTGCTTCTGCCTCTGCTTCCCCTCATCCCACCTTTCAGATCCCCCGCAGCGCTATGTGAATGCTATTCCCGCTGCTGCAGGAGTGATGGGGAAGCACAAGCTGTGAGTCTCACTATAGGATCARCTGCAGAGGTGTTTGTTTCTCTTGACTATAGAAGGAGATTACCTGGCTGTTTTACACTGGGTGACTGATTTTTACACAGCTAAATTTTGGACAGCTAATTCCCACATCGAGAGTGCATTATAGTTACAAGACTTCCAAAACATGTTTTATACTGAGGGGATGAAGTTTTGAATCCTGGACCTAATATTGACTTCCTGTGTGACACAGAGATATAATTTGAGAGCAGAATGCTGCAGGCRTGGTTTTTTCCCTTTGCATTGCTTCTGCCTTGAAAACAAGCCAGGGGAAGAAGAACCAGGGATTTCTGCATTGCAGGAGGAATCCCTGGCCAGTGTATAGGTAAAKTGTTATTTGCAGGCTTTTTAGTTGTAATTGCTCCTTCTTGTCAACCAGCATGCATACCTATTATACTATTCCTACATGGTAAAAAAGAATTTTTCTGTTTCAGTAAGCATGGAAATAGTAAATATTCAGGAAATATGTGATTTGGGGTTATTTTTGTTTCTTTTTTAGTAAAACATACCAAGGTCTTTTGAACCTCATTTTGAAATCAAATAGTGCATAAATCTCAGATTACAATTTAGTATTTTTCTGCTTTAGGATTACCAGAGGAAAATGACTTTTCCAGACTGTCTGCCAGCACTACAGCAGGCTCATCGATTCAAAGGCACAGGGAGAGCCACACTAGTCAGGTAAGTATTTCGTTGATAGCCTGCTAAACCACTAAAAGAGAAAAAGATCATAGTAAGCACATGTTGAAAGCTTTCTCTTGATTCAGATTTGGGTATTGGCATTGAAAAATGCAGACTTCTTTAACAGGTTTGTATTGAGCTAAAGACAATAATGAATTTACTACCTTTTTTTTTTTTTTCCACTGGAAGAATAATCATGCTGAAAGGTTTTTATAGTGAGCTCAAAATTTATGAAACATATTGTTGCTGGTTGTGAGGATGCTATTTCCAGGCAAGAAATATGTCTTTTAACCCTGAGAGGACCAAGATATTATCTCTTTCAAGATACTGATTCATTCATACCAGAAATACTTGCATGAACCTGGTAGAATTAAATGTATAATTATATCATACTTTTTAATTTAAAAACAATGAAGACTTWAAAAATGCTCTCCACAATTTCTGTACAAATATCAATAAGTAATAAAATCAAAATATCAATTAAAACAGCAGCAGGTACTAAGGTAATGTGACGGTTGCATTGGTTTTCTTAACATTTCTAATGAGCTAAAGTAATTTYAAAATTGCAACATAGATTAATTCTGATGTGCATTAAATGAACAAAAAGGGCTTGTGGCATTCACATTTTTTGAAAAATCCCTTCACCCAGGATTTTTCTCCTGGGAAGCTGAGAAGCCTCAGAGAAAAAGGAAAACAATAATTACCTGATTTGCTTCTCCTGTGTTTTGCTCCTTTCGAATGTGTTTGGAGATTGTTTATCCAACARGTGATTGTTTCATTGGTTTCTGCTGTGAATTATTTTGACTTATTGGCCAATCAGGGTCAAGCTGTATCRGGACTCTGGAGAGAGAATCATGAGTTTTCATTATTATCTTCTTAGCCTTCTATAAGAATTCTTTCTGTATTCTTTAGCATAGTTTAGTATAGCATTCTTTAATATAATATAGCATCATAAAATAATAAATTAGCTTTCTGAAAACATGGAGTCAGATTCATTGTTCTTCCTTCGTCTGAGAGCAACCCAAATACAGTAAGGGATAAACTTTTTARTAAGATATTTTTAAGTTCTTTCTTCAACATTTTGTATCTAATGTGAACCACTTTACCTTCTAAGTAGCCAATTCTGGCATGAGAGCATTCAAAAATTGTATTATTATGTTACTTTACTTAAACAGCATTAGCATATTCTCCTGTTGTCATTATGTCTTCAGTGCACTTTTCTAAAAGTCCCAMGTCATTTTTTTTATTTGAGAGGATTGTAAGAAGTCTACAGTAAAGCTAATTATTGTCCAAATAGAAAACAAGTTGGAGCTAAGAGGACTTTTCTCAACAGAAACCTCTCATTAACCAACTTTACCATTTCCAAACTAGTTTACCAGAAGGTAAGAGAAGTGCTTTATCACTTGTTTTCTGTAGGGGACAGCTGACATTTCATAACAACAAAACACTGGCCTTAGCCAAGTTCAATGAATGTTTGGCCTTTGACTCCAGCAGGAGCAAGATTCAACCTTCGACATCATACTCGGTGTTAATGTAGCTCTGAAAAACAATAGGTTTCAACTGGATAAAATGTGAGCCAACCAGTACAAAAGCCTTTGCTTTTTGTTTTTCTGCCTTACTGTCAGAAGCATGTAACTACAGGACCTATTCTGAGCTGAAAAATTGTGCCAAGACAGCACTCAGCACTACACTTATGCCTTGAGTAAGGCTGGCTAGATCTTACTGGAACAAAGATAGGAACAAATCCATCTTGCACACCACRCCTCACCATACCTCTAAGACTCTCAAAAATGGACTTTGACCCTCTTGTGAAAAAAATAACTTTCTTCTGTCTCCGGAGGAGTGTCCTGGATGAGGGTGTTTCCAGTTCTCTCTGTTATATTTTTATTACATTAACCAAGTACTTATTACCTATGAGAGTGGCCAAGGAGACCTTTCTGGCAGATGAAAAGTCCAAGTCTCTGACACTGCTTCAGTTACAAACCTCACACAGTGAGAAGCTTTTGTCCTGAAGCACCTCACACCTCTGTTGCTAATGAGCTTACCTAGGTCAAGATGGTCATGTTTAGATTACTGCATCAGGACGGTACAAAAAGTTAAATGAACTAGATACAGGGGAGCCACTGTCCTCTTCTTCAATTCTTTGCAAATGGAAACATTTAAATGTTTTATTTTAGAAGCAAGTTGTTAACAATTTGCAAATTTGTGCTTTTTATTTTTCCAAAAGTACTTGCCAAAACCTTAACACAATTTCTTTTCAGTATTTTGAAATGCCACTTTTCAGTAAATTTTCAGATGTTTTGCCAAAGTGTTTCACAAATTTTTAAAATAAATTCCATGCAATGTACTCGGAATTGCACATAGGGRCAATCCTTAAATTCAAGCTCAGTAAGAACTGTGACAAGTTGAGAGAAGAAACTTGTAGTCTGTGATTTTTGATACAATTCCTTTAATGAATAAACATCTTCCAAAATGGTGTTGCCAAAAGAAAAAGCGAAAAATGTTCTTCTTCCCATAAAAAGAAAAAAAAAATCTTAAAAAAAAATCTATGCTCACAGGGCTGAGAATTCTTGCTGTGAAAAGCCTTCCTCAGCATTGCCAAAGCATGGCATGTATTTGAAAATGACTGGGTTTAATTACTGTTGACATTTCTTAGCATGCTGCTAGAGACTCTAACAGCGTACAAGCTGATTCTAAAATCTTTGCCAGGCTTCACTGTAGTAACCTTCTCACTTAAAATAYTTCTTGCACAGCTGTATGAAGTGGGACATATTTTTTCACAGGTCCATGATTGACTAATTGCTCTAAAGAGAAAAATTTAGTTCCTTGGATATCTTGGCAGAYACTGTCACTTCAGCTAAAGGAAACTGGTTCTCTAGCTTTCAGGAGCTTCCAACATTTATGGGTTTTTAAATATCTCCCTGCTAGCTCCTTACTGAAGTGACAGTGAGGGTTAGTTCACTTCATTTGTGTCACAGGACCTCAAGGTGAATATCCATTCCATTAAGCTGAGACATTGTGGCTGTGGTACCATTGTGTTGTCACATCATGTGCTAATTACCTACATCACTGCCTGACAGTCCTGCACACTGCAAATCTACACACTCCAGAGACAATTCTTCAGGTCAGTGTCTRTCAACATGCAGCATATGGATCAATCTTTTAACAAACTTTTTTGAAAGTAGTTACCAAGCGTAAAACATCATCCAGATGATCATCCTAAAATGAAGTCTGCTGAAAAAAAACAATAAAAAAATCTTTACTGTTGGCCATAAATGCTAATTTTCTAGGACAGTGGTTACAAAAAGGGCAATTTTTTCCTGAATGGAAAATAATAAAAATTGGAAAATTCAAATACTTACAAAAYATTTCTCATTGGAAAGTTATGGAATAAAATTCTACTTTATTCTTTTAGAAAAAGTGGAGGAGTAGTAAGGTTTAATTTTTGTCTCCTCAGGAATGAAAGAACTTACATCAAAAGAAATAAGAGTTTTGCATGTCAAAAGAACAACAAACTATGGGGTTTTTAAACTACTACCTTTTTCTTCAGACTGTTTTGTGGCATTACAGYTATAGATTTCCAAGTGTTTTTTTGTCAATAGGTTGAAAAATATCACATAAAAACATAAAGAACCTAACATCTGATATAGCACCGTAACTTCATCTTGATTCTCTGTGAAGATGAAAGTTGAACCATGGATTTGGGGGTGAAACCAGGTATTGAAAAGTTTCATGTGCTTTTGTTTGKTCAGACAGTAGATCTTTCAGAAACTATTTGCTAGCAGAGCCACACATTTTCTCCTTCCCAACCCAGCACACTAGCTGTCCTGTGTTTTGTGCTTTCCTTGTAAACCAAAACATTCTAGTCAAGGAAATATTCAAAAACCAAAAATCTACAGTAGAATGGTCCTGCAAGAAGCAGGATCCTAACCTACTCTTACAAGAAAACTTTACTCTTAGCAGCGATGCCTCTAACTCAACTTGTACAGGAASTGTTATGGTAGCAGCTTGCTCCCCAAACAGCTGAAAACTGGGAATATTCCTTTTCCAGGCTTGATTTTAAATCACAGATTTAAAATTATTTAAATAATTATTGTTTCAAATTGCTTCAGTGATTTGTCTAAACAGTTTGGCAGTTGCAAGTGTGCCTGGATCTGTAGTCTCAAATTCTTATGCCATAATTTCCTTCCAGAGRCAAAAACCTCACCAAAATTAAAGAGATGCTTTTTCTGGTCATTTTTGCCATAAACTTGCTTAGGTAGGAAGTTCTGATATGACTAAGAGTCATTTCTATTCAGTCACACTCTAGAAAGTGATCCCAAAGCATATTGGCTATTCCACAAATTTTGAAATTGCTTAGAAGGGTCTAAAACCCAAAACCTCCTCTAAAGTAAAAAAGCTAAAGTATTGATCCTGTGCTCTTTTTCTTTTACACAAAATATTTTTCAGTTCCTTAACCGATCCAATAGGCTCTCTCCAGACTGTTTTTAGTGATTCCTCTGCTCTCAACAGCTGCTATGAGTGTCTATGTTTAAAAGGGCATAAAGACCATTGAAATATATAAAWTCTTAGTAATGTCAGCAGTGGCAGCAAGATGAAATAGAGTCAATAAAAGCAAACCTCTATATTTTTTACCTCACACAAAGATAAGAGGCCCTGTTTTTTTTTACACAGACCCAGGACTGTGAGGTTTTTTCGTGGATTTGGTTTGGGTTTTTTTTCAATGATATTTTAAAGCTGTTATTACCATTCACTATGAAGTGGGAAGTGGTGTGAGAAAGATATAGTGGAATCAAGAAAAGCCAGCCAGCTAAAAGATTCCTTTTTTTCTTATATGGGCAGCAAGAAGCAACATGGTCTGTCTGTAACAGGATGGGATGGACAATCTGAAGATAAAGWACAGATGGGAGGTGAGGGACAGATTCAAGACTAGAGTGACAATAAGGATGTGTGGGGAGCAGGAGCAGGGAGTGAACCAGGCACAGATAATGGATGATTCTAAGAAGTAAGTCTGGAAAAGAATAAAAATAACTGAGAGAGAGAAGGTAAATAATGAAACGGAACAAGGGATTTGGAAAGACAAAATGTAGAGGAGCTAGAGAGAAGGAATCAACCTGAAGAAGTGATAAAAAAAGACCTAAAAGGAATATAAGAACAGGAGGGGAAGAACCAAGAACAGAGGAGARGGTGGTACAGTAAAAAGAGAGGGACTAAGGAGGAAAAAAGTAGAAAGCCCATGTGATGTTCTGGATTTGATATTCATATCCATACACATACCAGTGTGATCTTTTATGTATGATAAAATAAAAATAATTAAAATGATTGCCTACATGTATATGGTTGCATTCTGTGCAACTTAGGTCTTAACCATAGTCTCCTGATGATTCAGTTGTACCAGAAGAAAGGTATAAAATTTTCTGTTGAGAGATGCAAAGCCTCTGTCCAGTTTAGCTTTGAATGGCTGGATATTTTCTTATTTGTAATCAGATTATGTCACATGCAKTCAATCCTATGGAAAGAACAAGAACACAAATAAAGAAGCAGCTTTCCATTCTGGTAGGTTAAGTAATATCAGACATATGACATACCCTGGTGTAGGATTTTGGTTACCTACTTCTGAAATATGGTTTATCTGCCATGTGTTTAAAGAGGTGAGATAAAAAATCATGGTTATTTTTTCACATATGGTTATATTAGAAAACCCACAGTCTTATCTCTTCTATTTTGTTTAAACCCCATGGTGCAGATTGGCAGATTGCAGTAATATAAGAGCCAACATCTGACAATTTTAAATTGGAAGTGTCTTTTCATATTTGTGATGTATTTATTGTTTCATTACAGCTTAAGCCATAGCTCTTATTTCATGAAATCTCATTGCTTTCATCAGTCTCTTCCCTCAGAAAGAGCTSCATATTCATTATGGTTTCAAGGGTCTTCTTTATTCCTACTTGATTTAATATTTGTTGCCAATTACTTCTTTTGTTGGCTGTTCAAAAGTTTAAAAAATGAATAGCCAAGAATGTGTTTCAATGTGTTGCTATCGCCCCACCTTTTGTCACAGCTCTGAACGCTGGGCTCTGACTTTCATTGTTACTGTCCATCATGTTTGCCCGTTAGCTGGAAGTAATATTTGTTCATCTTTAAAGCAAAAAGTGGCAATCAAACGGGTCTGAGTAAAAAAACCACTAACACCTTTGTAAACATGTAGCATCCAAGAGAAGACATAGAACATGCTTATCATTGGTCTGAATCAGTATATCCCCATGCATTGTGTTTTGTTCATTGCTTCGACAGTAGCACAAAGAATATTCTTTGTAATGTCWCACTCAGCAATGAAAATCAGGACCTATAGTGCATTGTGGGTTTATTTTTAGAAGACTTGCAGCCAAAAGCATGTGCCTTATAGATTAAGTGCTATGAGGTAATGCATAGTGTAAATTCATCAGTAAATACACTATCTTGTGTTTGTGTTGAAGGGCTCTTGGAGGGCTGATGCCCCTCTGCTAAGCAGCTRTATCCCAGATCTGACTGCTGTGACCTCCACAGGTGAGAGCACAGATCCTCCTCTTCGAACCAGTACATGTCACACCCAGYTCCCTACATACTGCAGGCCCCTTTTCTGTCTCCAGGACTTCATCCTCACTGCATTTGCCCCTGGTAAATGAGATTGTAGAAGAGAAGGGAACAAAACCTCCTGAGTATCCCCATGGCCTCCCTAAGCTCTGGTGTTGGCTAGAGGGTGTAATTATCCCTCTTGGGCTGCCACAATGGCCAGGGGCTCACCCTAAAAGGCTGCTTCCAGTTTGAGCTCAAGGGGAGTGTGGTCCACCACCCCGCTGTGGAGAGTGACTGCACTTTGCACTTAGGAGTGTTGGTTGTGGGAGGGACTAAATTGGCTCCTCTGCCCTTCATTCTCCTGCTGTCACACACTGCTGCATGCAGATAGCAGAGATTTAGGTTGCTAACAGACCRTACATAAAATGATGTTTTCTTCTAACATTGTTTGACCATATGTGCAGTGTTTTTATACAACAAAGGATAATACCCAACTACAGCAAATATAAGTTGATTGTTTTTGTAATTACTTTGAAAGCTTTGTGGCAAACATAGTCTGTATATAGGCAAATAAAATATCTCCACTAATGTCGTGAAAAGGTAGAGATTAATTCAGTAGMAACATGACTTAGTTGGTCAGATATTTTTTGTTAGATTAGGTGCAAAGCAGTATTAGCATTGTTAGGTGAGCTGTTCCAAAAAACCTCTGTGATAAATGATTTATTTTCAGAGAAATATCGAGAAAGACAGTGTCTGTCTGAACATACTCTCTTTCTCAAGCATCAGAGGCAAATTGGGAGGATGTCTTGAAGGTTTAGAGAGAATTGCATAGTTTGTTTATCTGCAGATAAATATTACCTTGAAGAAAAAAAACCCTCAAATTCAATATTTATTGATGGTTGATCCTTTAGTCACTCTGGGAATGTGTCACCCTTTTGCTGACATCAGAAATCTAGAGTTGAAAAACACTCAGCCAAAAAAAAAAGAAAACTTGAAAGCCACAAGATCCAAATAAAGAAAGTACACTCCTATTTTGAATGTATATACTTGTCCAACTCTACTCTCAGCTATGGTAATCAGTGTCCCTGATGTTACTGTCATATATTAYTGAACATTGTCTACATTGTACTAACATTGTCTACCAGATTGCAAATTACAGTTGTACTCAAGATTTGTGTGCTGATTTTTTTTCACAAAGATATTTTGTCTTTGTCTGATTGCTGAGATACTTCCAGTCTGTATGGGAGATGGCTAACAAAATTCATTGGAAATAACTATTGATGCATTTTAATAATATTGATATAACTGCTTCACTAAAAGATACAAAATTWTGGAAGGCAGGTCCTGTTTTGTGACTAAAATCTATCATTTCAAAAAATAATAATAATTTTAAAAATCATCCGAAACYAAACAACCACTTCCCTTCTCCTCAAATAAAACAAAAACCAAAACAAAAACCAAATAAGCAAACAAATAAAACAACAACAAACAAAAAMCAATCCAAAACAAACAAAAATCGCTATAGGAAACCACAACAATATGGCAGAAAATCAGACAACTGCCACCCAAAATAGAATTGCAGTTAGATGAGGAATGTAAAATATCCTGCCTGAGGCACAGTATAGGTGTGTGTAGCCCAAGATTCTCTTTCTAAAAAAAAAAAAAAAGAAGTCTGTGCTATCCGGGGTAAAGTCAGAGATATGAGATGTCCCTTTTGCAAGTGTGATCTCTCAGTTTTCAGGGCTCTGTGAGGAAGGGCTTCCAGAGGCAGAGTTCATTTAGTAGATCATTATCCTTAGTTCATTTTTCATTCATTAATTCTTCTGGAAAATCCTAYCAGAAAGTGAAACTAAGGCAAACAGTGGATTTAATTTTTTAAAGTTTTTAGGATGAGGTTTGAGAGCTTTCCAAGTGMGATGCGGTAGCAGAGGGCTGGACTGGGCATTCAGAGATAAAGACACCTGTGTCTGCATGATCTCTGACACGAGGCCATCCCGCTTCCAGCATCATTCCACAGCTATGTTTGGAAGAAAATTGAATCTTTCCCTTGAAAAAACTGTCCAAGAGATAGCCATAAATTTCTTCAGAAGAGAAAACATTTCTGCCTGAATCATGTGGCAATGCATTTTGTTAGTAAATATTGTTCCTTTAAATTTCTTTTTAAGTACAAAGTTACTTTTAAGATTATCCCAAATTTTTATGGGTCAGCCAAGTTATTACTTCCTTTGGTATGTCATCTATATAGCAACATTTCTACTAAAAGAAGTTTATTCTTTTGATTTAATTATAAATTTTAACTGAGAGAGAAAAAGGTATTTTCCTGTTTAGAAAAAAGGAAATGCATTGCATTTTCAGTTACAGCTCTCACTAGTGTTTTGCTGGCATACCTCCTCCAGAGAAATTTTAAATTTGCATCAGACAGAGTAGCTGTCTTCTTTGCCATTTTCTCCTTTTCAATGAACCCATTTGACATCAATTCAGAGCTTTGTTTTTTGGACATTGTAAAGTTGCTCCAACGCAAAGAAAAATCATCAGCAGTTTAAAAGAATAATTAACTAAAATCACTTTATTTTTGTATATCGCATATCAAGTTAGTACATTCAGTGGGTCTGCTGTTGCAAAAAAAATGCCTGTCCCAGCACTCACATGACAATCACATGAATCAGTTTGGATCCCAGTGTTATTTTCTGTTTGAGGGTTTTAATTGGAACATTGAAGCATGTAAGCTCATTTATCATAGCTGCTCTCTGCTCCRTGCTGGGGTCGTTCATGATCAATGTAGGGTTTCCAATCAAACACAAATTTACATATTGATTTGATTTATGTTGAATGCTTACCTAGGCTTCTTAAAACACACCCTTGGCTTACTGTGTGCTTTCCCCTTATATATTTAAATGAGTATTTTATTGGTAAAAAACATGTAGACTATTAAATTTTTAATTTTTCTTGATTCAGTAGTCAGTGGAAAAGCAATCCTATCCTGCTTTCTGCTCTTTTTTTAACATAAAAGAAAACCCCAAATATATCTGTTGGTACCTGAAGGGTTAGGATTTTTGGAGAGGTTGCAGTGTGCCTGTTCCATAGTTTGGAAATAAAGTTGTGACATGCATGTTTGGAAAGAGTCAGTGTAGGGGCTTGACATATTTAAAAAAAAAATAAAGCCATTAAAATGAGTTAGAAATATTTTTTTGAGAGTTGCATACAAGTTGAATCAAAATATGTTGCTCTTGCTAATAATTGCATGCATTAAGAATTATTTTCTGAATTACTGAATGAAATGGTGTTTGATWTTGGAACAAGAGGTCCTTATCATTATTGTCTTTAAAACTGGGGATCCACAGAAGATCTAGTGGGGTCTGTGAACTGCTTTTGAGGACTGCAATAAGGTTAACTGTGCRTCACCTCATGGCTGAAATTTATTTGGCTTTCATACTTAGGCAGCCTACAAACTGAAAGAGATTGTGAACAGGGGTTTTGTCAAGGCAGTTTCATTTCTAAAATAATTATGATAATTTTATCATCAGCAATATACATTTATTGCATAATTCACTTTAGATCCTGATAAAAGTTTAAAAAGATAAAATCATTGCTCTCCTGAATTCAGTGTTCCCACAGATTCTGTGATGGGATCTCAATTTCACTAATGGAAGAGAAAAATTAATGATGTAATAATTAACTGTGAGCATTTACTGACAGTTACTTTAAAGCACCAACACTGATAAATCTATTGAAGACAACAACTGACATTATTTCTCCAAATRAAAAATATGAACCAGCCACAAAATGCAAATGTCTCAGGAACACAGGTTTATATGCAGGTCCTTACATTGCTCTGTGAGTTTCTGTTGTGCTTATATGTTTATAAGCAGGAACCTAACTAGAACTTAAAGAAGCAACTGGTTTTAGTTGGTAGTTCTGGTAGTTTAGTAATAAAACATGAAGTGCTACATTTTTCACAAAGAAAATTATTTGTATGTTTTTAATAATATGTTATTAGCATATGTAATTAAATACTTAATTTCTGGTGGATATTAGTAAAAACAATGCACTCACAAATGAAAAATTTACTGGAGTAGTATACACATATTTTTTAGAAGATAAACCCTACATTTCATCAKTGAGGGAGCAAACTGAGGTGCAATACTGAAAAGAATCTACTARTAATAAATCTCTGTTTGTCAGACTGTGTAATGAGCCCTTTAGTCATAGGCTGATGATATGGACTCTGTTGCATTTGACACACAAACAGAGAGTGTAAGTTCTTTGCTTCTGAATATTACAAAACTTCCTCTATAAAGTTATAGTGCTTGATCTTTTAATGCAGAATGAATTTCTTAAAATTCTAGAGCTAAATCTCTAAATAACTCAAAGTTAATTTTAAATGTGCCAGTTAATCACTTTATCTGGCATACTTTTTTGTCACAAATTATTTAAAATATGAAACCTTTTACTTTCTATAATTAAAAACTTGCTGAATTTTTAACTTGCATATGAAATAGACTGTCATTAAAATAATTTATTGACTTACCTTATAGCAACTTATCTTGATTCTAAGACAAAGTTGAAATCCAGTATGTCTTCTTTAGGCTGTAAAGTGAAATCTRGGCAGAACTTACAATCCTAAACCCAAAAGGCAGTTCAGAGCCTCATTCTCCAATGACTATGCAATACTCAGACATGTAKAGGCAAAATTGTGCTCTAAGACTTTCATGACTGCCAACATAGAACCAAAGTGCTCTGTCTCCAGTGGCTTTTTGTGCATTAGAACCACAAAGGACTCTCTCTGAAGGATTTACTTTAGCATTCTAATCTGACTGCACAACRCACAGGAGTCAGAGTCCTTCTGCTTTGTGCTCAGAGTCCACCCCTTGTAACTGCAGTGTCCTCTCAGCATGTGAGAACTTGGTCTCTTCCTTAATCTGAAGAATTGTGGTGGCTTGACCCTGGCTGAACACCAAGTGCCCACCAAGCTGCTCTATCACTGCCCTGCAACAGGACAGGGGGAAAAAACAAGATGGAAAAGATTAATGGGTGAAGATACAGGCAGTTTACTRAAGCAAAAGTGAAGGTAGTACATGTGCAAGCATCAAAGGGAAAAGAAAAGAAAACAAAAWGTTTTTATTCTCTACTTCTGATCAGCAAGCAATGTCTGGCCACTTCCTGAGAAGCAGGGCTTCAGCATATGTGGAGGTTGTTCTGTAAAGCAAACTTTGTAAATAATCAATGTCCCCCCTTTCCCATCCTTTTTCTTTTAGCTGTGCAGATCTTATATAGTATGGAATCTCCCTTTGGTCATTTTGGGTGGGCTGCTCTAGTTGTGTCCCCTCTCAAAATGTTGCCCACCTCCAGACTACTGGTCAGGTGGGAATGTTGGAGACAGCACTGAGGCTGTGCCAGCGCTGCTCAGCAGCAGCCAAAGCACTGCAGTGTTATCAGCTCTCTCCCAATGCAAAGAGGAAAATTATTTTCATCTCAGCTAGGACTGACACAGGGAAGCTGAATCCATATCTTCTAATTTTCCAATATGCTCTTAACTTCTAGAGAATGATGAAACTCCTTCCGTACATCTCGTGATGGAACTGACTCATTGGTGTTCTGTCACCAACCAAAATCCCTGATGCCAATAAGAGAGAATTTGATTTTACAGCGTGAGAGTTGGGGCTGTGAAGTGGAAGAAATGAATCCTGAAAGCTCCTCCTTGGCCTGCTCATTACAAATTTATTTTGTCCATCTTGCCATATTTTGCAGTAGAAAACATGGATCTTCAATCCATTGCAGTTTCCAGTTAATAGCTGTGGTAACTCCACAGAAAAGTTCTTCTTTAGTGTGTGACTTTGACACTTCAACTTTTGTTGTTTGCTGATAAAGAACTCTGGATATTAAACACAGGGATGATGTTTCCCCTCAATGGCAGAGCAGTTAAGGGCAATGTACATTTTGTAGGTCTAACCCATGTGCTGTGTTTACCATGTCTGASTGACCAATTGACTTTCAGTACAAAAATCCTAGTCTGCAGTTGCTGACACAAGTGGTGGAAGTTGTTTGGTTAGTGTCCATGAGAAGATCTGTAGTCTTAAAATAATTAATTCCTACACACATCATTCACCCTTCACAAAATATCTGCTCAGGATATAGAATAATAATGAAGACACATAGCTTACTGTTTTACATTGTGCTTCATGTAAAATTATTCAGCCAACCTTTTCTATAATGAATATGTATAGTAGATATTTAGCTCGTCACAGGTCTAATCRTAAATGGAAAAGAGAAAAGATATCGTGTTATTCAAATAGATGTAATTAAATTAATTGGTTGATTTAGAGCTCTGCCACTTCTCATGCATTTTCACCCATTTCATTTTGACTGCAGCTTCATCTCGTGTTTTTCATCCAGGCTGTTTTCCAGTTTATTTACCAGATCAGTTTTACAGTGAATAAATGTTTGAGATATTTTTCCATACTTGTTTTAGAAAATGAGATAAAATATGTACACTTATTTGTGAACTGGACCAACTTTTTACCACTATGCAGTGGAAAATGAGCTCTAACTGATAACCTAATATTAATTTACAGCTTGCATAAGCAGGGCCAGTATAATAAAGCTTCTTCAATGCCTATAAGCATAAGCAGGATACATTTGTCAATTCCATGCCCAGGCAAAATGTACTTACTTCTCACCTGCACCTGTGTGCCTTTATGTTCCTTGGAATGGCACTAGCACTGTCTCTTTTCAGATACTCTGTCCATCTCTCAATATGAAAATTCTTCCAGACTTCATTATGCTTTCAAATGTTTGTCACCGGAGCACATCCAATTACACAGTTTCAAAATATCTAATTTTTTTTATAACTATATTTATCCTCCAGTGTTCAGGCATGTCTTTGATTAATTATCTCTGAAACTCTTTCATGTGAAACTCTTGCAATGACAGTCTAACAAAACTTGGTTCTGGTGTGTTCCAACACCTCTCTAAGAAGAATCTCTAGTGCAGATTCTTGAAATGTCTAAAATTTTGGGACAAATAAGGTGTCCAAATTGACACCTTATTTGTCCCAAAACTGTATTCCAATCTATGTATCTTCTAAAATGGATTATGCTTATAATTTAAACCCACAAAAAACTACAGAAAATGGCCAGAACTGAGTAAGCCTTGGTGACTCACAAACTACCCAACTCTTCTATAGGATAAAGCCACCTGGCCTTTCTTGATATGTTGTTTCCAAGTGCAAACTTCTGTCTTGTAATCTTCTATATACTGCTGAAAAAAAKAAAAGATAGTATGTTTTGTCTCTGATGTCCCTCTAGCAATACATRTGAAACATTTAATTTTTATCTAAGTTGCTGAGATGCCCTGTTGCATTTTGTGTAAATATAAAAGCAAAGAGGTGTTTAATTTTATCATGATATGCAATTGAGATACACTTTAATTAAGTCTTTCAAACATTTTCATTTTTTCTTCTTTAAAAAAAAAAATTCAGAATTTTAAACTTTTTTTTATACCTGTTTTTTACACAGGTATATTATATGTTAATGCATTTCTCTTTGAAGTATCAACCAACCAGAAATTAAGCAAATTCCCTGTACATATTCAGGCACATCCATGTAAGGKCTCATTCCTTCTCTGACACCGTGTGCATATGAAAGGTCTGACTTGCACAGGACACATTTGAAATAGCAGTGTAAAGCCTGGATAGCCTCTGTACCCAGCCACTTGCTATTCCRTGAGGGAAGAGCAGGAGCCACAGGAATAGCCCACAGGTAGTTCTTCTGCCCCAGGAACCCCATTGTCTATCAGTGACAAAAATACCCTTTGTGTCACTTAGCTTTCCTTGCAACTGCAACTAATCATGTGTGGGGTGTTTCATGAGCACTGCACATCATTTCCTTTTTCATAACCAAGATGCAGCTGTCCCTTATTATGACAAGCAGAGATGCAGCCTCAGTGTGAGGCCATTTTGTGAGGTGAAATGTGGACATTTTAGTCATGTCACGGGTGCCTCTTACAGGTGCTCCTCTGGGGCTCATAAGAGAGAAGGTAACAGGATAAGGGTTGTGGACTATTAGATGTTATGATGGACTTGTTTCATATTTTCTAGTTAAGCCTCTCCTGCTGCAGAAAGACAATAGATCTCAATCCTTGCTGCTGTACTGCATAGGTGTGAAGTAAGTCTTAAAGGATGGTGAGATGGACTTTCTTGCTTCATGGACTTGTGCTGCCATGAGGGCTTCAAAGTGGCTTGAACAAAATAAATAATCACTGCAATAGAAGAGTTAAATGGAAGGAAACAGTTTCTTCTAAGTGGATTATTAATCTAGTACAGAACTGTGACTACTTCAGAATGAATTTATAAGTAGATTCAGGCCAACTGAAACTACAGTTAAAGTTGTTCATGTACGCTCTGGAGGAAGACAGGGACTCGCCCCTGGTACTGAGGATAACACCTGTCTCAGACAAGTAGCTTTACTGATTCTAATATGCAACAAAGGTTGTGGTTTCTTGGTTATGGCTATTTGGGTATTTACATTTAGAGGAAAAATCTTGCTACTCCTGCAGCAGCTGTAGGCAGTCTGCTTTGTGTGTTTTAGAGAATTGTGTTCATGTATGCTTTGATGAAACAGGGAAGTTTTTTCTGTTTGTTTCATTTTTGRCAGTTGCTACTTCAGACATTGTGACTTCAGACTGTGATTTTCAGCCATGAGATTGCAATAAAGTAATTCTAATTCACTCATGTTCTTTATTTTCAGTGTAAAAATTTAAAACCWTTTTGGAGGACAAGTTTGCTTCAAATTATTCACAGGCTTACTTGATCTGTTTTCCTTATCCATTTATATTTTTTTTTATTGTTACTGTTAACTGTTGTTATTATTTTCTTCTCACAGGTAATTCATCAGCTTAGACTTTCCGAAAATGAGAGTGTGGCTCTACAAGAGCTTCTAGATTGGAGGAGAAAGCTGTGTGAAGAGAGAGAAGACTGGCCGCAAATATTGCACAATACTGAGCAAAGAATCTCAGCCCCACCTCCACCCCCTTGTAAGAAGCCAACGCTGCTGAAGAAGGTAGAAGATACCTCCTGCAACAGACTCTCTTCAGGCATATGGGATACCACCATATGATTCAGATGTGTGTTTGCAGACTGTTAGGAATGGAACCATCTAATGACTTCAATCTGCACAATCAGCAAGTTTCCTTCCCTTCACAAAACGTGCAGGGATTTTTTACAAGCACTAATTCAATAGCACAGGAGGGAGGAGTTGTTTAGATCTGTGGTGTGTGTGTACATGTGTGTGTTTGTTCTTTTCATATATATACATGTATACATATATGTGTGCACCAGCAAGTATATATATGTATGCATGTGTATATATGTACGGAGACAAACTGCACTATAAATACTTAGCTTAAAAGTACAAAACAGTCACTTAGAGTTCTCCCATGGACAATGAAGAAAATATGTTAAGCAAATGATGATGGGGCGAAGTGACTGACAGACATTTTGGAGAGATCAGGAAAGTCTGTGTGCACACTGTACAGCTGTTTTATACAGTACAAAAATATGTTTCTTGTTCCCTAATGGATGGGTTTATTATCTTACATGTATACATATATATATATATATATATTTCTTTGTAGATGTCTGTGTTCCATGGAGTTTATTTACATGTTTATTTCTGGTGTTTTATAACTTCATGCAATTGGTGCTGTCGTTCTTTCTTCAAAATACAGGTAATAAATTCAGTACTTGCATTTTTCTTTTATAKATTATCTTTAACAACATACCAAACAGTTTCAACACTGTGTTATTTTTTTCAGAACTGGCAATATCCTTTCTAAAATCCAATCCTGAAATTCTTGCAAAGCTCCCATGTGCAGGARTGATTTGGTGCTGTTCACAGTCATGAATTAGAGACCATTACTTCTTTTTGATGGACYTGCATTTCTGAATGTGTGAACTGTGAATTTGAAATTACACCTCAAATCTTATTTCATTCTGGGTTATGTGAAATAATGAGGCATTCATTTAGATTATAAGTGTGGTTTGAAATTCATAACTGATTATGCATAAGGTCAGGTGTCAGTGGAAAGATACATAGTGGTAATGAGGTATGAAAATAGGTCTGTGATTTACTGTTACAGGCCAGAAGACTTTGCAGAGATGGGTATATCAAAGTATTATGTCCTTATTATGGTAGCACAGTGATGCATTTATACCTCAAATTTAATGTAATGAAATGGTTTCAGAAATTGCAGCATTCTAGTTAGTGTAGATGAGTTCTGAGCAGTAATGTTAATTTATGAAAAACATGCTGCTGGGAACTTGTTAGTTATTACCTAGCAGTCTTTTAAATACTGTTTTGCCACTAAARGGTGTAATTTATATATATTTAAAGATACTTTTCTGAGGCTACTTATTTTAAGTTCTTGGAGTATGTAGAGCCAGTATGGATCTCTTTTCTTGGTTGTTTGTACCATTCCTATTGAGATGAAGGAAAAAGTGTTACCAGGTTTGCAAGTGGATATAAAACAAATATTTTCAAATATAAGCTAGGTCTAAAAAGGTGCACWCATTCTTGGTTGGAAGTTGTGGGAAAAGGAAAAAAATCCATAGAGGTGTAGGTTTTTCCATCATGTTTGACAAAATTTCAATCAAGCTGAATAGTGAAAAGCAACCATATGCTTGTTTGATTGTTTATACAAGGAAGCAGCAAAACTCAAATTGTTYCCATGAGTATCATCAAGCTGTAGCAGAATTAAGCACCTTCTCTTGCTGGAGATTAAAACAGACATTTTGAGTGGACAAGGAAGGGAAGACACCAAGTTAGCTCAGAATTATACCTTGTTACCACTGTTAGCTTCACAGAAGTCCTCGGTGTAAGATTATCCATTTCTGTTTCATGGAGAATGAGGAACTCTAGACTCCAAACCTTACCTTTGGCTGATGTAAACAGCTACAGACAATGACTTTGTCCAGGAGGGGCAGGTAACCCTTGTGAGTGAGGTTATGCAGAAAACAGCTATCACCTGCTATGTCAGAATGAAGCTGTGCCTGKAAGAACTGAGGTTTCTGGGTTTTTGCTCAGACAACCAGGGACACACAGAAATCCCACTSTAAGTGCAAAAGGCAACAGCTCCAGACCTGGATGCAGAAGAGCTAATTAACCTGACCTTGCAGCTATTTTGCCTCCAGGATGCAGGTTGTTATCCCTACATGGCACAGCATCCCTATCCATAGCCGCAAGAACCTCTCCCCAGGCAGCCTCGCAGTGCTGAGCACCTCAGTGCACTGAGACGTGCAGACATGCCCTGAGGCTTATCACTCCCCAAATGGGCCTGGCAAGCAGCCCTCCCATAAACTCTATCCTATTGCTAACCCTAATGCTCTCTAGCTGGCTCAGCCACTGGTAGCAATCAATCCACTGCAGCCTGGAAGTTTAAGACAAGCTGTAAAAACTGACTGAGAAGCCAGGTTAGATGATGCCAAAATCCCTGCTGCTGCAGTGAGCTTGCTCCCAGYCACTGAGCCATTTGTAAGGTGAGCTTGTGTATCTCCAGATGACACCGTTGTCATTGCTGCACTTGCAACGCAGGAGTACCCAGAGGGGAGAAAAGGCATTTGTCAAAGGGAGTTTAAAATGGGAAACAGTATAAATACACATTATCCTACTTGCAGTCCTTGCTAAAAGTTGTGTTAGAACTGTGAGCAGCCTCAGGAACTCAACTGCAGGAGTTCAAGTGAGGTCTTAAGGAACTTTTTTGCTTCTTGCTTCAAAGTCCACATTGTGCCCTATTACAGCAGTATGGACAAGCATGGAAAAAATGGTGCATAGATTTTCTAGCAGTTTCAGCAATGCAGTTACATGGGAGAAGCAAGTACATCCCTGATTCTGGCAGTCTGATTCTACAGACAATAAGCAAAGCAGATTTTAATCCCCCGTGCAGAAGGCCTTCATGCTATTTTTTGCAAACTTGGGTAAGACGTATATTTTCTGGGGCTGTTCTTTAAAGCACGTCACCACAGTGCGCAGACAGAGTTAGAAGATTTTTTTTTTGTTTCAATTTTATCTTTTTGTTAATTCCAGGTTACATAATGGCTAACTTTTTACTTGGAAAGATTTTTCATTATATTCCATTAAAGTACAGTACTATAGGAATAAAGTACTTGCTTTAAAACATGTTTTAAATATTTCTCTAATGTCAGTAAAATACTCTAGAGTGTGACTTATGAAGACATAATTCACACCTAGTGTGTTCATTGGTCTCTTGGCCTTTGGCCTTGAGCCTAACAATGCAGTTGGTAGGGAATTATTATACCATAATTCACACCCCACTGTGTCTTATTGCTTAAATAACCATACCCCCAGAGGTGTCTTAAAACTACCATKAAAGTTTATATTGTGTATCAAAATGTGTTTACAGGGCTGGGAAAATATACTATTGACATTTTGAAAAGTTGAGAAGTAGTTTTAGCAGAACTGTACAGTGCTTGTAAATTTATCTCCCCAGTGGAGTGTGCACCAGCCAATTACAGTATTTCTTGAGTATATGAAGTCCTGTCTTGCGCATTAAAAATAGCTTAGAAATAAAAAAAGCCTTATGAATTTAATATTCTGAAGGGGAAGATTAAACTTATGGGCATCCTAATGCCAATAATATCCAGTGAAAAATCTAAAATATATTTATATTTGCAATAAAGCAATTTCAGGATGCTGGGATTATCATCAGATAATCACTCCTCCACATTGTGCCTTATTGCTTAATTTTTAATATGTGAAAAAACCGAAATGCCTAACAAATCAATCTATCCTTCAGCATAAGGTAAGAATAATCAGATACATTTTACACTTTAAAAAGTCATTGGTCTTAAAGCCAAGGAAATTATGAAACCATATTAAGCCACAATAAAGCGAAAACAATGTCTATTGGCAGGAGAAATTTTTTAAAGCTTGTATACCTTACTTGTTACTTCTGAAATAGCACTTGGTGTTTTTTAGTTGCTTTTGTTACATTCCTGCTGCAGTTTTTAAGCAAAACTTTGTTTTTAAAAACTGATTTAGATGTTCAAAGAAATACATGCACCGATATTTTTCAAACGATCTGTGTACAGCATGAAGTGATAAGCCTTTTAAAAATTTGCATTGTTTACAAAACAATAGTATGATTGTTGAGTAAGTGAATTGCATTTACCTTTTTATTTTTTGCCAGTGATCCTTTTTTATTCTAACAGGTTTATTACTTTCATTAATAACTTTATTATACTGCAGATCCTTTGTGTGTGGGACAAAGAATTTCATTAACTTGCTAAGAAAGCATAATAGATTGTAGCATAGTTCTAAAGTGATAAATAGCCATATTAGTTGTAGCTTTTAATTCTGCTGTATAGTATTAGCATCCCTAGTAATCCTGTTATTCTTATCTCTATAAAGCCTGCTAATATCTGAAATGCTCGGAGGAACTTTAAGTAAGTTTTACCATTCACTTGTTAAATAATAAATGTAACTAAACTCTGTACAAATCAGTTTTCCAGAATGGTGTTAAACATTTCATGGCTTTGTGTTTTAAATATATAATTTTTAAAAAGAAAACACCACCTGAGCATAACTATTTGACAATAGCTGAACAAAATAGAAGAAAATGCTTTTCTTCCAGTTCTGCTGTTCTCTGTATACTCAGGACTTTCCTTTTAAGAAGAAATAAATAAATCCCAGTGCTGGCTTATAYTGTGGCTGTGAGAATTAGATCATTAGCAAAGACTGCCTGTTCTCCTCACTGTGGTTTGGCCCTGTCACACACCCATGAATGTATGCTGGATCTGGTCAAATCATGCATTTTGCTGTGAAGTGTCATAGGAAAAGTTCAGTCAAGTCATGATTTGACTTTTTGAGGACTTTTGATTTATTACACTAAACAAAACAACCTCCTCTTGAATTAATTAGACATATTTATTTCAACCTTAATTAGCTTGGTTTRGTTCKCATATATATKTTTAGCCTAATTTTTAATCAGACTTTTATGATAAAAAAGAAAATGTTAAATRAAATTACAGCATAACTTCTATGATTCCATTTTGAAAAAAATACTTTAATACTGAAATAGAATATTTCAGTATTTCAACATGTTTTTCACCTTTTCTAGCTGAAATTATGTCTTGGATGCAGTCTGAATTTACACATAATTTCAACTCTTCACAAACATACATTTTCATAAATCCACTCTTCTCTGAAAAAAACACACTAATGGATATTTGTTGTGAAGTGCAGGAGAATTGCTGATGTCTTTTGAAGYATCAACAGGGAAAATTTGACAAGCATGGGTATATTGCTGTCATAGCAATGTTCATGTGATAGTTATTAGCTAATGCTTGTGCCCTCACTGTGTTTTATTTGGGCTCTARCCCCTTCTCAGTCTACCTGGATATGTAGTCACCTGTCTCCTGATACTCATTAGAGTACAGAAAGAAAAGTGATGAATCTGTCATATACTCTCAGAGAAAGGGGAGAAATKTGTTGCAGCCTCTTTATAATTACAGCTTAATATAAATTACTTACATGTTTCCAAAAATGAGTGTTGGAATGCAACTTTCTCACTGTCCAAATATGACTAGCTTAGCCATACCACTAGCTTAGAAAGTTGTGGCAATGAAATAACCAGAACTATTAAATTAATTTTTATGCAGATACAGCTTCTCTGTCTTACAACATAGTACAACTTGGTGGTCAGAAAACTAGGGAACTATGAATCCTTTTGGGAAGGCAACTCCATGTGGTTTGTTTGAATTAAAACCATCTCTATCTGAAAGAGTGGTCAGAGCCTTATAGATCAGATAGTCAGGCAAGGAGCTCCCAGATTTGACAGGACTAAGATAGGAAAATATTCTTCAKTGGATGGGTAAGTTTGGGTAAATGCTTTGGAATTTTCCAGATATCATGACCTTCCTCATGGTTCTGACCAGTAGCCTGAATATAGATTTGGTCTAAATTCTTGCCTARTGGATCTAGTCACAATTAGTCAATGCAGTTAAAAATATTTTGAATAGAAATTACTTYATCTAGTCATCTAAATTTATACTTTAGTAACATGATTACTGAAAGTATTTGTTCACATCTAGCTTTTATTAACATAGCTGCCGTGGCTGTAATATGAATTTAGCAGTTAGAAAAAAGTAAAAAAAAGACAATATGGAAATTAGTGCATTTGAAACATATATTTTATGTTCATGCTGAGACTGGGGCTCCTTGAGCTTTAKAATTATCATAAGTAACATGGTAGATCCTATATCATCGAAGATCAACACAATGTCCCAAAAGWAGCTCTCAAAGGTTAAAGACTTCTTTCTGCCTTAAGCTCCTGTCCTATGTAATCCCTGAGTTCTCACCAGGCATGAGTAGTTACCAAAATCAGACATCATGCAGCCTGGAAAGAGTTTGTCTCCTGGGGGAGACAAACACCCAGACCTCAGCTTCTCTGAGGTGGGAAAGACATTTTATTTAGTTGATCAAAGGTACAATGATGGATKATTCCTATCAAATATCTTGTGTAAGTGTGCTTGCTTTTCTGGASAAGATATAACACTCTGTAGCAGGCTTATTTTTTCAACAGAAAGGTTGATTTGTAGCTGGGGGATGTGGGTCTAGTTTACATCCATGATTTTACAAAGATCTTCAGTTAAATTCAAGATTTGACCCCAACTGATTTTTGTGGCCCACAGATGATTTACTTATTTCTGTGTGTGTACAAGAGTCCTCCAAATAAGATATTCCAATTAGAAAAAAAGAAAGGAAAAAAAAGGGGAATGTATTTTGTAGGAGCGACGGGGGTCACACGGTCGGGAGGGATGGAGACRAGAGATCTCTGGAGCCAGGTTGTGGAACTTGCAGTTTATTGCAAAGGGCGTGGGTRCAGGGCCCTGCTGRGAGCTGCCAGCCCAGCTCAGAGCAGGCCCGGGAGAAGAGAGGGGTAGCRGGTAAAAGAGTAAATGGCAAGAGCTAAGASGCAAGAGTAAGAGTATGGAAAGTAAGGGGAAGAGAAGTGAAGTGCAGTGAAGTGAAGTGAAAAAGATAAAGTGAAGAGAGAAGAAAAGTGCCCGAAGTTCCCATTACAATACAGTAAATCATCTTCTGTGTTGAATATTCTGATTCTCACTAACCAATCTAATACAACATACAAATCCTATAGCATTTCCATACAACCTATAAGAATCACTACATTACCATACTGTGTTACATTTTAAACCCTAAAACCTACTCTTTGGACCCCTTCTGCCAAGCTGGCAGTGTCTGCTGGACCCTTGGACCTGCCTGCAAGCAGAGGGTCTTGTTTCATCAAAAGGGGATTACCTTCAGCTGGCCACACCATTGTTTTCCCGTTGTTCAGTAGCAAAGGRATCTCAAAGATTGCTTTCATTTCAATCTCRCTTATAGTTTCCATATTCTCAAAATCTTTTGCCAGGCAATCATGTTTATAAGGCCTTCTTGTTTCATCCACCCCAACAGTATTTGTCTAATATTTCATGTAATCCCTGTAGAGGAATAAAAGGCCAGATCTGRTAAGGATTCAGTTCCTACAAGGAAATTACACAAGACCTGCCTTTTAGGTGCCTTRATCTGGAGAGGTAGGCAGGACTAAACTGGGTTTCCATATTGGCTGTTCTGGGCTTCCAATTCCTGACTCTATCTGACTCTAAATTCTCATCATGAAAGAGACACTGTACTCAGGAGAGAAAAGGAGAATCATGGATTTGTTTAGGTTGGAAAAGACCTCTGACATCGAGTCTGACAGTAAACCAAACACTGCCAAGTCCACCACTAAAACATGTCCCTGAATGTCATATCTACAAGTCTTTTAAATACTGCCAGTCTAAATCTCCCTGGCACATCTTGAGGCCATTTCCTCTCATCCTAACACAGCCTGTTGCTTGTGAGGAGAGACCAGCCCACACCTCACTACATTTTCCTGTCAGGGACTTGGAGAGGGTGATTWGGTTGGATTCCTTTACTGCCAAGGTAGGCTATTTAAACTTCTTGCCCCCATGGGTAAAGGTGCTTCCTGTCCAATCAGTCTGCAATCTGTTCTGTTACATAGGGGTTTTCCACTGGGGTTCCAAAATTTTAATTTGTTTTTGAACAACGTTAATGTTCTGCCAGCCCATTCCTTCAGGCTGCCATTGTCCACTGACACGCCAGCCCTGTCCTCCAGGGACTGAAGCATTGACTCCTCTTCATCTTGCTGCATACACAGAATTTGCTATGTATTATGCACAAATATATTGATTGTACAGCTCATTAATAAAGATACTATCTTCCTCAGTGTTAACCCTGAAGGAAGGCTATTATGTGGCTGACAGCTGGACTTTATGCTGTTGCAATACACTTTGAACCTGGTGGTCCAGCTAATTTGTGACCAAACATGAAGTCTACCTACCTGAGTCATACCTCATTAGTTAGAGTGTAGGCTGCTCTCATAGACAGCAACCTTGGTTCACAATTAAGTAAATGTAGAGATGGCTGAAAATAAGTTCCAAGAAAGTAATCATTGGCAAACTGGCAGGAAGCAGACTCCACATTACTTCTCTTAAGAGTGATCTGAGAGACCAAATATTTGTTACTTGAATAGAAGAAGAACTTATATAAAACTAAGGATGGCACCAAACKCAAATAAGCTTATAAGAATGCTGGGTCAGAATTCAAAATTACAATGAAAAATTGCCAAACGTTCTCCCACAGTGTGGGAATGTAAGAGATGCTCATTTAGCCTTTGGTGGAGAAAAGCATGCCCACAGTGTGAGACATGACAAGGCTTCAAGACTAAAAGCTCTCTAGAGAGAGAAAAAATCAGTTTTGGAAGACCATGTCTAGGAACTGARTATGTAGGGGATAGAATATAAGAAAATGAAGATAGTGTAGAGAGTAATCTTACCCCTAAGGAGTTGCAGCTGGGCCAATTATCRAAGATTAGGAACAGGCCTGACTTTACAGGCCACAGCTGTAACCAATGAGAAGAAGAGTGCTGTAAAAGAGTGGGTTGCCCAGTTGAGAGGGGAACTGGAGTYGTTTGGCTTCTTTATGAAGAAGAGTTTGTGCTYGGAGGAGTAGCCCATGAGAAAACACCAAGGTATGAARCTTTTGCAATTAGAGACAACAATATGGAACYCYTGCAAGATGGCAACAGAGTATAGTCTGGTGGAGTTTGTGAGTACTGTGCTGAGACAACAATCTATGGCACACAGCACTTGGCATGGAACAAACTGTATTGTCATAGATGTAGTATTGCATGGAGATACACTTCATGAGTGTGTGTGCACATGTGTCTGCTGTCTGTAAAYTTAGCATGTTCTCCTTAGGTGTTACTACAAATAAAGCCCTTATAGGAACACTGAGATACACAATTCAAACTTCACAAAAGCTCTGCAAATCCTATTCTAGTATAKGTCTTCGTGTGTTAGAAATGTTTTCCTTTCCCTGTACAGTCCATGATAGCTCCAAAWCCTTTTATTTGGAGAAATAATACTTCCTATGTCTCCCTCTCCTTTTCATGCATGGAAATAAATGGTGGGGGAGAATTCTGTAAGAAGATAAAGCAAGATTTAGCTCTGTTTGGGTGCAATCAGAGGAMATATCAAAGGTACCACTGAACAGGAAAGTGGTTTCATAAAATCACGACAGTTGAAAATTAGGAMGCAAGTGATTTTMTCTCTCTCCTTGTTGCTGGTTTTTTTCATACAYTTAACTTACAAAGAATAACTTAAAATATGACAAATAAYCTTAGAATCATAGAATTCTTTARRCTGGAAAAGACCTAAGAAAAAAGATCTTGAGACTGCCAAGAGCCAGGAGTCATCTTTTTATCCAGATACTGCTATTACAAGATCCATTTTGCTTTGTTGCAGCCTTGACATGAAAACACATGAAGATAAGATTGAGAGCAGCCCTGAGGAGAGGGACTTGGGCATGTTGGTTGGCAAGAAACTCAGTATGACCCAGCAATGTGCACTCAAAGCCCAGAAAGCCAACCCTGTTCTGGGCTTCATCCAGAGCAGTGTGGGCAGCAGATGGATGGAAGTGCTCCTCCCCCTCTACTCTGCTCTTGTGTCTCCACCTGCAGTGCTGCATTCAGCTCCAGAGTCCCCAGCGCAGGAAGGACATGGAGCTGCTGGAGTGAGTCCAGAGGAAGATGGTCAGATGGCTGGAGCTCCTCTCCTGTGTGAACAGGCTGAGACAGCTGGGGTTGTTCAGCCTGGAGAAGGATGACCTTATAGCACCTTCCAGTACCTAAAGGGGGCTACGAGAGAGCTGAAGGACTTTTATAAAGGCTGTAGTGACAGCCAAGGGGTAATGGCTTTAAACTGATAGAGGGCAGGTTTGAATTAGATATTAGGAAAACGTCTACTGTGAGGGTTGTTGAGACACTGGAACAGTTTTCCCAGAGATATTGTGGATGCCCCATCCCTGGAAGTATTCAGGGCCAGGTTAGATAGAGTATTTGTGCTCCTTGTCTAGTGGAAGGCATCCCCACCCATGGCAGGGGGGTTGGAATTAGATSATCTTCCACACCAAACAAYTGTGTGATTCTAAGATACCACYTTTCCAATATGATAAGGAAAATCTCTATCATCATTCAGCTTTCAAGGTTAATGAGATTGCTAGCTATGGGTGAGCTGTGATAGCAGGTGATGAAGCCATGMACTCATTTCCCCGCAGGATTTCAAACTGCCAACAAGTTGTTGCAAAAGTGCTCACTTAGTTTAGACATTGAATGTTGTCCTATATATAGAAGACAAAAGACATGCTGCTGCTTTCATAAATGTTCTTCTGAATTATAAATCATTACTTAATAGATATGAGAACGTCTCTCACCTTTACTGAGATTAGTTGGTCTTGAAGAGGCTACATCATTATCAGAAACAAGTGGGAACCACCATAGAAAATCTTTCCCACACCTTGTCAGGGTCAAGTGGCTAGCTCTGAAACTCATTATGGTTTTTAATAAAAGCACAGTTCCTTGTTTCTAATTGCAGAACCTAGTTCAGACAATTCCTAATTTAAACACATGTGAACACATAGAGGGATATAAAACCCATGGGTTATGACCCAAGAGCACTTGCCCTTGGAAGAGGTCATTTAGACACATAGAAGTTTCTGATTTCAATCTGATCATTGACCTCTACAGTGGGGARCTTTATGCAAAGTGTGCCCTGAAAACTTTTGTAGGGAAGATKCTTGTGGTTTTGGAAGTTTTACTTTTTTCCATGATTACAAAGAGTCAGTAAAATAATCCAGTTTAAAACATCAAACATGTAGTCAAGTGCAAATGTGAAGAGGTGAACAATCAGGTCCCACACAGATAAAGATTTGGAAGTCGTGAGTGTTTTTGTTGTAGATTGTACAAGAAGTGGCTGAAAATTACTGTTGAAGGATAGCTTGGTTCTGAGAGCTGACAGGAATCCTTCTTGCTTCTTAGCTATGTTCATTCCATATGTTTGGCTTTACCTGCTCTTTTCAAGACAAAAAAAAACAAAACAGTTTAGCTACTTTTAGGACTCCTGAACAGGTAACATGTAAACAAATATCTGTACAATATTTTTTCTACTTGTGCTTCATCATTCTACTTCAGCTTGGTTGTATCATTGAGACTTTTTGCAGTGCAAATCAGGTTAACAACTGATCAACAATTTATTCTCAAAAATTGAAATCTGCATTGTTCAGTAAGCCAGTCTTGGTGCTTGTGAAAAATATTCTTTTTGTTCATCAGCAATCTGATACAAGACAACTCGTTCCTCTCTTTGACTCTCACCTCCCACCCAGTCAGAAATAGTCATATTTCTACTGTGCTGTTCCYAGTGTACAACAAGACATGCAGTAATATGTTTGAGGTACCTATTGAACGCATTTGATGCTTCAGATTCTTTTACAGTATAAGAATTATAACTTCTGTAACATCATTAATAACAGTAGTAGATTCACAGCTCTGTGATTGACATAAACTGTAAGTACACATTATGTTCTGAAGAATTGTGATTAGAATAAACCTCTTTCCCAGCCATACAGAGTACTGTGCACTCATGCTCATCATATAGTGAGGAATAAGTTTCAAACCCATCATCTTGTGAGTATGAAACAATATCTTCACTTTGAGCTTACTTGTGTTTCTTTGTAAGAAGCTTCACTGGCACCTGAAGGGAAATGTATGCTATGAAATAAGGATTGAATAACATTAAACAAAAAGTTTATTAGATGCAAAGAAATGGGTAAGCAAACAAATAAAAACAACTTGAAATGTTTCTGCTTTCAAATTCTTATCACTTTTCATTCAAATTGAAGTTGTTGGCTTTCARTATCAGAATAAAATGGAATTGAAGAAACATTTCTGCTTCATTATGTGYAGCAAGAAAGGATTGACAATAGAGAAGTATTTTCCACCTCTCATGTGGATATGATCATTATTTATTGGAGGCTGTTTTGTAACACAATGACCATCTGTCAGTAAGCACTGAAAACACTCCATCATGCTGGCTGTTACTGTTAAAATGCCACAATCACTGACTGCTCTGAGGGATTAATAGATTTTTTTTTTTGCTAAGAACAATTACATATTTAGAAGGCCAAATTAGCTCTCATTGAAGTTGGGATAAATCCTGAACTGCTCCACTGGASTCCAGGTGTCATCTCTAGATTTATAGAAAGGTAGCAGATGTCAGTTGACCCAGACCTTTAACGGGAGGATATCAGGGAAGGAACTGCTTTTCGATTTTTGATTTTTTTAAATACCTGTGACAAAAAAAAAAGCTTAATTAATATGCATAATGAAAATAACTGACACCATGGGTTTTTTTCCCACATTGAAGGGATAATTCAGAATTATGRTCTGCTGTTCTGCAGAAAGGTACATAGAGCTGTTGTTTGACAGGTTCAGCTTACAGTTGTTCATTAAGCTGTTTGTTTGATTGCTGCATCACACTTCTTTGTGCACTTGGTTTGGAGAATGGATGCTCAAATGAACCAGCAGCTGCAGTCAGAAACACRGAATTAAAACTGGGTGTAATTCTGCACAAACCAGAATAATTAAACCCTCCAGGGAAAGTCTGGAATGAGATTAGTTCAAATGCAGTCATGTGATTACAAGTGCACTGTTAAAAAWTTTTTAATGTATATATAAAGAGAAGCAGTTCCCTCAGGGTGGCAGAATGAGTGAGAAATGTGGCCTATACGTTGAAGGTCATATGCAACACAGGGGTGGGAAAATATCTCTTAACTGAAACTCCCCCTCTCCATATCATTTATTATGGCCATGGGTTATAATTACTTAGCCTATTAAAATGCTTGATTCAGTTAATGATTTAGTTAGTATCAGACATTTCAACTAAAGGAGGAAAAAGAAAGCAAAATGAGGGAGTGATGGGGGAACTGTAGTCTAGAAAGAAATTGAGTATCTCCAAGGAGTCTTTGGAAACTGACAAATACTTTTTGTTTCTTGGGCTACTGAGGAGCCTACAGATGCTCAGCTCTTCCCATAGAAGGATCTGATATGTAAGGGAGCTGGTCATTAGGGCTGCTACCTCATAAATCCTCATTCTCTTGTTGAATCCCATCTCTCATTTCCTGTTTCCAAAGCCCCTGTCACCCATCACAAGATGGTCAGACCTAGCAACAGGCTGCCCAGGGCGGTGGTAGAGCCACTGTCCCTGGGAGCGTGCAAGAAGCATCAGCACATGGCACTTATTTGGCAAGGCTGTGTTGGGTCAGAGGCTGGACTCAGTGGTCTTGGAGGTCTTTCCCAGCCTTGATGAGACTATGATTGTCTGTGTGAGACAGCTAGCAAGGCATGAGCATAGAAGGGACAAGAAAAGGGAATATCTTAGCACACAGCCTGGCAGGAAGAGTCCTGCATGTTCCTTCCCTGCTTCCTTACGTGCCCAGCATGGAGTGGGAAGAGAAGAAGAGAAAGAAATGAAGCTGTGTCATGCAGCCTGACAAAATCATGGTCATTATAATGGCATTTGCCTRTACTCACAGATAGCTAGGTGTGAGTAGTCAGATGAACAGTCACAAGCATTTACTCTGAAACTTGCTATGTCYAGATCTTCACAACATATCAGTCTCCAGAAGCAAAGATCTTCTGAAAGCAGCCACATCTGCCCACCCCTGTGCTCTTGTCTTGAGAAAGCATGACAGCCACTCTCCCAAAAGGCCACCAGGTGTCATTTTGCAGCTGCATGCACTACCTGTCCTTAGAGGATTAAACCTTTACYGGTTTGACCACATGCAACCTTCTGTGACACACTAGCATTTCATGCGCTGTGTATACGTGGAGAGATTACTTAACCAGTTTGTAACATGAATGAATCCTTTGCCTGACTTCTTTCCCAGTTTATGAGCTTCCCATAGGCTGATGATAATTTATCCAAACCTGTGTATCACTCAGTTTTTTGTCAGCCATTTATCTAAACAATGTTCTGGCAGTCAAGTTTCACAGTCAGTCATTTTTGGAAGCATGTGACTGGTGCCCTAAGTTACAAAGGATTGCTTCTGTTTCCTACTCAGATTACATAAACCTTATAAACACAAGCTTGATTAAGTTACTTGGCTTTGAGCCATAGGCTGACAAAAGTAGGAGCATGATAAGAAGGGCAATCCCACAAGCAGAAGACAAGGACAGGTTTATCAGGCAGTTGCCCTCTGGTGCAACTTTCACCTTAAACGTGATAATAATAATAATAATAATAATAATTCAGGGAGTCCTAAACAGCAGATTTCCAAGGGCGTGCAGTTCTGAGTATTGAGAAGATTTGTTAGCACACATCAAAATGATTTATGGGAATAACAGCAAATAAGCCCCAAAAATTTTCCAAAGAAATTATGCTGTATCTTTCCATTTGCATTAACAATGCTTTCAACTTCTTAGGTGACTGATAACTGCTAAAACAAGATACAGGATGTTGTATTTACTGTGATTTTGTTATATTGTACATGATGTGACGCCAGTGGGGCTGATGAGCTGCCTTAGCTTAAGATGTGACACTGCATGACATTTAGCTTTTGTGTTATGATGAGGTAATGTGACATGACACAAGCATATGCCGTGAACCAAAGGTCAGAATAGATTCAAATAGATACACCTGTTGTCAGCCTGACCAGTCACTGCCAATTTGTAAAAAGTCTTCCAGACCACGCACACATTTCTGACAACAATTGATGGTCATGACATAGATGTATTAATTCACTGGCAGAAAAGCATACCACCTACTTACCCATAACATCTTTCTATCTAATGGRAATTGATTAGAAAACATTTCTCCTCAGAAGCTTTACTTACTTGCTTATTTAGTTTTGGGCAGCTGTCTGCAAGATTCAGAGAGATAATGCCCATACCAAAAGGCAAGATGTCCCTCTTTTGATATCCACTACTGGCTTGCACAGGAACAATGAATATATTGTCTCTACTCATATGGCCTGAGGGACCTCGGATTCTATGCTGCATGTCCTTGATGGCACCCTACTTTACCCAGTCCTGAACCCCCCATTCATTCAGGGGATTTGTTGAAACTTGCTGTCACTGTCTTCTTGTATGTCTTAATATGCTTTGGCTGAAGACCACAGCCTGAGGAGGAAAGGCAGATGGTATGTGACTAGATTCAGTTTCAGGGATGCAGAAGCTGGCAGGCACTTTCACATCCCACAGCTTCAGCAGAGCCAAAGGGACTTACCAAAACTGGGACTTGCACAGAACACACAGACACCCAAGGCTAAAGCTGTGATCCTGCTCAGCTGTTCAAATTTTGCTAAATTCCATTTCAATATTTCAGTTTAAAGTTTTCCAAATACATTGAGTAACACCTCAGCTCATGCACAGCCCTGCTCAAGTCTTGGCAGATGGAAATAAGACAGTCTCTATTCTGCAGCACTGACAGAGATTTATAAAACAGGGCTGGACCTGTTCATGTGTGTCCTATGTAAGCTCAGAGTTCTTTCAAATGCAMCGACCTTTCACAATATTGCAAGAAATAGGATGTTGGAGGTCAGCAAGCCAAATCATCCTTTCATTTACTGAGTCAGGGCCAGTAAGATCTACTCTCTGGAGGYTTTCACTGACAGGAAATAGAATCATGGAATCACAGAATCATGGAATCYGCCTGATTGGAATGYACCTACAAAGATCATCCAAGTCAACTCCTGGCCCTTYACAGGACATCAGGTATAACACCATGTGCCTGAAAGCATTTTCCAAGTACTTCTTGAACTCTGTCAGGCTTGGTGCTGYGACCATTTCCCTGGGGAGTCTGTTCCAGTGCCCAACCACCCTCCAGGTGAAATACYTTTTGCTGAAATCCAACCAAAACCTCCCCTAACTCCACTTYATGCCATTTCCTCAAGYAATGTCACTGGTCATGAGARTGAAGAGATTGGTACCTGTCCTCCACTTTCCTCATAAGGGTACTGAAGACCACAATGAAGTCTCCCTTCTGTCTCCTGAAGGCTGAACAAATCGTCACCTCAGGCCAAAACTGCRCACAATATTCAGAGTAAGGCCACACCAGTGCAGAGTAGAGCAGGACCTGCTGTTACACACAGCTAGTATGTTATACACTGCTACAACTCCAGTTTCTGTTTCTATTTTCCTTTTCTTCCAGTTTTCCTTTCTACTTCTAACAAGTAAGAATATCTTTCTGGTGCCCAAAATATTTTTTTTTTATAATGAAGGTAATTTCTTCATGTCTTCCCTTGTGACTACATGGGTTCATTGCTTTTTTTTGCCTTTATATGCATATGTTATCATGGTGAAGCCTTATTTGAGTGAGAGGATGGAGAGGAAAAAAAGAAATAAACCTGAGAGAGGAGATATTTCAGGAATGTGTCTTGCAAGAAATGCTCAGGGATTTGCATGTTTTATCACAGTGTCCAAAGCTAGTGAGTTTATGAACTGTAGCATTTTGAAGTCCGATCTCTCAATGTAATACAGCTTACACYAACAGATGCCTTTGTAGATTTGGATGTCAAGTTGTGATTCCTCTTACTTAAGTTTAACTGTCTAACAGGGAGATGAACACTTCAAGCTTTTTACACTGGCTGAGAAGCAAGCACATTTAAAGGACAATTTATTTCACCATCTTGGATACACGCCTTAGGCATGCAATGTTTTCTGTTCACAACTGAATCACATTGGACAACAAGCTTAGATTATACTCAACTTTCAGCTTTTAGATGTGAGAAGAGGTTAACCTCAGCCCAGTAAGTCAATAGAAATAGTATGTGAATAGACACTTCACAACTGATAAGAAACAAAGAACAGCATTCTCAGAGCTCTCTCTGCTAAATATCACTGAGATTTAGGATGCACTACTGCACATCCTAAATTTACCCATTTCCTGATATTTACTTTTAATACTGACATCATCTTCATTTGGCCTAGAAAGTCAATGAATTTTCAAGACCAGTAACATAAGAAGTCAAAGGTAGAACAGATGTTTTCATCATGCTAGCCAACTGTTGTCTGTCATTAATTGTTTTTAATTATCTTTCTTATGAAATTTAAAGTCCTAAAAGGTCTGGACACTGCCCTATTTTTTTTTTACTTTTTTACCCACTTGTCTGATCCAGGTTTGTATATGGACCTTTTTTTGATGYAAAAGTTTTACAGCAGTCAGAGCAATTTGATCACCTGGAAATGTTTGGTAGCAAAGTAAGCAGGTGAATAAATCAAAGGGCCTCTTTATACTCAATGTTAGGCTCTAACCACAAGAATTTTAACTGAAATATTGGTTAGGCCCTTAGCTATGGTCTGAATTTGTCCTCTGCTCTGTTGAGAAGAAACATTCTTCTCATTGTCTCTGCTTCCATAGCCCTGCTCTGACATATTGCTAAATCTGAAAGAGGCTTTAAGCTGCCATTTTTGTAGTCATTGTTACTAATTATCCTTTCAGTTCTTTGATTGTGCTTTTGTTATTTTAGTTCTCAAAACTGAAACTGACTATACCAGCTTCTTGTTTTTATTTCTATTTTGTTCTGACATAAATGTCAAATGTGGTGTAATGCACATTCTCAGAGGAAAAAGCACAGTACAAAGGAAACTGATTATGAGAATGTTTTAAATAAGTGCACTGCTCTCAGGATCAAATATTAGAGAGAGGATTAAAATTTGGTTTTGTTTTTTCTCTCTGTAATCAATTCAAAGTTAATTGGATTCAGTATATGTCCTTTTTCTTCCTATTGATTTTTTTGTTATTGTTCCTGTTTGATTGCTGGTTTTCYAGCATGTCTCAAGCTTTTTGGATATTATTTTCTTCATGTTTTTTGGCTTCTTCCCATTTAGCTGCTTCTAAATTCTTTTTAATTAAAAGAAAATAGTAATCACAGACACAATATTTTRTCTTACTTTATAAACACAATTAATTCTGCAGAGCACCAGACTGGTTACTGGGCAGGCAGTATCCCCTCTCCCTCAAAAGGACCATCTAAGGTCAAACAAGGTTATGTGGTGAATTCATATGCATGAACTGTACAGATAAAGGTCACTTTGGCCACAACACCATCACAGAAGAGTCTTTAATGAACATTCTGTTGCATGCAAAAAGAAGAAACACCTTGTCAGTTGAGGCTTCTCTTGACTAAACAGATCTTTAAGTACTCAAAACCAGTCTCCAGGAGAGCAGTGATGTGCAGACACAAGCTTGCACGTTCACTCTTCATGTGTCTGGACATCTGAGCCGCGGTCTCCTGCACAGATTGTGCGTGCTCTGCAATACCTAAAGAGCTGTGCTGAGTGTTAAGGCAGAGCATGTACTGGTGCTCTCCTGCTGCCTGACCACTTGTGCCCACCTGCCAGCTGCCTTCTGAGGGTTGGCTTGCTGCYGTGGTTTAGAATTTACATTCCAGTCACAGGGAGGACTGGGAACAAGAGAACAAGAGGAAACATAGCAAGGATATCCCCTCCTGTTGTTATGCAAACCCTGATTCCTGTGATACTCCTGTGACAGCTTCTGAATGCTGGGGTCTGCACATTATTAGAATATTTAATATAATCCTAAATGRCACTCCAGGAAAGTGAGTTAGTCCCCCTTATTTCCTTGACAATTCTCTAGATTAACACTTGCTGCAGCTGCTATTCCAAAAGTAACTTTCTGATGAGGTCACTGTGCAAGGGTGATACTTTGTCTTTATTTGCTGGAAGACCACAGCAAAGTCTTGGAAGGTACCACAGCAATTAGATATTAAAAATGTATTTTGAGTACATTAATTCACTTGAAAATAAAGAGCCTCCAAAACTAACAAACTGAAAATACAYACACTTCATTAAGTGGCTTTACTATCCTGCCTATATGCCACCTTATTTTCCTTGCTGTCAGACAAGGTGAAGAGTGGCAGAAAGTAAAAAAGGCAATGAGCCTTGTTGCAAAATGCCATGAACAAGACTAAATCTTGTATCATCATTTCACAAATCTTCTTGATGACCTTCTTTAATTTATGAGGAAATTAAGTTCCTTTAATATCTTCAAAGAAAGTCTGGCTTTTTGAGGTTGATCTTCTCAATGGGTACCTTCATCAGCAAGATTTGGAACTCATAAGAGCCWGGGAGTCCTTCTTCTGTTGCATTGGCAAGGGCCTGCACATCAGCTCTACAGTTCCTGGCACTCTGAGACAGACTTCATGAGGTGTTAAACCCACACATCAGTTGCTATTTTCAAAACTGCCCTCTAGTACCAAGCATCTGAATTGTTTCAGCAGCAATGCAGAACTCAACTTCTGGTCTTGGACCAGCTTTTGCAAAGAAACCTGAAGCAAGATCCCTTGAGAAACTGCATTGGAGAGTTTGGATCCAATTGTCTTCAAGCATTTTTTCATTCAAGCAGAAAAGTAATGTGCTTCTAACAGAACAATCTTAAAGGGAAGCWCTGTTTTATCACACAAATAATGAGTAGGACTCTCAAGGTGATTTCACACCAAGGGAAAATGAAATATTATTAAGAAAAAATTGATTGCTTTCAGAAAGCAAAAGTTTGCATCTGTAGTACTTTCTGCCTGAAACAAAAAACGGGCATGTTCAGTTTCTAAATCAAAATATAGAAGTATTTTAGAGCCAGTTAGACCAACATAGGCATTTTTTTCTAGGCTTCTAAATCTAGAATGGTGATGACAGGTCAGGGAGTGAGGGGCTAGGTTATACCAAACACCACCTCCAATAAGCTGTGTAAACACAACTGCATGAAACTTAGTGCCTTACATGTTCTGCCAGTGGGCTTTACAATTTGATTCTATCCACAGAAAAATCTGTCCATGGGAAAAAACTTCTGTTAAACGGTATGGGAAGACTTTTCTTGTACCATCTGTCCCTTGGTGAACAAGCCACACAGTCTTCAGAGAATGGGAGCTGCTGATTGCTCTCTATCTACATCAGAGAGAAATGAAAATCAAACGTTTGCATCTTTCCTGCCACCCCATTGCTAATTTATGGTGAGGCAGCATCTACCCTTCAAAGTGTCACTGTCTTGTAACAGATAGCATTGCCTGGAAAACTGAAATGTACTATGTGGATTACTGAATGCATAWCCCTTGATATGCAGTGTTATTTCAACATTTAACAGGTACTATTGTCTTAATCTACAGATTGCTCTTGTAATCTGGAGAACAAGAKAAGCAATCCTTTAGTTTGGGGTAGAAATATATTTATCAGCTATTACCATACATCTACAATTTGTCAATGCCCTTTAACCCTTCCTTATTGGCTCTAGTTTGAAGTAATTTTACTTTAGCTTTAACACATCCTCTAAGCTTACACTGGCTACCAATCACAGAGAGCATACATATCCTAAGCTTGTCTGTCTTGAGATACAAGCATTTTTCTTCTTAAACCTGGAGGGACTAGGGGCATTAAATGGTAAAAATCTGTCTTCTCCAGAAAAAAAAAAAAGTTATATCAATAAATGCAATTTTGACAACATCCAAGCCCATACTTATAAAAATACTTTAAAAGRCATAAAGCAACAGTGCTGCAGGTAGATGTAGCTCTGCCTATCTTCCTCCCTTCCCTCACCCTCCTCACTTCCACCCTGTGCACCCAAGCAGTGCAAACTGGTGGGGCTGAGTGATGAAAAGCAGCAGGAAACAGGCTTGAGCTCTCTTAACAACTAGTTTCAAACTGGATCAATTCCCTGATCTGCCTTTTCAAGACATCATGCAGATGATTGTTTTTGGTRCCAGAACCAGCATGGTGCAAAGGGCAGGAAAACATGAGAAAGCAAAGAAGGTGCAGAAAAGAGGAAGATGCAACTGGCAGGAGCATTATCTCCTCTTTGGGGTGCTGAGAAAACCACAAATTTGAAAACCTAATCTTGGAAAATGAAGCTAGACACCATCCAGATTAAGGATATTCAAGAGACACGTGGATTCCCATTTAGTGACAGAATGGCAGATTTTCAGGAAGAGGACAGCCCTTGCTCTAACAATAATAAAAACTAAATTACTATTTTCTGCCTGGCTTCTTTAGCCTGTCTCTTTGCAGTATTTGGCCCGCTCTTAGCTGAGCCCTAGATCAATCTCATGGAAGACAAAATGTCATTGAATAGTTCAGCGGGACAGATAATAAAATGAAAGGACATTTACTGGAAGGTGTAATGTTTATTTCTGTACAAATAGGATGAAAAATAATGAAGCATATAGATATTTTACCTATTGACATGTATTGATCACTGCTGTAACTCAAGAGGGAAGTAAATTTAAGATCTTGCCTTTGTCTGACACCTTATTGACAACTCAGGTCTGTTCGGTTTCCAACAGATAGAGACAGAAACCAGGGTTAATATCCATCATCTGATCCAGAGTAGCAGTTCCAGTAATCCTCTTCCTGGGCAAAAAGCGAATCCCTTTTCAAGTGACTGCAAAAGCCCCAAAGTCAGAAAGATCTAAGAAGGAGTAAATAAAGTAGAAGAGGGCAGCCAACTCACATAGTTTCCATGTCATATTCTCACAGTCTAACATTCTGTTCTCTCCAAGGAGGAAATAACAATATAATGTACAGCCCTGCCACTACTGCTATTAATATCTTGGAACGTGTCCAGAAGCACATGGGTGCAGGAGAATACGCTGTTCCTGGTAATCACATAAACGTTTAGATGTTTTGCTTTACGAGGCTGAGTCTGGATCTCTTTTTTTATGCTGCACTGCAGAAGTCCTTATTTTCCAGCTCCTCGAAGGCTGGGCCAGTCAAGCTTCCCTTTTTAAAAGCAAGTTGCTGCATAACAGAAGTACTACAAGTTCCAAAACAATGTATGAGCTATTTTAGCTATTTTAGTGACCTTAAAAAAAAAAAACAACACAGTGAAGGAGGATGGAAAGTAAAAGAAAAACAGAAAAGGAAACCAGGACATAGTGAAAACAATTTTTCCTAATGTTTAGCAGAATATGCACAAGCAATTACCATAGAAAAAGTGTTAATGATATAAGATTACCTTAATAAGGCAAAGTTTCTTCTCAATACACAGCTACACATACTTCACATACTTCAGGTGTCTCTGAAAATTCTTTCCTTAGAGGTTTTCTATGGGCAACTTCCCAAGTTCCCCAGTGTAGCCAGTGAATGCCTCAATGGCCAGCCAGGGACCTCCCCTCCAGATGCAATTGTCCATCATTAGCTACACCTGAGCTCCAGAAGGGAAAGGCTGACTTATTGAAGAGGTGAAAAGTGACCTCCAAGCATAGGATAGAAATAGGAGGCACTGCTTTACCCATACTGTCTGAATTTTTTTCTTTCACTAATTTAAAATTAAAACCTAATGGAAAAAGTAAGAGAAAACCAGGAATGCAAAATGCTACATCCAGTCCCCAGGTAACATCTGGGCTGACTGACAGTATACAGTTGGATGTAGCTTGTGAGTCTGACTTGCCTCCAAGAGCACCCACACAGGTGATGTACCTGCTCAGCCTGGCTGTGCATTGGCTCTGTCACAAATGGAGCCAGTCCTGCTCCAGTAGGACTGCATGTCTCAGATGTTTCTCACGCAAACATTGGTTTGGGTCCTGGAGCAGCAGAGCTGGATGTGAGTGCGGTGTCTGAGGCTTCAGCCCTGCCAAAGCTGTGCTGGAGGCRGTAGTGCAGAGCCTCCTGCACTCATCCCAGCCACACAGCCCTGCTGTGGAGCCACAGGGCCATGCTGTGGGGCACCTCTCCCTGGGAGCCCTGGAACTGCAGTGCAGGCACTGTGCCAAGCATTTCCTGGAGGAATCTGAACTCTGTCTTTGAGCCTGTAGTAGATGGATTCCCCTACCTGAGCAAGCTGTTCTGAAGCTTCCTTAGCCATTTTTAAGGTAGCACAAACATACTACTGAAAACAGCCCCCATAGCCTCCACTCATTCTACTGGATAACCCCAAGGGTAGTTTGTTCTTCCATAAATTCTAGAAATGTAYGGAAAGGATACAGCAAACCCTTTTTTCCTGTCAATATTATTGTTATGGCAAGATACTTGGAAACATAAGGTTTTATGTTCAGATATAAGCTTCCTCTGAGAGCTCTAGCTATAAAGATTTTTTTTGTCAAACTGTTTTGACATTTTGGGCTAGATTTTTCATAAAATCATTTCCAGAGAGTGTTCAGAAATCTCATTTTGTAGTCCAGCAAAGATTGCATTGAGCACTAATGGGCTGGCAAGATGCTCAGACATGATTTTGTCTGAAGCAGAGAAACATATTTGGTTCTGGGTAGGAGTCCATAAGGCAGAAGGCACTGTGTTCCTGGTGCCTACCACAAGCAGGTAGAAAGGGGCTGAATTAAACATCTGAATATTTGGCCAGTTGTCAAGGATACTGGTTGGAATGTTCATTTGGACATGTTTATTTTCTAGATAGATGTATTAGTTCATTTGTTCCTGACTTAGTTGAATTTACAGCAACTGCACTACTCAGCAAATGTGAAACAAGTATTCAACCTGTTCAAACAAGAGGCAAATATATTAATTTTTGAACTAGCCAGATCCATGACCAGTTCATTGTAATTCTGTAGAGAAGGAAAGGGAGGGAGAAAGCATCGCTTCCATGCCTGTGGAAAGAGATCTTATGGATTTGCTATTCCCAACATCTTAATAATTATAAAGGAATCCAAAAGCAATGCTGCTCAAAGAATATGGCCATGGAACACACCATGCAGTCTCCTAGCCCAGTATGTGTTGCACCATCTTAGGAAAAAAAATTGCATATAATTTATTTATTGAATAAATAAACCATTCTTATTATTTGTGGACATTTTTAAGTAGGATGGAAATGTCATAGATTTCCTTATCACTTTATTTTTCTTCATGTGAAAGCAAAGGGTCACCATGGACCTGGGCAGACACAGATGCATGAGGACAGCCCAAGGTCAACATTCCTGACAGAAGTTACGCAGATCACACAGAGGTGACAGACTGTGAAAGAATTATGTAGACTCCTAGAGCTCACACAGGAGCAGACATAACAAACATGTCAAATAAATGTATGTAATTAAGCCTGAAAAGCACAGTCTGAGGTATCAAAAAATTTTACTTCCACTTAATAGACTTATTTCAAATTCCCAGGAACCATACTTGAATCTTCTAGGTCATAGCCACTGACAGAAATGGAGGAAGAAAAACCTCCATTTATGTCTTGTTTATAAACACTACCCCTCTTCAACAGCTCCCCCTCTATCAGGAGGAAAGGGGAGCTCAGAACACTCCCAAGGGCAGAGCAGAAAAGACTGAAGTGGTAATCTCTCCCAAGCTGGCTTGATGAAGAAAACAAAGGACAAAACAAAAGAAGCATTCAAGTAGCAAAGCACTCTTCACACGAAAACCTGAGAACTTGTGCCTCTTTTGACCTGCTGCCATGATTTGGAGGTGGATAAAGCAGGGACATGAGCAATTAAAGGACAGCAGAAAATACTTGTGCCTTATTCAATATACAATTACCTGTTGCAAACACCCTCAAGTGGCTAGTGCCCCTAGGACCATCTGTTGTTGTTGTTGTTGGAAGCCTGTGAGCATTTCTGTCCACAAAATTACAAAGCACCCTCAGTGCAAGTCCACAGTTCTTAGTAAAGAGTAGATCTATCATTCTGTTCACCCAGTTTTGAATCCAGCTGGGCTGAAGGCAGGAAACCTTTTACATTAATTGCTGTTCTAGGATCCTGGATACAGTTGGCTCATCAAGCTGGACTAAAGAGTATGGAAATGCAAGAAGCCAGAACTCCAGTCAACATCAGGGTACTAAAACACACAAGGAGATAGTATGAAGAGCAGTCACCTCATCAGCCACAGCACCAAGCAGATTGTACTTGGGCCTAAGCACAAGTCTCTTTCAGCTCTGTGACACCAAATGGCTGAAATTAGCATTGGAAAGTGAAAGCAGTAGGAGCAACACTTCTTCCAGTGTCCTCAAAGTCCCCTTAAGAAGATCAAACCTCTAATAGAAAGCAGCTAGGGTCACTGTGGGTAGGAGCTGGTATGAAGATGATCTATTTCTATTAAATATTTTCACTCTGCTAGAAGTGGCCTTCTGCAACAAAAGCAGGTCCTTCAGAGGAGGGGCAATATTTGTGATGAGCTGCTCATCTCCTCAGTGTTGTGAATGGGTCACTGTGGACCCCTTGAATATTTCTGTGGTGCAACTACTGCTATCAATGTAAAAGCATTAAAAAGTTGGAGCTACATTTAAAATAGCTACTCATGAAGGAAAATGTTCGAGTCAGAGCAATCCAAAGCTCTTCAGAAGCTAAAGAAAGAAGGACACGTATCCAGGCCCAACATGCCCCAAATATTGCAATTACAGCATTCATAATTACTTACAACTATCAAGTATCTCTGATGATTTTTTTTCCAGTTTAGATGCATCTTTAAACTTCACTGCCAGCTGTTGAAGGTCCTAAGGTATCATTTTGAGATAAAGAGCTATCACTACAGTGTGCTTGTAACTTGTGTAAACATTTAAATAGGAATCTTAGAAGAATCATACAAGGATTCAAAGCTGTACATAGGAATTCCTATGACATAACATCGATTTAAATTCTTTATGGGGAAAAAAATATACTTTGCCTTAAATTAGCTATCAGAGACTGACCACAAGTTTCCATTTACCCACAAAAATGAATACCTTTTGAAGTGGTTCTATTACATTTTACTTTCAGAAGCTTGTGGGCAAGTAAACAGAAACTCCTAGATAAACATATCCAGGTTAACAGGCTTATCTAAACTCTTCATCATCATACAGCAGAGCCCATCAGTCAAAAAATCTCTGTGCCAGTTTGACATCTAGACACCGACAAAGGAAGACTCCATGCCATGGTGAAGAAGCTTTTGTAATTAGTTGCTGCAGAGGGGATTATGTTTGGTTACATGATCCTCCATGGAACAGCAGCAGGAAATAGGTTATTTTATGTAGATATTGACATAGAGCAGAGGGAAGCTGCCAACAAATTTCAGATCTTAACTTCGACAGAAGTAATTGGGCAGCTCCATAGAGTGATTCATATCAGCTGTGTATCTGAKAATATCTTCGTTACTAGTACTAAATGTCCACCTGGTTCACAAAAGATGAAAAGAACCTCAGGATGAATAGCAGTAACTGTGCCAGGTGAAATACAATTCAAATAAACATTCACATGAACACCCGTTCAGATACCTGTGCTGAAAGGTAAAGAACAACCTGTGCTTTCTAAAAGATCTCAAGGTTCTGGATCAGAGTAAAAACCTATAAAAGCAGACTTATGGGTCCCTTTGTTTCTACAGAAGGCAAAATTGGCTTACTATTTTCAGAGCACGATAGATGCCATTACAGAGCAAACAAACACCAAATGAAGAGTCAATTCTCTCAGTATTGCCTTCAGGTTCAGAAGAGGAATGAGTTGATGGATCTCAGAGCCTCTCACCACTCAATGCTATTTGACATTTTTTTGGCAGACTGAGGAATTCCAGGCAAACTGTCAGGGTGGTTAAGTATGGATTTGATTATCAAAGCCAAAAATTCTTATGAACAGCTTAGGAAGAGAGAATCATATCATTTGCTCAAGAGACAAAATTAATCTTTGAGTTTTGGAATCTGAGAAAATGAATACCCACATCTACATCCAAAAAGGTAAATTTACATGTCTCTAATCCCTCACTCCTGACAGTATTCAGAATATATATATTTTTTCTTACACAGAAAAAACAGGTAGAGCATGGATGGACAGTAAGTAATAAGATTATTTGGCAAGACAAAAATAACCAGTGATTAATAATGAAAGGACTCAAGAGCACTGAGTTCTGATTGAGCTCAAATTCAACAACAAAAAGGCCTTCTGACATCATTAGACAGCAAAATTCAGTCTTGCTTATGTGACGGCTTCCACTTTCTTTGTTGCATCTCAGTGGTCAATTATTAGCTATGAGTGTACATATTGTTAACACTAAGTCAGACAATATGCCATTACCTTGTAGAACAAAGGGGAAACTTMATTATCTTTTCTGGAATCTAAATGAATCATTTTGTTCTGGTGAGACACACTTTGAGCATGTCTACTCTGACTAAATATTGCTCTTATTTTTAAATTCATAATCATTTTGTCACTGGTATACTCAGTGTTCAATACAAAATGCCTATGCATAAATGTTCCAAAACCAGTTTTAAACAAATCACCTGAGGTRCAGAAACAACCATACTATGCTGATGAGAATTTTGGGGCAGGATGCCAACTCTGCCCTTGAACCCACAGTAGTCAGATGGGAGGTTAGCCTGCCCTCACCTACTCCCAGTTCAAATGCAATTTGAGTATGCACACTGCCAGATTTAAGGACAGCTTTGATATTCCACAGTCACAATAATCATAAAGCCAGACTCAGTTTTGGATCAGCTGCAAAAGATAGTTTTGGTAAGACCCATAACCAACCATATTTTTAATTAAAGGTGTTTTAGAAAAGACATGTTCACATAAGCCTCTCATCTTTTCAYATGATAAAATTACATAGTAATGTGACTTGAGATGATAAATACTTTTTATTTTTCTCAGCTCAAAATAGGTCTTAAAGGATACCCATGTTTTGCAGCTAAAACAGGGGATGATTTAAAYGTTTGCTCTATATTTCTACTCCATCAGAGTCTGTATTAAGTTCTGGAAATACTGCTGTGGTGGGTTGAGCCCAGCCAAACACCCACCCAGCTGTTTGCTCAACTCCCTCTCTCACAAGASAGGGCAAAAATGAATAAAAGCAAGAGGACTTGTGTATCTAGATAATAACCATTTAATAGGGAAAGCAAAATCTGTGGTCGCAAGCCAAGCAAAATATGGAATTAGTTCACTACTTCTCATCAGCAGGCAGATGTCCAGCCAATTCCTGGTAAGCAGGGCCTCAGYACATGTAATACTTGCTCAGGAAGATGAGCTCCATCACCCCAGTTATCTTTCCTTCCTCCTCCTTGCCCTGAGCTTTTCTTCTTGAGAATGGCATCACATGGTATGAAATACTTCCTGGTCACTTTGAGTTTTCTGTGTGGGTCTGCTGTGCTGTCCACCCTCTTTCCTATCCCTCAACCTACTCACTGCTGGCTGTGTGTGGGAAGAGTGGAAACCCTGATGCTGTGCAAACACGGTTCAGCAGTAGCCAAAACTTTGGGGCATTAACACTGTCATAGAATTCCTGAAAGGCAAAGCACAGCGCCACACAGGCTGCTGTGAAGAGGATTGAGTTCATCCCAGCCAGACCCAGTACAACTGTTAAAGTTGGTAAAACTATTCAGACATAAAATGAATGTAAATGAGAGAAACAAGTGCTCTAGAATGTTTTTAGCATGGATGTACTCTTGATACTACAGAATCATTCTGAATTCACTCATGTGATCAATCTCATACCAGTTTTGAATACTTTTATTGATAGGGTTTTGTAGGGCTTTTTTGGTTAAGCTGATTATTATTTTTATTAGTATTTATTATTATTATTATTATTTTTATTATTTTTTTATTTTTATTTTTATTTATTATTATTATTATTATTATTAGTTATGCTGATTATTGTTGTTATTTTTATTATCATCATCATCATCATCATTATCATTATTATTTTCTTTACTGCTACTGATATTTTCAGAAATCTGCACTACTCTTTCATCCTGATTACTAAACTAAACTGGACTTTGCAAGCAACTGCTTGAAATGCACAAAACAGTGGGGTTGTTCTGGGAAAACAAGCCCTGTAGCCACTTTACATTAATAGTATCATAGATATTTTACTCTTTTTTTTATTCAGCTCTCATGATTGATAATCATGGATGTCATCCTGAAAGATGATAAAGCAGTTTAAGCAGTTTTTATTTTCAGAAGAATGACATTGGATTTGTTTATTTCCTATTTTATCCATGTCAGCAGAAGTTGAAGACAGGTTTGTATGTGGCAAACTACTCTGACTTTTCACTGTCAGATACTTTATGAGCTTGTTTGCACAAACACAGGAACATACGACTTTTCTGTGTAGATTAGTCAGTTTTCCTCTTCAACATTCTCCCTGAGTGTTTCTTCCTTTCTTGGAAAACAGCACCAAATCAAAACAATTGAAATAGATACATGGGGAAAGACTGTTTTTCAGTGTCTTAAATTAATACAAATACAAATTTATCTCATGACAAGTGAGACATACAACAGAAATCTGCTTTAGTACCTTTGTATGGAAACTGGAGAATGCAAGATTGTCACAGGTGTTAYGTTTTACACAGGTAAATTACATATTTCTTTGCTTGCAGGCTTTGTTGGCGTGGCTCTTAAAAAGACACATATTTTTACTGTGTACATAAATGAGGTACATTCCAAAATACTGTGCGGTTAATCTGAAAGTTTAATATAGACAAAACCACCAGAAAATTCATTTTAAAATCCCCAAATAAATAATCTCAAACTATTTAAAAGCAGCAGTTGAAAATGAAGTTTCCTCATTGACTTGACCTCTCTTTATTATCACTATATCCAAAGGTGGAAATGTTTTTGTACTGTGAAACCAAGACCTTTAGAAATAATATCTACTTGTGGCTAATTGAATCTAAATGTTTATGTACAAGAAACTGGATGTGCCAGGATGGCTATATAAGAAAGATGAATGCAACAAAAACAATAACAGCAAAACAAAAACCCTTTAATTTAATATTGCTGTAAAAAGAATGTCATCTACAACAGTCCTTGGCAAAAAACCCTCCTGAAGCAAACATTGCCTCACACAGCCCTAGCTAAAAAATAGATCACAAAACCTAAAGAAGCCTTTTGAAAATATGCTCTTACAGCTAGTCAAAATTTAAATACATATATATGTTTACATGTAAACAGACATTTTAATGAGAAAGTCCCAGCTAGAGGTGGCAGGAAAGAGAGGAAAGAGCATGTCTGCTGACTTGCCATTCAAGAACATTGCAGAGCCTGATGCCTAGAGCACTTTTGTGGGTCTTTAAGTTGAAAGCTGATAAGTCAKCCTAAATAAGCGAGGTGATTTGTGCCTTCATCTCAGTGTGAGTGCTCACTGAGGTGGTATGCTGTTTCCTAAATGAGAATCGTCAAAAGGTTGTGGCTTTTATACTGATATGGAACGGAAAATATTTTGAAATTTCAAAGTTTTCATGGGAGACACAATATAATCTGCTGCTCTGTGTGTGCCTAATTAAACAGTGAATCACGTAGCTCAGGTAGAGAAAGCTTTAATAGTAACAGCAAGTACTGCAACATTACTAGTGTTTGTCAAGTTCAGCTTCCTGGGGATTTTGTTTGTTTATCCTGCTATGGAACTTGAATTCATCTCCATGTTATTACTTCAGCTATTTTCAGAGAATGATTCTATAATGATTTCCATTTTTGTTATTCCATTCCAGAATGGAAAATAAAAAAGGCTTTCAGAACTATTAAATGTAGAAAGATGTTCTTTTTCACAGCGTGGTAATATCCCAGCTAAGACCTAACTTAACTAGAGAATTACCTTTTTCCATAGAGTTGTGTTCTTTGTGTTAATACATGCAGCATAGCAATTCTGCTCTAGGCTTGCTACAGTTCAAACCAACAAATCAAGTTAAATACCCACTGGGCCTTTGGCACTAACAACTACTACATCATACCAAAATTAGTTAAAATATACTCAGTGAAAATATCAAGATAAAGGCATATAGTTATCCTTAAGAGRAAAAAAAAAAGAGCAAGAGATAACAGTACAGCAACTTGTATATATATAGTAAGCCAGTTATACCATATATAGAACATTACAGGACAAAATCTTTGTTCAAGAGCAGAAAAAAATTGTCAGCTTCTACTCAATGTGAACAATCCATGCATAGAAACTCCCTGCTGGCTCTTGGAGAAGGTAATATCCTGCCCACTGCCCAGGGCTGAAAASACTTTAAAACAGTTGATAGAAGAGGAGAGCTCAGACCAGCACCCTCAAAGGAAGTTGTATGTCTAACTCCACATATCCAGACATTTGTGGCTGTAGGAAAACACAGTGCAACTGTTTAAGCTGYAGGAAGATGTTAAGGACCACAGCAAGGTGCAGATCAAACTAGACATATCTCCATTTAAAATGGCAGCCAAGCAGGTGTTTTTGAAAACTCCAGTTTGGACTTCATTAGATTGCAGCATCCAAGGAGGACTGATACAAGCTTTCTGGGCACTGTCTTGCAGGCAGTGGTAATTAGGCCCACAGAAATGTCAGTGCTATCTAGATGGTTAGGAATGTGGTTGACTGAACAAGAGAAGTATGGAGAGAATGACAAAAGCTGAGCCCGCCAGTCATGCAGAAAGACAGAAAGAAGCAATGGAAATTRGGAAAAAGAGATTGAGAGAAAAAGGGAATTTTCTTTCTTCCTTGCTTTTTTGCAAAGATCCTACTTTATGCCTTTGACTAAGTTGTGAGTAACATCTCTTGCTCTTACCCAAATGGGGTTCAAAGCCTTTTTTCTGAAGTCTAAATACACACTCCCTGGTGTTGTCAGGAAATTTGTTCCTGGGCCCTCCTGAAAGGACTTAAACACTTTTGCTGATCTGGCTATTAGAGATCCTAGTCTTTGKCTTACACTACGGTCTGCATGGTAGTGCAGAGAAGAGGTTTACTAATGTTTAAAGCTATACCTTGTGATTTTGTAGGTTTAGGTGTGGTTTAGAAATGCATGTTTGCTTTCAGTGATAAAAATWATTTTTTTTATTATGAAGTGCAAAACTTCTTGGTGCATGAAGGAGAAACAAATACTGCTGTAGTGTATTAGTGATGAGGTTGGTAGGCATCAGAAGCTTCTCTTTCCTAGTGGAACACTTGCTCTCTTCCCTCCAAGAGGCACAAGAAGTGTGCACAGCTAAGTTCTCTTAAATAATGGACTAAATGAATTGCAGGAACAGTCAGCAAATACTTTCTGCGCTAGCATCTAAATGGATAAATTATAACACTATTTGTTTTTTTACTTTTTTTCTGGAGACAGTAAGTGGACATAGTTGCATTCAACAAGTTTTTATAGGTCACACATATGTAGTGACATTAATAGACCATTTCAAAATGTATTCAGTAAACTAAATTTTTTGTAAACAAGCAATTAGAATTATCCCTAGATCTAGTTGTTACACGCTACAAATAAATGTATTTTGGTGCCCTTTATTGATTCATATTTTTCAAAGATGGATTGCCTACTGATTATTCTTTTGATAGGTGTCTTTCAATGCACAGTATATCCTGTGAGTCAAGCTTACTGTGAATGCCAAGCATTCACAAAGATGTTGCAACTCCTTGTACATCTGATCACCTCACTATGTTTACCCCAGGTGACTGAGATCACAAYATTAATATTGAACAGACTTTTCGTGCTATTTACTGCTTCAAGACTGGAGAATCAGACAGGGAAAATTATTTCATTTCGCTCAGGTAGCTTTGCCAGRTATCTTACAAGCAAAATGGTTTGTCAAATTGAAACCAAGGCTACTTGTGCTAAACCATTCAAATCACAGGAGTGAGTGGAAGCACCAGTGGGAATAAATTTTAGTCAGTGTGATGATAAACCTTATATTTTTCTATGTGAACTGTTCAAGAAATATCCATCTAACACCAGAGACAAGKGAAACTGTCTTGAACCAGTTCTGACAAAGGAAGCATAAATCAACATGCAAAATTCTGAAAATATGGGTAATTGTTCATATACTGATTCACTAGAAACAAATCTCTTTTTTTAAGAATCCTTGAATAATTATCTCAAAATTAAAATTCTTTATTACTTTAAAATGGGGTTTTGATAACACTTCATTAACAGATGTGTGCTTGAGATATATTTTGTTTTATAGAACTCATTTGAGCTAYAGCCAATATTAAAATGGATTAAAATTGATTGAAATTGTCAGAGCTAAAACACTTAAGGTAAGCCACACAAAGATATTTTAGGAAAAAGGGACATACCATAGCAATTTTCCCACATTTATGGTTTTCTTTCTAAATTACATCAATTAGTAGATCCAGATATGCAAGTGTTGCTATAACATCAGACCTGTAGCTTTATGTGCAAGCAAAGTTTACAAAGGCTTCCTGGCTCTCCCAGATGACATCAYGGCCTCTATGGTTTTGGCTGCATATGGTCAGCACTCTGTAGCTTGGGGCTTATTGAGAATATCAAGCAGAGGTATTATTTTTCTCTGACCAAAGCTTTCTATTAAGGAGTGCCCTAATTAGTGTTTTATCAAAAATGTGGGGAAATGAACACTCTGCTTTCAGATCAAAGCACCTGTTTTTAATTAGTTGTGTTAGAATTGCTAGGCACCATCTGAGTTTGTCTATTTGACCAGGCACCTGAGGAAACCCATATACAGGGATATCTACATTTTTGATTCCAAGTAAACATACAGGGAAAGTTAAACAAGATGGTCACATTTGTAGCAGCCATAAATGCCAAAGACTTAGGTGAGTTCCACACTGAAAACTTCAGCTTCTAGGTTTTGTCCTCACAGACTCATGGTGATGGACAGACATATTGGCAGGCAAGTTCTTTCACACTGGTTCCTGTCTACTGACTTTTCAGTCCCCAGGAGCTGGTTGTCAGCTTCCTTCATCTGTTGGAGACACTCCAAGGGCTGAGTTACGTGTGCCTGAAAAGGTGCAATCTCCCATAAAACAGGAAATTGCAACTTGTCCAACTGGATTTGAGAGTACAAAGAAGTAGAATATGAGAGAAGTGCTGCTGAAGGGGAAATTCAGCATCCTGTTACTGACAGGTCATATTAGATATATTTAATGATAATGTGGTACTGACAGCTCCCTGGACTGAAAACAGCTCTGAATCAGCAATTATGCTTATTTTTTGCTTGTAAAAGGTAAAAGACACTTGACTTCTTGTCATGGTATTTTCCTCCTGTCTGGGAAGACAATCAGGAGCACTGTAAAAATACTTCACACAGACGTTGAGGAAAGGTGGAAATAACAAGCACCTTTCCTTGCTGAACAGTGAGCTCGAAGGCTGCAAAGCCTGTAGAGGGAGGCTGTCTCCAGCCTTCCAAACATCTGCCCATGTTCTTTTCAAAATGTAACTCATTGGTATTATTTTCCAGATCCTAGATTAATACAGGTGAGTAATCTACCTCACTTCCTATGTGGTCCTCAGTTCCCAAGCCACAGGAGATGCCCCCAATTCAAAAGGGAAGAGAACTTGAGAAGCTGGCAGTTTTGTTCTGAGGTGAATATCTGGTTCATAAGAGTTAGCTTTAGACTTCCTTTAGTGGAAAAATATGTGTCTGAGTACAATTTTCTTAGAGATTTCTCCAATGGGTTCACCCGATGCCAAGCATGAAGTACATATTCATCAAGTGAGGCCATTTTAARAGCAATCATTTTAGCACAGTAATATCCAAACAGAAAGTCAAAGCAAACCAAAGAATAGAAAAAAGAAAATCTGCAACTCGTTAAAATAGCATTGTTTACCTTGTCACTCTTTCTCAGGTATTCTTATCTTTGGTTTTCTATCCACACCTTTCACTGTCTCCAGGAGCAAGACTCGAGCAAGTGTGGGGATTTTAGAGCACTTAGGAGAAACCACTTTTTCAAAAAGCAAACTCCCTGCACTGACAGGGCAAAGCTGTGGCTCTACTWTATCATACCAAAACTGGTTTCCTGACTTACATGTATTGTGAATACACAGTTATGTGCATAAAAACAGAATGTGAGCAAGGTAAGGACTAGAGTTAGGTATTCAGCAAGGTGATCCTCAGTGCAAGGAAYGTTTGATTTAATCAATATTAAATCAAAAGTTTAGCACAAAGCTTCTTTTAGAATTGTTATTTTTCTAATGGAGAAGATTTCACGAAGGAGGCAATTTTCCTTTAAGGGTACATGTGCTCAAAAAAAAAAAAAAACCAGAAAGAAACTATTTCTGTTTGTCATCACCTTAAGGCTCCTTCTTTGTGATACTGAACAATCTATGAGCTGATCATAAGTGCTTGTTTTGCAACATTAATGTTRAGACTTCTTGTGAACAGTTTTCTGTATTTATTCAATGCCTGATATTTGTTTTTCTCATTGTGTTGATTAGTTGTGACTGGTCAGACAAGTCATATGGTGTTGTTTCTGTTCTCAGATTAGAAGAATTCACAAATTCTCATGCGTCAAGAAGTTTTGCTAATAATTACTCTGGCAGCTTCAAGGCCAAGATGTATGGTAACAATCCATACTTTTTTTTGAAAATGAATACAAAAAGAGAAAAAGTGAGGCTGAAAAGACAACAAACCCTGAGCAAACAGTCACATAAAGCTGTTTGCCATGCTTGCCTGTACACCTGTACACATGAACATTCTTTTGTTTCTTGTTGAATATGTCCATGTGCTAGGAACCCAGATCATTACTTTTGCTTTTGAAAAAGCATTTCAAAGAGATCTTTTGTGTTTGCTTTACTTTACAGCATAGGTTGGTTTGATGGGCTTTTTTTCACTTTTTTTTTAATGATTATAGATCCACAACATGTTTTGAGGCCAAGTATTACAGCAGGATTCAGGCCCCTTCTCTCTGAAGTGCTATGAGCTTCTACTGTAAGGGACAAAACACTCATTACAGAAAGGCTTGAACCACAGAAAACATTGGGCTTGCTTTCTAATCACATCTGGATATTGAAATCTTTACATCTTGTCTCTGATAAGTGCTGGCTTCCCAATAAAACCTGTTTTTTCTCAAAATCTTCCGAATTTCAATTTTTTTTTCCAAAGCTGACATTTCCCTAATTATTTTTACGAAGATTAGCTTTGTCCCTGAGCCACAACATCTGTAACAATAAAAATAGTTGAGACCCTAGTTCATAGGATCTCAACAATTTTTAGGGAAGCTTATTTTTTTGCGCATAATTATCCAGATGACTAAAGATTTTGGGAAAATATTGCACCATGCAGGCTTCAAATAGCCTGTATGGAAAGAAATGGAGAGGCTAGGGTATGGATGAATGCAGCTGACTTTGAACTGGTTAGCAAAAAAGAGGAATAGGAAAGTGATCTACGTACTGTGCAATAAACCCTTCTCACATCAGCAGTGGAGAATAATATAACAGGAGAATAATATAACATGATTCATCATGGGGAGCAGGCTGAAGGAAAGTGAGGTTCCCCTCACTCCCATCTCCACCAATAATTCCCASAGGCTGGCATAATAACAGTAATCTTTTTTAGTGGTTTTTTTCCTAGGTTTTGGTGTTTCCATGAGCACTAGATTTTGGTGCTTCCATAAGCGCTTCTATAACCATTTGCTTCTCTGCATAGTGTTGGGAAAAGAAGTCAGAGCAAACTCCAAGCAGGGAAGAGACCAAATGGCAAAGACAAGAAAAAGACAAAAGACAAGAAAAAGACAAGAAAAAGTTAAAGCTAAAACACTTCACAAGACATATTAAAACAGACCAGAGAGTTGGACTAAATAATCTGGGTTGAACAGAATGGTCTTTAAAGGTCCCTTCCGATGCAAACCATTCAATGACTCTATTATAAAAACTTATCAACCTATTTATACTTAAAAAACAGGAACTAGAGAGAAAAAATATTACTGTGACAAGTACAGTCCAGAAACATGAAGATATTTAAATATTCTTTTATAGTCACAGTGTACTTAAAAGCAACATAGATTTTTAGCTATTTGGTGTGCAATTAGATCAAATTTTCTTGAAAATTCCTGGAATTGGTTTTTCCTATCCTAATAAATCTGTACTGAAAAGATAAGTGAGCATCTTTAGATAACAGAAAATCTAATGAAGTGTTTGCATGCGTGTTTTTACCATCACAGGAAATAAATCCAAGAAGATATTTGTGATTTTTCTTTTTTTTCCCTCATTTTAAAATTTTGATACTTAATACTTGAAAGGCTAATTTTGGGAGGATTATTCTTATGTTTGAACCATGGAACCATTCTTATCTATGTACTATGGAGTATATGACCAAATTCCTCCTGGTTGTTCTTTTACCAGTTGCTGTGGGATATTTGATGTCATGAGTTTCCTGCACTGAAAATGGTTGTATTACTGATAGTGAACTCCAAAATATTTATCTGAATCATACATAGTTCCTCTGCCAGATTTGTAATAGATTCATAGTGTTCATAGGAAACATTGGAATGCTGGGTAGAAGGGACTTATGGAGATTCCACTCAAAAGTCACAGTCAAGGTAGGAAGCAACCTACCTTGCTGGGGTCAGATCAGCCACAGCTTTTTTCAGCCAAGTTACRAAGCTCTCTGGTAATGGCTGCTTCACAAATTGTTTGGGTAACCTGAACTTCTCTTGTGGTTGCCCCTTCTGTGTCACCTGATACTACAAAGTACCTCATCTCTCATCTTTGAAGCTACTCTACATTTATGTATAATGAGTTCCTTTGGATCATCTTTAGCTCATTTTCACCTGGATAAAGAAGCCAATCTCCCTCATCCTCTCTACATCATGTCTTACTTCTCAGCCTTTAGTTAGACGCTCTTCAGGTTTACCTTACCTCAACAGGGAGGTGCAAAACAAGACAAAATATTCCAGATGTAACCTCACCAACAGCAAGCAGAGGACAAGATCTACAGATCAGATTAATGTTCCTTGACAAAATGCACAGCAGACAATTTGCCATCCTCATGATGAGAGTGATCTGACTTGGCTCAGGTTCCCTTTCCGTGTAACTCTTTCTTGATCATCTGGCTGCCAGACCATAATACTGCACAGGGCTGTATGACCTGGCATGCAAAACTTGATGCTTTTCTTTGCTGAATTTCATGAGTTTTGTGCTGATCCTATTCTACAGTTTATCAGGGCCTACTCTTTGTTATGATAATCTTACCCTCTCATTTAAATTTGCTGAGGGTACACTTCAAAATCACCCAGGTCTTTAATGACTATGGCTTAAAAAAAAAGGGCCTGGTATCAACTTCTGGCGTACTCTATCAGTTGCTGACCACCAGCCAAACATCAAACCATTGATTATTACCCTCTGACCCTGACATATCTGCCATTTTAAACCCACCTAACAGKCTGTATTATTTCCTGTATTCTTCAGAGCTTGAAAGGCAAGACTATTTTGCTCTCATTTAAAGATGCTAGGYAAAGAAATTACATGTGGGTGCTTTTCTGTCATGCCTATTTAAAAATAGCATCCTTTTAATGTAAGTCAGGTAGAACCAGGCCCTTCTTTGATGAAGTTAATGGAAAATGTATAARGAAATGGCTGTAGAATGGAAGCTATCATGTTATTGTGGCTAAACAAGTGACTGCTTCTCTGCCAAGCTGTGATAAGTGAAACACATTAAATCAAACCACCAGTTAAACCACAACTCCTTGATAGTGACTTTCTTATGCACAGTTTCTTAGTGGTTTAAGCTAATGGATTTACTCACCAAATGGATTCTACTAGGGTATGCACTTTGCCAGTTACCACAGCTCAGCTGTACAATAGCAATTCAATAAGACGGGGTAATTAAATAGTTTTTGACCTTGTAAGTATACCATACAAAAGGATAGATACATTTTTTTTGTTGACTCCTTGGCAGACTGATTCAGATCTAAAAGGGGTTGGAAATAGAGAATGTTAGAGGGTTTTAATAATAAGATTAAGTGTTAGAAGTGCCATTCTACTGATTTAAATTAGAGACAGAATCAGTGCATGGCAGAATTAGTGTAATGGCAGAACTGGCACACAAGTGTATTAAAAATAAATGGTGTTACTTTTGCTCCTTTTATTTGCTACATACTTAGGGATATAGCTACTGTGATATATGCCCTATGCAAAAACAAAAACAAATTATATTTCTATTCCCATGTTTGACCCATTTATCAGATAATTTTAGGGATTTTAATTTTGATATATGATTCTTCTCTCTCTCTTTTCTTTTTAATTTTATTTTTGTATTATCTATACTTAACATGATGTAATTTTTGGTCTTCTTTTCATGAGATATATTTTTCATTGTTTCAATACTGGAGAATTCCAATAACATTTCTCTAATCATAACACTTAGCCTTGTTGTTTGCCTTTTCAGAAATATGATTAGGATATTCTAAAGGACAGTGGTATGATTTAACAATACATTTTTAATGACCTAAGATGAATAGTGAAAGCATGTTCCAGTTTTGTGCAACCACTGAGTATATAACCTCTCATGGAGGAGTACTGTAATTAAGCCTTAGGAGTGCAAGACTTTTTATATATTGTGACAATGCCACTGTACCATGAATGACATGATTGGCTTGCTTCCTAGAGATGGGGACCTGGAGAGGGAATGTCAGTCCAAAACATAATTATTGGGTAKACTTGGCCAAGTAGTTAATCTGTAGTTATCACAGCACACTTGTCTTGCTTATAGGAATCCATTTTATCCAAGTAAACAGCCCATAAAATCACACACTTATCCTCCCACCCATCCCTTGGGACACAAAGATGGAAAGGAARGTCTAAAAGTATAACGTGCATGCTGTGTTTTTGCTCCTGAACAAACTTTTGATCTTTTGCTGAAGTATTTTTTTCTTGCCAGTTTGAAAGGATTTTTTTGACTCTTACAAAGTACCTCTTTTATTTCTTTTATTTCTTAAAAATCTACCACTCTCTTTTTTAATAAATAGCTTTAAAATATTCTTGAGCYAACTCCTTTCTTTCTTTATATGATTGTCATTGATATTTTTATGCCTTAGAAGTTTTGCCAATAGAGTTCATAGAGTTCAAGTTAAACTGATTCTTATGCAAAGGGTAGATTCAGGCAAGTTGGAATGAGCATCATAAGGCAAATATTTTGAGTCTGTAATGTTAATTKGAGAATCTCCTGGGCAGGCTTCTACATGCACCCTGTAGAAATTGCTATTGAAGTAAAATGATCTGAACAGTTGAATCCATTAGCTATTTTGCAGCATTTCAGTAAAAATTTAAAAAAGAAATTACTCTTCACATTCATTTGTTACAACATTAGGAAGAAAAGATCACTSTCTGCTAGTCTTACTGCTTGTACTGTGCCATCTGTGCTTGTAAAAGTAATAATAAGCAATGAACTGCATATGCCATCTGTAGTCAGATCTTTAATAACAATTAGGTAATAATAATCCCCAAGAAGTCACTTGTTAACTGTGATAATTGATTAAATGTAATTATTTTGTATAATAAACTCTAATCAATGTTTTACAATGCTGATAATGTCTTTCTTCACCCCCTTTATTTTCATAGTAAATTCCCCAGCATGTTTGAGCAGCTGTGCAGGAAAATTACTGATTTTCCTGGGTTAATAACTGATTTTCTACCAATCAAATTCAAAACACTGTCTCCTAGATTTATAATCAATTTTTTGTTTTTCCTTATGAACAAGGTACAATGTAAATATAAAGTAACACTTGGCAAAATTAATTACTTCAGAGTAACTCCTTTTATGTTTAAAGATGATCAAAGATTGACAATTCAAGCAAAAAGTTCATTGCAGTACACTCCAATATCATTGGATTGTTCTGTAGCAAAGGTGTTTCCCCACAAAACTGGAGGTAGCAAATAACCCTAAGACATGGAAGGTGGCAGCTTGATTTGGTTGCAACTCCAATCCTAAGGCCGCAGTTCTGCAAAGATTTAGATCTTAAAGCAGGTGAAGCAGTCCATCACTTAATTKCCAGTATGTGTCTGAATTCCAGTTCAAACTTAAGCATGAATTTCAGTTCCCTAGTAACCTGAATCCTTACACTGATTTCTGCACAGATGAGTGGGATCTTGTGCTCTGATGGCGTATTCATTTCCCTAAAGCCAAGCTCAAGCAACACTTGTGAGATGAAGAATTACATCTGAACAGCAATCTGTAGAACGTATGTCACAACAAAAAATATCCTAAAAAGTGTTCAGACTTGCCTCTCCAAGAACAAGACCAAGTATTATATTAACATAATCAACTATGGCAGTAGAAGAGGGAAAAAAGAACCTTGGTTTAGTTACTATGACAATATGAATCTCTTCTGTATGACTAATGTAATTAAATCACATACACAGCTTTTAAAAATCTCTTGGATTTTTTTCATTTTAATTATTAGAGATGCATTACAGAAGGAAATGCAAGACTCAAAATCCATCTTACAGCAGTCAGCAAACATTTATTAGATAGAAGTGGTCCTGATCCTCTGCAGTGAGTTCAAGMTGGTAGCTCAAAAGCAAACCAATAATTCAGAAGCATGCAGTGCTAGAGAATTAGAGGCTAAATTAGAGACCTGCAGGCAATCACAATGCTGTAATCTCATTGGGATCACAGAGACCTAGCGGGATAGCTCCATGGCTGAAGAGCTGCAGCCACAGGAATGTTTAGGAGGGGACCTCTCCAGGTGATTTAGTCCAGCCCCACTGCCCAAGCAGCATTAGATGGAGCCAGTTGTCCAGAACTGTGTCCAGCCAGGTTTGAAATATCTCCACATATGGAGGCTCCACTGCCTTTCTGGGCAACTTATGCTTGTGTTTGACTACCCCCACAAGAAAACATTCGATTCTTGTGTTCATACTGGATTTCATGGGGTTTGATTTGTGCCCATTGTTTTTGTCCTGGCACTGAGCACTGCTAAAAAGAGCCTGCTTGCTCCATTTGCTCCATTATCTAATTTATACACTTTGATAAGATACCCCTGACCCTTTTTTCTTCAGATTGAACAGTTTCAGCCTTTCCTTGTAAATCCAGAAAGATAAAGAAAAGAATTTATAAAGCAACAGTGATCAGAATTACTATTTTTGTATATTATATTTCTATAGAGGAAATATATTCATATAGAGTTTTGATTTATTTTTTTATATCTTCTAAATGAGAATACCTTAAAATCAGCCCAACTGAAATATATCTCAAAGTAAAAATTCTGAATTTGTTTTGCAGACCTTTGTTTCCAGGTTTTATTTGTTTTTTAAAATGCAACTGATCTCTCTGATTTTCACCAACTGGTCCATGCACATAGACAAAGAATCATAGGAGTAGGAAGAAGATAGTAATTTTAATATGCTTAGAATAAGACCTTTTATTCAGAAAAGCTTATTTTCGATTGCTACCCCAKAGACTCCCAAAACAATTTGTCAGCCAGGATATTTATTGTTTGTACAACATAAAATTCATTTGTCCTAAACAGTAAATATTGATTTTGTCAGTCAGGAAAGATATTTGTAAAAATATGTAAATGAACTGTATACATTACTTGCCTGAAGTTCTACTCCAATGGAAATCACATTTATTTGTTCTTTTCACTAAGTAATCACTTGATGCTGAAGTGATTCTAAATTTTGTTTATGTGTGTCCTTACTTTTTAAGGAAGTGGACTTTTAAGTCCATGTTGACTTTCTACTTCAGAAATAAATACAACTTTTGCTGGAAGAGCTTGCTACACGTACATTTAAAAATGAGGAGACCTGATATTCTTTAGATTCACTTCCCATATTTTGCATTTTCCTGGTACATCCTCTGCATGTTTTTAAACACTTACAGTAGGGATTCCAGTATTACTCTACATATGCTAACTAAGTAACAAGCAAGTACTTTTGGTCTACAGATGTCATATAAATGCTAATACAATGATACAATTTCCAGTGCTTTTCAATTCATGCAAATATTTCCTACCCTGTACTTAATAATCATTAAATTTAGTATATTTATTTGTTATATTTTCTGTATGTGCAAAATAAATAGGGGAAAGTGAAAATGTMTATCCAATGTTGATATAGATTTCCACTCTTCTCAAAATAGCTTTTTTAAATTTTAAAATATACAGAGGGATTATTGGTTCAAATTCAGTCTCCGAAATCTCAGTAATTAACTATATAATAGGTTTGTTATTGGAGCTTATATTAAAATCTGTCCCAGCATCATTAAACTAAGATAAACATAGCAGTCAAAATTGAAAATGCTCAGAAAAAAATTATAACACAAAACAAAGATTATGGACCCACAATCAGTGTTCTTTTCTCGACAGTACACAGAATATTGTATTGCAAGAAGACGAAGGTAGAGACAGAAATAATTGAAGCAGCATGATGGGCTTTTCAAGAAAGTTTTGTCAGTTCAGCTGAAAGTGAAGATGCCAGACCACAGCACAGTTTTTATACCAACTTGTTTAAAACAGATTGCCTATTTTCTTGCTGTAGCTACAATGAAGTGCTGCACATATACTTCTACAAATGAAAGGAAACAATGAGTGCTTTCCCATACTGCAAAACATGCTGCTTCAGCAATCTGGCACAAGAATGTATGAGCCCTTTTCCAACAGCATAAACCAGGATAATTAGTAGCATACCTGACAGGACTATGGGAGGATTAAAACTGTATTTTTACATTTCTGTGGAGCATCACCAGTATTATAAATAATACAGTTTGTTCCCTTGTAGCTCCATCAGCAGCAATACAGCGCTTAATGTTTAACAGATAGAAAGGAATCAATTTACACCATTTCCAGAACAGCCCTTTACCTATCACAGTGCCTGTTGATCACCTTACACAGAGACTCAGCCACTTGATTCCCTCAGCCTGTAATTGCAATATGGGGCATGCATTTTCCCTGGCAGATCCACTTTAGCCCAGGGTGTGTTGAAAATTATGGCTTTACTTTGCAAGATGGGTGATTTCCGAAGGCCCCAGCTGGTTCCCACAAAGAATAATTCATCTGGATAATTCCTTATGCCATGATTTGCATACTCGAGAGCATAGACTAGCCATCAAGGAGTTTCCAAGTGGTGGCTCTCTGTTTTGATAGCTTTACTGATGTTTTACATTAATAGAGGTAATGTAAGTACTGAAATACTAATGGCATTTTTAGACTATAAGAGAAGTGTTACAAAGCAGTGGTTAATAGTACTGTACCTACCTATCTGTTTTTAAATCTGGAGACTTAAATCTTTATTTCATTCATAGGGAGGTTCAAAAGACATGTGAGCTTGCATTTGCCCATTCTCTTYCCTTTAAGCCATCATGAATGTGCAGGAATGACTTAAAATGTCTCCCTGTGGGCTCCACAAGCAGGTTGCAAGCTAAGAGATGACAAGAGGTGAACWGTTTTTCAGCACAGAGGGAAAGAGGGATGAGTAGACTGACCTAGACAGGGGTTTAGAATAATAAATTGAAATAAACCAGGTAGTGGATCCCACTGGACAATGCTCAGTCCAGTAATAAACCTCTGACCAGCAGCAGGAGGCTGCAGTAGAGGTTTTCACCTTACCCTTGCTTTTTACCATGGAAAAAAAAAAAACAACCCAGCAGGAAGACTTTCCTGTGCTAGCACTAAGACATCGCTTGACATTGTCGAGCAGGTCAGTGCAAACATAAAAATCTCTGACACACTTTTTTGGATGCCAGAATCCCAGCCCAGGCCCTTGGGAAGGGGTAGTAGCTGGTGCCCTATACTGTCAGAATGCACAGATGCAGACAGGGGTCTGTGTCAGCTGGAAAGGATTTTCCACAGCCTTTGCAAAATGATGAAGGGAGATGCTATGGAAAACAAGCTGGCAAAAGAAAGCACAAGGATCTTCAGAGAGAAAAATCGCAAGTTTCAAAAGGATCATGCCTTCCCTAAAATAAGCATGCGTGATGACATGATTCCTTAGATCTGGAAGAAAGAAACAAAAAGTGATTTTTGAGGCTAATTTTCCTGGGCTATTTTCCTTTATCTATTCAAGTTTTCAAAACTAGTCCAGAAAATCAAGCAGTGATGCTGAAAAGCTTCCATAAAATCATGGTGCTAAAATTACAGCATTGATCTGCCTCAGGGGAGAAACTCACAACCTTGTAGASAAAAAGGTAAACCAACAAAGTTAAGAAGGCAATCACAGTTACAGCTACTCGGGAGAACCAACTTTTTATAAAAAATTCATTGGTCAAAGGACTTTTTTTTATGGATTATTGTATAACGTGCCACATATTCTCTGCCTGAGGCATCTCAAAGGGAATAAAGACAGATTCACACTACGCAGTTGCCATGAAATTACTYGTCTTCTGAAACCTTAAAAGAAACAGTTCTCCAAAATGCCACACATACTGAAGAATTTTTTCCTTTGCTCCTTCCCTTTTGGCAAAATCAGACTCTCAGATAGTACGAATCTACTTCAAATTCACAGAAAAAATTATTTGTGTAATCCTGAATTTCCACTCCTTCCCTAGGAGTTTTACTTTGTTCCTCCACCCTTCTTCCTTACAAAGCTAGCTTATAACTTTGATTCTTACACATTTATTRGAAAAGAAGAGTTTGAGAATAATTTGCAGTTGTGAATGATAATTTAWACATCAGTTCTGAGCTGGTTTTTGAGGTAAGTAGTGCATTGCAAAAAAGATACAGAAGTTTTGATTCAAAAACTTGAGGAACATGAAAATCCCAAAGGCGTAGAAATTAAAAGTATGAAATTAAGAGCAAAGGTTTCAGTGAAAGTCTGAAATGCTTTATAAATCTGGATAATGCCATATCTCAGCCATCTCCTTGCAGGACAGAGCGGCCCAAAAGATGGAGCAAAACTTGTGCAATGGTTGCTTGCCACAGTGTTTCAGGGCTCTCTCTGCAAGGAGAATCTAATGGTAGAGTCAGACACCTGTTTTATGCAATCCTTTGTGTGGGCAGAAAAAGTTCATATGGCCTAACCATGTGAAAAAGTTCATAYGGCCCTAAACTCTGCAGCAAAGTCAGTAGGATGCATTAGTTTGTCATCCGTTACAATTCTTTCTCTACAAGAGTTTCATTATTTTCATTATTTTGAACTGCTTTTGCATTGTTTCTACACTCTTTGTGCTGGTGGTCTCAACAGCTTCCAGTCCTCCTTCTTGCTTTCCCCTTAGCATGCTGTGACTTCTCTGCCTGTGCTCAGTATGTTTCTGCTGCTGTCTCTCACATTCACATTCAACCAATCCCTCTTATTTCACAGCACCAAAGGGTATTTGTTAAACTCTGTTAGCTACTCCCTGCCCACTCTTGCTCAGTAGCTTCCTTTGTTTAGGTTATTCTTAACCAAAGGGGAACAAAATTGCCATCTCATTTAGCCTGGGAATTTGAAATGGAAACATAACYACATAAAATGAATGCGCTTGGCAGATTTGGCATAAATTCTATGTAAAAGCAGATTGTCACAGAAACAAAGTATCTAGTGGCAGGGACAGAGTGGAAGGGTTGAATTTCAAATTGAATCAACTCAAAATATATTAAAATCTACTGGATTTGCAAACACCAGTGGAAATCTGCAGCTGTACCTCCACAGGAAGAAGTGCATGGATTTGTCTCAGATACAGACTTCATGTGTTTTATGACAAAATGTTGAACATAATCCAACATTTTGGTGAGAAAAATGTTGTGGCAAAAGATATGTCAACTGCTCCTGTCATATGAAAAGAGTATGAATTTTTTGTTAATTTAGTCATGGTAGTCAGCGTCATGAAACACAGCACTTTTTCCCACCGCACTCAAGGTTTCTGTGGAATAAAATCAGACTGTTGGTATGCAGTCTGTTGATCTAAATTTTCCCCTGGCTTTCCAAAATAGTCCTTCTTGAAGATAAATAGTTCTCTGTCTCTATGAAGGTTGCAAAGAACTTTCAGAGTAGGATTAAAACAATGAATAACAGCTCTTACAGGATGGTGATTGTCAGAAAGACCACAAAGATGAAAATGAGGGCATTGATTTCACTGTTAGTGTTCTGATTTGAAGAAACAGTGCAGTTTTGAAGGACTATTTTCTTGATTGTCCCTTTGTATCAATTTGATTGGGAAAGCATTTTTGTTGCACCAATGAGAAGCCCTTCAGAAGAATGAAAGTTTCCACTTCTGTTCTAGATGTGTGGCTTCATATTAAACCCACAATCCAGGATGACACAGTCCTCACTGGAACTGACCACAGCAATAAGGGAGAAAAACAAATCTGGAGATGGAAAAGCCTATAGACTGTCTAGCAACACACCTGCAGAATCTGACMCTATCTGGAAAGCCTGTGCTTCCAGAAGGACAGCATCCCAGAAATCTTCTGCACAACTGTTTCACAGAATTGTCCTCTGAACCCTGTCAGGTACCTCTGAGCCCCAGCAAAGAGGATTTCACTACTGGGTCTTACACTGTGGTTTTCTTCCCTATCATGATTTGTAGTCTAATGTTCTGATTTTTGAAATTGCTTATTTTGTTAGCCTCAAGATGAGCTAAAATCTCATGCAAAATTCAAACAAGATTGATTACAAGACTCATCAAGTTTAGGACATTCAGGCCAAGCTGCAAAATAAAATCAATTCCAGTTGCTGCCTTTCATAATCTGTTTACTTCCTGACTCTGTGATGCTATTAAAATGCTTCATCTCCAAGTAATCTTATTGGCCTTTGCATTTATGCTATGGCTGAAAGGATTAGCTCTGAAAAGCACTTACTTATTACCTGTGATATAAACAAGGAGATTAGTGGATGGTCCTTTGGACTGAAGCTATTATTTTCTTTGTAATTTATATACTGGATTCCAGAGGCAAAACATATCCCCTTGTATGGCTAAAATGCTTGTCACACCGGCTGCAAAGAACCCACTCCTCCTGTCAGAGGGCYTTTTAAAACTCTTTCTATTGAGAAAAATCTCTTTGTTCCTGAATTTGAACATCTGGTGCCAGTGTAGCTTGTCCAGCAGCACACTCCGGAAGGTGCAAGGAAACAAGTAGGTAACAAGGTGACATGGTTTTCCCCCACACTATTTGCCTAGTTGGAATGTGGGGCTATTTTCRCAGTCTAAATTTTATTCATCTGCTAAATAAATTTTTTTGGGGACCCTGACTTGCCATGAAGAATACAATCCAGGGATTCAGGGAACTACTCTGTCACTAAAGGTCACAATGAATATTGGCTAAATTTGGGAGATAGCAAATATATATGTGAGGCTTGGGAGATAAAACACATTTAGTATGTGATGTGTACRTAATATTGTAAAAATACAAACAGAGAACCATTTCTTACTGTTTTGTTATGTTTACCAGCAGAGGCATATTCTTCAATTTAGGCTACTACATGACGTTTGAGTATTTGGCTCTTGTGACAAGGTCTGTTTTCTAAAAGAGGATATTTATTTTTTGTGCAGTGCTAAGCATTCATCCTTTTGTCGCTTCCTTGGCTTAGATTGCTGAGGTTATTTTGAGATCAATTTTCGTCTCCTATTTAAATCATATGGCTGCTGGTTCAGATCCAGCTTGGGTCAGTAATTCTGCCATATACATGAAGCAAGTTCTTGGCCTGAGCCAATTATTCCTGCTGAAGAGGTTGTCATGCTACAGGGAAATAAGCACAGCTCCCTTGGCATGTATCCTACCAACTTCACTAAAGAATTACTGAAGAGGTGTACAGGATGATCTCTACAAGCTGGGACCAAAAATTGCATTGCCTTTCTAAAAGCACTGTGGAAAAAATCAGTTGGCCATTCACTGTAGAAGTGAAAGAGTTAATCTACATCCTAATAACATCCTTATTTGCTTACAGATGCAAATATTTTAAGTCAAATTATGTAAGTAGCAATAGTGACTTGTCAGACATATAAACCATTAGTGAAAATTAGAACTACACTAAAATAAAAGGAAGTACTTAAAAACTTTTAACATTAGCTGTGATGTTCTTCCTTCTTCCTTCCTTGGTTTAAAAAATCATTACTCTACACTGATGTTTTAGTTCCAACCAGGTGAAGTGACGAGTGACATCTGACTGATTTCTCTCCTGCAGGTCGTTAGCTAGTTAATGCTGACAAGYTTTGCTGTGTGATTTCATTTAATCTGGAAGGGTCTCTACTCTCAGAGAAAATTTTAATCATGATAGCATTTGCCTAGGCAGCAGGATAGCCCTTTTTTGTCAGATTCATGCTTCAAATTAGACCTGGAGACAATTCTTCTTTCCAAACATTTATTTCCAAAACATATTTTAACRTTCCACCCAGGTACGTAGGTTTGCCATTGTGACACCTGGTAATGGGAACGCACAGTTGCTTTCCAACTTCCCAAAGGTTATGACAATGTCAGGCTGTGAAAACAGCAGTGTGGGGAGGGGACAGCCAGCACTTGCCACCCACCCCTCGCCTCCCTGGGAGCAGGGATGTCCTTGTGGCAGTACTTAAAGCCCTGCTGAGCTGGGGCCAGCCCTGCAGCCTGGTCCTACAGTGGCCAGTGCCATGTGCTTGGGCTGCCCCCCTGGCTTGGTGCCCCTGGGCCTGAGAGCCCCCTGAGGGGTAGCAGCAACAGCCTGGCTGTGACACTCTGTCCTGGCTGGGAGGAAGGGCTGCCTGCCCAGAAAGCACTGCCAGGCTGCACCACTGCAGCAAGGAGCAGTCTGGGGGGATGCTGGGGGTGCCAAAGGACAGAGGTTGCCCCACAGCCGGTGACATTCCCAGCTGTCCCCACACTGCAGGCTGGACCAGCACAAGGGATGCTCAAAGACACCTGCACAGGCTGGATCTGCTGTGCTGCCAGGAAGGCACAGTCCCACTCTGCTCACTAGCAAAGCAGCTGGGGGTGCCCATTGCAGAGGGACAGCAGCAAATCTTACAGCATCCAGGGTTTCCTGCCAGCAGCCAGGCAGCAGCCTACACCCAAGAGGGGCTTTGATGCATTTCAGGGAAAATGGGGGAGCTAAGTGGAGCTGGTAATCTGCCCTTTTGCATCACACTCCAGGAATTACCTGGATACTCACTAACTCAAAAAACAACATGGGATCTAAATAAATAGATAATGAAATAAGCCTTGTACCATTCATAAGTAATGAAAATGGAATGTGCTGGATAACATGAGCCCATCAGTAAACAATAATGCTTCAAAAGGACACTGTCAGAGTCAGTAGACCACAAATTTAGACTTTTATTCTTGTGTCTTTGTCAGAGCCTGTAGACCTCCTAATATCAGCTTACATCTTTGGAGCAACCTTAGCTTTCTGTAGCAGATAAAGCAGCATTGCTTTTGCAAAGAAATAAAGAAAAGAGCATTAGCATTGCTGCAGTCATGAGCTTTCTGTCAGAATAGGAATAAGGCAGAAATCAGTAAACAATATAAAAAATTAATATCCAGATTTTTACTAGAATATTATAAAATGTTCAAATAAAATGTCTTTTCATGTTTTGAAAAAGGACCTCAGGTTACTCACTGAGACTGTAATTTCATATTTCAAGACATATATGTGCACCCATTTTGAATCTGATTGATGAAAGAAGGGGTGGAGTTTTGTGTCTTCATGAAAGAAAAACACTTCATTTAYTGTCATCTTCTGAATCTTATTGTGCCCTGTGAAATGGAGTCAATATCCTGACACTTTCTAAAGATTTCAGAATATGCAGATGAAATATAAAGACCAAAAATATAAATTAGGAGAAATTCAGGAATATATGATCAATTATTTAACATCTGAAATAAATAACATAAATTTTATTTCTACTGCCTCACAGCCTGAGCTTCACTGTCAAGCTAAAATTTGAGACAGAAATTTGGATAAATTTTGAATTTTTCTTTAAAAAGATTAACTATATTAGTCTGTGGTGGTGGAAGCGGTGTTTCATTTAGGAAAAAAAAGGAAGCATTTTATAACACTTTATCAGATTTCAGAGGAAGTAAAAATAAATCTTCACACAACTTCTTTGTTAAAAATTAGTACAAATATTTTGTATGCAAAGAATCTCTCTTTTAGTCATTCTGCTGCGAAGTAGAGGTTTTTAATAGGTATGCTTTGCTGGCTGTAGTGATAACAAAGCTATTGTTCTGCTAAAAAAAAGAAATAAAAATTATCACTATTCAATAACATTTTAAACAGGATCACTAATGACGAAGAATGTCAAATAGCCATTAAATTTCTTAAAATGAAAACCATCTGTCCATTACCCTTTCACTGAGTCTAGCTCAATGTGTCATTTTAAAGTGTTCTATCAAGCTACATCAGTCACTTTTCATTCCACTACTCCCACGACATCCAGAGACATGGCAGGCACTCCCTGGAATTGGGCCTGCTCCAACTCAGCCTTTCTACAGCTTTTTGAATGACCAACTTTCCCTCAGCATCTTTAATGCATGTTAAATTAGAGGCCTGATCCTGCAAATCTTATGACTATATTTCAATTTTAAGGGCTTTAATAAACTCCTATTCTGTCAATTCCAAGGCAAATTACCACTGACTTCCAAGGAGACTGCCTACAACTGATTAAGCACAGGGTAAATCTTCAGGGTTGGGTCCACTATTTTTGGTGTGACTAATAAGAACTATTTACCTGAATCAGGGAAAGAAATACATGGCATCAGGTTGTGATACTGTAGGAATTTGTCATCACACCTGCAGCTTACAGCTGGAGCTGTATCTCCAGTGACAACTGTCTCCAATCACTCTCCTTGCAAGAGTTGTTTTCATCTTAAAATCAGTCCTATTTAGGAAATTATTAAGAAAGTGACATATTTTTCTGTCCTCTTTTCAGAAGGAAAGGGGCTGTTGTGTCAGAAAGCCTGAAATGTCTTGCAAGGTAATAAGGAAGCAAGCTCCAATGAAAAATGTCTTGTTGCAGAGGTCTAATTGCTATGCAAGAAATACTCTTGCTGCAATATTTGGTATCTGTGCAATATTTCTGTGTCTCAAGCAGATGATGAGGCACACTCTCCTTGCTTGTGTACAGCAAGAAGGTTTCCATGCTTCTGATAGACTTTGAATTAAATAAATTAATCAAGGGGAACAAAATATTTACTCTATGCAAGATGAAGACTGATTGTATTACAGCTATGTCATATACATCCCCCAGATTTCCTGGGAAAGTTAAAAAAAAGAAAAAAGTTGATTTGGCAATGTTATTTCTTTTGGTTAGTACTGTCACATGTTTTTGCTATACATTTTTTTGGAGGAGAAACCTTACCATGAATATAAAAGATAAATAGTCTAAATGTAATTCATTAATCCACGGCTCATAATTTTATGTTAGATAATGGTGAGACAAAATTATTTTAAGAGACTGTATGAGTAACTACTATTAAACTGCATGCCAGACTGTTCTGTCAACTTTAACAATTTCTCTTGAAGTTTGTTAAGACTCAGGTTGCTTCACTTTTCACTGCCAGATTGGGCACCATTGAACAGCCTTGGTTAGTCCAGAACATGCTGGATTATTTGGGGTAGTGGTATAATTTAGAAACGTTTGAGATTTTTTGTAAATTTTATCTGTGTGAATTATTTTAGATGAGGAAAGGTCCAGATAAGAAGCCAGTGTGATCTTTCTAGTGAAAAAAAATTAAAAATATATAAATTTGATTATGATATCTGATAATTATATTGGCTGAAAACTGACTTTCATATTTTAAGTTTACAAAGAGAACTGTAGGAATTAAGGATGATCGAAATATGTTAGAAACACTCCTTGGTACACATTATAGTGTCAGTTAGATGGAAAAAAAATTCTAACAGTTTACAGGAAAAACCTTCCTGTTCTTGAATTGGATGCTGTGAAATGTCTTTTTCTTGTTGTCTTTTTTTCATTGTTTTGTTAATATATTTCAARTCCTTGAATAAAAATTAGTTATTTCTATTATTGCTTTGTGCCAATTGCAAGTACCTACTAGCTCAAACACTTCGAATGTAATAAAAGTAATGTTAGACAATGGAACCTGGTGATAGATATATAAGCCATAGTTTCTTTTTCTTTTTTTAACCCTGTCTTTTTTGCATGCAGCTGTATTAATCCTTATTTTCATTATAAATCAAAGCATTATCAAGTTATGTCTGGAAAAGAAGTATTGTACATTTAGAAGACTCAAACAGCACAGTGCAGTAAATTAATGAGAATTACCTTCAGTCACAGACCAGCAGGCAGTAGCATTTGAGAAACCACCAAAAAAAAACAAAAACCCAAAAAACTTTGCAAACCCTTTATTTACTGTCTATTAAGTAACTGACCATTACAACCACTTTTTGAAAACAAGTTCAGGTCATCATTTATTATCCACACTTGTAAACCCGCATATTGACTCCAATTTGAAATCAAAAACTTGCATCTTCTAAATACAAATATCAAGACACTATACAGGCTCACAACATTCCCTTTGATTTCCTATCTGTACACTTTAGATTGCAGCTGGCCAGACTATTCATTCTGAACTGTCAACAGGCACGCCTCCTTTTAGTGTTTATAGGTTAACATTGATCATGAATTTTATTATAATATCAGACAAAGCTATTTGTTGAAGGGAACCTTGAAGATCATCTAGTTCTAAACCCCCTTCCATGGGCAGGAATACTTTTCACTAGACCAGGTTGCTCAGGACCCCATCCGGCCTGGCCTTGAATACTCCCAGGAATGGGACATCCACAGTGTATCTGGGAAGTCTGTTACAGTGTCTCAACATCCTAATTTTGAAATATTTCTTACTTATATTCAGCCTTAAATCTGACCTCTTTCAATTCAAAATTCTTGCTCCTCATCCTATCACTGCACTCACTCCCTGATAAAGTCTCACTCCAGCTTTCCTGTTCCCCTGCCTCAGGTACTAGAAAACTACTCAAGGTCTCCCTTGGAGCTTTGTTTTCTCCAGGCTGAACAACTCCAACTCTCTCAGCCTGTCTTCATAGGAGAGCTGCTCCAGGGCTCTGGCTGCTTTTGGTGCCCCTTCTGTGGACTCACTCCAAGTCAATGTCTTTCTTACACTGGGCGCCCCAGAGCTGGACACAGCACTTCAGCACTCCACTCATGAGAGTGGAGTGGGAGAATCCCCTCCCTCAACCTGCTGGCTATGCTTCTTTTGATGCAGCAGAATGCAGCTGGCTTTCTGGGCTATGACTGCACATTTCCTAGCTTTTCATCTATCAGTGCCCTCAAGCCTGTCTCTCAGAGTGCCCTCAACCCACTCATCGCACAGCTTGTACCCATGTTTGAGATTGCCCCAGTCCATGTTCAGGACCTTGCACTTGGCCCTGTTGAACTTCATGAGGTTTGTACTCCTCAAAAGCCTGTTCAGGTCCCTCTGGATGTCATCCCTTCCTTCCAGCATGCTGACCACACCACAAAATTTGGTGTCAGCAGCAAAATTCCTGAGGGTGCACACAATCCCTCTGCGAATCAACACAGATGTTAAATAGTGCTGGTCCCTATACAAATCCCTGAAGGATGCCACTTGTCGCTGGTCTCACTCAGACCTCAAGCCATTGATCACAACTCTTTGAGTGTGACCAGCCAATTCCTTCTCTAACAATATTTTTATTATCATGAATTTCTGTGGATTTGTAGTAATTGCTTAACAAATGAGAACCCTGTGATTATTTGAACTAGATCTCATTGTGTAAATTGAGGTCTCAGAGTGTTTTTCTTCACTTGACCAAGCAGTTGCAGCATCCTCATATCCTCATATAATATTATATCCTCATATAATTATGTCCTCATATAATCACTGTGTGATGGGTCACAACATTAGTTATTTTAACAAAGATGTGAGAGGCTTAAATGCTGTAATTCCTGCCTCAGTGAGCAAATGAACGATTCTCCAATGGGAATGTAGCTGTGGGGCTTGACAAAACAATAAACCTGAGGAAAACCACAACAGGAGGGTTTTTTTCTGTAGGTAAATTGAAATGAATATGCCAAACATGGGATTGTTTCAGAATTTTACACACTGATTTACAAGAATAAAAATTAGGGGACTTGGCTAGCATAGAGAAAGCACTGTGATTCGGGGCATGTACAAGAAAGCATAAAAATAATTTTTAAACCAGTCAAAAAAGAGACTCTATGAAAGCTACCACCTTCAGTGTGGACTGTGCAAGGGTGGCATGGTAAGAAACTGTCCATCAAAAGCAACACACAATCTACAGCAATGAAAAGTGCACAGACAAATCGGCTCCTGCAAATCACTGCATCTCATAGTTAGGAAGGCCTGTACAGAGAGTGTGAAGTGGCTACATTCCTAATTAAGGCACCCTTAATAATCCCATAATTACACAAGATGAATTCAGAACCTTGAGCCTTTCAATAGTGCAGGGCTAGCCTCAATTTCACCCTGCAGGCAGAGACACACAGAAGTGTGAAGATCATTTCAGACCTCAGCACACAATGTTTTCTTCAGCTGTTCTCAGAGGCTGATCCCTCTCCCTAGGCACTGTACCACACTACAGGTACATCATGCTGCCTTTTGAGGCTGAAACACACTGAAGGTGTCACTGGGACAGAGAGTTTGCTACTACAGCATCACTGCCCTGGTGTTATACACCTCTCATTGCTGCTCCTGCCTGAGTGGGGTGATGTACCTGTGGTTCTTTGAAAGCCACTGGCATTTGATTTGCTCTTCTTCTCACCTCATATCTACATTCTTACCTCATGCAAGGTAAGGATGCCACCTCAACCAAGGGGCTCCCAGTATCTAGGTGAGAACAGCCTGAGTAAGGCCTTGCATTGTTTAGTTAGACACTGTCTTCACACATGAATTTCCATCTCTGTTATGATAAATGGCCTCCTCCAGGTGAATTAAAATTGATTGCATGAATATTTGTAGTCAAAGAAAAACATTAACCTCCACACAACAGGATGGAACATACTTGTTTGCAAATAGATTTCCCTAAATATTAATGTAATTCCTCTTTAGAAGACAGAATCATCAGGTTTGCTGCAGTTTTTTCTCTACTTGGGTGGCACTCCCTATGTGCATTTTCACTGATCTGTCCCTCATTACCATGGTCATCATTGTGCTGTGCTATGCATCGCTGGCAGTATGGAAAGTATAAAATTGGTYTTACGTTCCTGTTTCATATAGAAAATTTTTGTCAAATAACTTGTTGAAAAATGTTGTGAATATTTGGAGCAGAACAARGAATTAAACACAATTTTCCCATTTTCCCTGCTGGTGACATCTCCTCAGCGTTCTCCCTGGCACTTTATTCTGCCAAGGGAAATTTTTAAAAGTGCATTTTTAGTTTGCTGTCCTACCAAAGACCAAGTTTTAAAACACTACAGCCACAGTTATTGTCCCAGGCCATACAAAGAACAACTATGCAGATATTGTAGTGTGCATAGGAAACATCAAAAGTTGTATGTATTGCAAGGAAGGGAAGAGGTGCTGAGATTTAAATGCTGGAGGTGATATGGGAACAGCCAGAGGTAACTAAAGCAAAGAGAAGAGGAGGCAACACTGTGATGACAGCGCAGCCTTTGTGCTGGAAACTAAAACTCTGAGCAGGAATCACTGGAAATCAAGCTTCGTCCCTTGCAGTATACATGAAATTATTTGCTAGGAAGTGAGGTGCTTGCACATTCTTCTAAAGAACTGATTAACTGGGGGTGCTGATCCAGTGCTTTTGCATTGGTTCTACGAAGGACAGTTAATGGTACACATTCTAAATGCAAATAAATGTATTGGCTTGCCTCTTTCTTTCTTTTTCCTTTCTTTCTTTCTTTCTTTCTTTCTTTCTTTCTTTCTTTCTTTCTTTCTTTCTTTCTTTCTTTCTTTCTTTCTTTCTTTCTTTCTTTCTTTCTT